>OX638217.1:19414098-20664098 GCA_951805285.1 Thymelicus acteon
GCACTGGAGCAGCGTGGTGGAGTATGCTCTAGGCCTCCTCAAGAGGAGAGACCCGTGCCCAGTAGTGGTCCAATAATGGGTTAAAGCCTAAATAAATAAATAATTATACATAGGTAAAAAACAATATTTTGGTATTTGATTCAATATCACACATTTTTATGTACATAAAATGGAGTTGTTCCAGTTATATAATTACATTATTTTATACAACCTACTATAAAACACTAAACACACAAAATCTATACGATCTTTTTGAAATGCGCTTACTTTGTACTACAGTATAATTATAAATCTTATTTTTTACTGCGAATTGATAGAAATTTATTTTAGACTGAATATTTTTTTATTTTTTTTTTAACTTCAAAATTTCAAACGAGTTGATGGTACAGAACAAGTTTAAGAAAAAAATAACAAAATGTTTTATATACATAAATAAAATCTAATAATAATAAAATGAAAACCCATATAATTAAGGCATTGCTAAACTGTCAATTCACAGTTAGTTTACATATAATATAGACATTCGATGGCGCTAATAACAATATCACCGCTATCTTGCGTATCGAACAAGGATATGCATCAAGTGGATCGATAAAATAACTAATATGGAAGATAAACGCACGAAATAATACAAGAGATTAGTCGCGTTACTAGAACGAAGTTCCTTGAGCCGTAAACTAAACACCCATTCTTACAAACTTTTTATTAACATATAATTAGCGTAACATTTACAAATGTACAGGATTTAACATTATTTATTCAAAACTAGTTGAAATATAAAAATAAGTTATTGTTCAGTTTTGTTCCTTGTAACTACATTACACGGAGATAAGTGGAAATGATGTGTTGATGAGTATGGAAAACACGCTAGCCAATGTTAATTATCAAATACAAAATGGTCTAAATATCATATGGTGGAAATATCATAAAATCTAATTCTATGCCTTAAGTAATAAGGTTGACATTGTATTGATAAGAGAAATACATCTATATGAACTACGCATACAGTAAAGCCCAATACATACGTAACGGGTTTTTTCCCGTACGGGACGGGACGTGAAGTTTTGGAAACATCGTTTCATAGAAAATGTATACGATAGTGCATACGCAGCGGAATCCCGTACGGAACGTGGCCCGTACGGGACGGGAAAAACATCGTTAAAAAGCCCGTTACGTATGCATTGGGCTTTAGTCACTGTGTTCCAGCCTATTTCCCATTTCCACTTTTCTCTGTGTTTTTGCTTGACTCACAAACTTATAGACCGACATAGTAAATTCGTTGAAGCATTGTGAAAGTGTCATATATCAAAAATATTGTACTGTGGTTTTGTTGATGAAAGCTAAAAAGTTTTCTGTATTCTCATATTATATATGTTGATCGCACATTACAATGACAGTACACTACTATACACAATTTTTACAAATATTTTTCACTGTTTCATCACTGATCAACGGGGTTCATAGTTAATCGATTTTTAAATAATTCATATTTTTCATTTAAATTACGTGTTATTATTTCCGCCGCCATACATAATGTAGCATTAGCATTCATCTGGTTAAATATTTATTTATTTTTAACCTTGACACCAAATAACAGTGTCATTGCTTGGATGTCGCGTCATTGTTATGTGGCACAACCTTTACAAAAATAATTGTTCTGATCTACATTCAAAAGCTTAAATATATTGGAGTTATCGACAAACCGTTCAGTAACTCTCTCGATTGCAATGCAGCTAAACCTTATAAAACATATTTACTTACATAAATATCCCGTTTATTTTGAGCTAACATTTTATTATATTACTTTTTATTAGTCACCTAAAGATACGATTCTTCGAGTCGCTTCTTACGAGCTAATAAGGCTTCCTAGGATAGCTTAGTTAGCTATGTTTAATCTGCCTTTTTGGCTTTCTGTTTCACCTTGTCTTTACCGGCGGGTTTGGACGGATATATCACGAACAGCGCCAACTGCACTGCACATAATAGGAATGCCACTACATTCTGGACCTGTAAAAACAATAAAATAAAATTATTAATACAATCATTTAGAATTTAGATGATAGACGCATATTAAAAACTAAGAGCAATATTTATTTAAATCATTGAATCTCCATTATTATTATTACTCCAGGGCCGGCTGTAATGCGACATGCGATAGATGGACGAAAAATTTTGGGGCGACAGAATAAAAGTTTCACTTTAAAAATTAGAAAGTTGAGTAAGACAAGACTACATTGCCAATTACCATCGGGTGGTATTTTAGACAAGCAGTAAGTTATTAAAAAATAAATATTAAAAAATGTTCTGCTATTTATTTCGAAGTGATGTAATTATTAAAAAAAAGCAAGAATATATAATAATATATACTAAATACGGAAATGTGTTGTTGAATCTTAGTGTTTGTGCCCGTAGAGCAATAACGCTTTAATCAACGAACCTTTTGTAAAAATGCAGAAACAGGAACTATATTAGTCATAACTACAGGTTAACGATTAGTTTCTAATTTAAAGGAATATAGGGTACATACGTGATTAATGCCATGTGCATTTAAAAAACGTTTTTTCATGAAAGGACGGTGAAGTTTTAGAGTGCACTACATTGTTTAATTTTAATAGAAATTAACATGAAATATACCTCTTTCATTTTATAGTTTAACACTGTGAAAGATAAGATAAATTTTAATGTGCTAAAACGTTATCTATTTACTAAAATGTAACAAGCAACTGTCAGCAAGTTTATAAAACAAGAAAATCAATTACGCAGGCTTCATTCGTTGAATGGACTAATGACCAGTGGCGTAGTGTGGGCTCCCGTCGCCCGAAAATTTGCCCCCCCCCCCCCCAATGAACTTTGCCGCCCCCATATTATTTAAAATATTTTTTTATTAATTAAAAATACACTTTTCTTGTTTTTTTTCATAACACAATTTACATTAAAAAAATATAGAATAAATAATTAATTTTAATACATATTTATTTTTATTTAAAAATCGAGTGGTTTGCCGCCCTCTCTTCATGTGCCGCCCGGGGCCAGGCCCCAACGCTACGCTACTGCTAATGACAGTTGTGTCATAATAATTTTGGCAACACTGGCAGGAGCTAGAGCTAACGGACCGGTCAACTAGTTCCTGTAAATTGAAAATACTTGCCACCACACAACACACCGACAACACTAATAGACGCGTTCATGATTTCCAAATAATCTTCTGGCTACCGTCAGCAAGCGGGATTTGTTGTGAAGTTGTAAATAATGACTTATTACTAACAATCATGCTACAATACTTTCTTTTAGAAGACCCTGTAGCCTAGTTGGTAGCGACCTTGCCTGCCAAGCGAGGGGTCGCGGGTTCGATTCCCGGTCGGGGCAGATATTTATGTGACGGATAAATATTTGTACTCCGGTCATGGGTGTTATTGTAATGTGTTATATGTGTCATTCATGCCACCCGCAACACAGTAAGTAACCTACTGCGGGGGTATGAGTTTGATACCTATGTACTATTGAGCCAGATTTAGGGATCAATTGATCAATTGGAACTGTACTTACATGTGACAAATTGTAACTTTTTTGAGACGTGACGAACTAGTATTAATTTAATACATTTTTGACACGTGACGAGTTAGAAAATTGTTTTGGGGTGACCAATTGATCCCTAAATCATGAGCAATACAGTTCGGCCGCTGTATCTTGGCGCGTCTGAACTTCGCGCAGAAGGCTGCGCAGTAACATAATTCGCCAATACTCGATACGCGGTATATTGTGTCTCAGTCATACGTTAGCATGTTCATGTTGCCATCTCTGTCTTACATGCGCTAAAGTTCGCAAAGCCTATGTTCAGACGCGCCAAGATACAGCGGCCGTACATGCGTTTACAACAAAATATCACACCAGCAGTGCTATCCTATCCTAATATAAACAACATAATAGGATAACTGATTATCGCCGCAATCTTTACTATAAAATATGGCGACGATATCACGGAGAACAATGTCAAGACAGTACTACCGGGTAATAATTAAATCCTTTAATTTGCTTATCATGTTGCTACAGAAAAAAATATCATAATGTTAGCTCTGTACCGACAGGCGCGAGTCTACGCTTATGATAATCTAATTACTCGGATTGTAATGTAATCAAGTTATTCTAAAGTATATGTACCTATGTATATCGATCGAACGATAAAACAGTATCGCCGCTAATAATGACCACTATTGTAATTGTATGATAGTTAATTGATAGATTTGTTCTGTAATGTAATTAATTTGTCGTAACTAACCTAATAGGACCCAAATGTGGAAGTGGGCCAGACCCAAACCCATGTGTGCGCATAGTTATTTATTTATTATTACTATAAATTTTACTCCTTCTCCCTCGGGAACATGTCAATATCTTGGGATAAAAAGTAAGGTTTAAGATTCTTTATTTCTCAGAAGATTTACAATCACTTATTGAGAAATTAAATAACATACAATACATATTTCATTAGTAAAACGAGATTCGATAAGCTAATACTACAATAATTTACTTATTACATAAATGTGGGTACTTTAAAATTATTTTCTTATTCTGCTTGCCATCAGCTCGGCGTCACTAGCAAGACGACCGGTCACACCATGTTCGTTAACCACAGGTTAATTAACTGATCCCGTATCATCTTTTGTTGCTCACTTATTTTTTATTCTTTATAATAAATTCAAATTGATTATTATTTTATTATTACATTTTATTTAGTCATGTTATATTATTTTATATACAAATTGATTTTCATATTTTAATTAAAATTATGGTATTTTTTTTATATTATTGATTAAAAAGTAAAATCAAAAATTTAATTGATTATTTGTAATTATCATTAGAGATCATCTTATTTATAATTCATTGTAAATACGAATATTGTTTAATTAGAATAGTTTACATGATTTGCTATTATTATTATTTTAATAGTAATTCAAACCGATTAAAAATGTATGGTATTTATTATGTCAAATTATATCCATTATATACATAGGTACATTGATACTAATATTATAATTTAAAATAACTTACATGCTTTTATATTACTGATTTAATTTAATTTTTATTTATTATACACAATTAAAATAGAAGAGATCATAAAAGTAGTTATTTATTTAGTCAAGTTATTTGTGTTAGTTTTAGATTTTATTTTTATTATTTATAATGTATGCTTGATTTTTACAATTAGAAATGGGAAGAAGATGTGTTTAGTAGATATTTCTTGAGAGCTTTTTTAAACATACAAAGTATCTCTCATATCGTATATCTCAAATTTAAACATAAAGTATCCTATACTTTATTCTAGGTATTAGACTATATGTGTGCCTTTCATCTATATTCAATCAAATTGCGTGACAAACATCCAAAATCAAAAAACTTTCACATTTATAATATTAGTAGGAAGTAGGATTTTCAATTGTACAAAAATGATACGAAATCCATTGTATGGTAGGCTATTGCTATCGCAAAATTTTATTAATATGTATTTAAACGTGCAAGTTTCAAGGTGAAGTAAAATCCAACTCAGCCAATAAGTTCAGCAAAAAGTAGTACCTAGTACTTGGGAGTTCCGATTTACCTCTGAAAATAATATTTCGCGAAACAAAAAGCCCTCATCCGATACATTACCGGCCAAGAAACAAGAGTGAGAAAAAAAGAGAAGATAGAAAAAAAGACTTACGACAAGGAACTTGTTTCTGAGGATGATGCCGTACAGCAGCCACATGCAGGTGACGACGGTTCCCGACAGGATGAGCGGGAACGGCATGCCCTCCGTGCTCTGGTTCTTGATTATGTCTTTCTGCAACAACACAACCAAGCATGCAATTAGTGCCCCTTGCCCAAGACTAAAGGAAGGAAGAAAGGTCCTCGAATTGAGACCACGCCTCGGTAAAAGGAGCACAGGACGCCCCCTGACCAGGTCATCGGCTGAAGAAGACAGCGGGTATCCGCTAGATTCAGAACGCTCAGGACCGGTCTGAGTGGCGTAGATTAGGGGAGGCCTATGTCCAGCAGTGGACCTCTAAAGGCTGATGGATGGATGGCCCAAGACTACATCGCAACTTACCATCAGGTGGGATTGTATTATAGCTCGTAGTGCGCTTTACCACCATGTAAAAAGTGAGAGAAAATATTATTTCTCGGCGTCGCATCGGACATTAGCAATAACTCATT
The DNA here is from genome assembly GCA_951805285.1 of Thymelicus acteon. Classification (NCBI taxonomy): domain Eukaryota; kingdom Metazoa; phylum Arthropoda; class Insecta; order Lepidoptera; family Hesperiidae; genus Thymelicus; species Thymelicus acteon. The sequence continues at coordinate 19,420,288 of OX638217.1, forward strand.
TCAACCCCCTGTTTGTGATTATCTTTGTACAAAGGAGATTTAGGTATCCCATCCCATCCATCCATTTGAAATAATAATTAAAATTACTTAAAATTAGAATGGCATAATATAGAATAGCAAAACTTTTCAGTGAATAAATACATAGTTAAATTATCTTTTACTCATTTCAGTACATGGAAATGTGAAACGATATGTGTGCAAATTAAGGAAATTTAAATATTTCAACGAGTCCTTATCTTTTCATGAGGACAAAATGAATAATACTGGAAATGGACAAAATCGTAATGTACATTTAACTCCAGACAACGTTAGTATAATTTAGCAAAACTATGTTCCATTTCACTGCAGGCCCATAAGCGATCAGTGTTGAACTTATTTTTACGATTTATTATCTACTCTAATGCGATGCTGTAAAAAACATAGCCAGTAACCAGTATACTCACCAAACCGAAGAGAGGGGAAGCTATCAAGTAGAACATGAACGCCGTGATGATGGTCCCGAATCTGTTCTCAATGAGCGCAGGGTCCTCCATCTCAGCGTAGGCTATCAGGCCGGCCGACAGCGCGCCGCCCGCGCCCACCTGCGCCCACACCTTCATCTTCTCCGAGGAGTAGTTGAAGTACACCATAACGTACAGGATGTTCAGCGCCAGACCGATGAAGTTCACTTGGATCATCTTGTCGTCCCGCAGGATGAACCCGAACTTCAAGTTGAGGATGCTCCTGGAAGTGACACTTGTTTTAGGTGCTGGAATGGGACGGTATCACGGTAGACACTTTCTGGCGTACTGCCAAAATTTTTTTTAGAACAGTATTTAGGTACAGAGCATGTGAAAATTGGTTCAGTTTTTTGCAATTGTATTGAGATGAATTAATGGTTTAGACTTCCACCAATCCGCACTGGAGCAGCGTGGTGGAGTATGCTCTAGGCCTCCTCACGAGGAGAGACCCGTGCCCAGTAGTGGGCCATTAATGGGTTGAAGCCAAGCCAGCCAGCCAATGGTTTAGCAGAACATTGTCTGGATGTATCATTCTTGACAAAAAATAACCAACTTCAAATAGGATTCTTAGATTATCTATAAGAACTTATATATCTTAGATTATCTCAAAAACTACTCGTCAGATCTCACTCAATGTAAGTGGGACTATATGACAATCACCAGATTTCGATTAAAAAAAGAATCATCAAAATCGGTTCACCCAGTCGAAATACATTAAAAAAAATACAGTCGAACTGAATACCTCCTCAATTCAACTGTATTTTTTTTACCTCCTCCTTTTTTGAAGTCTGTTAAAAAATTGAAATAATCAAGCTTCAGCAGTATATTGGGTATCAGTATCAGTTAGTTTTGGGATTTGGATAAAGATACATCCTTTAGTTCCTACATTTAATAAATTTGTGATTTGATTAAGGAAAATCCATTCAAATTGCTCTGACATATTGAAAACATAATATATAAAATTCTCGTGTCACGGTGTTAGAAGTTGAACTCCTCCGAAACGGCTCCACCGATTTTCGTGAATCTTAGCGTGCATATCGACTAGGGTGGAGAATCGGACAACATCTATTTTTTATCCCTCTAAATGTTAAGGGTGGTCCACCCCTAAATTTTTGGCAGAACAACGTTTGCCGAGTCAGCTAGTTATGCTATAAAATCATTTAAAAATAATGTTATGAAAGATTTTTGTACTCGCAATCAAAAAATGACAAGCGTATTCATAAAATACCCATGATTAAATTATTTAATTTGAATTTATTTATTAGCGACATTTACGGCCGGTCTCAATATTATACTATCAGTTGAGCTCTGGTACATAACAGAGATAAAAAGTAAAGATTGATCTCCCGGCAACTGCCGTCTCTCAAATCAAAAGTAAGCAAACAAAAGTAAGATCATCGGTAGATAATATTTCAGTGACATTTCTGCCTCTGGTTTTTACGTCCCTCTCAAAATTTAGTTTTCGCATAACAATATATTTTTTTATACTTTTATACTTTTTTATACTTTTTATTATAAAAAGGAACTCAGTGTTTTTGATTATAAACTTATTTCATTTTAATATTAAAATGATAATTTGTTCCAAATGTATTGTGAATTTCGCGGATGAAGTTAATAAAATAATGATAAATGTAACCTGGAACAATGCTTCAGTAATAACAAAACGCAGCATTTGACGTTTAGTACTGACAGGTTTCCTAGACAACGATGACATGTTATTGTCATTTGACATTCGTTTATGTCGTTTGGTTACCCAAAATATAAACAACGTGTATGTTCTCATAATTTTAGCAATATTAATTAGTTTTATAAATAAATGAAACACAGTTCAACAATTACCGTGAGTATAGACTTTATTTGTTAATAAAATAAAATAAAATATATTATTATTATGTTTAGTAAACAAAAATTTGTAGTAATTGTAAATTGTTGTAATTGTAGCAGTGATAGTCTAGCGGTTAGAACGTTGGTCTCCCGAACGAAGCGTTTATTCCCACTTGTCCGGGGCCCGAGTTCAAATCCTGGCACGCACCTATAATTTTCAAATATTATGTGCGTATTAGAAGTTAATTATCACTAGCTTCGGTGAAGGAAAACAACAAACATCGTAAGGAAACCAGCACACCGGAGAGTTCTCCATAAAGTTCTTAAAGGTGGTTGAAGTCTACTAATCTGCACTTGGCCAGCATGGTAGAATATGGCCTAACACCCCTCACATTGTGAGAAGAGACCCGGAACCCAGCAGTGGGACAGTTATGGGTTGTTGCTTTTTTTTTGCTTTTAAACAAAAAAATTGTTGCCAAATGTACTAAAGGAAGTTTCTTTGCAGATGAAGTCCAGACCTTTCACAAAAGATGAAGTACATAAGGCCAATAGCTATTGATGTAGCAGGGATACGCCATTATTTCTGAAAAGGCGAAATTTTTTTGTTATAATTTCAAAATATATCTAACTTAAAAAGCTTAGTGTTCTTGTTTTATTAAAATACCTACCTACTTACCTAAAACTTTGAAGATAGGAATTGTCCTCAATTCTCATTCACTGCCGTTTTTAACCGACTTCAAAAAAAGGAGGAGGTTCTCAATTCGACTGTATTTTTTTATGTTTGTTACCTCAGAACTTTCGACTGGGTGAACCGATTTTGATGATTGTTTTTTTTTAAACGAAAGCTGGTGCTTGTCATGTGGTCCCACTTAAATTTGAATGAGATCTGATAAGTAGTTTTTGAGTAATTTTGAAGTCGGTTATTTTTTGTTAGTAAAATTTAGATTATGTTTAATCGGAATATAGGTATATAAACAAAATTGGATTCACACAATTCAGTCATATATTTTATACGAGGATAATTTCGACGATCTTGGTACCGTATTAAAAAAGGCGGAATCAAATACACAGGCTTCATAAATTTCATTATCACTCATCACTGATTAATAAATTCATGATTTTTTCATAAATTTTATTTACAATACGAGAAATCTACCAATTATCCGTCGAAATCGAGCGACATGAAAAACTCCGATAATTAATTGGTAACTTCTATTACCAACAGTTAGCGGTCAAAGCGTTATTGAGACGCAAGTATTTATTTTTGTATGGACCAACATACCTACGGTATGACTTGGCCCTCCGAACGGTAGATCAATGTCATCGGTAGATATTTTCTATCCACCGAAGGTTATTGAGACGCAAAAATTGACAAATATGACAGATAACATACTAATGGTAGCTTTATCTACAGTTTTTTAAATGTTAGTACATTATTGAGACCGGCCGTTGCATTAGGACTTATGTTATCTTCAAGTTAGAAAAATTAGATATTGAAATGAGTAGCAGAGGGAAATTATTGCATTATTTAATAGTTAATGGGTCAAAAATGTATAATTATGGAAATTATACTCCGTTATCAATGTTCTTCTGATTGCTTTAGAATAAATCTTTATTTATTATTTCGGTTTTTAGATCAATGCAAACACCTCATGGTTATTTCTTTGATGTCGCGTACATTTGCAATTCATTCGGTGATTTACTTCTTGACAAAATTGGCGTGATTGAAGAAACTAGATTGCTCTCGTCACCGCAAGATTGAGCGAACCAATTGATATGGACGTTTAGATGAATTAGCCTGTTTTGTGAACTAGAATGGTTTCAAGGTCTTGCAAATATCTTAGTACTTATATCTTAGACTCTTAGTCATCGTTACGTGCCAACAACTTTAAATATGACCTTCGATACGTACATACTGCAGACTTCAAAAAGTTTTTGTAGCAATTATTTTGAATTGATAATAATATACTGGGTTATTTATAGTTATCCTTTACTAATGTATCGGCACATGAGCCATATTATTTTTAAATTTTCGCTCAGCAAGTCTGGGTTGCTACGGTATACCGTGGATTGCAATCCAAAAATATGTTGACATCATAGGTTATAGTTTTAAAAAGATGTTTGATGATAAAAAGACGTTAAGGTCTCAAATGCGATGTGGGTCCGCAACTTACATGACAACACCGCCGATGAACGGCAATATCGAGATGCCCTTAGTGTTGCCCTGCTTGTAGATGTCGTAGCAGATGAAGGAGCCGGCGAACATCTGGCCCGTGGTCACCACGGCCGCCACGTTGCCCACCAGCTCCTTGTAGGGTTGCAGTACATCCGCCAGAGCGTCCATTGTGGATCCTATAACAGAACACCCTTTTTAATCGTTCGCAAAGACGCTATTTTCAACATGTAAAAAGTAGGACAGAAAAAAAACAAGGTCCCATATGAAATTGGCAATCAATGTAATGGTTACTTATTTGTACGACAGACAATGTTACTACGCGTTCACTTCAAGTTTGCCCTCGTCGACCGTTACGATTTAACAGCTAACGGTACTGTAGACAAAAAAGTAAACAAATAATTTCACTAGCTTAAATAACAAATTACGTTTGACACTGTGTAAAACATTTTCTATTTTAGTCATTTTAGTGACAAAAATCAACGAACGTAAAATAAATCAATAGAAAAATAATTTAACGAAAGTAACATCAAAATCAACAACAAAGTAAAGAATTCATGCGCCGCACGGGACCTCAAAAATACGCGACTAGCTTTGCTGTCCGTACTAAATGAGCTGCGGTACGAGGAGCGGGACGGGAGGTAAGGGCAAACTTAGATTGAACGCGTAGTATGTGGGCACGTCTGTGTTACTTGCAAATGAGCCGCAAATATTGGACGGTAACATAGCTCGTGCGAGCGACGGCCCTAACGAACTGAATAACATTATTCTGTTTCTATTGCCCAATAAAATCGTATAATTAAATCAAAAAAATCCATTGTTCATCTTTGTCATCAATATTAATTGAAGTGGACGGTGCTTAAGAATCACATCCTCGCATTTTATTGAACGAAATGAGTTTCAATTGGCGCGGAGATGAACAAGTGCGTCATGCACACACCCACAGGACTATTGACGTCATGGACTGCGGTTAATGACAGTTGCTGCAAGTTGCCAATGGCCAAACAACTCATAGGGGACCGGGGAACTGCCTAATGAGTAGGGTTGCCAGACGTCCGGATAAAACCGGACATGGTTAGGCTTTTTGAATGCGTGTCCGGCCAAATTTAACGGTGTCCGGCTTGTCCGGCTTTGTTAGGCTTTTTACATTTTACCAACTTATAAGAGATATACTAGACTTATAATAAGAAACTTATACAAGGACACAAAAAAATTTATATTGATGACTGTTAAAAGACGTTCCTGCATGTAATCAAGACAAGTGTCCGAAACTATTAGTAGTTATCCACGAAGAAAACGTTAAAGTTGACGATAGCAAAGGTTTTGACAAATTACAAAACCTTAAATATTTTCTGATCAAAAATGGGGATGTTGATGGTTGATTTCAAGAAGCTATACAAGAAATGAGTAGCCTATTTGAAATCGATGAGAGTTGTCCAGATGGCTTTTAATTTAAAATATGTGACGTTTAATGATTATTACACTACTTTATTTTGAAAAATATTGAGCTTTTAAAGCATGTTTCTTCTAATTATTTAATATTTTTAGTTTGTTTACTTTAAATGTTATTAATCAGCGAAGAAGTTCTAAAAAATTCTCTTAATAATATTAATACATAAAATTCTTGATAATTTAGGATGTCCGGCTTTTTTACCCAAATGTCCGGCCAAACTGGCTGGTCTATCCGGCTTTTTGGTTGGCCGACCTGGCAACCCTACTAATGAGGATAGTCTATCCTAACTCTACACAGTTCGGAGTTAGGAGAATAGTACTTATCTATACAAATAAATAAAATTGGAGTGTCTGTTTGTAATATTAAAATAACCGCTTTTTACTAAGTGCATTTGGATGTATACACGGTACATATACCAAAACAACATTATTTACAATTTTTGTCTGTCTGTCCGTTTGTTCCGGCTAATCTCTGAAGTGGCTGGACCGATTTTGACGGGACTTTCAATGGCAGATAGCTGATGTAACAAGTAACTTAGGCTACTTTTATTTTAGAAAAAAAAATAGTTTGTTAAGCGATACGAAGTTCGCCGGGTCAGCTAGTGGAAAATATATTCCACACGATCGTTGAAAGTTCTTATGCTCTAAGAAGACCTATCAAAATATCTGCTCATTTGTGGGCGCGACAACATTAATCGATTCAAGGAGCATAATTTCTCAAAAACTTACAAGGCAAAATAATTCCCAAATACCAGTCAGGTTTCCGCAAAGGCCATGGCACAGAAACTGCTCTCCTTAACGTCACGGACGACTTGACTGAGGCTTCCGACATGGGACTTAGCAGCATATTGGTCTTACTCGACTACTCACGCGCGTTTGACTGTCTTCAACCAGAACTGCTTCTATGTAAATTAAAACGTCACGGCTTTTCAGAAAAAACCTGTAAGTGGTTACATGCATTTCTTACTAGCAGACAACAAATGGTAGTTTTGGATGACAAAGATGGTACCAAAAAAAACTCCTCCCTAGCACCACTTCAGCGAGGTGTTCCCCAGGGGTCATTGCTAAGTCCTATCCTCTTTGCAATCTTTACTGCAGACTTGCCTATATTAAATATTGCAAGTTTCACTTATACGCAGACGACACTCAGCTGTACTACTCCTTTAAGAAAAATAACATAGCAGAAGCTTTTGATAAAATAAATACAGATCTCCAAAAAATCTACGATTGGTCACAAAAAAATTCCCTAGCACTCAATCCATCCAAGTCACAGTATATTATTGTAGGAACAAACTACTACTACTACACAGGTACGATAAAAATAAATAACGTTGATCTGGAAAGAGTAGCTTCTGCTCGAAACCTAGGCCTAATTATGGATGGAGAACTAAAGTTTACAGAGCACGTAAACAACAAAATAAAGACAGCTTTCTATAAGCTCAAAACCCTCTACGAAATCAGGCCATATATCAAAGAAGAACTTCGTGTATTGCTGTGCGAATCCTTGGTGCTCTCGCAGTTTAACTACTGCAGCTCTATTATTGGGCCTAGGTTAAACGCCAATACAGAAAGAGCTATTCAAAGAGTTCAAAACGCATGCATCCGTTACTGTTTTAAGATTCCCAAAAGACATCATATTACTCCGTACCTAAACGAAAAGGGTATCCTTAACATGCTTACTAGACGAGAGCTTCAGTTTGCTTGTACTGTCCATAGGGTGATATGGAATAAGAGACCTGAATATCTTTTTGAAAAGCTTGTGTGGATTAAGGATATTTCTAGTCGAAGCGTCCGTTCGAACTCGCAAACCCTTTTAATGAAACCTACACATAAAACTAATAGATACCGAGTGTGTTTCAGGTTTGCTGCAGCAAGCATATGGAACGACCTACCCCCACCTTTGAGAAAGAAAATAAGCCTAGATACTTTCAAATCAAAATATAAATCAGCGTTACTTAGAAAGCAACTTGCTGCAGAGAACCTGAGACACGCCTACTGGAAGTGCTTGGATCTGAAACAGTTCTTCAAATGATGTAATAATCCCAGTACTTACCATATTCACATCTAAAAACAAACATTCACACACACGCTACATACACACATGCACACGCGCGCACGCACGCACGCACGCACGCACACACGCACACGCACACACACACACACACACACACACACACACACACACACACACACACACACACACACACACACACACACACACAGACGCACGCGAATGCATACAATAGAAAAATGCCTAGCGGCGATCGGGGATTACCTAACTCCCAAACGACGCCTAAGGGAGAAGGAGAGTCTGAAAAACAGCGCTGCACGAGGTTTCTCGTGTTAGCAGAAGCTGAAGAGACTCTCCCTTTGCCCACAATAACTGGATATTACCTATTAAGTTAGATTTAAGTGTTTATTTTACTTGATTTTTTGTGTGGCAATAAAGAATATTTTATTTATTATTATTTATTATTAAAAATCTCGAAAATGGTGACACTTATATGTAGGTAACTTTTAAAACCTGTCTATCCTATCTTTCAAGTTGGATCAAACTGCATATGGTGTGCAAATTTGATTAAAATCGGTTAAGTAGCTAAGCAGTCCGTCGCGGACAAACAATGTGACACGTAATTTATATATATAATTAAGATTTATTTACAAAAATATTTAAAATTTATATTATATATTTTATTAAATAATTAGAGATCTAATAAAACCAAAGCAAAGCAAGGGTGGTTACTAGTAGCTGATTACTTAAACTGATTACTTTTAGTTTGGTTACATACAACTGTAAGTGTGCTGTGTACATTGTAGTTACAACATAGCCTTGTTTGACAAGTAACAGCATCAAGGTCATTGCTATAATTACTGTCTACTAAATGTTTAATTATCTATTCATGAAACAATATTCAACTATTAAAATTTAGTCTTTTAACAAGTAACATTTTAGGAACATTTTGAACATGAACCTGTCATAACACATGATTTAATCTGCAAAAACCCCAATAAAGTTAAGCAAAGAGTAGGACTATAGGAAATTAATTATGTATTGGAGCCAAGTAATTATAATTATTTATGATACTCAGGCTGTCCTCCTAATGAGATCAGTAATTAGCCCAAAAATAATATTGATTGTTGTATATGTTGTAGGTACACATATATTATTTAAACTAATACTGTAATCTATACAAATAAATAAAATTGGAGTGTCTGTTTGTAATATTAAAATAACCACATTTTACTAAGTGCATTTGGATGTATACATGGTACATATACCATTTAAACAACATTTTTTACAGTTTTTGTCTGTCTGTTCCGGCTAATCTCTGAAATGGCTGGACCGATTTTGACGGGACTTTTACTGGCAGATAGCTGATGTAACAAGGAGTAACTTAGGCTACTTTTATTTTAGAAAAAAAAATAGTTTGTTATGCGATACGAAGTGCGCCGGGTCAGCTAATTATTAATAAGAAAAAACTCATAGTAACATTATTTTCAATAAATTTTAGTTTTATAAATCCTAATAATAAATCCAAAAGTATATATTTTCGTCAACAAAATTTTCCTCAGGCATAAATTTATCAGTGTAATTATTGTTGATCACAATATTCAAACGGCATGTGCTGAAACATATTTTCAGAAATAAGGTAAAACTGCTGTCTTTGCCCCTATTTACACTTACTTAGTCGACCCTGTAGCCTAGTTGGTAGCGACCCTGCCTGCGAAGCGAGGGGTCCCGGGTTCGATTCCCGGCCGGGGCAGATATTTATGTGACAGATAAATATTTGTACTCGGGTCATGGGTGTGATTGTGATGTGTTATATGTGTCGTCCATGCCACCCGCGACACAGGTAATAACCTACTGCGGGGGTGTGAGTGTGTTAGCGTTTATTTATTTATTTATTTTATTTATTTACTGGAATTTGATTGATGCAGTTAGCATTTTCTGCAATAAACTAATTGTGAAACTAGTAAGCATAAAACATGTAGCAGCTACATACACAGTTTAAAATTAAAATCTAAGGTTCAGATGTATTATTATTGGTTGAGTGAATAAGGATTATTATTAGGCTATTGCAAATTGCAACCAAAGATCTACTGTGCCTAAAGTTAATGTCACAAACAACCATAATCAGAGAATAAACATTGATCTGCCAAATATTACTTGAAACAGAGCTATGGTGTCATAACATAATATGAAGAATTTTACATAGTCCTGCTACTATACAAATCAGTATAGTTCAGTAGTTACTATAGTAGGGTTGGTTTGCAGTTGATACAATATTGATCAATATGTATTTATTTAAGAATTCACAAATACCTTAATGAGTAGTTTGTCTAAATAAAACACATTTGGTGTACAAATTCATGTCAGTTGGTGAAAAATCGTAGAAAACGATTGTAATGAGAGAAAACCTGTATTTAAGGTTTTATTATACTGAAAATATAGATAGTATTACAAACATAAAACATTACATTATTGAGCATTAGATTATTGACGAGTGACAATGTCATACTTTATTTTTCATAACATTCTTCCACGCTGAGTTATGAACGTACGTAATCTTGCAAGTAGCGAGGAGGTTGTCTCGCTCTTGCAGATCTCCGGGGTTCCGGAGAAGAGAGGGGCGAAGAGTATTCAGATGCCGGAGAATTTGGCGTATTGTCTTCGTCTTCGTTTAGATCTTCTATATCTCCTGACGGAGCCAAGGTGCGGTTTGACACCGTCATCTCTCGCCCATCAGAGAGTCTCACGCGGCTGTACGATGGATTAGGTTCCAGCAAATCCACCTCTTCAACAAGAGGATCATATTTTGATCTCATAACTGGATTACGATGTAGGACTTTATTACCAGGACGTAGCCAGGAGGGTAAAGATTGTCCAGAAGACGTACGGCTTGCATGGTTAAACATCCTTTCATGTGGAGTTTCATTCGTTGCTGTACAAAGCAATGATCGTATACATTGCAAGGCTTCAGATAAGACGGACTCCCAATCTGTAATATCACATTTTTTTGATGATAATGCTAAACGGATGGTTTGCCACAGAGTTCCATTGAGGCGTTCCACCTGCCCATTTCCTCTGGGATTATAAGGAGCAGAATGGCTGACCGCTATGCCTTTGTTGTTCAAAAATAGCCTTAATTCTGCAGATATAAAACCCGTTCCCTGGTCCGTGTGTATATATGAGGGATATCCAAAAATTGAAAATAAGTCTGTTAGACAACTTATCACCGTTTTGCTGCTAACATTTTCACATGCATAGGCAAATGGGAATCTTGAGAATTCGTCTATTATGCTTAGCAGAAATTTATTTTTAGTATTAGAAGGCAATGGACCTTTAAAATCAAGTGCAAGTCTTTCGAAAGGTCTTGTTGCTTTAATGAGTTTTCCAGAGGACTTCATGAATCTAGGTTTAATTTCAGAGCAAACCCGACATGATGATGTAATTTTTTTTATCTCATCCATAGAATAGGGTAAATTTTGACTTCGTATATAATGCGTAAATCTTGTTAGGCCTGGATGACATAAAGAATTGTGTAATGCTATTAATTGATTATCTCTAATTGAAGCACATGTCTGTCGCGACAAAGCATCGGCCACCACATTTTCAGAACCAGGTCGATACATAATATCAAAATTATAATTAGACAGTTCTAGTCTCCATCTTTGAATTTTGTCATTTTTAATTTTACTAGCGTTATTTCGAAGCATAAACGCAACCGACTTTTGGTCTGTTATAAGATAGAAACGACGTCCAAGCAAATAATGTCTCCATCTTTTAACGCTTTCGATAATAGCACAAGCTTCCTTTTCTATTGTAGGATATTTCTTTTCGCTATCATTTAGTGATCTAGAAAAAAATGCAACAGGTCTCCCATTCTGTGTAAGAGAGGCTGCAATCGAGAAGTCTGATGCATCAGTTTCAACCGTGAATGGTTCTTTGGGGTCAATAGCTGACAGTGCTGAGTGCGATATGATTTTCTTAAGTTCCTCAAAAACAGTTACCTGATTTCCTTCAAGTGGAAATTTTTCAACTGCAACAAGCGGATGTAATTTATTAGAGAAGTCTGGTACCCATTTTGAATAGTGAGCAAATAAGCCAATAGCACGTTTGAGAGAGGCAGAGTCTCGAGGGATTGGCATATTTAGAAGAGATTTGAGTCTTTCTGGGTCAGGTTTAATTGTACCATCAGCAATATTATAGCCAAGAATATTAATAGTCGTCTTGGAAAATTCACTTTTATCTTTATTAATAGTTAATGAATAGGTTTCAACTGCATCCATGAACTTTTTGAGTTTCACATCATGGTCAGATTGATCTAAACCACATATAGTTATATCATCTAAGTAGGGGAAAACCCCTTCTAATTTGGATTTGTTTATTAAATTACTGATAGCCCGCTGAAAACATGCTACTTCATTAGTTACTCCGAATGGAATACGACGAAATTGATATAGATTTCCGCAAGCTTCAAAGGCTGTTAATGGTTTATTACTTTCTAGTATAGGAATTTGATGGTAAGCTGATTTAAGATCAATTTTAGAAAATACTTTATATTTCGATATCAATGACACAATTTCTTCCAAATTTGGTAGAGGGTAGGCATCAAGTTGTGTAAATTTGTTGACTGTCTGTGAGTAGTCTATACACATACGTTTCTTATGATGCTGATTAGAAGTCACAAGTACTTGAGCCCTCCATGGAGAATTACTTTCTTCTATGATTCCATCAAATAATAATTTTTGTACTTCCGATTGTATAAATTTAAAATTTTCTGGAGAATATTTCCGAGATTTAACAGCAATCGGTTTACAGTCAGATGTCAAATGAGGAAAAAGATTAACGGGTTCCATAATTGCTTCTTTTAGGACTGCGATGCGTATTGCAGATCTAGGCCCATTAAACTTGATCTCAACAGAGGAGCATTGTTCTAAAACATCATGACCTAATATAACATCTGAGCATAAATTTTTCATTACACGAGGAGGTGCTGAAAATGATTCATTGAACATTTTAATAGATGCCACGCATACTGATTTAATATCAAAGCGAAAAGATGAGTTCGCCATTGATACAGCTTGATTCCACGGTTGGAGAGGTAAATTATTCATCTGTACTATTCCTTCGTTGATAAAACTTGCCGTACTTCCCGTATCAATAAGGGCGTTGAGAGGTAAGCCATTCACTACAATAGGTACAGTATATTTTTTTAAGTCAACTGCAGCCGATATTAAGCAAGATGTCGTTTCTTTATTTACATCTACGCAAGCAAGAGATTGCGTACTTTTGCAAACTTTAGAGAAATGACCACGTTTGCCACATTTTAGGCAAATACTTTCTGAAGCTGGACATAATCGGCGTTGATGTATGGAGTTACCGCAAAAATAACACTCGAGTGGCTTACAAGGTGCTTCACCTTTTCGTACTACTTTATTATTTTTTATAGCATTCATAGCAATAGGTATATGAGAGGAGAAGCTTTCAGATTGTACTTGAGCAGCTTCAATCGCACGAGCTTGAGCGTATGCTTCATCCAGAGTCAACGTTGTACTTTCTAGTAATCTTTGTCGGATATGCGATGAAGACAGTCCAGCTATAAAAGCTCCGCGAATATTGTCATTCTCATTTTCTTCTGCAGATACGGATTTAAAATTACATTCTTTAGTTAAAAGCTTAAGTGCTTGGATAAATTGGTCAATAGTTTCTCCCGTTTCCTGTCTTCGCGTATTAAGTTTATGTCTTGCATAAATCTCATTTACAGGTTTAACATAAATTTTCTCTAGTGTACATAGTGCTGAATTATAAGTACTACAATTTATTATATACTCGTAAACAGTAGGCGATATATGATTTATAAGGAGTCTTAACTTAATCTCATCTGTAAGTTTGTTTTCAGCTTCTAGAGAAGCTTCTGATTCCTGGAGAAAATTTTCAAAAGTTCTTTTCCAATACTTCCATTGACTTGAGGCATTTTGGATTATAGCCGGATCGAGATCAAATTTTTCTGGTTTTAGAAACCGATACATTATTTATCAGTATAATAAATTGTAATGAGAGAAAACCTGTATTTAAGGTTTTATTATACTGAAAATATAGATAGTATTACAAACATAAAACATTACATTATTGAGCATTAGATTATTGACGAGTGACAATGTCATACTTTATTTTTCATAACAACGATTTTAATGGTTTGTTTACATTTGTATCACTGCAAATCGACACTACTATAAATGACAAAATATAACCTCATACACGAAAGCAATGAAAGAATAGCTACCATATAATGATTACTTAGTTTTACTAAGAATCATTTATTGAGAATATGCATTATTAACAAACAAAAAAAAATTAAAATTAATTGAACTAACAAAAAATAAATTAAGTACTTTAACTTACACTAAAAAGATCTTAAAATACTATACTAAAAAAAGTTTATTTACAAGAGATAAATGTCATCAAAAATTCCCAAATTACTATGATAATAAAATTAAGTACATTATTATTATTATTATGCACAGTCAGAGTGAGAAAAAAGTGAGTGAAATTATTTCACAAGCCTTATTATTATAATTACTTACGTTTTATTTATGTTGTATCGCAGAATAAATTTAAAACACAGCAGTTTTGTACGACAGTTGTATAAACTGATTAATTTAATAAATATCAATTATTTGATAAAAAAAAAGATTTCTGCGCCACAAACGTCCACATCGACTCGTGGTTCAACTTTGAATGACATTGATAGGGATCCGCAAAAAGTATCGATACTTCTAGGTATCGATACTTTTGTTGCGATACCAAGTACTTTTGGTATCGATACTTTTGTTCCGATACTTTTGAGGTATCGATACTTTTTAGAAGTATCGATACTTTCCTTGTCCCATTTCCAATAAATTATTAGATTTTGAAAAATAACAATTATTATTCGAACTTTTAAACAAAATATTTTTCACAACACTACTAAACCTAAGACATGATTCGGTGAATTCCCACTAATTGACGAGCACTTTATGTGTGTTACCATTTTATTTCATTGAACTATCTTAGAAGTTTTTTACGAGTAACCTATATGGGTTGAATAATCTGTGTAGTGGTTTTTGTCTTTTAAACTGTTTCACTTATTCAGTTTTCTGATAACTGTTGCTCTAAAAAGTATTATTATTGTAGTATAGAGGTAAGGAGAGCCATCTCTGTGCATGAAAATTGTCTGTAAAAATGCGTCCAATAACGGGGGGGTGCTGCGGTAGCCTAGGATAAATTTTATTGAACTCTGCAAACTTCACTCCCCAGCTCCGTCTACAACATCTATATTCATATGGTAGTTATTCCGACGCCAGCGCTATTGTCGTAGGATGGTGGTAGGCAAGGGCGGATCCAGCTTTGGCGTCAGGGGGGGGGGTCACATAGTCGTGGTAAAATCACAAGACGTTATAATTTAATTTTGATAATAATATTTTAAAAATAGATACAAGAAAAAATAGGTATTTTATTAATAAACGAGTATCCGCCCTCGCTTTGCTTCGGTTTTCTTATTTTTTTACACCTTGGGTTATATTATTGGAGTTTTATTAAGGATCCCTAATTTTTTTTTGAAATTATAATATAGCCTATGTTACTCGGGGATAGTGTAGCTTCCCAACAGTGAAAGAATTTTTGAAATCGGTTCAGTAGTTTCGGAGCCTATTCAATGCAAACAAAAAATCAAATCTTTCCTCTTTATATATTAGTATAGATGTTAGTACTGTACTTAAAAAATGTACCTATATTTAAATAACAAAATCAATTTTTCTTTTACTTCTTCTCCCGAAACGCGTTTTCGATGCGTTCACCTGTAGTCCACCTAGGTCCTGGACCCAGCCCAGGGGGGGGGGATCATGACCCCCATGACCCCCCCCCTGGATCCTTGGTGGTAGGTATTGGAACCTCTATTATCAGTATACAGCTGGACACTATTTCAACTTTCATCATGTGAGATAGCTCTCTTACCCTAACCCTCTTATACTCCATGGACTAACTGTCTAACAG
The DNA here is from genome assembly GCA_951805285.1 of Thymelicus acteon. Lineage (NCBI taxonomy): Eukaryota > Metazoa > Arthropoda > Insecta > Lepidoptera > Hesperiidae > Thymelicus > Thymelicus acteon. The sequence continues at coordinate 19,436,273 of OX638217.1, forward strand.
TTTCTTAATAGATATCGTGCAGCATTGAAAGGTAGAAGGAGGGCCCTCTCATATGAGGAGAAAGTTGAAAAAGTGTCCAGCTGTTTACTGAAAATAAAGGTTCCAATAATGGCCATTTCATAATGGCGCTAGTGTGTGTGTGTGTGTGTGTGTGTGTGTGTGAAGTTTGCTGAGTATTGCCACCCGCAATGAATGGCGCTTGTGTGTGATAAGTAGATATTTGAACATAGCTGTTGTAGACCGCACCGCAGCGCCACCCGTAATTTTCATAGAGATGTAAGGAGAGAGTAAATTCACAGAGATGGCCCTCCTTCTACTCAATCCTCCATGATATATATCTAATAGTGGATACTCAGCGTGTTCATTACGCAAAATTTTCTAATAAATATGATAGATCAGTGTTTGTGTGTTGACGTTGACGTTAATGCGCCATCGTTACATATTATCTTCAAATTGTTGTACATACTGGAAAAGTAGAAAATCGACTTTATCAATGGACTAAATGTGCTTATTGCATTGGTTTATTGCCTTCAGATTATTGCCTTTCAAATGAAACCATTTTGAGGCATATCAGTTGGATGGTTTTAGTCTCTATAAAGGACATCCCTACAAATTTTTTTTGTGTTCTATATATATATATAGATTGGATATTAGTGACTATTTTGTGAGAAACGTTCCTGCTAGATTTTTTTGCGAAACCTTGCAGCTCAAACAACATTCCATTCAGGTTTTTTATAAATGTTTTAAAAAGTACTCGATACCTACAGGTATCGATACTTTTGTTCCGATACTTTTTTGGTATCGATACTTTTGATACGATACTGGTATCGAGTAAAGTATCGATACTTTTGAAATTTTGCGTAACCCTAGACATTGATTGAGTCATTGATATTTTGACAAATGACACGAGAATAGAGTAGTCAACTGTCAAGACCAAGGAACTCTCTATGGTAGCAACACTGACAACTAATCCGAAATATAAAAAAATCCGAAAAAGTTTTGATGTTTTATAAACTTTTTTAATGGATGTGGAATGTGGATGTAGTAAAATTTAATAGTTTTTCAAATTTGCTTCGCTTGAGAATTCGATTCTCGTAATCTGCGTTCAATTGAATGCTAATAATGTTGTAATGTAATGCTAATGTTCAATTTTTTGGTTTTATCTGTATTTGCATATAACCTCTAGCTTTACCAGTCTGTGGACTACCTATTAGATTAGAGGTGTCAATCTTGACATTAGCAATTTCCAATTTTCCTGAAATTTTCCCGAATTTACGAATTTTGAGCCATCTCGATCTATTTTAAGACGGATGAGTGATAAGACAAAGTGAAATTCTTCGCGAATTAATCCTTACATTATAGTGTTTTGTCATGGGCTTCACGGCATGGATATAAAAACTGTCCTATGAATAGTGCGGAGGTTTCGACGAGGAGTTGAAGTTATCGTATAATATGCAATGGAAAAGCTTATGCCTGAGAGGACGATGGTTGTGTGCGGTGCTGCTGCTGCTATGTGTGGCAGCGGCGCAGAAGATCGGTGATCCGTACAAGATCCTCGGCATCCATCGCAGGGCGACTCTGCCCGAGATTCGGAAAGCTTACCGACAGCTAGCTAAAGAGTGGTAAATAACTTATAGACAGAAGTACATTATTGATTTTGGTACTTGACTAATACATTTGTTAATATTATCGTTTGGGTCTATTTCTGTAATCATATATTTACTTATATCAAAGGAGCACTCTGATGAGCTTTGTCAAACATATTCTTCTAGGGAAAACTAATTATCAAACATTAAACAAACATTTGCTCGATTATGTTCAGTTTACACATATTAAGTAATTAAGTAAATAACTAAATTTTAACTAAAAATTTACTGAATTGTCTATTTACACATATTAATATACTTAAAATTTAGTTATCTACTTAACTACTTAATACATATAAATCGGACTTTACTTCCTCCTCAGTTGATTTGCACAGTGCACTTTGGTATGAATATTTAAATATTGTATTGGTAAGGACATTGACTGGCTATAATTTATAGAAACGAATTTGATACTCAAATATTAACCATTTATTACAACAATTTATACTTATTTGCAGATAGTTATTGTAATTGAATTATGTATACCTTGTTACTTGATTTTTTGTGTTCCTTGCTGATCGTAAAAATTATCATGAAACCAAATACCCAAGTACATTATGATTGATGACTTTAATGTTATTGTAACAGGCATCCAGATAAAAATGAAGACCCAACAGCTGAATCTCGCTTTGTGGAGATCAAGCAGGCATATGAATTGCTCTCGGATACGGAGCGAAGACAGGCATTTGACCTGTATGGTATCACCAATGAGGATGACCACATGTATAAGCCCAGGCATGATTATAGCCAGTATGATAGGTTCAGGTATGCTCAGTTCATTTTATCTTCTTTTGGTATGCTTAATCTTTACTTGGGTTGGGGGGGAAAAGAAGTTTTTGGTTAGCAATATTCCTTTAATTTTGAAATTTTACAATGAACTGCATGCTAAAAATATGCATAAATGATGAATAATGTGAGTTGTTAAAAATGTGTACTATTCATAGTCTTAAATCTCAATTAGTATGAAATGTGATAATTGTGTATTCAAATTTAGGGATTTTGGAGTGCTTGTAATAATAATAAGACAAGAGTTCTGAAGTATTATTTAATTTAACTTTCACAATACACACTGGCTATGTATATGTATATATGCCCTACACCCTACTATATTACACCGTGCCCGAGTGATGACTGGCGCATCGTAATTACAGTACCATTACCTCGTCGGTGCAGTTACAAACTGCATTGTGTACAATTCTCTGCTACACAAACATCACAGTGTTTGTGATAAATATATTACATTGGTTTAGATGCACTGCAAATGAATCACACCTTTTAGAATTGTTTCCCAGTAATACTTGCTTATGAGATCTGATTTGGACTTCTTGATTTGACTCAGTAAAAGGTTTAACTTATTGTACTCTGTTAACTGTAGTAATTAAATTCAATATACTATGCATTAATCAGTGATCCCTATATGATTAAATGATTTTGGTGATGATGAATGTTGCTAGCTACTAGCAATGATATTTAAAAAATATAGATATGTTATACCATTACAAACCAACCAAAAAATCTGTTCCGAAAAGAGGTACAACACACACATTTATCTTTTTAAGGCTGTATGTCAAATGTCAAGCACTTCTGACAACAACGAAAGCATGCATATTGTCTTGTATTGACAGTGCGACTACGGGCAGAACAGTCAATTGCCTGTTCTTTCGCTCTTCATCGTCGGCGCGCTCGTGACATAACTACCTCTTTTTTACTCTATAATACTGGCTACTAGTCATCTGAGTAGTGTAGTTCCAGTTTTATTGTTTTACTCTTTCTCATTCTTTCTTGTAACTATTTTGAAATAAAATTTAGAAACATGTTCTTGACAGTGATTTGGATTAATTGAGTGTATGCCCTTCAATAAGGAAATTTCGAAAGCCCAAATGATTATTCAATCACACAAAATCTTTGGAAATACTTTATTTGTGCTAATTTTTGCTTGTGTTTAAATTTCTTTGAACATCTTGTAAAGGAATTGTATTTATTTTGTTTCAGTAGTGACCCCTTCGAGTTTTTCAATTCTCACTTCCGAACACCGGACCAAGACATAACATCATTCCATAAGCTATCAGTGACGACGCGGTGAGTGAGAAAAATATATTTAATCACCTATGATCACCTTAACAAATGGTTACACATTAATCTAAGTGTAATACATCTATTTGTGCACTATTTTATGATACAACTTCTTGTAAATAACCAAATGAATCTATGCTCTAGGCCTCCTCAAGAGGAGAATCCCTTGCCCAGTAGTGGGCCATTAATGGGTTGAAGCCTGTACGAGTACTCGTACATTGTGCTGGCGCAGCGTCCTTGTGCCAAGCACGAGTTGCCTAGCTGGGCGCGCGGAGCCCGTGAACACGTACAAGACGTGACTTAGCAAGCGTCTGACACCAATAAAACCTTGTCAATTAGCAATACAAATTAGTGCATTAAACATCTAGAGTCAGCTCGGTCACGTGTTTTACTACCGAAACCCCCGCGGACACACTCACGGCGGCCAGGCTGCTCCTGCACTCACCAACCTCCTGATTCATTTTGGTCCTTCGAACCTTACTTTCGGTGTTTTAGCGGCTCCTTTGCGGCTAGCGTATCGGCTCAGTTGGCCTTCCACAAGCGGACCTCCCCAGCTGAGTTGAGAAGGGCGCGAAACCCGTACTGAAGCTGCGAGAGCACTGAAAGCGACCAGCGGCGAGCGATCTACAATTTGCTGAAGAACAAAGGATACACAACGTTAATCGTGTTGCTGCACAACAAAGGGGTGAACGTTAACTGCGGGATTAAGGAACACATCCTTATCTTAGTAAAAAACGTATCTTAACTGCCAGCAAGCTACTTTTTGCTGAAGAACGAAGAATACGCAACGTTAATCGTTTTGCTGCACAACAAAGGGGTGAACGTTAACTGCGGGATTAAGGAACACATCCTTATCTTAGTAAAAAACGTATCTTAACTGCCAGCAAGCTACTTTTTGCTGAAGAACGAAGAATACGCAACGTTAATCGTTTTGCTGCACAACAAGGAGGTTAACATCAACTGCGGGATAGGGTTTACATCCTTATCTCAAGAAAAACATTTTCATTCAACTTCAACTGCCAGCAATCTACAGTTTGCTGAAGAAAGAAGAATACGCAACGTTGATCGTGTTGCTGCACTACAAGAAGGGGTGAACGTAAACTGCGGGATTAAGGAGACGTCCTAATCTCAATGCAACATCGTATTAAAAAATGATAAAATAATAATCGTATTATGTAAATGACATAGCCAACTTCAAGGAAATCGCACTTCACAACAATAACGTGACATCTCAAGAAAAATTTAACAAACAACTGTATGCATACACAAGTAATCACGTACCCAACGGAAGGTGTGAATCACAATTACTAATGAAGAAGGAATTTGGAGAATTTGGCCAGTCTGCGTCGCAAGAAGTAATAGAACATAGAAAAATGAACCTTTATATGAGCAAAAAACACATCAGCTCCCAGGGTAACGCCGCTTCAAGTTTTACAAAGTACAACAGTTTTACACGTATCTTACAAATACCGTGTAACATCATTTGCCTTAATACAAAGCTACGTCATCGAATAACAACACGATCAGCTGGAATGGATTTCAAGCAATTTGACACAGGGGGCATTGCCTACATAGCAATTTTATTGAAGGAATAGCGATATAAAACACTAAACATAAGCAGTCAGCGTGGTTGTATTTTCATTATTGACATATTGAGCTCATTGACATCATCATGCCGACCACGTTGCTGAAACTCTCCTGAGATTGGAGTGACATTCTACATAAGCAATTGGAGCTCTATATGCTACTGGAAATTATTTGACATTCTTCAATCTACGAGACAACTGGATGGACAGAGCATTGACATTAGTACGAAATACATCGTACAGCAGCAGCATTTGACATTTTGACATTTTGACATTCTTCAGTCTACGAGACATGTGGATGGAGAGCCATGACATTTGTACGAAATACATCGTACAGCAGCAGCAGTTGACATTTTGACATTCTTCAGTCTACGAGACAAGTGGATGGAGAGCCATGACATTTGTACGAAATACATCGTACAGCAGCAGCATTTGACATTTTGCCATTCTTCAATCTACAAGACAAGTGGATGGAGAGCCATGAAATTTGTACGAAATACATCGTACAACAGCATCATTTGACATTTTGACATTCTTCAATCTACGAGACAGGTGGTTGGAGAGCATTGACATTTGTACGAAGTGCATTGTACAGCAGCAGCATTTGACATTTTGACATTCTTCAATCTACGAGACATGTGGATGGAGAGCCATGACATTTGTACGAAGTGCATCGTACAGTAGCAGCATTTGACGTTTTTACATTCTTCAATCTACGAGACATGTGGATGGAGAGCCATGACATTTTTACGAAGTGCATCGTACAGCAGCAGCATTTGACATTTTGACATTCTTCGATCTACGAGACATGTGGATGGAGAGCCATGACATTTGTACGAAATACATCGTACAGCAGCAGCATTTGACATTTTTACATTCTTCAATCTACGAGACATGTGGATGGAGAGCCATGACATTTTTACGAAGTGCATCGTACAGCAGCAGCATTTGACATTTTGACATTCTTCGATCTACGAGACATGTGGATGGAGAGCCATGACATTTGTACGAAATACATCGTACAGCAGCAGCATTTGACATTTTTACATTCTTCAATCTACGAGACATGTGGATGGAGAGCCATGACATTTTTACGAAGTGCATCGTACAGCAGCAGCATTTGACATTTTGACATTCTTCGATCTACGAGACATGTGGATGGAGAGCCATGACATTTGTACGAAATACATCGTACAGCATCATTTGACATTTTGATATTCTTCAATCTACGAGACATGTGGATGGAGAGCCATGACATTTGTACGAAATGCATCGTACAGCAGCAGCATTTGACATTTTGACATTCTTCAATCTACGAGACAAGTGGATGGAGAGCCATGACATGTATGAAATACATCATACAACATATTATAAGCATTTTACCGAAGAATTTGACATTGTACAGTTTACGCTAAGAAGAAACTGACATATAGCTAGTAGCGATAATTGACATCATGAGAGCATCATCCCGAGGATATATCAGCTCGCAAGATCGTCGCAGACTACACTACAATGTATTTTAACTTAATCACAGCCGATTGAAAACTCGCAAAACATATAAATGCATTACAATTGAAATTCCTGTCGTTAAAGAATTGATGAGTATGTACAATTTTACACACGTATCATGCAAATCGTGTTACTTACTTCAGTTGTTTTAACAAAGCTGCGTCATCGCATGACGGCGCGATCAGCTGGAGCGCATTGCAAGCAAAATGACACCGTGGGCATTGCTGAGAATGCACCTATTACAATTATGTGATACGAGTTGAACAAATATTATATTTTCAAGGTGACAATATAAGACAAGATCAAGGGCACGGTGACTTCCAAAAACAAGATTTTCAAAGTCAATCATTAATTAGACTACAATAACGAACTGCGAGTGTGAGGCTGCTTACAACAGTCTACACTGAAGAGTGACGTCAAGATTGCAAAGGATTCAAAGTTGACAATTACTGATATAACAAACGCACTCATGAATTTCTCAAAGCATCACGTCGACTGTATTTATACAAAAGTACAGGAAGACTGGTGGCAACATCACAATCAAGAAGATCGCAGGAAGATGCTTACATTGTTATCAGTTAACAAACCGTCGCCGCAGGAAGCAAACAGTTCCACCAGACTTGCTAGAAGAATGCAGCAGAGAGTCACGACGCCGTAGGACCTCAACGAGCAACGGGAATCGGCCGCGAAAGTGGACACTGTGACTTCCAGTTTTAACTTAGAATTTACATTGCAATATTTTAGCTTACAATTTACTACTGCAATGTTTTGTTTACATTTATATTTTACACATTTATTTACGTTTAGATTAAGATTCAATAATTGCAATTTAACATTTTTACGTCCAAGTGCAATATTTATATTTTTGTTTACAAGCGCATTGTTACATATATTTACTTTTGTTACCAATTATTTTTACAAGTTTACAATTTTACTACTTATTTTGTATTATGTGTATACATTTTGTTTGGTTTCTTTTCTTTCGGTGTCAGATGCCAGTATGTACGAGTACTCGTACATTGTGCTGGCGCAGCGTCCTTGTGCCAAGCACGAGTTGCCTAGCTGGGCGCGCGGAGCCCGTGAACACGTACAAGACGTGACTTAGCAAGCGTCTGACACCAATAAAACCTTGTCAATTAGCAATACAAATTAGTGCAGTAAACATCTAGGATCAGCTCGGTCACGTGTTTTAATACCGAACCCCCGCGGACACACTCACGGCGGCCAGGCTGCTCCTGCACTCTCCAACCTCCTCATTCAAAGCCAATCAAATGAAATGAAATGTCCGAATATTTTCATATTTCCTAATTAATTTTATGCAGTTAGTTCAAAGGAAATTTTACCTTGCCTCTGCAAAATCCACTTAATCCCTAACGTGTAAATATAAATTATAGTTAAAAAAAACCCTGAAACTATGAAATTATTGTATTGTTGTCGGCCCTTGACCTCTGGGCAAACCAAGCTGATCAGAGTCTTGAACCTTGAGTTGAAAGATTCTGTTACATACTAGGGATTGCAATCCGGTGTCATTTTCAATCCGGCCGGATTTTACCGGATTTTCACCAATCCGGCCGGATCCGACCGGATTGATCACGTGATCAGAATTTTTCCTTCTCGTTCCAATATAGACTGTTTTTGAGGTGATATTTTTTTTGGATTATAAAGGAACGCAAATGCGAGCCGTAATAAAGCCGTAGCACCTAATGATAATCATCTTAATATTATTAAGAGGAAAATTTTGATATTTTATTTATTTTTTATAATGGATCTCAAAAATTATTGGAGTAATTTTAAAAAAATTTACACCAATAAAAGATACATTATTCCTTAGTGAGATAGGCTATATTTTACTGTGATTAATAATATGTTTTTTCTTACTTCGTCAGAAGTAAAAATGTTTGACGCCCAGCGAAGTGGCTACGGTTCAGCTAGATTATCATTATAGGGTGGCGCAAAAGTTTCCGTCCGGTATTCTTTGACTGTATTTTTTTCAATAAATGAAAAGCTTTAGTTATGCTATTGGAGTGTGTTTATTTCATGTCTAAATATTTGTTTTCATTAAGTAGAAAAATGATATCAGCCAAGTGGCTGCCGTTAGAATCGGGCCTGTATGAGCCGAATTTATGGCATTTTCCATCACTCCTGCCAGAACTTTTGGCGAAAGGTTTCCGCATTTATGACGGATATTTTCTTTGAGGGCTTCAAGAATCTAGGGCTTGTTGACATAAGCTCGTGACTTCAAGAAACCCCACCAAGAAACCAAAATAAGTCTAAAGCGGTTAAAACGGGGCGATCTTGCCGGCTAGTGCAAATGACGAAAAACGAGAGATTATTATGATTACTCCGCGTTTTTGAGGAGTATAGCGATTCATGTCTTATTGTCGTGTATTTTGTATCTGTTTTCTATACAAATGTCAGTTTTTCAGTGTTTATTTGAAGGTACACATTCTGTCTACCATCCAATGACTATCTCCTTCTCACAGGGCTGCTGGAAGAGATTTCCTAAAGAAATAAGCAGTTTCTTTGTGCAAATTGTGTCAATATTGTTGTTTTGTGTAAGATTTCCTTCGTGTACAAAAATAAATAAATAAATAAATGTCTCAGCAAAACTTATATTTACCGCCATTTGAAAAAAATATAGCATCTTTCGATAGGGTAATGATGACTCTTGCGCCACCCTATATTATACCTGCATCTGGATGTAAACAGTACGAAAACTCAAATTTTAGTAAGAAGTAAAACAGATTGTCAATACAACTTAAAAAATAAGTATATATCAATTGCTGTATTTGTTTCTCTTTATTTTCTTTAAGAAGGGAGCCAATAACAAGTGTATGTATACTACTACACTTCTTCATAATAATATGTTTAAGGGCGTTTTCTGTTGTAGTGTTAGCGCGCATCAATTGAAATACATCTACAGCCATCCATTTAGGGCAAATATTACAAAATACAAACAAGAAGTAATATTAACGAGAACATAATTTCACACTTTTAGAACTTACAATTTATCCATTCAGTAATTTGTGTTGTACATAACATCCTTATTGAACGTTAGGAATACCGAAATGCCATGCTAGATTAATTACAACATCTATACCAGGCATTTACAGCATCTACACTAGCAACAGGATGGTTATTTTGTCAAAAATTTGCGTGACCGGATCCGGTCGCCGGATCCGGATTGCAATCCCTAGTTACATACAAACACATATATACATACAGGTCAATCTAATAAAAGCGTGTTAGTAAAGAGTAAACGTCCTTGGCCAGGCATTTTGAGAACAACATCCTCGAGAAGTCTGTCCACACACCAGCCCTCGTCTTATTCTATACGGACTGGTGTTTCGACTGCGTGCGCTCGGCGGGGGCGTGGCGGCGGCTGGTGGAGGCGCTGCAGCCGCTGGGGGTCACCGTGGCCACGGTGCACGCGGGGCACGAGGCGGGCCTGGCGCGCCGGGTGGGGATACATGGGGTTCCGTGTCTGTCGTTTGTACTTAACAGGCATAATTATCTTTATAAGGAGAGCTTGTCGTCCTTGCCGAAGATTTTGGGTGAGTTGAAAGTGATTTGTAGTTTATCTTTCTATCTCATTTTGAAGTTTATCATGAAACTTTTTGAATTAAGTGGGTCTTGATTTTTATTTTAAACTGATGGTAGCAGGCGGTGGAACTTTTTTATTTAAATAAATGCTTGTGTTTTTGTTGCTAGATATAAGAATAAATAAAATAATTAATTTAATGATGTCACTGAGATCCATAAATATTTATGGCTAAGTTAAAGCAACTAAGTTAAGTAAAACTACGGCCGACCTTGCAGTTAATCTTAATCGCAGGATTTTACCGATTCAGACCTACAAAGTATGCTTGAAGTCATGTTACTTTACACCGAAATTAAAAAAAGCGGCCAAGTGCGAGTCGGACTCGCCCATGAAGGGTTCCGTAGCAGCAAGTAACGTAATATAAAAGTTCTTGTAGTTCGTTGTAACTTTGATCGAGGTAAATTGCGGTTTACGATTTATGACGTATTAAAAAAAAGTACTTACTAGATTTCGTTCAAATCAATTTTCGTTGGAAGTTTGCATAGTAGTGTACATTATATATTTTTTTTAGTTTTATCATTCCCTTATTTTAGGAGTTACAGGGGGGGGGGGGGACACACATTTTACCACTTTGAAAGTGTCTCTCGTGCAAAATATTCAATTTAGAAAAAAATGATATTAGAAACCTCAATATCATTTTTGAAGACCTATCCATAGATACACCACACGTATGGGTTTGATGAAAAAAAATTTTTTGAGTTTCAGTTCTATGTATGGGGAACCCCCAAAATTTATTGGTTTTTTTTTCTATTTTTGTGTGACAATCTTAACGCGGTTTACAGAATACATCTACTTACCAAGTTTCAACAGTATAGTTCTTATAGTCTCGGAGAAAAGTGGCTGTGACATACGGACGGACAGACAGACAGACAGACAGACAGACAGACAGACAGACAGACAGACAGACAGACAGACAGACAGACAGACATGACGAATTTATAAGGGTTCCGTTTTTTGCCATTTGGCTACGGAACCCTAAAAAAAACTGCTAGTACGTCATGATCGTCGTTTGTCGAACAGAGTTTATCCGCTGGAAGTTCCCGTACAAGCTGGTGACGAAGCTGACGGACGACAACGTGGACGCGTTCGTCAACGACTTCGAGGACAACCGCGTGAAGGCGCTCATCTTCGAGGAGCGGCCCAACATCCGCCTGCGGTACCTCATCGCCGCCTACCACTACCGGGACCGGGTGGCGTTCGCGTGAGTTATTCTTACTTTATTTTCATTTTCATATTTATTATTGATGTTGGGGTGTCATGTGTCTTATTCCAAATATTATTTCTAGTACAGAAATAAAGCACCATAGGCATTGAAGACAAGCATTAATATAGTTTAATACAAGAATATATAATATAATATCTTTGACACTATTTAATATTTTATTTGCTTTATTAAACATATTTGTAAATTGAATATAAAAAATAGCTTTCTGCACTGCATCTTCACATAAACATTTATGTCAAATCTCAGACTCTTACATTTGTGCAACATTCTTGAATGGAGTACAACGTCCCTTCACACATGAATACTGTATGTAACGTTCGTACTGATTGTGTGTGTCAGCTTCGTGGACCTGTCGTCGGGCAACACGGGCGGCGTGCGCGCGCGGTACAAGGTGCAGCGGCACGTGGACAGCATGGTGCTGCTGAAGGAGGACAGCGCGGCGCCCGCCGCCACCGTCAGCACCACCGAGATCCCCACGCAGACGCTGCGCCAGCTCGTCGAGGCCAATCAGATGCTGACGCTGCCGCGGCTCTCGTCGCAGGTATGTGTGTTGATAGAGCAAGCTTTTACATTAGGAAGTTTTACTCATGGAAGTAACCTGCCGTAAATCTGCATGTAAATATAGTATTTTTTAACTAACCGACTAGCCGACAAATGGATAAGAAAATTGCCGACTAATCGGCCAACTAGTCGGCAGTGCCGATCAACCTTACTTTGGACAAATATTTATGAAAATAAAAGGAACCTGTTACTTTCTGATCGAGCTGAAAGTCTGACGTTTCTTCACCATAATTTACCTTTGCTTGATCCAATGAATAATAATACAACAGTATTGAATTTAATTGAAAATATAATTACAAATAGAAGTACAAACATGTTAAGTATAATTTGTTTGTTACATAGATATATAAAGTATTTTTTCGTTATTATCGGATTTATTATTTTTTCTTAATTTTCTTTATTTTTAATAGCGAAAATAAATGCCGAATATTCAGGGCTTTTTGCCGACTATAACGAGAAAACATGCCGAATAGTCTGTTTTCCCGACTAGTCGGTGTGTAGTCGGCCCATTTCTAATAATAATACTTGTGGTTCATTGAACATAACAATGCCCATAATGACAGTTTCAATTAATATAAACTAATCTTGTCGCCCCATACAACGTTACTTTATGTTACTCTTTAAGCGAAATGGAATAATCATTTACTTGACATGAATAGGATACTTACAAAGGATTATGACAAAATTTGTGACAAGCAAAATTGTTTGTGGTCTGGTCTGCTGGTAATTCCTTCAAAGAGTTTGTCTCTGGACATAGCATTGCAGAATCTCCTTTCTTGTATATAAAGCATTGTACAAAAGTTTTACATATCTTTGCATGGTGTCCAATTTTCACACAATTCATACATGCATTATTCTTTATAATTTCTCTTCTTTGTTTTATGGTCATTTTAACAAGTTTATAACAGTATGCTGGAATGATTTTTGTCACACCACAAACATGACTTCCTTTTCTCAACGGCATGGACTCTGGCTACTAATCCCGTACCTCATAAATATTCACTCTGGCCTGAAAATGTTGAAGCCATTTTAATTTTCAGTCAATTTCCACCTCCTTCTTCAAAAATTGTAGTACGAGTAGTAGGTAAGTGTAGTTAATTTTCAATGTAAGCCGGCCTTGCTTGCTTCCATGCTTAACACCTCTAGTCGAGTTTTCTTCTTTGCCTCCATCTTATTATAACGATATCCACATAAATATCATACCTGACACGGTCACGGTCGCCAGATGTGCGGACTCCTTCAGTCTCGCACGGATTATTACGATATTAAAATTTCAGGTTCACTTGTGGGAAATGGGAATCTAGCAGTTCCATTGAAAAGTGATTTATTTCCCTTTAGTGTTGCCATTGCATACGTTGCCATACCGATTATTACAATTTCAACAGACACAATATCACAGACTAAAAAAAGGTGAATTTGTGACAATGAGTGCTTCAATATTATATTAATATTATATTAAAAAAAAGTTGCTTCTAGAGGTTCGTTATGAAGCTTTCATACTTTGACTGCGATCAAACGAAGTTAAGGTCGATGCATACGTAACGTGGACGGGACCGGGGCGGGACGTGGACGGGGCATAAATCGTATATTTATGCGTGCACCGTTCCCGTCCCGTGCGTGCCTCCGTGGCGTATGCGCTATCGTTTAAATTTTGCTATGAAACGATGTTTCCAAAACTTTACGTCCCGTCCCGTCCCCGTCTAGTCCACGTTACGTATGCATAGACCAATAGATGGCGCTAGTAAAATGAATATTAAAACACGCTGTTGAGATTCCTTGGAAACTATATCTATGGTAGCCCTCATAGTTTTTAATACGCAGTTCTAATGCGTCTAATACATCTTTTTTTTTTTCAATTTTTGAGACGGCACTCTTTCTAGTGCCGTGTAAATTAAAATTTTATCGGCCGTTTATAATTGACGACGATGTTAATTTTCTAGAGGAATAACTTGGTTGTTGCCTCGAATAATTAATTAAATTAAGACTTTTTCGGGAGCACACGTTTAATTTTTGTAAGAAAGGTACAGAGAGCGAATGAATGCATTTAAGCGACGGTCGACAAATAAAAAAACATAATTTTGCGTGGGTAGACGAAACGCCGAGGCCCGCAAATATTGTATCCAATGAAACTATAGGCGCGGCAACAGCCTAGTTGGTAGTTGGTGGTAGTAGTGCCTGCAGTGCGAAGCAGGAGATCCCGGGTTCGATTCCCGGTTGGGTCAGATATTTATGTGTCATATAAATATTTGTATTCCGGTCATTATGTTATTGTGATGACTGACGAAAGAACACAATTATGTATTACTCCTTGAAGTTAAAGTTGATAGATAATATTTTGCCTATATGACGTCACACCATGGCGGGTCGTGTTTGAGGTCACGTGATATACAGATTAAAAATTACGACTTTAATTTTAATATAATAAACAATAATGTGTTTTTATGACTCAAAATCAGAATATTATATTTCTATAATACATAAAGATTTTTTATCAAGTTTCATAATTTATTTTTCACTACCGAAAGTACCCTATTGAAATTTAGTGATGTTTATAAGGTTTATAATTCAATGTCGCCCAAATGTCGCTTGGTAAATTTTGCCTTTCAAGCGTCGATATGTATGTATTATACAAGTATAATGTTCAGAGGCCTGTCGGCTTAGTCAAACGCTCGAGAGTGCTCACCGTTCAGTGACTCAAAAATTTGGAGGTCATTTAGAGTATCTTACCAAGATATAGGCACAATATAAGAATCTAACAGTAGTCGCTCTTCATACAAACGGCCGAAACGCGCGTTATACCTACGCACATCCGAATACGCGTGCGATATGTAGGCAACTGCGGCCGCCGCGTGGCGATTGTCGACAGGCGAACGAGCGGAGCTTGTACCACGGTCCGGTCGGTACAAATAACAAACTTTTTTAATTTTCTACTCTGGTTGAGCTGTATGGTCGTGTGCGGCTGTAGATTTAGAAAATAGATTTAGAAATATTTAAGATGGCAGAAGAAAAAGGCAACAGAAATAGACAATATTGTGCTGTTTTTGGGTGCTTTAATTCGACATTAAGTCACTATATTAACTTTATTATTGTATTGTAATTATTAATAAGAAATCAAATTATTGTGTTCAAGGTCTTCGGTCTACTAACCCCAATCCAATAGTATAGACGAATATAATATGAATGACATGATAAAGAATATAATGATGAATCTATGAATCTCGTCTGGAAATAATTGTACCTAATATTGTAATTTGTAATAATTGTATTTTGAATATTTGCGTCTAATTTGTCATTAAAACGTTATTGCTACTTGCTGCTGTAACTTTGATTTCAATGTTATGTATAAATTAATAATAATAATAATAATAATAATAATAATAATTCTTTATTTGTGAACATAGGTACAAACAGCTCTTAATATTATTATACAGAATAGGTTCTCTATGTCCGACCCTTTCGGGCATACAAATATTATAAAAATTAATGAATTAATTAATATCGATTAATTAATTGTAATTATTTTAAAAATCATATCAAATTACAATAAATTAAATTACATTAAATTAAATAAAATCACATTAATTTAAATTAAATTACATGAAATTAAATTAAATTACATTACATTAAATTATCTGCCAGAAATTCATGAACTGAATAATAACATTTGTCAATTAAAATCTTTTTTAGTTCCATTTTAAATTTTTCTATGTTGTTAATATTTCGAAGTGGTTAATTTAGCAATATTTAGCAATAGGTATAAAGTTTATAGAATCGGACAGTTGTACCTTGTACGGTGCAACCGTGCATCTGCTGCGGTCAGCATTTACTCGAGCGCGTGCGACACAATTTAATTACAATTATTATGTATTTTAGTTAGTTCGCAATCAGCCATCAAGGGTCGCGCGTGCTCATCTTTTATCACGTTATCGTCATCAAGTTTCATTAAATTTCATATACATTTAAAATCCGATTTACAGTAATACAGTTCACTATTATACAAAAAGTCTTATCATTTTACTTCTACTAATATACATAGCTAACAAGAGCTCGTACATTAGTATATGGTCCTTCGAAAAAGGGGCTTACGTGTCGTAATAACCGCGTGTAGTGGAAAAGTACCGCGTGAGCTGAACTAGTGTATATCAAGTGAGTGGTAACATCAAGGTTATCAAGGACAGACTTTCAAAAAATATCAGGATTGCAGTGATAATATCAGGATTGCAGTGAGGATTCTGGATCGTCGCCGCGTCGGGTGCAAGCAGGGAGCACGTCAGGAGCAGTAAAGATCCAGTTATCAAGTAAGATCGTTACATTTTAAATACCTTTTGCAAATATGGAAGATATTTACAAAACTCAGGTAGAGCTACATGTGGCTATGTCCAAAATAGTCTCTAATATTAAAAAAGATTCCAAAGATCGTAAATCTGCGGATTATCTTAAGAGGCGATTGGAAACGTTAGATGCTTATTGGGCGAAGTATCAATATAACCATGATCTCCTTAATTTGGAAGGAAACAAGACCCATCCGTATTTCACTAACAATGAGTATGAGCAGGTATTGGATGTTTATAGAACAACAAAGTTATACATTCTTGAGCAACAGCAAGCTTTTATAGAAAGGAAAGCAGAAGAACCTACTGGTAACCCTCAACCAGCTCAACAAGGAGAGATGAGTAGTCAGTCGGAACAATCAGGACAGTTCCAGGACTATGAGAACGCACGTCAATCAACATCAGTCAAGCAAATATCCAGAGGGTTATGTAGTAAGCTGGATGAGATGCTGAAGCGTCAATCAAGTAACTTCAGAGCTTTTCTTCGAACAGTATCAGGTATCAATTTAAATGTAATTACTCAAAAATGGGAGTTAGAAGATGCGCTACGTAGTTTGCAATCTCGGTGGTCAATAATAGATACTCTGCATTGGGAACTGGATAGCGAATTACAAGGGATGGATGAAGAATATGAAAAAGCTTACACAAATCATGAAAGTACTTACAATGACTTGAAGAAAGAAATCAATTGCAAGTTGTGGTCGGTCTCGCACAAGGAGCACTGGACACCAAAAATGGAAATTCCCAATTTTAGTGGAAGCTACCAGAGCTGGGTATCATTCAAAGATCTGTTTACAGAGGCCATTCATAATAATATTTCGATCTCAAATGCACAAAAAATGCAATTTTTGAAAGGCAAATTGAGAGGAGAAGCTGAGCGTTTAATACAACATTTGCCTATTAGCACTGAAAATTATCCTATCGCTTGGGAAATTCTAAACAATCGTTATAACAACATAAGGTTAATATTTTCAACACATGCAAATAACTTGTTAAACCTGCCAGCTACTCAACAAGCGTCCGTCAGTCATATCAAGAAGATACATGACACTACTCAAGAGTGTCTCAACGCGATTAAAAACCTAGGAGTGAACATAAGTGGCTGGGATCCGTTAATCGTTCATATTTTATTACAAAAACTGGACACGGAAACTCATAACGGTTATTTAGACTCTCTAAAGAGCCCGCGTGATTTACCAAACCTACAGGACTTTTTAAAATTTTTAGAAAACAGATTTACAACGTTAGAATCATCCCGGAAAAAACAAGACAACATTAAACCATCTCATAATTCTCAAAAACATATTTCTAATTACAAACCTTTTAAGTCAAATTATTATAATACTAAACAATTAGTACCTACGTTAAAAGGAGGTCAATCAACTTCTTACAATATTAATTCTGCAAAGTTAACATGTCCATTGTGCAAGGAAATGCATGGAATTTATTTTTGTAATAAGTTTTTAAACATGACACCACAAGACAAACGTACAACTCTAACAAGACTTCGTTTATGCCAAAATTGTCTTTATTCGCATGGCGACAAGGCCTGTACATCAGAAAAAAGATGCCGTGAGTGCAACGGTAAACATAATACGCTTGTTCATGAAGCATTTTCAAATAATTCAGCAGTAAATATAACAATTGCGGACAAAGATCAAGCATCTAATGATAGTTCAGTAATGCAACAAGGCACTAACATGAATGAAATATTACTAGCTACGGCGGTGATAAAGGTCCAAGCAGGGGACGGAACTTTACATAAGATGCGAGCACTCATATACCAAGGCTCTCAAATTTCCCTCATATCCGAGAATGCGACACAACTCTTAGCATTGCCAAGAAAGCGGTGTAAGGGAATAATATCAGGAGTTGGGGCCAAAGAAAGTAGTTGTAAAGGTGTCACAGAGATAACATGCAATTCGTTATATGGAAATTTTTCCTTCAAGACTGAAGCATTCATCATGAACACGCTCATCAAGAATCTACCCAGTTACACGTTTAACAAGCCTACATGGTCTCATCTGGACGGTATACAACTTTCAGACCCCGACTTTAATGTTAGCCGGCCTATCGATATATTGTTCGGAGCAGATGTGTATTCAAATATTATACTGGATGGGATTAGTCGATCAGATCAAGCCGGCCTACCTATAGCACAACAAACTCGCTTAGGTTGGATCCTTTGTGGTAATATGCAAACATGGCAATGTAATGTTGTACTCTCTCCAATTGACGAAATAAGAAAATTCTGGGAGATAGAAGATATTTCGATTGGACAATCATCTAATTTATCAGAGGAGGATACTAAATGTTTGAAATATTACGAAATAAGAAAATTCTGGGAGATAGAAGATATTTCGATTGGACAATCATCTAATTTATCAGAGGAGGATACTAAATGTTTGAAATATTACAAGTCTACAACAAAAAGGCGCGAAGATGGAACTTATGAGGTCCGAATTCCATTTCAAGATAATTTTGAAAAACAGTTAGGAACGTCGAAACATGCGGCGATAGCTCAATTTCATAAATTAGAGCGAAAACTCAAAAATAATTGTAACATCGAACAGCAATATAAATTATTTATAAATGAATATAAACAACTCGGTCACATGAAACTGTCTACCGGTAATCAGACACCTAATTATTACATGCCGCACCATTGTGTTATGCGTAATGAGTCAACTACAACTGCACTTCGTGTCGTGTTTAATGCCTCGACTAAGACAAATTTAGGATGTAGTTTAAATGATTTAATGCTCAAAGGTCCAAACCTTCAACAAGATCTTCAATCTTTGATGCTTAAATGGAGAAAATTTCGCTATGCCTTTACCGCAGATATAGAGAAAATGTACAGATTTATTTGGATAAATGAACAGGATCAACAATTTCAAAAAATAATATGGCGTGATTCTCTCGAATCAAATTTAAGAGAATATCAACTCTGCACGGTCACATATGGCACCAAGGCCGCGCCATTTTTGGCTATGATGACGCTGAAGCAGTTAGCTCAAGATGAGAGATTAAATTATCAAGATAGTCAGGCGGTACAGGTTTTAGAACAATCATTTTATATGGATGACGTTTTACATGGGGCTGATACTGTAGAATCAGCATTAAAATTGCAACAAGATTTGATCCTTTTGTTGAAATCGGGCGGATTTAACCTTCGAAAATGGAAATCCAACTGCGAAGAAATAACAAAGGATAAAACAGAGATTAAACAATCACAGGAGAGTTTTGAATTCAAACAACCGGAATCAACAAAAACATTGGGTTTACGATGGAATCCTAAACAAGATGTATTCACATTCCAATCACAGGTAGAACCAATGTCGAAGACACCAACCAAACGATCTATGCTATCAGATATATCCAAATTGTATGACCCGCTTGGATGGTTGTCGCCAGTATCGACCAGACTCAAATTATTATTTCAAAAAGTGTGGATATCTAACGTAAAATGGGATGAAAAGTTACCAGAGGATATTATAAAGGAATGGATCAAGATCAGGGAGGATTTGGCATTCATAAATCATATTGAACTAGTACGTTGGTTATTCACCATAGAAGGAGAACATCAAGTTGAATTGCATGGATTTTGTGATTCTTCGAATAAGGCATACGCATGTGTAATTTACTCTAAAACTACATTCAAGGAAGACGTCAAGGTCTCACTGGTAGCTGGGAAAGCCAGGCTCGTCCCAGCAAGTAAATCAGTTTCACTACCAAGACTAGAACTGTGCGGTGCCCTTCTCTTAGCGACACTCATGGATAAGGTACAGAAGTGCCTCGGCAATTACAACATCAAGGTGTACGGGTGGGTTGATTCGATGGTCGTTCTCGCATGGTTACAAGGGAATCCATCAAGATGGAAGCCATTCGTCGCAAACAGGGTGAGACGAATTACTGAGATTATACCGTCGAATCAGTGGCGATATGTCAAATCAGGAGAGAACCCAGCTGATTGTGCCAGCCGAGGCATGAGTGTGGTTCAGCTGAAGGAGCACTCGTTGTGGTGGAAGGGGCCGTCATGGCTGCCTGAATATAGCATGAACCTAGATAGTAACCAAATCTTCAAAACAGACGAGGAAGTTAAAAACTCTAAGCAAGTTAATTACCTAATAAAAACATGTAGCATACTGGAAGAGCTATTAGCAAGATATAGTTCTTTTCAAAAACTAACAAGAGTTTTAGCATGGATTTTACGATTTATTAACATAATAAAACAAAATAAAAAAGAAAAATTAAATTACCTTACATTAAAAGAAATTAATACAGCAAAATATACTTTAATAAAATATGTACAACAAATAGAATTTACAAGCGATATAACTAACCTACAACAAAACAAGGCTTTGAGTGCTAAAAGTAAGTTGCTACAATTTAATCCCTTTTTGGATACTGAGGGTCTAATAAGGGTCGGTGGAAGGCTGAACAAGGCGAATATTGATCCTGACATGAGGAATCCCATAATATTACCGCATAGTGGCCTTTTGACTAATTTAGTGATCGATCACGCACACATACTTTCTTTACATGGAGGCGCTCGACTAACATTAGCGACCATTCGTCGAAAATATTGGATCATTGGTGGTAACAGGGCTGTCAAGAGCCAATTACGTAAGTGCGTGACATGTCGCAAACACAGCCCAACAAAAATGACACAGTTGATGGCGGATCTACCTACACACAGATGCAACATTGCGAAACCCTTTTATAACACCGGGGTAGACTTCACCGGACACGTTTACATTAAAGCCAACAAGGGTCGTGGTATCAGGACTACTAAAGGTTACATCGCAGTGTTTATATGCATGGTGAC
The DNA here is from genome assembly GCA_951805285.1 of Thymelicus acteon. Lineage (NCBI taxonomy): Eukaryota > Metazoa > Arthropoda > Insecta > Lepidoptera > Hesperiidae > Thymelicus > Thymelicus acteon. The sequence continues at coordinate 19,457,633 of OX638217.1, forward strand.
TAAAATGGTTCATTTAGAGCTCGTCTCCGACCTTTCTTCTTCAGCTTTTTTGGCCGCGTTGCGCAGGATGGTGGCTAGAAAAGGATCACCGCGACATATCTACTGTGATAATGGGACGAATTTTGTTGGCGCTAGCAATTTTATGACACAAGAATTTCAAAATATACTTCAGACGTTTGATCAAGATTTTATAACGGAAATTACAAATATGGAAATCGAATGGCACTTTAATGCACCATCTTGGCCTTCAGCAGGTGGTCTATGGGAGGCGGCAGTTAAAAGTGTTAAATTTCATCTGAGACGAGTGATCGGTGAACAGCGACTCACATTCGAAGAGTTTTCTACGATTCTAGCTCAAATAGAAGCTGTATTGAACTCAAGACCTCTGTGCCCCCTGACCGAAGATGCGGATGACTTAGAATTTCTCACTCCAGCAAGTTTCATAAACATAAATCAGGACATGAATATCATGGAGACCGAAACGGACATGCGTACTCGATGGTATCTCATTCAAAAAATCGTTCAAGATATTTGGAAACGATGGCGTGTTGAATATCTCAGTCACCTGTCGGCACGAAGCAAGTGGAGAAGTCAGCAACCTAACATACAAGTCAATGACGTAGTGACGATTAATGATGCAAACCTACCCCCTGGCAAGTGGGCGGTGGGACGCGTTGTTGAGCTACATCCCGGAGATGACGGCCTAGTAAGGGTGGTAACATTAAAAACAAAAAGCGGTTTCATTAAACGACCAATTATAAATTTATCAGTTCTTCCTGTCAACAATACACGTACCGAACAAGAGGCGGAACCGACTAGTATATCAAATAACAATAACAAAGGACGGGTGAAGCGATCGAGTTGCAATTTCTTATCTTTATTTACTTTACTATTATTTTTTATGAATATTTTCGGCACAGTTCAATGCTCGTTTAATATATCGGCTCTGAAAGACGATCAAGGTCTGTATTTTGATAAAATTTCCGATATGAGATTAATACGAGACGAATGGAAAATAGTTACATACTATAACATGGATTCATACTGGCAAGGAATGAAAGCATGCAAGAAATACATAAATTACTTAGAACAGGTGTGTAATCAATTAAAAAATGTTTCCCATTGTGACATAATTTCAATACAATTGCAACAAGAATACACGGAATTGGATTACTATAACCAGCTGTTATTGAGTCAGCATTCCAGCACGCGTCGGGATCATCGTAAGCGCCGGGGCCTTATCGACGGTGTCGGGTATCTGGCCAACAGCCTGTTCGGAGTACTGGACGAGAGATTCGCTGAACAGTATAAACACGATATACTATTGATTCACGACAACGAGAATCATTTGGCGGCACTTGTAAGAAATCAAACGTCTATACTAGAGGCTGAATATAACATTTTAAAAAGGAGTGAAGAGTCGCTTAATAAACAACATAAAATGTTGAATTACTTAACTCAGCAATTTGAACATTTTCGGAATGTGTTGAAAACGGAACAAGAGAAAAACCTTATGAATAACGATTTTATACTAGGTGCTATTGCGGCAAACAACATGCTGAGACAGTTATCTAGTGTGCAGGAAAAGTTATTGGATACTTTAACAGATATATACCAAGGCAATCTTAATTTTCATTTAATTTCTCCTGAACAACTTAAAGAAACATTAAATAGCATATCAAGTCATCTTACAAAGGATTTAACACTACCTATTAATAACTTACAGGATGAATTTAGAAACATCTACAATATATTAAAAATCAAAGCAAGGATGTCAAAAGATTATTTATTATTTGAGCTACGGCTACCTCTTGTGACCCGGGACGCATATGAAATCACGAAAATACTATCAATTCCGCATGCTATTGGTAATAATGTTATGGCTCGAATTGTACCTGTAGCAGATTACGTGGCTATTAATTTAAGAAATGAACAATATCTAACAATGTCGGATCAAAATGTCAAGTCATGTCAACACGATGGAGGTAGTGGATACCTGTACTGCTACTCAAAGGGACCAGTTTATCATCTCAAGAACTATGAAAATTTATATAACATAGACCAAAGTACGAGGAAGTGTCAAATCAGTTATACTACATGCACCAATGAATGGACAGAAATGAGCAAAATAAACACTTATGTATACTTTTGTTGTGGGATATGTCCTGTAAGAATATTATGTGAAGACCACGCGATGGTTAGGCATATCAAGAAGGCAGGAATATTAAATATTGATCAAGGATGTTTAGTTAAAACCGAAAATTTCACGATTTACGCACATAATGAGGGTTCCAGTAACTTAAATATTATAAATAAATTTTACATGCCAGAAACAGAACCGATCAATCACATCATAAATATAAGCATTCCAACTCCTCTATCACTAAATTACTCATTGAACTCAAGTGAAATACAATTGCAGAAGATCAAGGAACAGATAAATAAGCTCAAATCAGATGAGAGTCTCTATCAACGCATATCATATCACGATGTTCACCATTATACTGCTATCTATGTGATCATGGGAATTGTATTGGTTGTTGGAGTGGCTGTCGTTGCGAGGAAGGTCCGTAGCAAGCAATGGACGCTGTGCCCGGGGGCGGTGGCCAGGGTCGAACAAGCGATCCCGGAACCCACGGTCACCTTCAGGTCTGCAGTGGCGAGTCCATCGGGTCAACGATCGAAGCATAGTGTTAACAGTGTTGGTCACATTGATCGATTCAATAGTGAATGTGTTAGTGAAGTGCGGTGTCAAAGTGAATACAGTGTTCCTCAAATTCCCCAAGTGCATAAAGTGAACAAGTGTACAACACCTATGCCTAGGAAGATAAATTTCACTTAGGGACTTTAACTGTTTAGAATAAGGACCTAATGGAATCACCTTGTAAAATCAGCACTCATAACAATGCACTTCATGCACATCACTTCACCCTTCATCTTCTGCCCTTGGGAGCATGTACGGTGCAACCGTGCATCTGCTGCGGTCAGCATTTACTCGAGCGCGTGCGACACAATTTAATTACAATTATTATGTATTTTAGTTAGTTCGCAATCAGCCATCAAGGGTCGCGCGTGCTCATCTTTTATCACGTTATCGTCATCAAGTTTCATTAAATTTCATATACATTTAAAATCCGATTTACAGTAATACAGTTCACTATTATACAAAAAGTCTTATCATTTTACTTCTACTAATATACATAGCTAACAAGAGCTCGTACATACCTTTTTTATTTACCTTAACCTACAAGAAGAACTTACCCTGCCCTAAGAGTCTCTGTCCTAATACAATACTGAAGGCTTACGAACCTTCACAGTACTAATAAAAACACAACATATATTTTTATGGAACACTTCCTTTTTATTCACAATGAATTGCATTTATTAAAATAGAAAATATAACATTTATAAATACAAAACTACAAAGAAACTCAAGTCGTTTGATAAAATTAAAATACTGTCGGCGGACAGCCCTAGCGCGCGGCTACAGGTAGGCAAGTTTTTCGAGAATCGGCCCGAGTCACGTTACTGGTAGATTCCTATATTGTGATATAGGTTAGCTGTAGAGCACTAGCAGTATTTAGTAGGAGTGCGTGTCCCACAGAGCGTGCTAGACAGCGTGTGCCCGGTGGAGTGGCGCGCGGCGCGGCGGCGGCTGTGCTGCGTGCTGGTGGCGCGCGCGGGCCGCGGGCAGGCCGGCGGGCAGGCGGGGCAGGCCGGCGGGCTGCGCGAGCTGCGGCTGCTCGCCCGCCGCGCGCCCGACCGGCTGCGATACGCGTATGTGTACGCGCACGCGCAGCCTGAGTTCGTGAATGCGCTCGCTAATGGATCCGGTGAGTTTGTTGCTATTTGTTTTTTGTTTAATGGATATGTCGGGTGTTTGAAAATTACTCAATGTAGTGTACAATAAATCAAAATATGGTTAAATTAATATGTTAAGAAAAGCTTTGAATAATACGTGTTTGAATCGTACTTTTTATTCACTGTCAACATAACTGTACACTGTTTTAGCCATAATGTGTTTATAAAAACTGTTGTGAATCTACCTATAATATTAATTTGTTAGTCGGTTGGATTGTCACTTGAGTGCATTACCTCTACCTGATCTCTCGCACCTTATAGTCAGGTGGACATTATTTGTTCATAATAAATCATCGAGTTGTGTATGTTAAATCGTGTGTTATCACAGGTATCGATATATCGGAGCTGGAGCATCGCATCGTGGTGATATGGCGGCGGGAGGCGTCGCGCATCCAGTACGAGTGGCTCAACCAGAGCTGGCCCACGTGCGCCCAATGCGCGCCCGACGACCTGGACGGAGTGCCTCGGGGAGAGGAGGCCTTGAGGTCAGTTGTGATACTTGTGGTCCGGACCTAGTGGGGCCATCAGGGCTGTTGATTGATGAAAGGCCAGGGATTTGGTGAAGGAAGACTTGAGAGAAAGGCTGTATAAAAGGGCTATGGTTGAGATCCGGCTCGAAGGACCAAAATGTGAGAAGCATGTCATTGTAGCAGTAATTGATCACAGTAATATGATTTAAATTGCGCTAAAACATTGTAATAAAAACAATAAAATTCTAAATGATGATACTTCTCGTTTTATGTCTCGCGGTTGAATGCTTTTGATATACTATCATTCAATTATTAAAATTCAAACATTTCTTGATAAAAGCCGCAGTGGTATAATTGATTCAAATTTCCAGGTACCATGAGAGATTGAACGAGACTAAACGGGCGCTGGAGCAATTAGTGAAGAGGCTGTTGAAGCCGACTGAGGTGGTGCCCTATGAGGCACATGTGCAGGTAGAGGCTTCAACCCTTGTGGTTTAACGACTGCCATAAAAATATAACGAGAACCGAGCTTAACGTTGAGTACGAAGCAAGGAAATTATTCCACCAGCGGTCACCCATCCAACTACCGACGTATCACGTACACACAGACGGATGAGCGTTTCAGTCGCTCGATCGATTCGATAATTATATTATCTAAACAGATATTATATAGAGAAAAGTTCTGATTTTTTGTTTGTTTGTTTGTAATAGATAATATCAAAAACTACTGGACCAATTGCAAACATTCTTTCACCAATAGGATTCTTTATTGTTTCTCATATAGCCTATATTAAAAAAAAATACGAATATAAACGAAAACCGCAGCAAAGCGAGGGCGACTACTAAGTACAGTACTATAGCAGTAGTTTGTCTCCACTGTATATATCAATCAAGGTTCAACTGTACGTGTGTGTGTGTGTGTGCGTGTGTATCAGGAGCTGCTGGACGAGGCGGCGGTGGGCGCGCTGTGGGCGGCGCTGGGCGCGGCGGCGGAGTGGGCGGAGCGCGCGGCGGCCTTCCTGCGCACGCGGCGCGCGCTGTCCGCCGCCTCCGCGCTCGCCACCGCCGCCGCCGTCATCGCCGTTGGCTATCTCGTCGCGTATAAAGTGTACGTATGGACACTAAGGGGCCATCCATAAATTACGTCACACTAATTTCATAACTTTTTGACCCCTCCCCCCCACCTCACAGCTTACATGATCACATTTGTGAAACCTCTCCCTCGTGTGACGTCACATATTATGAAATTTAACAATAGACATATTAGAAATTATTAAATTAAAACAGCAGTTCCGAAATAACTTTTATTTCCTTATTTTTTTTAAATTTACCTATACATACCAATTATTCGAATTTGATATGTGATGTCACGAAATTAAGGACCCCTTCCCACCCCTTGTCACACAATGTCACACTACATCGACCCCCTCCCCCCTAAGGTGTGACGTAATTTATGGATGGCCCCTATTGTGTGTGCTCTTCACTATCCATCGTGCCTCTTAGCGCGTTAGTAGATGTGGCCAACAGAATTAAATTTTTCGATGTGTCAGAAAAATCGCCATCCAAGTTATGCAATGCAATTGCAACGTTTTACCGTCACGGCTGCTTGAAAGTTACGTAACGGTTTTTGTGTACGCATTTAAATTCGCTAATTGTATTAATTGTAACATTATTGTGAAAAAAAATACCAAACAAAAAATAAAGAAAGCCGTGGACAAAAAACAAGACAATTTTATCTTGGTATCAAGCGATTCAAATTGAAAATTATTTATTCATGTAGGTATTACTGATATACTTATGCACGTTATTTATTTTTTTATCTATTCATTAATGGCCCACTCCTGAGCACGGCACTCTCTTTTTGAGGAGACTTAGGATATACTCCATCACTCTGCTTCCTATATGTGTGATTGTGGAGGGATTTTAGCCTATTATAAGTAGATTCTGTTCACATACCAGGCGGCTGGAAGAGGAGACAGTGCAACGCGAGCGCGAGGAGCGCCGGCGACAGAACGGGAGCGCGGGGGGCGGTGCGGCGGGCGCGGGGGGCGGCAAGAACAACAACGTGGCGCCCCCGCAGGTGCGCCTGCACGAGCTGCGCGCTGAGAAGTACAACGGACTGGTCAGGTGAGATGACGTCACACCACCTGACACTTGACACCTATTAGCAAACCTTCTAAATTTTCATGTCAACAATGCGGCCAATGTGAGATGCGAAATTTTAATTATACACCACATTTATGCAAGTCAATATTTCATTTCATTTCATCATAAATAAAAAACAGAAGATACAACATAATACGTACAAGCACGCTCGAGCAACGCACACATACACCGTTCACGAACAATTCCATGACCAATTAAAATACTGTCCAAATGTTACCTATTAAAGGGTGTTGTTATTAACAGTAAGCTTTATGCTCGGAAAAATCTATTTGCTGAGACACAATTTCCTATTAAAAAAAAAAAACTTGGAAAAGAAGTGGCAAAATACTTAATAGTTTTACGTTTGGAAATGTATTGTTAAATAGTGGAATGTATTGTTAAATTCCGGTGCAGACTGTTGAAGCCGGGCTGCCGCACGATCGTGCTGCTGGTGGACATGCAGAGCAAGGTGCAGCTGCTGTCCAAGTTCCACAAGATCGTGTGGCCGTACCGCAAGTGAGTCGATTGTCTTTTACATATATCGTTTACATGTGGACTTTATGGACAGGATAGGAGTGTCTAGCTTTACAATTTCGAAGGAAATTTTAAACGGCTATTAATTAAATTAAAGAACATAAAACTTAAGAAATAATTAAAAAGTTTTGCGCACAGAAATAAATTGATAAATGTATCTATCTTCATATATATATATATATATATATATATATATATATATATATATATATATATATATATATATGTATGTATATATATGTATATATATATATAATTATTGAATAAGTTAGTGTATAAAAGTATAAAATCTAAAATTCACCTACCACCAAATACTAATTCTTTGACAGCTTCTAGGCAACAGATTTGACCATAATGCAAAGATTGAACATTGCAAACGCCCGTTAAACTCACGTACGAGCTATGTCGTCCCAGGAACAAGACGCTAGTGTTCGCGTACCTGTGCGTGGAGCGCGGCGTGGAGTGGTTCCGGCGCGTGCTGCAGCTGTCGCTGGGCGGCGGCGAGCTGCGGGTCAACGCGCGCAACTGCGTGGGCACCGTGCTCGCGCTCAACCCGCACCGGAACTACTTCTGTATATACCACGCCAAGCATCCCGAGGGGGCCAAGCCCCATAAGGTAGGACCGCGCGACACCGCACTACACGTCTCATGCCCCGTTTAGACACGCGACGATCCGCGAGTCGCGTGTATAAATAAGCGTTCACGGTGACGTCACACCGACCGAATCACGCTATCGAAGTTTGCATGATCGCCAGCATATAATTATACAAGTATAACGCTCCGACAACATCAGTCACAGCTCGGCCGCCTCCCAGACAACACTATCTCGCGTAGCGAGAGATCTGTCTTTGGCAAACTGTTTTGTCGACGATACAATGACATCTTGTGTATGTGTTTTGTACACACGCAAACTGACGGGTATGCGTGCGAGCGTGCGGCTTAAACTGCTGTCTAACCAGTAAATGTGTATTTAAAAAAAAGTGTCATTATCGATACAAAGAAAAGAATACACTAAAACTTTTAGTCCAATCTGCCTCTAACATGCATTCTTGAATTACAATCTCAATAAAATCAATCTCTCAATAATAAATCATAATCAAGCAAACTCTCGAACACAAGAACAACAGTTGGCCTGCACGCTCACACTAAGAGGTTATTTATTTATTTGTTTGTTTGTTTGTTTGTTTGTTTATTTATTTATTTAACCTTATTGACCACAATAAAATATTACGGTACAAATGTACAAATTATTTATTATTACTAAGAGGTTAGTTATGAAAGTAGTCGCAAGTTAAAACAGTATGTGTGTATTGGTTGATTGCAGCGTATGAACCGCATGACGCGCTCGCTGGGCGGCGGCGGCGCGCGCGCGGCGGACCCCGAGGCGGGCGCGTTCATCGGCTTCCACACCGACCCCGACTCCTCCTCCGACGAGGCCGACCCGCCCGTGCTGCTGCAAGGTGACCACACGCTACCGCCACTATTTTATAATTATTTTTATTATTTTAATATAATAATGTCTTGTGATGTCGTGTGCAGTGAGGTGTAAATAATAAGACGTGTTGCTCGTACGAAGTCTTTATTAGTACTCCCTTTAATATGAAGTAACCTAACTTATATATTAAGGTGTCTTAGCTACACACTACATTCTTTAGATGCCTTGTATTGAATGTGATTTATCGTCACCACAGAGAACCTTCTGGACGGGCTGGAGAACTGGCTGGACCGGCTGTTCGAGGGCAGCACGCACCGCTACTACGTCAACTACTGGCCCGACATGACCACCAAGTGAAGCCGCGCTCGCCGGCAGCGCACTCGCGGTGTTGTACTGTTGTAGGTAGATCGTCACATCACATTCGACTTTCAAATACACGTATAGTGCGTCGGATTAAGGAATTTAAAGTTTTAATAAACGTTAAAAATCTAATAGGGCAACACTCTTATCTGATGAAGGGTAAGTCGGGGTAAAATATGACAATACACGTCATAATAATAATATTAACATAATATAAGGTACCCTAAGATACTTTATTACAGACTACTGGATACCCGGCGTGTGCGAACGAAAAAAAATTTTTGTATGAAAAAAGTACAAAATCGAAAATGCATTGTTTTAGTGGTTTCAAACCATCTTCGCATTACTGCCCTTCAAATGAAACTATTTTTGGGCATATTGGTTGGATGGTTTCAGTCTTATAGGACATCCGTACCATCCATAGATAAGATCTAAGAGTGTTGTTCTATCAGATTTTTATGAGTATAATAAAATTTTACATGTCTTCACTTTTACCCGACACACTATACTATACGTGTCAACTGACAATAGGAATGTCATTGCGCCATCTTGTTTCTCGTTGACTGACTTCAGATAGGACTTTTGTCATGTTTGTGATATTTGTGGACGGTCGAAGGAAAGTCCTACCTGAAGTTGGTCTATGTTTGGTCTGCAATAATCTATTTGCTCATATTGTAAGTTGTCTCACAGTACGAACGACATTCTAAGTAGCGTAATGAAATACAACCTACTTGTCGGGTAAGCTTTGAAATAAGACAATCAATCTGATGTTTCGTTATATTATGTTTCCGATAACATTTCTCCAACAATGTGTATATTATTTAGCTTGATGTATGAAAACTGTATATTACCGACCTATCTGTGAATACATTGTATACTGTGTTTCAAGGAAATGTCACTTATCGTAAATTTTATCGAGAGTAACTATGTATATGAGTGTTTACTTACACTGGACGTAACACGATATAAATTTTATTGTAATGTCGCCAGCATTATAAATTGCTGTCTGACTACATAATTATTATGGCGCCATATGCATTTCTGAATTATCCTTTTGAGTTTTTTTCACATCTCAAAAGTGACCTCTCATGTGTATAAAAAGTTATTTTTCTTGGAATAGAATAGTTTTTCAATATGGCGCCTTTCGTACAGTAAATAATTCATCGTTGTAGATATATATGGACCAATAAACATCTCATCTTGACGAAATGTGTTCCCAATTATACACTTGACTTGTATAATTGTATATTCCGGCGGCAAAACCTGCCCTTAACTCTGCCAATATCCATTTTTCTTTAAAGCAAATATTCTGATAGTAATAATAATTAAGTAGCGTAATTTCTGAACTATATACAGCCTAGTTTTGTCTTAAGATTTATCCAACTACACTTTCTATCTGAAATTTTTTCTATTAAAAATTATACTCGATGCACATTAATTTATCCTCATTAAATAGAATTCAGCTGAGCAATATATACGACTTCGTAATGCAGATATTGCTTTGTAATATTTTTAGTAGAATGTATTCTCTTACCAACTTCAAATTTAGGTTCTGTAAGATTTTTCCGATAATAACAGTGTGGGTTTTAAATATTGTGGTAACATTCTTAATAGCATAGTCTATGTGATATATTTGTTTTTCTGTGAGAATGGATGTCGTTTTAATTTATGTAAAGTATTCAAATTGTCTGTACTTTAGCCTGTCACTTGTATGTCAGTCACATGTTCTCTAACTGTCCAGATAATTATTTATTTTTGGTATGAAACGCAAATCGTTATGTTAAACTTATTGTTCAATGTAATAGTTTTATGTGCTCGCTTGGTGGTCGGGTTAGTCGATGCATGGGGAAGTCTGAACCACATCAATGTGAATAACAGGGGATGAATAGTGCCATTTCCCATAAGCTCGTATCTGATATCTCATATCCATGTCAAATGTTATATAATTATTATTTGTAAAAAAGTGATGCTATTTATTTATGGGATACATTGATTTATTCCTAAAAATTAACAGCTTTTTTGACGTAAACTTTGATTGTATAAGTTTTCTAACGTACCTTTCTGGTGACCTCTGTAATGGTGACCCCAGAGAGATTCACCTTATATTTTATGTTGATGGTTACAGATGACTCATGCCTAGCAGCGAGAAGTCACTCACATTACACAGATCTTAGATATGAGCCTGTTATGTGTGATTGTCCTCCGAAAATTTCTTTTAATGTTAAGAGTTATCGGTTTTATTGGACCTGACCGGATTGTTATAATATGTGTGAATACGTACATACGTTTATACGTACAGATGTGTGCGAATATTGTGATTGTTTAATTATACGTATATCGTTATAGCGATGGTAAACATTTAAAGTGACCTTGCCCTTAAGATTATGAAACGGTATGCAGACCATTTTCATTTGTTTTTTCTATGCTAAATAGCGAGTGGAAGTATCTAATCACTTAAAGAAATGGTTAAAATAATCTTGCAAAATATAGATCTGAGTACACAAAATAGAGTACAATTTTATTGTTACGTACTAAATTAAGGTCGATGCATACGTAACGTGTTTTTATCCCGCACGGGACGGAGACGGGACAAATATATGTGCGTGCCTCGTTCCCGTCCCGGATGGGATTCCGCTGCGTATGCACTATACATTTTCTATGAAACGATGTTTCCAAAACTTCACGTCACGTCCCGTACGGGAAAAAACCCGTTACGTATGCATTGACCTTTATAAGGCGGGACGTGCACTGTAGGTGTTGGTTAATTCGCATCGTCGCACAGTCACGGTATGTAGTCGCAATGGACAGTATTACACACGACGCACCTCATAGGTTTAATGACATAAGTATTTACGTGTCGTGGACGACACACGGACTTTTGAAGGTGTCGGAAACGAGTTATCTAGCTTTGAGCCGTGGTTATACTCTTTTAAACGCGTAGCTTCTTTGTATCATGAAGACTAGACGGATACTGTTTTAGGCTTTTTGATGTATTTGTTGTTTAATGTGTTCATGTGTTTTGGTTCAGCTCGAGGGATCAATTGTTTTGAGTTTGGATTATGGTGATTTTGAACTCGAGATAAAAATCTATTGAAAAAACACTTTAATCAAAATAACAGACATAATTTACAAAGGTGTTATATAGAATCGAATCGAAAAGAACAAAACATAATTTTAAGGTTTATTAAACTAAAGTTGATGTTATGACGTCCCAATTCAGAGTCACTAACGGTTACTTAAATCACTCCTTACTACATAATTAGTAAGGTGATTCTTTACTAAGGTGCGATTTTTACCGTTAGTGACTTTGAGTTGGGACGTTACGACAATAGTTGTGTCCGTCAATAGTAACATGTGTAGACCACGACACATAATGACCACTTTACAACTTTTAAATCTTTATACTTTACATAGTGCAATGGAATCTTGCTTTTCACACGCTATAAATACTGCTAGCGCATAGTAGTCATAAGTTAATGTAGGATGATAGTGTAACATCAGTGCCTGAACCGAAATTGGTGAAGTTGTAGTCGCGTGGAGTTTTAATATGATTCGTTTTGTACCTTTGTACAAGTCCGTGCGTTATGATTAGATGATAATTATGTGTTTTCACATGGGCAGCTCGGATTGAAATTGTTTAATGTAGGCTAAGTTCAATATATCGGCATGCCCCTTATAAATTCATACTATTTTATATTTACACAAGGAAGTAATGTAACTTTTCGACTTCCAAAAGCTTGCCACTGATGCCAAAATATGACGACATTCAACTTTGTGTAGCTTAGTCATTTTAAAATGTATTCCTAAAGTATTAAAATTTGGATTATAATAATTGTTTATTGTTAATAGCTCTCTTAATAATCAATGTATTTTCGTTGTTGAAACAAATATCGATTATTCAATGTTATACTAGTCAATATTGTATTACCAAATAATAGTTCAATATTTTATTGTTAAGTTAGTTGTAATAACTGTAAATAAGAAACTAATTCGTCAAGGAGCTACGGGAACGGCGACTCAGTGATGGACATATTATGGATTATAGACACAAATTCCTCATTTCACACCTTAATTTTATCGCGTCGTTAATAAGGTGCTTCCTTTAGTGTTGCCCGCGATTTCAAAATTTCACTTTTAATTTTTTTAATGCGATTCATAGCTGCATTATGGTGTGGTATGTTTACTACATAATAGTAAAATTCAATAAAAGCTCGCATTATTATTTATTATCTTCGGAGATGGTGTTATGATAATAAATTAAAGTCCCCGGTAATAGGTAATCCCTTGCGAGTTATTGTTTAGTAAATATATCTTCGACGGGTGAAAAGTAATAAGTTATCTACAAAGCAGCAAATATAGCAGATAACTTTTTTTTACTTTGCACGTCCGTACGTTTCCGTCGTCTTATCTTATTATATTTTGAGTAAGATACAATTGCAACTTTAAAAATCATTTCACGAGCTACATAGAGGGAGCCACCGTCAACGGCCAATATTTCTATGCTCGGTCAACTAGCTGTGGGTAGTTAGAAATGGGAGCATTATGATGGAACAAAAATTGATAGGTAATTTATTGATTTACATTTTTATTGTTGTTAGGGAAATTTATTAAAAATATATGTAATTCAGTTTAGGCGCAAAACACAGGACGGGATGAGACGGGCGCGGGTCTATTCAGTTTGATTTATATGGCTGACCAGACCCGTCTTTTGTCTGTTTTGATCTTTAAAGATGCTAAGTTACAAATTTCACTAAGCCTTGGTCTAGTAAGATGATTGTGTCTGTTACACGGTGCTCGTGCGCTCGTGCAATCATAATTTGGCGACCCTGTAGTCTAGTTGTTAGCGATCCTGCGAGGGGTCCCGGGTTCGATTCCCGGAAGGGGCAGATATTTATGTGACAGATAAATATTTGTACTCGGGTCATGGGTGTTATTGTTGTGTTATATGTGTAGTCCATGCCACCCGCGACACAGGTAAAAACTTACTGCGGGGGTATGAATGTGTAAGCGTTTATTTATTTATAAAGACTGCCTGTAATAATTCGTCGAGTATTTAATTCTCATTCGATTCGATTTCTTGTTCAGTTTTAAACCGAGCTTTCAGAGCTCTATAACAAGAGAATGTTTAACTTTAAAATGACTCTATTATAAATAATTTTCTATCGTCTTCATAGAGAGATCAAAGTTTTTGTTGTTTTAATGAATACCTTTATGGTACTGATTTAGCATACTAGGACCTCCTTCCTCTCATCCTAAGGAGTTGTTTAACAAATTGCGTTAGTTCTGATGACAACGCAATTTGTAATGAACACGACCTGATTCTACTCTAAGGGTTGGCTCCAAACTAAGAAACTAGTTTACGGTTGATTGCACAGTCACTTTATGGCTTTGGTACGTTGACACTATGAAACTGTGTATTTCGTTTTTGAAGTATTAACTTGTTGCCTTGTAGAAATACATTAGTGTAGCTGTAGATAACACGCATGGGTAAATTTCATGCTGTATGCCATTTTTATAAAATTATATTATTATATATACACAGTATTTACACACACGATTTATTCTATCTGTAGCGAGAGTAGACAAAATTTTGTATTTTTTGCATTATCAATTATTCTTGTCGTTAAAATGAAATCATTGTATCAAATTATGTATGTTGCATTTTAAATTGCTTCGATGTTAAAAGACGTATTCAAATGTTTGAAATTGATGTTAGAAAATGATTTATAATCTGTGATTTCGCTGTTTTATGACTCGAGTATAATTGTACTTACAGGCATCAGGCATGGCGAATATAATTATCTTGTTAAAACTAGGGTAAATCCGACAGTAGGGATATTCATAATGGTGATCCTGAACGTTAACCTAATAATAGAATAGAAAGTAAATATTCCACAGATAGGTTGTCTATAGCTTGGACGTGCTATTCCATTATGAGGTTGTCTATAACTTGCACATGCTATTCCATTATGAGGTTGTCTATTACTTGGATGCGCTATTCCATTATGCTAGAATACCTCACTGCCGGAATTACACCAGAGAACTTACTTAAAGACTTCTCGCACCCTCTCAGTGTTCAGTATCCGAAATGGGGTATATTTGTTTCGTCTACGCGTATTGATAGCGTGCGCTCACAGCTTGCGACCGTACCAAAGTTAGGTCATCAATACATGAGTATTTATTTGTCAAAGTCTAAGCTAGTGGTATTAAAGCACGAAGCTTTGTTAAATTTATTATTGTGTATTTCTGATAAATATGGAAACCGAAATTGAATGTTTTCTTTGTACTTATGATTTTCAATTTTGTTATTAAGTTATCGAGAATTCAACTGGATTTGACTTTGTATTCTTTTGTCTAGGAAAACATATACTTTGTATATACAAAGAACCAGAACTTTAGTCAACCACTCAGTTCCAGAAGCTAATCTCGACCATTTACATGTAAGCATGCATTATGATCTTGGTGTTGCCATATTAATATTGTTTAATTTACCACCGTGTTGGGTGTCTGTATATGGGTTGTTGTCAGCTTTCCTCTATACTAAATTTATTGTTACTCTTAAATTATGTTAATGTTAAGAACACTATATCTAAAAATTCTTTATCTTTATTCCAGTATCAATTTGTACAATAAATATTAAATATTGGTATTGATTTCTGAGTTTTATTAAACACCAAATTCGATCCCCCATATTGTATTAGTGTTATTTTTTTATTAATTACTGTTAATTTTGGTTCCGCATCCAATAATAGGAAATAATTTTCATTACTTATTTCCTTTCTGGTTTTAAGTAACAGTTCAAACTGCTTTTTAAACAAGTTAATAAAAAGGAACTTCCAATAGCACCTTGAGACACTAAAACTTTTGCAATAAATCTAAATAGGTAATGTGTTGCCTCAATAATTATTTAGATATTTTTTTTTGAGATATAATATTAATTTTGCTTAATTTCTATCACTGCTTACCTTATTAAATAATTTAAGTATCAATTATGAACAGACACAATATTTAAAAAGAGGAATAGAAATAAATTACATCAATTGTAATAATAATTAAATAATTATTTGTACAAGAACTCAAAGTTACATTATTTTCTATATAAGTAATCTACTGGAGTCAACCAAAACATTTTCAGCTGTGTTTTGCACATGATTTTATAACTTGTCGTACCTGGAACAATATAAATAAATTGGATAAGTTCATTGATAAACAATTTATATCATACCTTGCTAATTGCTATATTACACATATACTAATTATTTTCAGAAAGATAAACATAATCTATGCCAATATTACAGAGGAAAGTTTTTATTTCTTGTTTGTCATGGATAAACTCAAAAACTACAGGACCAATTTCAAAAATTCTTTCAACAAACTAAAGCTACATTATTCCTCAGTGATATAAGCTATATGTGATTGTTTGAAGTGGCAATGGGCTGGCCACATAGTGCGAAGGACCGATAACCGTTGGGGAAGAAAGGTCCTCGAATGGCGCCCACGTCTCGGAAAAAGGAGCATAGGACGTCCCTCGACCAGGTGGACTGATGACCTGAAGAAGACAGCGGGCATCCGCTGGATTCAGAAGGGTCAGGACCGGTCAGAGTGGCGCAAGTTAGGGGAGGCCTATGTCCAGCAGTGGACCTCTAAGGGCTGCTGGATGATGGATGGATGGATTGTTTTTAACATTTTTACTTCCTCACAAGTAAAAATGTTTGACGCCCAGCGAATTAGGTAAGGGTCAGCTAGTTTAAGCTTGCACATACTGGGAACACTAACGCCTTAACTGAGTTACTAACGGTTACTTAAATCGCTCCTTAGTACAGAATTTGTATGGTGATTCTGTACTAAGGAACAATTTAAGTACCCGTTAGTGGGTAGTTTGTATTAGCATATGCTGATCTCAATACTTGCAGCCTCTTGTCAACTGTTGGCAACAGACAGACCACATGTTAAGTGCAGGCAGACCATCTGATTATATTGATTGCTAGTACATTAACATAACAGGCTAGACCAATATGTTTCTGAGCGAGAAGGAAGCAACTGCAACACCAAATTTTAACTGCCTTTTCCAAAACTGCAACTTTATTATCCAGTGCACAATTTATGATATGGCTTGAACATGCTAGTGATCATCATAACTTCAATACCACATGCAAGTGCAAGACCAGATTATTATTCAGTGGTGCAAGTTGACACCAGCCTGACTGGTATAGAATCACAACACCATGCATTAGTATGTAGTAATATACTAGGGGAGACTGAGTTGGACTAGAATGGTTAAAGCTACTTACACACTATAAAGATTTTGAAAGGAGTAATAAGGGCATTAAGACAAAATATATATATCCCTGAAAGAGTTTCATACCTCATCATTTAGACTATAAATAAATATCTAGGCAGTATTCTTCTTTTTAGGGTTTAGTTCATATTCACAGTTTGCATATGCTAGCCCTATGCCAACACCCATGCCGGCTATGATGGGCCATCTCCGTCTCTTCAGGAACAGTAAGGATGTAAGTGCTCCAAGAAACACTCCACTGCCTGAAACAGATGACAACATAACTTGTAGATAAAGGTGAGTGACAATAATTATAAAAATATTGTTATTTATTTCTTATATTCATATAAGTTAGCAGATTAGGATGCTTCAACTATACATGGTGCTCCAATCCCATCATTTGGAAGCAACAGTGTCTTCACTTTTATATGTATAAATGAATACTTTACAATTACATTACAATAAATTAATTAAAGTTATATATAGAATTAAAACTAGGACAAGGGCAGGCAGCTCAACTAATGATGGGACCATTGCGGTATATGTGGGATATGGATTAACAATTATTTAAGTATCACAGAGGACTACAAGTAACATTTAATTGAATAGATGTCATTGAAATGTATCAGATCACTTAACCCGTCGGTTACCGGGAACGTTCCAGCACGTTCGAACTCAAAGGTACCGCGATCACGCGGATCCTAACGAGTTAATATCCACTGCCAGGCAGTTTAAAAAGTTTTTTCATGGCTAATTAGCTAACATGACATGTTAACTGTGTGTAAGACTTGTAATAATACAAACTAAACTCAAATAACAAAAATTCAAACATAACACATAATGGTAACACCACTAGTATTTAATAATCACGTGTTTTTAATAAGTAGAAATCTGTATTGTCTTTGTAGTGAAACTAAGAACCAAAATTGAAAAAAACAATGAATTATTGTATAAACTAGTTTCACAAAATTTTGCTTGGATATGACAAATAAAGAAAAAATATGATAGAAATGGGATCAAAGAAAATAAGTATTATTTTATGGAAATCTTTAACAATACCTGTTTTTATAATTCCATCAGTAAGACACATGTCCAACTTTGCTGAAAATTCATCTTCGACTTCGTCCTTCTTTCCTTTTGCCATTTCGTGTTTTTTCTTTTGTGTGAGCAAAATGCAATAAATTATAGTCTAAGCGTTACAGAATGAATAAAATAGTATGTAAATAGATATTATTAGAGTGATATCAGCTAGCTTTTACATAATTCGGCATTCGAAGAAAAACCACTTCTTTCATGACATAACATGTGATGTGTGACATTGACAGTTTTGTCGCATTTGTCCATAGAGTAGCACAAAGTACAGATTTTCACACAGATGCACACTGACCAAAACATAGAGCAAAGTCGAAATGAAATTTTCTTTTGTGACCCTTGTCAATTATCCAACCCGCAACACTCCCAGGCTTTAGCATTCCATTCGGTCCAGTTTAGCATAAAAAAAACCGGCCAAGTGCGTATTAGGCCACGCGCAATGTAGAGTTCCGGAGTTATCGACTGTTACATAACTAACAATGCCGTTACAGTTTTCCTTGTAAATTGTTCATATGTATTGAAGCCTAATTTTGTGTTTTTTTTCGCTAGTTCAACCCATAAGCTTGCAGAGAGGAGGGACGGACACTTCGGGGACGGGGACGGGACTCTAACCAAAATTAGCACTTCAAAGCCAAATATTTTTGAGAGACCTTTTCAAGGGAGAAATAAACCCCGCATGTAGAAAATATTTTCCCTGAAACAAAATATTTTCAAAAGTTTTATTCTCCCATTTTGTAATTTTAAGACAATATATCCATGCCAAATTACAGTTTTCTAACATTATGGGTCTATGCGCTATGCTGCGGACA
Organism: Thymelicus acteon; assembly: GCA_951805285.1. NCBI lineage: Eukaryota > Metazoa > Arthropoda > Insecta > Lepidoptera > Hesperiidae > Thymelicus > Thymelicus acteon. Next base: position 19,476,617 of record OX638217.1, read on the forward strand.
GGTCGGACAGACGGACAGAGACAGACTGATGGACAGACGGACAAGACGAAACTATAACCGCTCATTTACACGCGCGTGTAGCGGATCGTCTCGTGGCGCGTCCGTAAGCCACGCCCCCTACGCGCGTGTGAACACCACGCGAGCGCTCGCGCGAGCCCCTTTGGCCGCGCCTAACAAACCGCTCCCGCCGCGAGCCACGAGACGCGCCGCTGTCTGGTCCGCGAGCGCCCTGTTCACACGCGCGCGCACGCGCGCGTCTCGCGGATTATCTCGTGGCTCGCGCGCGCGTGTAAATGGGGTATAAGGGTACCTTTGCTGCATGTCGAAAGTGGAACTCTAAAAATGTGACAGGTATTGCTTGTCTCTGGCTTTACAGCTGATTTTGACATCTATCAACATCAATACTCTGTCATTTTGACGCAGCAAGCAAGTGTGGTTTGGCAGAACAGAAAGTACAATAGACATGGGTCGGTACGCGTTTTCGTAATACCATAACTATTTATTGCTATTGCCGCCGATAAAGGGTTTTAAAACTATTTATTTTAATAACTATTTATTGAAACGTTCACTCGGTTCTGGTATCATCGGTATTCTCATATTCTCGGCAAAGTCGGTATTAAGGATAAAGGGTTTTAAAACCGTCGTAGCTGTTGGTGATTGTGGCGGGATCTCCTCTGATGCAGCCGATATTGAGCAACCTGGTTCGTTCATAATCCTTTCAACGTTAAGGCGCTGCTGCTGCTGCTGCTGTTGCGCAATCACAACACGACGATATGTGTCAGGGTGTTTTTTTTTTTAAATGGGCTTTTAAATTGCCACTTGATGCTTTATAACTATACAAGTCCAAACATATTTTACATTTCGTTTTTTTGTCCACATTATTAGTTTTTTCAAAAAAGTCCCACAACACGCTACTATTTACTCGATACATTATTTATTTACACACTTACTTCGGTTACTTCCTAATATAAGAAATTAAACTAAAACGTAAAAAGACGTAAATCCTACACAACTGTACCTAATTACTTAATAATAAAAACAAACGAAGAAAATAAAAAATCAATTTCGCGCGCGAGAAGTCGAGAATAATTTTAAATGCTCACAGCAGTCCGCCTGCAAACACGGAACATTCAAGATTGTGCATGTGCAATTGGTATCTATTTATATTTCTATTTCTATATTTTTAAATATTAAAACCAACTTCTATAAGTCCTTCAGCTAATTACTATAGTTATTGAAATAGAAATAAAGGCGATATCCTGTTGCATCTAAAATAATATAAAGCGTGTAAAAATATTATTCACTGTTTAGTTGCTGCTCAGTCTCGCTCTCTCCTATTATTCCTCTACTCTCCTCTCGCTCTAACATAGGTGTCTTTTTGTGTCACGTTCGTATTATTTCGGCAGCGCTTGAGTTTGTCCTTCGGGCGTAATCGGAATACCTGACCTTGCAATACCTTGTATTCACGGATAAATGGTTTCTCTCAATAAATAGTTTTTGTAGCACCTGATATCATATTTAAGGTATTATACCAGTAAAGGTTTATTGAAATATTGAAACTGTTTATACCACGTTTCGCGCAATAACCTCGTATTCACGAATAAATGGTTTCTCTCAATAAACAGTTTTCGTAGCACCTGATATCACATTTAAGGTATTATACCAGTAAAGGTTTATTGAAATATTGAAACAGTTTATACCACGTTTCGCGCGATAACCTCGTATTCACGAATAAATGGTTTCTCTCAATAAACAGTTTTTGTAGCAAATGATACCGTATTTGTGGTATTATACAAATAAAGGGTTATTGAAACTATTTATAGTTTTTACCGCCCATGTCTAAAGTACAATAATGTACAATAATGTTTTGCACTTTTGGCAGTGAAACTGTCTTATTAATCGGTATTATCTTTGTAAAGGAAAATATAGTATTAAATTATACATAATTATCAAAAAGACAAAATCAAAGTCAATAAAGTGCTGAAATACATGACATTGTTAAAATTAGGCACAAGTCGCAATTTACAGAATAATTTTTGAACAAATTGGTGACTGTCAGTGTTAATTTTCAAAAGTAAAATGTAGGAAACTTTAAGAACAATGTCTCAAAGGATATGCATGGCCGCCAGGCCTAGAGCGTTGTTATTTCTACGACAGTCAAGTACATCTCCAGACATTAAGTCAGTACCGCCTCCGAATCCCCGTAAGATTACCAGCGACATGGTAGGACCGCCAGACCCCGTGTCTAACTTGAGAAAGGTGATATTTAAGGAACCAAAAGATGAAAGTACACTAGAGAAAAAGTACAGAAAACTAAGGAGCGAGGTGCAGGAATGGAACCAGAACTTCTGGACGCAGCACAACTCAAGGTTTTTCCAGGTGCTTGTCAGTGTTTATGTAATCTATTCTAAACCATAACAATAGAAAATGTATTTGTGCTATGTATGCCTGAAATTGTCGTGGTTAAGGCATTTTTATGCAATTACTTGAGATTGTACCATTTATGTCCTATAGTTCCCTGCTTGATAAATCCTGTGGAACTTGAAAATTTTTGTTGGAACTTGTGAGTCACAGATTTATGTTCCACCTATGTATCAAAAGTTGATGATGTTGTTTCCTACCTGCCTGGAAAGTGGCTGGCGACCACTTTACTTCAGTAAAATGTTATTAATGTGGTTTAGTAGTAGAGATGGAAAGCCAGTTAGAAATTGGGTTCTCAAATCAAGTACATTTAGAGTTATTTAGAGCAGTTATCCCGTACCACCAGGATGTCTATTTGTTCTATTTTCTGCTATTAACAAAATAAAATCTGTAAATTTCATAAAATTAACAGATTATCTTGTTTGTTTCAGGAAAGAGAAGAATATCTAAAGAATAATTTGCCAGAGGGAAAATCAAATTTGACAGCTGATGAAATGAGTGTGTTTTACAAAGCATTCTTAGACAAAAACTGGAAAACGCACATCAATTATAATATTCAATGGTACAAAAAAAATATCACACTACTAGTATTATCTGTACAAGTAAAGTTTAGGAGATTATTTAAAATTAAGGATTCAAAATAAATTATATTTTAAAAATGTATTAAAACTAAAATATATTTGATCACCCAATATTTTATTGTTTGATTAATTTCTAAGAACTTGCACCTACTTCAATTTTTTTTGTTTATAATATTTAGTAATAAAAAAAGGATTTAAATATTATGTTAAACCTATTAACCGATCAACAGTTGACGCCATTTTATGTACAAACAATGATTAAAACTGTGCTACTGGCCAAAAAGAGAAAAAAGTGATTTATATTGGTCACTGTGATATTGGTGAAAATGTCACAAATTGTCATCTTGTACTACATTGTTCTTTTGTACAATTTCATTATTATGTTGAAAATTCATGGTCAAAATGCTAAGTTTTAAATGTTGAATAAGATATCTATACCGAGGTTACAATGTATATAGCACTCAGATGGCTTGTTGGTATGTCTTTGACCATGTGGGTGGCCGTGTGTTGCATCGACTTGTACACTGAAAGTAGCAAACAAAATCCATACAAAGGTTGGTTCCATGCAGATCTATTGCAAGCATCTTCACTATATTTGTCCCTATTATGATGAAGGTGAAACTTATAGGGTTGCACTGTAACTTATGTATTACGATTTACGAATTCCAAGTACATTTTAAAACTACCATATGTTTTTAGTAGGTATTTATTGGATGTATGTATGGTGTAAATTATTATCTTCTTATCTGATAATGTAGACCTACATTATCTTGGAATCCACATGAGTCCTGTCACCCAACACCTGAGTTGAATAACAGAACAGTTATTTGCAGTTATGATTACGTATAAAATAATATAATGAAGGTGCTTACTTAAAAAAATGGAAACATGCAATTATATTGGTTAATTTGTATACAATTTCACTTCAGGTTTTGTAGTAAACCTGTTTAAGTCTGAAAATATAACAAAATATACAGTAAAGAAAAAGACTGAGGCAAATGAAAGAAAACCAATAATATCTAAACAGCAGGATACTGCTGTGTTACATTATGCCATGTTCTTCGCTGGTGCTCTGGCGGTCTCCGTATTCAATAGAAAAAGAGAAATTATACTCTACACGAGAAGAAAATTTGTACATATTAATTTTTGTACTGCAAGGCTTGTAAGAAACAGTATGAAATTTAAAATAACCGTTTTAAATGTTAGTGTTTCTATAATAAAATATATACCAAAAATTTGGGAATATTGCAAAAGTATAATAAAAAAATATTTATTGAAAAGAAAAATACTACAGAGTCATCACAGAATAAACTTGGAATTACTGAAAAAAATCAGAGAATATGCAGAAGAAAGAAAAAATTTGGGCCAACTTCTAATATCCGCAATCCGTGAAAACAAAAGTATTAGAATGCGTTATCAGATTGAAACGACAGCTAAAAACAGACTCTTGCAGTATATTGAAGATACTCAGAAAAAGATAAAGGAAAATCGCTCTAAGTATATTAGTTTTCAGCATTTGTATTTAGTAACACACCAAGAAAATATTTTTCTTAAAGCTCGTTTAAAAAAGGTGTGTAAGGAAAAAGAGGAAGCAGAAAAAAACCTTTTTAGCTTGGTAAATGAAGTGTATCAGTCAAAAAATAATGATTTGAAGGCCTATTGCAGTCGCTTCATAGTTGCGACTAAAGAAAATTTATTGAATTCAAATGTTCACGAAGAAATACAAAAATTCTTACAGAATAGTTCCGCATCTTCGTGTTCTTGTCATTGTCAGGGCAATGCCCCTGACCATTTTGACTTAGAAACAAATGCGAGAATAACTGAAATTTTTCCAGAAGATGAAACTCTTGTCCCACCACTTGTTTCTGATGCTCCAAAGTTCAAAGGACTTCCCGGTGAATGTATTTGGACAGTAAAAGATAAAGATGGTATTATTGAAAAATTATACGAATATGATTATGAGACTGATTTTGATAACGGTGACACAATTAGGAGAATTAGAAAATATTCTGTTTATCATGATAAAGACTGCCTTCTAGATTTTACGAGGTTGGTTTGATTGATATTGTTTATTATTTATTTCGAAGTTACATTAGGTATCGGCCGCACTCAGAATCACTTAAGGGTCACATAAAAAATATATATAATAATATTCGTATAGTGATTTTGTACTAAGGAGCGATTTGAGTAACCGATAAGTGACTCTTGAGTGAGGCCGCATGACATTAAAATATGTAGGTACCTGTTATCAAACAATTTTTTTCAGTTCTAAAACGGCGGTTTATAACATAAGTGCAACAACTGTTTCATTACAACAGCAGCAATACTTAAAAGTGGAATACCCAATAACGCATCAGAGATTTCTGACGGGATCGCAAGCTTTTCAAAAATTTTTACAAGATAATCAAAATCTCGTCCAGCTTCCAACAACGAAAAGACGAGCGTTGCTTTATGAATAAATTTATACTAATATTTTATTTTTGTAAAGATGTATAATTTGAGAAAATAAATTTGTATTGAGTTTACTATAATATAATGGAAATTCCTTTCTTTGCACTTGGTAACACTGTAACGACAAACGTCATTGTGATGGTTGTCATGCCATGTCACTTGTTAGTCATAAGACATATCAGAAACTACATTGGTATGTAAACAAAAGGGATTTATTTACGAATTTTCACTATCGGTAATCGGATTAACGCTCTATCACATTAAAGGAAAACTTGAAAATAAGCAAGTAAGTAATCGTTGGTTTATTATTCACACTATTATTGTTACACTGATCTTCATAAATGTTTATTGACTTACGCCTTAACTCAGAGTCAGTAACGGTTACTTTAATCGCTCCTTAGTAACGAATCACCTTACAAATTCTGTACTAAGGAGCGATTTAAGTAACCGTTAATCACTCTGAGTTGGGGCGTTAAACCATGAAGTTTAAGTCCCATCCTTATGCTCAAAAGGGTCCCATCGTAATAATAACGTATCGTATAAATTGTAATTTTGTATCGGTTGTAGAAAAGTTAAAGTGTTACCATTCTGAAGAACGTCGATTCCCATAAACTCGTTATACTTTTCTGTTTCATGATAATTATAACGAAAATCTACAAAAACTCTAAATAGGTATCTACTGTAATGTCGAAAAATCTGCAAAACATTGATTTATCCTCACACACATGGAATCATATAGAAAAAGAAGGATTAGATCTTGATTATTCTTTGTCGATACCAAGCTTAATAGCAACCAGTTTATTCGAAGAACTTGACGATACATTGGAATACTTCACTGGTGATCTGGCTCAAATAAAGTGAGTAAAATTTTTAATATTCTTTCTCTTGTTATTAGAGCCTACGCTTTAACAACTTTTTTAGGTACGTCTGTGTCATGGAGTCAGGAGTATGTAAGGAGAGCCATCTCTGTGTATGAAAAGTGTCCGTAAAAACGCGTCCAATAACGGGTGGCGCTGCGCTAGCCTAAGATAAATTTTATAACTCAGCAAACTTCACTCCGTCTACAGCTATGTTATTCCGAAGCCAGCGCTATTGTCGTAAGATGGTGGTAGGTACTGGAACCTCTTTTTTCAGTATACAGCTGGACACTTTCCACTCTCCGCCCTCTCTCCCATATGAGATGGCTCTGGCATTGTAAATGCCGTTAGCGATAACTCGGAGGGTACCTAGTTATTCGACACATCAAAGGATTTTAACGCGGTTTAAATTCACGTAAATTTCTCTTGGCTGGGAGTCTGGGACATTAAAGGTCGATGCATACGTAACGTGGACGGGACGTGAAGTTTTGGAAACATCGTTTCATATAAATAATAATAATAATAATAATAATAATAATTCTTTATTTCAGATTGAATCCATCCATATATTGTTAGTACGTTCATCTTACAAGCTAGTGTTAGTAAACATAAAATTTCATTAAATTAAATAATCAAGATAATCAAAATAATCAAAATGAATTCATTGTCATAATAATACATTAATAATAATAATAATAATAGCAATAATAATAACACTAAAATTTCAATTAAATCCAGTCGCAACCTTGGTCAAGAAATGTTGCAAGGGACAATCCAGGCGAGATGCCACCATCTTCAGGATAATGTTTGAGCTCTCTTGCAACCTACGGAGTATGGAGGCAGCCTTTTTCCGTCTTACGGCGAAAAAATCGTCAACCCGCGCCGCTGCAAACATACCCGAAGCGCTACAGCGCGGCGGCAACCGCAACAGCATCCTGTAGCAGTGTATTTGTAAATACCTACTACTTTGGTTGAAATGCAATGAAACGCATGGGTTTCCATCGTTCTTGTCTATTTTAGTATTGGCATCGCTTAGTACAATCTAGAATAGTTTTCAGCTCTTAGTTTAACGCTATATTTGTTTAATTATTACATTAGGAACATTCAACAATGGCGATGACATTCGTATGGAAACTGCTCGATAACTACCGAACAGAACTTAGACGTTATAGGTATCTTTGGAATCGTCATAAATTCGTCTTCTTGAATATTATATTAGATTAGAGATTCGTGATAATCTAATTTCTAATGTTTTTGACAACTTATAACTCATTCAAAGCATAGACTAGGTTGGTATTTATTGCGTTTTGATATCATCACATTCAGCCAGACGTTTGTCTATGGTGATACATTCCTTTATTTGTTTCTCCGCAATTAAACATCCGTTCTACGATGTACTCATATATTTTCGCATAAAGGAATATTAGTAACATTCCTGATATGAATTATTTAATAATTTCAATTATCATAAATCATCATATTAACTGAAGTCTGTGGCTGTTAAACGTTTTGTACTCTGTGAGCAGTGAGCGATGTACGATTTCCGATATCGACGGATGTTATCGAACGAACAGATGAATCAGTTCGGCTCAAGCGCTCGCGCAGGATACGCGTGTTGTCCCGCGCGACTGACCGGCTCATTTTGAACGGCAAGGCTCCGCATGGCCGCTGCCACATTCCTTTGAAAATGTACAGTTTTGCCTGAGTTTTTATTCAGTAGCGAGTACGCTCCTCGCAATGTTTAACTTTCCCTAATCGAGCTGGGTCGCCACCCGCTTTCTTTGATGTAACTTAGAGTACTTATTCCGTAATTCATCGTACGGCGCGCCATGGGACCGCCGCCATCTTAGAACTTCACGACCGTGTTCCACATAACTTTATTTCTACATGATGGACCGGGACTCCTCCCGCTTCGCGAACGCGAGATCATCGACCAGGAAGGGTTTCGTCGTCTCCAGGTGCCGATGACATACTCGGTGAAGAGCTCTCTCCTGGAGTGCTCTCCACGCCACGCCACGTCACGCCATGATGGCTTTGCTTTAGACGGGCGTCCGCAGGGCTAGTTTTCTAGCGTCTGCTGGTCATCCCAACCAGTAGATGATCCCAAGGACTCACCGCGCTCTACTGCTACCGCTGCCGTCTTCTTGCATGATCACGCCACACCACGCACCGCACGTTTCTTTCATCCGCCTGCCTGCGCTTACCATCCTGGATGCAGCTGCAACCCTCGCCATCACGCTTCAGCTTCGAGGCGCGCCACCCAGCGACGTCACGCCCGGCAGATAACCGTTCTTCGTTCGTCTATATTACGCGTGCGGAGTGATGCGTTCATGGTACCATGTAAGTCAATTTAAATAACCTATTATCTGGCCAGAAAGTGTAGAATCAGTGCGCGACGTATTCCACGGGCACCGTTGCCCTACCGTTATCACGGATAGCGTAAATAGAACTCTGTTAACGTCACATAACCTAGCCTAAATTTGCATGCTTTAACATTGTCTCTGCGGACCGAGCCGCCATGTAATTCGCGATTTTTACCAATATAATATCTGGTCCTAACTACCATCTTTTATTTCGAACAGACATCCCACAGGATAAGCCTGCAAGAGGTCCTTGATCCAATAGTTCAGTGTATCTACGAGAGCCGAAGGAGTAGACCATTTATTGTAATTCATACAAATGATTTGTTCGCGTAGAATTTGACTTTCCTCTCTATGCACTTATAACCCACATTAGTCGTATATTACCGAATACACCACCAACTCTCTTTTTTATACGCGACAATGGCGCCCGAACATATTTAATTATCCTTATCCTGTGGATTCTGTTTGGGATATTTTTTTCTTCTTTTTCGGTGAAGTTACTTTTTACATCAACTTTTGGTAATTTTTTTTTGAGTTGTCATATTTTTGTACAAGAGAAACTATTCTCCAGTACCGTTTGGTAACTAAACAGTGAATTTTGGTTTGCATTCTTTGGAATGTTTCCTTAACGGAACATTGATTTTTTTGACAAACTTACAGGTTTGTATATTTTTTAGCAGTCGCAAACAATAATTATAAAAATTTTATTATTGTACTTGCAATTTTTTCTCTGGATATCACAGCCCTCGACTATATTGTTAGCGAGGTCTGGAATATACCAGCCTTTTCTTTTCGTGCAAACACTGTTTATTTACCAAAACTAAAAAGTTGTTTCCACAACTATTTTGTAATAATGGCGACCCCACTTGAAGAAGCTTTTCATGACTCGAGCGATAACTTAACTGATGATCCAGATTTAAAAGAATCTTTTAGTAATGTGACGCATAGGGATAAACCCATCTCACAGCCACAAACATCAGCCTCTTTGTTTCATGGTTCAAATTATAATCAACCTGTCCAAAGTCAACCAGATAATAGGGTTACTTATGTGATGAGGGATGACAATCTAAAATCGTGGAATTTAAAGTTCACAGGCGATTCAAGTTTAGTGGATTTTTTCTTGCGGATTAACGATTGTATGAGATGCAGGGATATTCCGGAATCAAAAGTTGTCAAATGTTTTTCAGATCTCTTAGGAGGCAAAGCCCTCGACTATTATAGGCAAATCAGAGATTCAGTAGTCACTTTAGACGATTTACAGATTAAATTTAAATCATTCTTTACAGCCTTTGATAGCGACTATGTTTTAGAAAAACAAATTAGGGATCATAAACAAAGCTCGAATCAACCTTTACATATGTACATTTTAGACACGCGGTTTTTGAAAAATTAGCTATTTTAGTTGAAGAGGATCACCGGAAATGGCCGACATTTCTCCCTCAAATACAACTATACTTAAATACTACAATTAATCTTGCTACTGGTTATACACCATACTTTTTGGCTCGAGGTCGAGAACTCATCGCCGACGGTGCAATGCACATCTTAAGAGGCACTGCTCCACATTCGGATGATGAAATCGAACCAACACCTAGGAACATAACAGCTCAGTCCTTAAATGACCTGTCAGATATCTTCCAACGTGTAAGCTGTGCACTGACCAAGGCGTACAAACAGAACGCTCACAGATATAACCAGCGTCGCCGAGAGCTCAGGCTACGCGTTGGTGACATAGTGCGGAGGCGTAACTTTGTACAGTCAAACGCAGCAAAGTTTTTCTCAGCTAAACTAGCACCGAGGTTTGTCAAATGTAAAATAGTTGACAAACTATCTGATGTTGTTTACCAATTAGAGGAAATTGACACAAAAAGTGTTGGGAAATATCATGTAAAGGACATTATAAAAGTGCCACAAGGCGTATAACATGTGCAAGTATTTTTTCTTTTTTCAGTGTGACAAAATTTCAATTTTATGTCATATTTTGAGATTTTCTTATTCTCACCTTTTTGGACAAAACTTAAAAGTTTTTGTACCTGTGTACTCCAAGAAACTCAGTACTGTTTGTTTGATCAAAATCGGTTCAGTACTTTTCTTTAAACAATTGAAATTAAGTTTTCACTTGTCTCACTTTTGGTACTTAAATGTACATTTTTTTGCACTATTCATGAAAATGAAAAGTGGTGTGTGTATACACATATTTTTTTTTCCTTGGAAACACAATTTTTATCAGTTTTGATCTTTCATTGTTCCCACAATAATGGAGAACAAGTTTTTTTCTTGAAGAACTTAAGATTACCCTAATCTTATTTCTTACTTACAATCTCTTGTATGAGTCATCACTCATAATTTTCTGGACTTTGACAATAACCAGCTATTATTCGATGATGAGCTGATGTTACCTTTTCCCAGTCGCTTGGCCAGCACTGTGGTTCCCTTTAGAAGTATATCATACATATATTAAGTAAATGTATCATTATACTTACATAGTAATTTTAAATAAACTTGGTATATTTAAGCTTGCTTAATTTAGTTGGTATTACTTACCATACCTTTTTTTCTATCAATAAATAGTATTAAATACTAGGTTTATTACTTTAGATAATACTCAATACCGAGCAGTCGTATACATACTGGGTAGGTATAGCATTATGGTTACTTCTAGGATATTATACCTTAGTTGTTACATCTTTGTAGTTTTAAATGGGGGCCCTCCATTAATTTAGACTATCTAATTAGATATAGATGTTAGTTTAAAAGATAGGTGTTAAGCTTTTATTTCATTAAATTCTGAACTTCAGTATTGCTAAGGCTAGTTCCTAGTGATAGTAAAAACTTTAACTTAGGGTTAAAAGTTTTTTTTTCGGTAACCCCGGCTGTGTCGGCTAACCGGCAGTTAGCCTCTTTTGTTCGAAGGGGGGTATTGTAGCAGTGTATTTGTAAATACCTACTACTTTGGTTGAAATGCAATGAAACGCATGGGTTTCCATCGTTCTTGTCTATTTTAGTATTGGCATCGCTTAGTACAATCTAGAATAGTTTTCAGCTCTTAGTTTAACGCTATATTTGTTTAATTATTACATTAGGAACATTCAACAATGGCGATGACATTCGTATGGAAACTGCTCGATAACTACCGAACAGAACTTAGACGTTATAGGTATCTTTGGAATCGTCATAAATTCGTCTTCTTGAATATTATATTAGATTAGAGATTCGTGATAATCTAATTTCTAATGTTTTTGACAACTTATAACTCATTCAAAGCATAGACTAGGTTGGTATTTATTGCGTTTTGATATCATCACATTCAGCCAGACGTTTGTCTATGGTGATACATTCCTTTATTTGTTTCTCCGCAATTAAACATCCGTTCTACGATGTACTCATATATTTTCGCATAAAGGAATATTAGTAACATTCCTGATATGAATTATTTAATAATTTCAATTATCATAAATCATCATATTAACTGAAGTCTGTGGCTGTTAAACGTTTTGTACTCTGTGAGCAGTGAGCGATGTACGATTTCCGATATCGACGGATGTTATCGAACGAACAGATGAATCAGTTCGGCTCAAGCGCTCGCGCAGGATACGCGTGTTGTCCCGCGCGACTGACCGGCTCATTTTGAACGGCAAGGCTCCGCATGGCCGCTGCCACATTCCTTTGAAAATGTACAGTTTTGCCTGAGTTTTTATTCAGTAGCGAGTACGCTCCTCGCAATGTTTAACTTTCCCTAATCGAGCTGGGTCGCCACCCGCTTTCTTTGATGTAACTTAGAGTACTTATTCCGTAATTCATCGTACGGCGCGCCATGGGACCGCCGCCATCTTAGAACTTCACGACCGTGTTCCACATAACTTTATTTCTACATGATGGACCGGGACTCCTCCCGCTTCGCGAACGCGAGATCATCGACCAGGAAGGGTTTCGTCGTCTCCAGGTGCCGATGACATACTCGGTGAAGAGCTCTCTCCTGGAGTGCTCTCCACGCCACGCCACGTCACGCCATGATGGCTTTGCTTTAGACGGGCGTCCGCAGGGCTAGTTTTCTAGCGTCTGCTGGTCATCCCAACCAGTAGATGATCCCAAGGACTCACCGCGCTCTACTGCTACCGCTGCCGTCTTCTTGCATGATCACGCCACACCACGCACCGCACGTTTCTTTCATCCGCCTGCCTGCGCTTACCATCCTGGATGCAGCTGCAACCCTCGCCATCACGCTTCAGCTTCGAGGCGCGCCACCCAGCGACGTCACGCCCGGCAGATAACCGTTCTTCGTTCGTCTATATTACGCGTGCGGAGTGATGCGTTCATGGTACCATGTAAGTCAATTTAAATAACCTATTATCTGGCCAGAAAGTGTAGAATCAGTGCGCGACGTATTCCACGGGCACCGTTGCCCTACCGTTATCACGGATAGCGTAAATAGAACTCTGTTAACGTCACATAACCTAGCCTAAATTTGCATGCTTTAACATTGTCTCTGCGGACCGAGCCGCCATGTAATTCGCGATTTTTACCAATATAATATCTGGTCCTAACTACCATCTTTTATTTCGAACAGACATCCCACAGGATAAGCCTGCAAGAGGTCCTTGATCCAATAGTTCAGTGTATCTACGAGAGCCGAAGGAGTAGACCATTTATTGTAATTCATACAAATGATTTGTTCGCGTAGAATTTGACTTTCCTCTCTATGCACTTATAACCCACATTAGTCGTATATTACCGAATACACCACCACTCCTTTTTTTATACGCGACAATCCTGAAGACGTTGTTGTACTGGACCCGCAGGACGTTGTAGGCGCGCTGCGTGTAGCTGACCCACAGGCCGCTCGAGTAGAAGGACTGGCAGTAAGCCCGAAACAGAGTGATTTTCACTTCCTTACTACAACGAGCAAACCTACGGGTCAGCATATTGCCCCTCACCGCCAACGCCCTGCGTTCCCGTTCTACATCTGGATCATCCCTAAATCATCCATAAAATGTAAACGATAGCGCATACGCCACGGAGATGCACAGTCGGGACTAGTGTTGCCAGTTGAAGTTTTCAGTGTTGCCAGTTGAAGTTTTCAGTGTTGCCAGATGGCAAGACTGAAAACTTCTGGACAAAACGGCAAAATTTTGTACATTTTGTATTTTACTGGGATTTGTACTTGTCTTTTGTCGGGACTTGTCTGGAAATCATGTGAAATGTCGGGACAATCCAGACGAATCCACCTGGCAACCCAAGTTGGGGCGGGAACGGGGCACGCACCTATATTTATGTCCCACGTTACGTATGCAGCGACTTTAAAATGTAACTTCTTATCGATTTTTTTTTTTAATAAATTCTTAGATGTGTCTACTTATTAAATACCTACACTTTTTAAAAATAAAAAATAAAACAATGGATAAAGATGCAGTTCATGTTGTTCATTAGATATTATAATTTACTACTTTATTTTTAGGATATTTGGTAAAGTGTACCCTTTACCCCGTCAACAAGTAGCATACGGCGACCCTGGTATCAGGTATACTTACTCCGGCATCACGGTACCAGCTTTGCCTTGGCCGGCGCCTGTTCTAGCGATTCGAGATTTCCTCTTCAAGTTAAAGGGCATCAAATATGATTTTGTTTTAGTTAACAAGTAAGAATTGATTTTGGATTTCTGTTTCGAACATCAACATTGGTACGTTATCCAAGGACGTTAGTAAATCAAGTGATTTAAAATCGTCTACTCTTTCTCACGCTAGAGAACCGGTTACATAACCGATTTTAGTTTTTATCTTGCTTATAATTTAATGCTGAAAATTCAATCTGTCTTTTTGATAGCATAACGCTAGTTATTGCAAATTATCTACCTCGTATTAAATGATTGAAAAAGTTATGATAAGCAGTCCTGTTAACAACAAGTACTATAAACTTATCTTGATTTTAATATCAGATACAGAAATGGTAACGATCATATGGGTGAACACAGAGACAATGAACCCGAGCTAGATCCGGATTACCCCATAGCATCCGTTTCTCTAGGTCAAGAGAGACCGTTTGTCTTGAAACACAGAGACGCAAGGAAACCAGGTCAAAAGAAAAAATATATTCCGCCTGGTAAGTAAATACTATGTTTATTACTTTAAATCCTCATACTTATTTATAGTCACAGAATCGTCGATATTACGCAACTTATAAAACATGTACCGCAAAAGTCTTGCTTCGTACGTGACCGTCTGCTTTGCTTTAACATTGACGTCTTCCTCTTGAAAAGGGTTTTCGATGACGGTACTCACACGCCGGCCGTAAGTCTCACAACCTTCGAGAAACTGCAAGCATTCCTTTATTGTGTTATCTTTCACAACGATCAAGTGTTTCGAGAGATTTTCCAAAAATGATAAGAAACATCGCTTCGCGTAAAACCACGTATCGGTGCCCAGACGTTTATTGAATGGTTCCAGTGATTTGATAACTCTAGAAATACCAAACTCGTAGTTACCTTTGGCGCAATATAGAGTGCCTATTACAAGATTTACGATACACAAATGGTAAAACTTCTTTTGTGGGTCCTCAAATATTTGTTGCTCTTCTTCTTTTTCTATTTTACGCATAATATCTTCAGCTTCTTCGTTCTGTGATGTCATTATATAAGATACACATAAGTTGGCTAAAACCACTGCGCTTACATCTAAAATGTTATCATACTGTTTCTTAACAATAGGCTCATAGAAACTGGCAGCTTCTTTGTACTTATTTTCTTGCATGAACAAAACATGGGCAACATTAAGACGCCACACATCTGACTCATTGCAAAACTCCACTGATTTACGAAATATTTTTTCTACTTGTCCATAATTTTCTTGATCCCAGTATATTTTTGCTTGAGCCATCACAACTGGTATATATCGCTCCAATGCTTCTTCATACTCTACGACAGCTTTCTTGACTTGGTCATTATCGCCTTGAGAACGACTTTCTTGTACAACTTTAGTCAATTTTCGGAGCTGTTCTGCATGTTTTGAGGCTATATCTTCGTATTTCTGAAAGGCCTCTTCTGGCGAAGTTTGACTTGTAATAACGGCATCCAGAAAATCATATAAATATGGGGTGAGATACTTGTATGTAAACTGTGCATTCTCAGCTAACACATCTGCGGCTAAATCGTAATACTCAAACTTGCAATACAGAAGTAGTAGGTTCGCAAAGGTTTCTGTGGGAAATGGATCTTGTTGGAGTAAAAAATGTAGTTTCTCAAAACCATCAGTGGGTTTTATATCAATCGAAGTAAGCGCCAAATTATGCAACGTTACAGCATCTAATTCATGTTCATGTCTTGGAGGCATATCTGCTAGCGCTTCTCTAGCTGCTTCGATGTTTTTCAATTGATATTCAATAGCGGCCTTGAGATTAAACACTTCTGTAAGAGCCGTTTCATGTAACGTTAGAGTATTGCCGACTGACTTCACCTCTGATGTTTCAGCTTGCATACCCACAGCAAGCTCTGGATGGTCACGAATCCCTCTCTCAATAACAAGAGTGATGTGTTTCAGGGCCTGAGGATATTCTTTAAGACGGAAATAACACAATGCTACATTGTAATGCAGATGGGCGTTGAAGCCCAAAATAGTCAGACTTCTTGAAAATTTTTGTAATGCTTCCTCGTACTGATTTTCTTTGTACAACAGACATCCCATATTGATGTCCTTATCGGGATCGTCTTGTGGATATGATTCTAATAAACTTTTAGCAGTTATTATATCCTCTTCACCATATTTGATCGCTGATTGTAATTTTATTACTTTTCTTTCCAAC
Organism: Thymelicus acteon; assembly: GCA_951805285.1. Lineage (NCBI taxonomy): Eukaryota > Metazoa > Arthropoda > Insecta > Lepidoptera > Hesperiidae > Thymelicus > Thymelicus acteon. Next base: position 19,493,081 of record OX638217.1, read on the forward strand.
TCGGGTGCTGTAATTTGCATGGTGACCTTGTAAGCCTCATCGAACATGGAGGCTTCGTATAAGGCTTGCGCAAAATAAAGTTTATACTCTGGTACATCGGGATGCATTGCTGAAAGCTGTTCGTAGCAATTTGCTGCTTCTACAAATGATTGAGTCCTGAAATAGCAGTATCCAAGTAACGACAATCCCGCGCGATTTGGGTTAAAATTTATAGCATCGTTAAGTGTTTTAATTGCGTCTTCATATCGTGATTCCTTTATCTGTGAAAAATAATGAAAAATATAAGTTCTTACATTATATTTTACTTTTTGACCGTTACTTTAGAAGTCAACTACTGGACTTAGGCCTCCATTTGTGGGCGCTACTGAGCCGATTCAGTTAATCCAGTTATCATATCAGTATTGAAATCTATTTTTTTGATTTAACAGATAATAAACTGTGTCGATATTACAAAATTATTTTAGTACTAATTTGACTATAACACAGATAATCAAAAAGATTAACTGAAGTAAGTGGGACTACAGAACGTCACTGCAGGCAGGCATGCATGCATCCACCGAGTGGCGCTATGATCGATATCTCTGAGATATTTGTGATAAGTTCACACACGGATACAAATTTCACACGCAATATAGGTCGATTTAAGTGTGCCAACTTGGCGTATTTATATAGTAGGTATAAATTACTGCATCTCATGTATTTAGTTAAAATGGTTGGAGTGTTGAGTAACGGCAAATAATTATTTTAATAATTTCAATTTGACCTATTAGTGGCCAGGTCACGGAACCTTCTCTCTCCTCACGATGTTAAGGAGGCTTAAAGTTTTTTTATACAACTCAAACTCCTCCGGTATAACTTAAGGACTGCACTTAAGGAACAAACGACTTAACGTGCTCTGCGAAGCATGAATGCACACGACATTTTTTCCTCTGACCGGCCCATCGCAAGCTTTCCCACAAATCCACATTTGCATACAATGTGGCTATCTTCAACCATTACTTAATACTGTAATCGCGTTGCCGTTAATCTAATCTAAGCTTCCTCGTTACAGAACGCGCAGTTTGTCCATATCTGTCGTTTATCGTTATTGCGAATCGTATCTTGACGCGGAGTAATTTATTTCCTCATGGGTTTGGCATCGATTTGATGGATTAACGCCACGGGCTTGGCTGTTACATCATTACAATTTATCAACTATATATGCAATAGGTACCTACTATAATAATCAGTTATTAAAATTAGTGCTGCTCATCCATAAATATATTAGAAATTTAAATAAAGTTTAAATTGAAGCTGATAGAATTTTAAACACATTTTTTGAAGTTTCTTTAATGATAGAAATATTTTTGGACTTATTTGCTCATTGTAGACGCTCATTACCCACCCTAAAATAAAGTCGGGAGTGTCGGAATGGATTAAACCAATATTTATTACAAATGTTGCTTACCATTGTGTAGATCGTTTTAGTATACTGTCCGTCAGATATTTGCATATAATCCATTTTCCTTTTTCTTTTCAACTTTTATCTTTGTACTGCGTGTGTATTGCAACGACCGTTAAGATGACATGTAATGTTTGTTGCTGTTGTCGTCATGGTTACCACAAGTCACAGACTTGGCTAATCGGCTAATCGAAATATTTTGTAATCCCATCTCGCCACTGACCTGTATACTGGGTATGACGTCGTCTACGTATTGAACTCAGATAGGTATAGAATATGCGATCATTGTACTACACTGGTGGAGTGGAGGCAATGTTGTCTGATTATTTTCGACATAGCTTGGCTCTGTACCGTATTATAAATATCATACATAATAATAATATGGTGGTAAGATTAATCATAGCTACCACCCTCCTAAAATTTGAGAAAGGACTGATGGTGCTGATACACATGCTAGTTTGCTGTTTGAAGCACATGAGCATGCGCAATGTAGTCCTCTAATTGAGGTGCAGGTAGAAGGGGGCAAGCTCTGAGCGTATGGACGTGCTTGTATGTATTCAAAAATTTATCCATGTGTGCCACTAGCATGCTAGTTTCTAGTAATTCTAGTATGTGTATCTGAGGCCTGAATTATTATAAAGTAAATGAATCGATTTAGATGTTTTGCATTCTTTTCAGTGATCATTAATTTGGAGCATGGGAGTGTCCTGTTTATGAACCCACCGACTAATGAAATATGGTATCATAGTTTGCCAACACGCAAGAGATTAACCGGAGCTAGAATTAATCTTACTTTTCGAAAAATGCGTAACATAACTTCTCATCATAAGACCAGAAATAAATAAAAAACAATAAAACTAATTTTAATGTTTTAAACTCCTCCCTACTTCTTCTTAAGTGCTAAAATATAATAGTCGTAGGCCATATTAGGGTGGCCAGGAATATTGACCCGAGTCCCAAATTCCATGTTGATGGACTAGGATTTCATAAGAAGTGACAAGAGCTAGCATTCCGATTAATTATTATCTATAAAAGAATTATTATAGTATTTAATAATACTATGTTTACGACCTCTGCTCGTCTGTCGGCTATTCACACAAAAAAATCAAAAAATAAAGTCATCCTTATGAACATCGTCTGTATGGGAAGTACTGGAAAAGCCTATTTCAAATGTATTCTGGTCTATTTTATCGTCGAATCATTAATCCACCCGACCAAATTAACATTTAAAGTGTCAAAGTTTTTGACGAAAACCAATTAAGTAATGTGGCAACAAATCATTGATACGATAAGATTTAAAACTATTTTATATGGACCAAGAATTCGCTATTATTATACTACGACCAAAATAGTTCACAAATATTTTCTGTCCAATTGGTCGGGTGGAGTTGTGATTCGACTTTATATGGTTATTTTGTCAATCTGGCTGTGTAGAATAATAATCATACCTATTTAAAAATAATTTGTGTGAAAGGTTGACGTTTTCTGTTCTGTCATCAATGACAATGTCAAACAAATTGTCAAAATAAATGGATGGATGAAATGTATTGGTCGATTGTTTTGTAAATTTTTATTTAATTAAAATTACAGTTTATTGATTGTTTATCCTATCAAAATACTTAATAAATCATTCCTGTTGCTGTAAAATAGGTGCTGCAAGGTGAGTGTTGCTGAAGTTATTATTTTTACTATGGACGTGTTTATCGACGTATTCTTTTGTGAACTTATCTACGATGTTTTCAAGAACGGTGATAAGCTCAGGCTATATAACGCTGGCCGTTCAACGGCCGTTAGTTTGTACTGCAATATAGTTTGTGTTTTCGTTACATTTTCAATCAGCGTCCAACTGTGGGCTGATGGCTCTGCGGAGGTGGGGTCGCATATTTTAAGTGTAGAGTCTACACTATACTACACTGTAGACCTTGGGAAATCGCTTGAATAAAACTAAATACACTTAAAATTCTTCAAAAATTCAATGTTGAATTCAATGACACTAGACAGAATATTAAGATTATTTTAGTTCATTAATAATTAATCTGTTTCTATGTACTTATTATTACTGTAAACTATAATTATGTTTTACGGCCCAAATTTGCAACGTTCTTATAAATATATGGCTGCATCCAAGATGCCATCCCTGAGGATTGACCAGAGCGACTTGAAGTGCAAGAATGGATGCGATTACTTCGGGAATCCGCAGTGGCAGGGGTACTGCTCCAAGTGCCACCGGGAGCAGCTACACAGACAGAGACGAGCTGGTAAGTTATACATACTTTATAGTTATCTGTTGGTACAAATTGTTACATTTTATACTTGTCTCATTGATTTATAATAACCTATAAGACAAAGCACCTTTCGGAGAAGCTGGTAGATTGAAAAATGAAGTGCATAAGTGTATCAGGGATACCTATATGAGTAAAAGATTACTTCATTTTATCAATATAAAAGGACTGGCACTTTCATTGGTGCAATAGGACCAATGCAATCACAGAGTATGTATATAATTTTTTTCTACACTTATTTAGTTAACAATCTTGCAGTGTCTTTTTGTAAAAATTAAGTTGTTTAATCTTTATTGAACCTCAAAGACAAGATATTGATACACTCAACAAAAGAAACTCTTTCTAACATCTATTGGCGTGTAATAATACTATTATTATTGGGAGCAACTAACTGCTTTAACGACACAGAGTTACTTTAGTAGATGATGTTTTTAAGCAATACTCAAATACGAGCAAAGTTCGGTCATCCAGATATTTAATAATAACGCAAACAATCTGTAATAATCAATAATTACAGAATATTTTAGAATCATGTCCTGCATGCCTAATTCTTTTGCCAACTGTGCAATAGGTAGACTTGCTACAAAATTTAAAAAAATACAGTTTATGAAAAAATTATTCACAATATAATTAATTTCTGTTTACTGTTTATTATTTTTTTAAACTGACATAAATGAATGTGTTAGTAAAACAAAGGGAATTAAAGCCAGCAAACATTATGACACGAAAGTTATAAAAAACATGACAGCAGCAATATGCACAGAATGGGTACTTAATAGTACCTATTGGTACAGAAGAGTCACTCTGCAAAATCATTTAAATAAATAGCAATGCTTGCTCTGACACAATAAAGTGTTGCACAGTGCAAATCGTCAACAGACGTTGACATCTAGATGTTGCCTCTCTAATCATAACTATTATCCTCTCTGACAAAGTCAGGGTTGTTTTTTTTTTGTGATGACATGTATGATAGATTACGAACGTATGACACGGATGGCGTGGCAGCCTTTCTGAAATTGGCCCGACACGTTGAACGCGGCACATACTTGTAGCATCATACCAAAGGTGCGGAGTATGCAAGGCCTGTCAACTTGCAATTGTAAGAGAGAGAGAGAGATGGCGTTACTTTTTGCTTATATGAAGAACATATTTTGTGCAGATAGCACAGATGGTCTATCCTTACTTTCGAAATTATTCACTTATATTAATTATATCATAAGCTGACTGACCAAATACTAACTTTTTTACTATCTACCCACAAACATTTTATATCCTAATTACATTAGTAATTGGAGTGATTGATCGCTTCGTAGCTCCTAAATGAATGACCGATTCTGATGTGGTTTTGTTTAATTGAAAGTCTTGTGTCAAAATGGTTCTAATATAGGTTTGGTCTTTGGTGGAAATAAAAGCAGTTGTCTCCGAGATACACTTAGTACAAAATGGGGGGTTTATAAATTTTAAATATAATGTTATAACAGATTGTTATGTCTTTTCCTAAACTCACCCTGACTTACTCAATTCCAACACGAGTAAATGGAAAACATGTTTTTCTTTATTTTATAGAAAATAATATCAAGATTAATGAACTTCACCTTGGTCAATCCAAAGTATTATCACCATATTTGTTTGATAATTTTTTTTTGACATTACATGTGATAATATAACTGTTTAACTTGCCAAGGTTAATGCAGTAAAGTAATGATAGATTATGTGTTTCGTAATAACAATAAAAGTGTCATACAATTTTTATATCACTATTATTATGAAAATACTTATTAATGTCTGCTCATTTTGGAAAGGAGCAATTACTTGTTACTAATTTTATTAATTGACCTACATTTAGGCAGTTCAGTGTGTCTATAAGCCTTTTGGAACTTATACATAATACATAATATGAGGGGTTTCCTGGACTAGTTCTCTCGTATGTCGTCCCGGGAAGAACGTCAACTGATATCAATATCTAATCTCGCATTATCTAAGTTTATATTAGTGTATCCCTGTAACTTTATGTAAACTAACCATACGTTTTTATATAACTACAATTTTTATTCATAAATGAGATGTGGTATTATGCGGTGCAGCTGTTGGTTGTCCGTTGTTTCCATAAAAAGCTTGTTGTTGTTAGATAGCAGTTAAGGTGATTCCTTCAACATGATCTGTTTATTTTCCGTTGTATATTTTCAAATATTGTTGTCCATTAAATTCGAAATTCCCGCCAATTTTAAATTTCCTGATTTCTTCGCCTTCCTTGTTTTTTCTTGCTTGTTCCTTTCGTGTTAGATGATATCCATGGGCGATGATGTCCATTTGCCATTAGGTCACTTGTCTTTTTATTTGTCGGCTATTAAAATAAAATAAAAATACGGGAATTTCGAAAGAATATCAGTTAGTAATTTTTCTATTACACATCATCTCACACATCGGTGGAATGGCAATCCACAATAAGAGCCCCTTGTCCTAAAGAATCTAAACACCTCAAGCCCTAACATTCCACATCACTGTAACGTTATCAGAGAAAGCGGAGAAAGCAGAGAAGGCAGAGAAAGCGTCATCAGGGACGCTGCCCAAGCCGGAGCCCAAGAAGCCAGACCGCGGGCTGAAGCTGGCCTCGCACTCCTCGTTCTCCAAGTTCGAGGAGAAGAGGTTGCGGCAGAGTGAGACCCTCAAGAAGGCTAATCTGCTCAAGTTTACAGTATTCAAGAAGAGCAATAATGCAGGTAAGGGACATGAAGATATCTATTGTGATGAAAATAATGACTGACATTCAGTGAGAGATGTTATACTTAAGGTTTTGTACGTCATGATTATTGTTTAGCGATTAAAATGTTTAATTTCCTTAAGCTTATTAATATTATAATAAAGCTCATAGTTAATTATCTGGCGTTGAAACACATTCTTCGTTATTAATCCCAAAATGCACTCCGTATTACTTGATAGGTAATCTTATACAGAGTAGACAGAAGACTGAAAACGACCATACTTAAAGACCGTACTAAATACAGACAGTGCAGCTTAACTTACAACCCCAATCTGTGTAACTCAGAAGATCAGGAGCAGTCCTCGGAGCGCAGGCCTCCCCAGTTCAAGGTCCCGGCGCAAGTCTTGGAGGGCATGAAGGCTGACTTCCGCGCGCGCTTCCCGCAGCTGCCGCAGACGGTGGACCGCGACGCAAGGTTCTTCGTGCACACCTTCATCACTGACGTCATCAGCCATTGCCACACGCTCACCGTTGATGAGCTGTCCGAGAGGGTGCAGCGGCAGTATCAGGTGAGAGATAGAGCGTTTCTTCCCTCATAATTTTTTAACCGACTTCAAAAAAAAAAGGAGGAGGTTCTCAATTCTACTGTATTTTTTTAAATGTTTGTTACCTCAGAACTTTGGACTGGGTGAACCGATTTTGATGATTCTTTTTTTTATCGAAAGCAGGTGCTTGTCATTTGGTCCCACATAAATTTGAGCGAGGTCTGACGAGTAGTTTTTGAGTAATTTTGAAGTCGGTTATTTTTTGTTAGTAAAATTTAGATTATTGTCCCAACGGTTTACGGGTAGTAGTTGGTATGTATGGCTACAACGTAGAAAATCTAGGGGAGGGGGGAAGCTCACGCAAGAGATGCTGAAGTAATGGAGTTCAAAGTTGCGTCTCACCACCCCAGACTACATCGCCACTTACCATCAGGTGGGATTGTATTCAAGCATTAATGCAAGCATTAAAGCGTGCTTGTTTTTTGTTATAATAGGCTTGATGACAGATTTTGAAATATTGTTCTATATTGTTGGGAAATATATTATAATTACAACGTTTATCATATTTCCGCAAAAAAATTACGTTTCGTATAAAATAAATACATTTCAATTTATAAGTTTAAAATTCGCACCAAAACGCTTCAAAGTGTCAGGGCGTGGTTGTGACGTCAGTCCTCAGTAAAACAAAAGACAATACGTCATTATTAGTATGGTGATATTTATTTGTTTTAAAAAATGTGACGTAATTTGCGCAAATTGAGACTGACTGGCGTTTTAGCTAAGATGGCGGCGTGCCGTATTTTGATTTTGTAGTTTTATTTTATCAAATATATTGTTAATCTCGCTAATAATAATACGATAAATGCGTGTTTTGTAATCCATTAATAGGGTTTCATTAAATAAATACATAGTTTTAGTGATTTTTACTTACTGTCATCGTGCCTATTATAAGTCAAATATAAATGGTTGAATTGTTCCAGCGCTTCATGAAGTACATGGAATCATCGCCGAACTACTCAACCGTGGACGCGGAGACGCGCGAGAAACTGATCGACTTCGTGGAGAAGCACGCCATGACTTACTTACATGAGTGAGTTGAATATGAATAGATCCATTATATTGGGGTCCGGTGGCTTAGAATACTGACCTCAATCCCATGCCGATATACAAGAAATAATTTTTGAAATCGGTTCAGTAGTTTCGGAGCCTATTCAGTGCAAACAAATAATCAAATCTTTCCTCTTTATATATTAGTACAGATTACGTGAAGGTTTTAGAATCGTGCCCTGCATACCAAATTCTTTTGCTGACTGTACGTGTGCGTCTTTACGTGCGCTGCGTACAAAACGTACAGACGCATGTAACAATCCATGTGTGTGCAGCCTGCCGTCGGTGGTGTTCTCGCCGTGCGGCACGGAGGACGAGCGCCTGGACCGCTGCATGGCGGAGCGCATCCAGCAGCTGGGCTGGGTGGGCGAGCGCCAGCTGGAGTGCCGCCTGGACCGCGCCAGCGCGCAGTGCCGCACGCTGCTCTACCGCGCCATCAACGGTAACTGGGGCCTACGATATTATACCTACAGTGCCACCAACTTATCTGTGAATTGGAGGAGGGCGCTGTCGGACGCATTGGACCAATCATTGGACGCAATTCGAGACGTAGTAAATGTCAAATGAATGAACACAAAGAACTTATGAATGGCGCGGCATTAGTTCCAATTTTCGCCATTTCACAGATAACTTGGTGGCACTGTACATTAAACAAGATGGTGAACTAAGATGTTATTGCGCGCAAAACTAAATTCTACTGTATTGGCATAAAATCCATTTTTGAACAAAATTATGCTAAGTGGTAAAATGAGCCACCTGAAGCACCTTTCCTGAAGTGTGTCCTTTATCTATTTTGAGGGTTGCAAGTAAAAAAAACATGTTCTGTGCTGGAGACATTGTTATATCTGTTAACCTCTTTGTTTTTAGCGTATTGGGATGGCTTAGTATAGTGACCCTATGCCGGCATACTGGGTCGTTGTAAGAGCTGACAGAAGCCGGCACACTTGGTGAGGAGGCTTCACATGAGGGTTATAATTATCAATATTATTATTATTGTGTCAGTAATAGTGACAATCTCGGTATAAATGCATTTTCATCAGAACTAAAGCAATATAAAAAACTTTTAACTACTGAGTATAAGAGGAAGTAGGTGTAATTAAGCGCAGAATCGACCCACACAAACAAGATAAGCTAAATACGCCCCAACTCAGAGTCACTAACGGTTACTTAAATCGCTCCTTAGTAACAGAATTTATATGGTAATTCTTTACTAAGGAGCGATTAAAGTAACCGTTAGTGACTGAGTTGGGGCGATAAAGCCGTTAGAACAACCAGTATGTGTGTGTGTGTTATAGAGTTGCTGGGCATGGACAGCGCGCCGTCGCCGGGCGGCAAGCTGGCGCGCGTGCGGCGCGCGTGCCGCCACGTGCTGGCCATGTGCGGCGGCGCCTCGGCCGACGACCTGCTGCCCGCGCTCATACTCACGGTGCGGTTCATTATATAATAGTTGTTGCATGCTGTCGTCGCCTATACATACATTCTTCTAGTACTTGCCATGGTCTTTAACCCTAGAGTACCCTAGCGCGCTGTTTTGTGTAACGTCAGTGGGCGCGTTTGGAGCATTTTGCCGCTCATATTCAATACTAGCTGACCCCTAATTTTCTCTTAAGTGCATATTTGGATGTATGCAAAATGCAAATATAAGAACATTTTTTACAATTTTTGTCTGTCTGTCTGTTTGTTCCGGCTAATCTCTGAAATGACTGGACCGATTTTGACGGGACTTGCACTGGCAGATAGCTGATGTAACAAGGAGTAACTTAAGCTACTTTTATTTTAGAAAAAAAATGTTGTTAGGCAGCACGAAGTTCGCCGGGTCAGCTAGTATAATTATATGTGTGCCATATGTCATTATATTAATATTTTTTTATAATTCTTTAAATGTAACGACGACGATGATCTTGCATGCTGTCGTTGCCTGTAAATTATTCTAGCTCTTACCATGGTCTTTAATGTGATGTTTAGGTGATAATATTATGTAATGGTGTTATGTATTATAATATCGTGGTGTGCGCAGGTGCTGAAGGCGAACCCGCCGCGGCTGGTGAGCAACATCAACTTCGTGACGCGGTTCTGCAACGCGCAGCGCCTCATGACGGGCGAGGGCGGCTACTACTTCACCAACCTGGTACGTTGCTCAGTGTACGTTACATGTACAGTACATAGGCTGTGCCAACTTTAGCGCATGCAAGACAGAGATAGCGACACGAACATGCTAACGTGTGACTGAGACACAATACTGCGCAGCCTTCTGCGCGAAGTTCAGACGCGCCAAGATACAGCGGCCGTACCGTGTAGGTGTTTACAGTTTTACAGAATCAGTCCTGTAGGCTGGTTTCATAGCTGTACGGGAGACCCGTACGGGTAGCGCCCGCAGTACTGTACTGTAATGAAGCGTGTTGTTTAGTACGATTCGGGTACTAGCGGGAGACAGTCGCATAGAGAATGAATGCTAACGTAGCAAAAATTCTTGCTGTTTATTTAATTTGTAAGAGACGACGACAATAGAGAAAGAGACTATGGGTACGTCCTATCCTCGAAGTAAGATCCACTTTCGAAACAAGTGCATTTGTAAACTTAAATTATAAACTCGGGCCGATCCGCGCAAGTTTTTTTTTTCAATTATTTTCGTATGTCGAATAGTAGTTTTGATGAACTACCTCTTTGTTTTTATAATTTATATTTGAAGCATCCCATAAACACGATTTACATTGTATTACGTCTATGACAAATCCCATGTCAAGTAATCGGCTCATATCAACTACCGGCGTACGGGCGCACGTACGGGGGTCCGGGTGCGGGACGCGGGTGGCGTTGTACGGGCTCTCCGGAGCGCGTCCCGTACGGAACAATCCGCGTTGCTGTAAAACGGTGTTCAAGCGTCTCACGCGTGTCTCCGCTCCGGGAGCCGCTCGTACAGGTCGCGCGTATAGCTGTGAAACCAGCCTTACACTTTTTTGTACAAATATTAAATATTATCTGTACAAATATTAGTTTTTTCTTTCTTTTTCTTCTCTCGAGACCGGCAACGCATCAGTGATGCCTTTGATGTCACTGATGTCCATGGGCGACGATAGCCACTTGCCATCAGGCGGATCGGCAGCTCGTTTGCCGGCTACTTCCATAAAAACAACTCTTAACAACTACATTCGCGATCAAAATTAAAATTAAAAAGCGGCCAAGTGCGAGTTGGACTCGTCCATGAAGGGTTCCGTAGCAGCAAGTAACATAATAAAAAAGTTCTTGTAGTTCGTTGTAACTTTGATCAATATTTTTTGCGGTTTGCGATTTATAACGTATTAAAAAAAAACTACTTACTAGATCTCATTCAAACCAATTTTCGTTGGAAGTTTGCATAGTAATGTACATCATATATTTTTTTTAGTTTTATCATTCTCTTATTTTAGAAGTTACAGGGGGGGGGGACACAAATTTTACCACTTTGGAAGTGTCTCTCGCGCAAACTATTCAGTTTAGAAAAAAATGATATTAGAAACCTCAATATCATTTTTGAAGACCTATCCATAGATACCCCACACGTATGGTTTTGATGAAAAAAACATTTTTGAGTTTCAGTTCTAAGTATGGGGAACCCCCAAAATTTATTGTTATTTTCTATTTTTGTGTGAAAATCTTAATGCGGTTCACAGAATACATCTACTTACTAAGTTTCAACAGTATAGCTCTTATAGTTTCGGAAAAAAGTGGTTGTGACATACGGACGGACAGACAGACAGACAGACAGACAGACAGACAGACAGACAGACAGACAGACAGACAGACAGACAGACAGACAGACAGACATGACGAATCTATAAGGGTTCCGTTTTTTGCCATTCGGCTACGGAACCCTAAAAACGGGTCTATCCATCCTTTTGAAATCATTGCATACTATTCTATAAGAATTACTCTATTCTCCGAAGCACAACGCTTAATTTTACCACTACCTGTCACCTATTCAACTACCGACCTTGGCTGCAGTAGCATAACTTGATCTATCAAATGATCATGGTGATTCGAAGGTGGTGTGCGATGGTATATGTACTATGTGTATACAGGGTGTCCCAGAACGTGACGATAAGCCAGCAACAGTGGAAAGGCCTACTAATGGCGGGCCCGGTACAAAAAAATCATCGATGTATTCGCTACGGTTCCCAAGTATTGGCCATTTGTATATGTACTATGTGTATATATATATAATGTGTATGTATGTCTGTGTGGCAGTGCTGCGCGGTGTCGTTCATCGAGAACCTGTCGGCGGAGTCGCTGAGCATGGACCAGAAGGAGTTCGACTGCTACATGGCCATGCCCGCCTCCATCGGCGGCAGCGCTTGGGTATGACATTCTATTATAAGGGACCTTGGTCGTGGCACAGAATACATACAGTGCCACCAACTTATCTGTGAATTGGTGGAGGGCGCTGTCGGACGCATTCGACCAATCATTGGACGCAATTCGAGACGTAGTAAATGTCAATGAATGAACACAAAGAACTTATGAATGGCGAGGCATTAGTTCCAATTTTCGCCATTTCACAGATAACTTGGTGGCACTGTAATAGTACCTATTGGTACAGAGGAGTCACTGTGCAAAATCATTTAAATAAATAGCGACCCTTGCTCCAACACAATAAAGTGTAATTCAGGTCGTACGGCGCTAATCGTCAACAGACGTTGACATCTAGACGTTGCCTCTCTTTCTAATCATAACTTATCCTCTCTAATAACATCAGGGTTGTCTTTTTTTGTGATGACATGTGTGATAGATTACGAATATAATTTTATTATGACACAGCGTGGCAGCCATTCTGAAATTGGCCCGACACCAGTGAACGATCGACACGTACTTGTAACATCATACTACCAAAAGTGAGGAGTGCGCCAGGTCTTCGACTTGTCGTATTCTGGCTGGGGGATTGAGAGGCAGTTCCTTCTTTTCTTTCTTCCCTCTTTTCAGGCCATCATCAATGTCTTTGTATCTGATGTCCATGGTCGATAGCTACTTAACAGTAGATTGTTTGTCGACTCTTTTTATAAAAAAAAAAAATTATGATTGTGTGTGAGACGAGCCACGAGCCACGATACACGTTGGTGTTTGCGTGCAGGCGGCAGCGCTGTCGCTGTGCGGCGCGACGCGCGAGGCGGACGAGCAGCGCGCGGCGGCCGAGCGGCTCGCGGCGGACGTGGCGCGCCTGCGGGAGGACGCCGACCGGCTCGCCGCCAACGCTGACACCTTCGAGGTCAGAACGACACGCATTCTAATTTCAAATATTTTTATTCAAAACGAGTAACTGCCCTCGCTTTGCTTCGGTTTTCTTATCTTTTTAACACCTTGGGTTACATTATTGGAATTGGAATTTGAAATTGGAATTTTATAGTGTAGCCTCCCAACAGTGAAATAATTTTTCAAATCGGTTCAGTAGTTTCGGAGCCTATTCAATGCAAACAAAAAGGTGTTAGAAGTTGAACTCCTCCGAAACGGCTCGACCGATTTTCGTGAATCTTTGCGGGCATATCGGCTAGGGTGGAGAATCGGACATCTATTTTTCATTCCCCTACCCGTAAAATTTTTTTGACAGAACAACGTTTGCCCGGTCAGCTAGTATTAGTATAGATTAGTTTGGTTTACAAACACTTTTTGAAAGTCGTGCAAGCTACGCCAATGCTTCAACGAGTCAGTAGATGCAATGTAGGTATGATGTTGTAGCAAGAGATCAGCAAGAAGGTGCAGGACGTGCTGGCGAAGACCCCGCTGCAGCTGCAGCCGCGCCGCCCCCTGCCGCGCCTGGCGCCCCCGCCCGCCGCCGCTCTCATCGACCTCGGAAGCCCGCCGCCCCCGCCTGTCGCGCCACTCAACCCCCTCCAGGAGGCGCCGCTACCGCAACGCGCCGACACACAAGAACAGGAGGTAATAGTTAGCGAGTGGCCCTGGATTTGATTTTCGGGCCGTAGGCGTTTGTGATGTTATTATTAAGTCATCTATTGTATGCCGCCAGCGATACAGTGCAAACATTTCATTATCTTATATTCTCTCGCTACAACTTAATGAACTTCGAATTCGGCACCATCTGGATATATTGTGAGAGCCTAGGATAGAGTCAAAACAGCTATATATTAGGGATCCCATAGCCAGGATTTGTAAACTCACATCAAACTACATCATTATGTATTTTGTTATAATCACATAAAATATTTATTCGATAGATTTCAACGATCCCCGAGATCAAGGCCGCGGACGAGCAGCCTCACGTGCACACGTTCGAGCCGCGGAAGGACGCGTACCACTTCGGCACCCCGAAGCTGTCGCCGTCCAAGTCGCCGCTCCTGGACCAGGCCTGGGGGATGAAGCAGACCAGCTCGCTGGAGCTGCTGACGCCCTCCCCGCTGGGCTTCGCGCCCTTCGACCGCTCCATGGACGAGCTGCTCACGCCGGAGGAGTTCGGGCCCGACCCCGTCGCCCCCGGCCTCAGCAACATCAACTACGACATCGACCTGTCGGACTTCAGCGGCGACAATAGCCTAGCGGAGGACGCGCCGAAGGAATCCCGGAACCAGTTCAGCCCCGACGGGGTGAGGCGGGAGTTCGACCCGTTCGCGCCGCAGCCGTCCCGCGCGGGCTCTAACGCGCTGCTGGACAAGTTCGACGAGTTCAGCCTCGCGGACGCGGCCGGCGCCGCCCCGGAGGCCTTCGAGGTGGTGCACCGGGGCGACCCGTTCAGCCCGCTGCCGAGCGAGCGCGACCCGTTCAGCCCGGTGGCGGCGTCGCTGCTGGACGGCGGCGGCTCGCCCCCCGCGCCGCTGCTGCCCTCCCCGCTGCAGCCGCAGACCCCGCACCCGTCCAGCTGAGCCCTCTGCGGTGTTATCCAGTAGCCAAATTATTCGCCCGGTGCTATGGAGCTGTTATCGATTGTTCTTTCAAAACAAGTGTTTTTAAAAACAAGGCAAAGGATTTATATTATGAGATAGTTTTTAAACATGTTATTACATGTTTCCTGGGTAACTTTGTCCATTAATTTGGAGGTAGGATCTGATTGAAGGAATTTATGCCAAACAATGTTTGCAATGGGATTGTTTATAAATTATTTTGTAGTGTCGATTAAACCAAAGCCTGGTTAATATTGTTTAAATATAGGGTGATGTATTGATTACGCATATTTCAGTTATAATAATTTATTATTTAAGATGTCTGTGTCAAAAATATAATGCAATTACAATTCTAATATGTATCACCAGTAATAAAGAACATGGAGTCCATTTGTTCTCTCATTTAACTGAAACCAACCACACAGTTACAAAAATTTATTGAACCAGCATAACCATAGATTCATTACCTAAAGATATAGAAAAGTATTTATATAGATAAATATTCGAGCCATATTATAATGCAAAGTACAAAATTTTGTCAGTTTGTTTTCAATGTGACGCTTTTTCTTCAAAGTTTATTCATATGAACAAGCGTTAATTTTATACAAATTAAATGAAATGAATTAAATCTAATTAACAAGTGGAATTGATACAGAAAATTAAGTGTGATAACAATAAATTAAAAATGGTAATAATGTCTGAAAGAGGCTGACTGCGCCCAAACCATATTATTTCAGTTCTGGTTGAATTAAAAAACTGCCGCTAGTTGAAGATACAAGAGGGACCAATAGACGCTCTTATTTGTGTTGCAGGGGTAACAAACAATTATTTTTTACATGAAATTGTCGTTCATTCCCACTAGTTCTACTGCTTAGTTCTATCGTAGAACTAGTGGGAATTTTTTTTCTCACTAGTTCTACCGTAGAACTAGTGGGAACAAAAACCGTTTCTACGTTTTGTTCCCAATAGTTCTACGATAGAACAAACCAGTAGAACTAGTGGGAACAAAAACCGTTTCTACGTTTTGTTCCCAATAGTTCTACGATAGAACTAACCAGTAGAACTAGTGGGAATGATCTTTCTACGATAGAACTAAGCAGTAGAACTAGTGGGAATGATCTTTCTACGATAGAACTAAGCAGTAGAACTAGTGAGAATGATCTTTCTACGATAGAACTAAGCAGTAGAACTAGTGGGAATGATCTTTCTACGATAGAACTAACCAGTAGAACTAGTGGGAATGAACCTGTATATCTGCCGCTTTGTTCCCACTAAGGCTGGCCATAGACGGACCGCATGTTGCAGTGAGACCGACTGCAACATGCGGTCCGTCTATGGCCAACCTAATTGTACTTGTTATTCCGATCGTCCGGACGAGTGGGAATTTTTTTCTCATTAGTTCCACTGTCAAAAGAATTATATTTTTTGAAATAAATCCACTCAAAATCATTGTCTTTCTTCCATAAAATGGTATTTTTTACGAAATAGCGTGGGTACAGTTTGATGTAACGACTGAATGACTTAATGACTAAACCAATGAATGACCGAATGAATTAATGAATGGATGAATTAATGACTGACTGAATGAGCGTTCCTGGCAATTTGCGAATCTGTTGTTTTGTGCTTCAGACATTTTGCGCCCAAACCAACTTTTAACACAAAACAGAATATAATAAACACAAAACACTTTATTCTACACCATAAAAACAGGCAACAGGATAAGGAGGCATAAGGATTAACAGAAAACTTTAATAGACAACATACTGAAAATAATAACAATAATAACTTGAAAAATCAAACAAAATCAACACTATATTCTAACAAGCATGCGTCTATGATTTCAACAAAGAAAATTAAAAAAAAAGACATCCAGACATACAAACTTTCACATTTTTAATAGGATAAATAAAATAAAAAAAAGTGTGGCTTTCGAGCTTTGTGAACTTGGCACCCGACATTGTAAAATATTTTTTTTTCTTGATTCTTATAGGTTTAGGTTTGTAGTTGATTGTAGTAAGTTTTTTTTTCGTTTGTAGTAGCTCTAAAAAAAATTACAGAATTAAAAAAAAACTTGGCACCCGGTTTTATCGAAATAAAAATTTTATACTTGATTTATAAAAATAATCGTTTTTAGTTGATTGTAGTATTTTTTTTATATGATAGTAAAAAAAAAAATAAAAAAAAAATTCAAGTCATTGCGATAATTATAATATGCGTAAACTTTTTTTTGTTTCTTGTATAATTTGCTTTGTAGTTGATTGTAGTATTTTTTTTTTAAAAAAAGGCCCGAAAAAATTATAAGCGAATTTTTAGTCACTTTCGTTTGTAGTAACGATTTCGTTTGTAGTACGAAAAAATCGTTACTACAAACGAAAAGAAGAAACTACAAACGAAAAAATTGTTACTACAAACGAAAAGAAGTAACTACAAACGAAAAAATCATTACTACAAACGAAAAGAAGTTACTACAAACGAAAAGAAGTTACTACAAACGAAAAAATCGTTACTACAAACGAAAAGAAGTTACTACAAGTTACTACAAACGAAAAAATCATTACTACAAACGAAAAGAAGTTACTACAAACGAAAAAATTGTTACTACAAACGAAAAAATTGTTACTACAAACGAAAAAATCGTTACTACAAACGAAAAGAAGTTACTACTAGTTACTACAAACGAAAAAATCATTACTACAAACGAAAAGAAGTTACTACAAATGAAAAAATCGTTACTACAAACGAAAAGAAGTTACTACAAGTTACTACAAATGAAAAAATCGCTACTACAAACGAAAAGTAGTTACTACAAACAAAAAAATTTCTACTACAAATGAAAAGAAGTTACTACAAACGAAAGTGACTAAAAATTCGCTTAGAATTTTTTCGGACCTATTTTTAAAAAAAAAATACTACAATCAACTACATCGCAAATTATACAAGAAACAAAAAAAAAGTTTACGTATATTATAATTATCGCAATGACTTGATTTTTTTTATTTTTTTTACTATCTTATAAAAAAAATTACTAGAATCAACTACAAACGATTATTTTTATGAATCAAATATAAAATTTTTATTTCGATAAAACCGGGTGCCAAGTTTTTTTTTAATTCTGTAATTTTTTTTAGAGCTAGATAATGTAAAATTTACTAACAAAAAATAACCGACTTCAAAATTACTCAAAAACTACTTGTCAGATCTCGATCAAATTTAAGTGGGACCACATGAAAAGCTTTCGATTAAAAAAATAATCATAAAAATCGGTTCACCCAGTCGAAAGTTCTGAGGTAACAAACACAAAAAAAATACAGTCGAATTGAGAACCTCCTCCTTTTTTTGAAGTCGGTTAAAAATAAATAAAGTGCATACGAAATATAAATAAAGAACTATGTAGGTATTATAATACTAGCTCACCAGGCGAACTTTGTACCGCCTAACAGTTCTTTTCTTTTGACAGTGGAACTAATGAGAAAAAAAATCCCACTCGTCCGACGATCCGAATAACAAGTACAATTAGTGGGAACAAAGCGGCAGATACGTTCATTCCCATTCCCACTAGTTCTACTGCTTAGTTCTATCGTAGAACTCCTTCATTCCCACTAGTTCTACTGCTTAGTTCTATCGTAGAACTCCTTCATTCCCACTAGTTCTACTGCTTAGTTCTATCGTAGAAAGATCATTCCCACTAGTTCTACTGCTTAGTTCTATCGTAGAACTCCTTCATTCCCACTAGTTCTACTGCTTAGTTCTATCGTAGAAAGATCATTCCCACTAGTTCTATTGGTTAGTTCTATCGTAGAACTCCTTCATTCCCACGAGTTCTACTGCTTAGTTCTATCGTAGAAAGATCATTCCCACTAGTTCTACTGCTTAGTTCTATCGTAGAAAGATCATTCCCACTAGTTCTACTGCTTAGTTTTATCGTAGAAAGATCATTCCCACTAGTTCTACTGGTTAGTTCTATCGTAGAACTATTGGGAACAAAACGTAGAAACGGTTTTTGTTCCCACTAGTTCTACTGGTTTGTTCTATCGTAGAACTAGTGGGAACAAAACGTAGATACGGATTTTGTTCCCACTAGTTCTACGGTAGAACTAGTGAGAAAAAAAATTCCCACTAGTTCTACGATAGAACTAAGCAGTAGAACTAGTGGGAATGAACGGAAATTGTGAGATGGTGTTATTACAGTCTTGTGTGATATTTCAGTTGTGACAAATAGAGTCAGCACAAGATACCCCATAGTGTAAACATTCCAGTGTCTTGTATCTTATGTCATTATGGATATATGAAAAAGCAATAATAAATTTGCTTCTATTGTCTTTTCACAACATATCATATAAAATATGCCAATGATACAGTCATTTTGGCGGCTCCCCTGGAGCCCTGGAGGAACTAACTATGCTTGGGGTCTTGACAAAACGAAAATCATGTCGAATGGCAATGTCACAACTGTGGTTGACAGCGCTGCAGTGGGGACTTCTTGGTTGGGATTCCAGGAACGAATCTAGACGAGTATATTTACTTGGGACAAGTGATCCTAATGGGTAAGTTGAGAAAAAAGGCATTCATAGAATCGAACTCGGATGGGTTGTGTTCGTTAAACTGCGCTTTATCTTGTCGTCTAAGATATCTTAGTGGTCAAAGGTGTTTCATCAGTGTGTGTTGCCAGTGATGACATATGCATCCGAGACTTGGCACTTCACTATTGGCTGGCCATATAGTTAGAAGGACTGATAGCCCTTGGAGAAGCCTGAAGCAGACTACAGTTAATCTCTGGATTCAGAAGGTTCAGGACCGGTCCAATTGGCGCATTTTAGAGGAGGCCTATGTCTGGACCTCTAAAGGTTGATGAATGGATAGTCGCAATTGAAAACCGAACAACCCTATGTTATTAAATAATTCATTAAAAAAACCCAGATTGGTGCTGTTCAAATATAAATAATTTAAAATAACAATTAATTAACTCCTGCCAATTCTAATTAAAGCACAAAATGTTAGTGATGCCTGGCCTGCTGGCAAGTGGTATACTATCAGGGGAATATTCTTGTAGATAACACTTCCTATTCAATAAACATCAGTCCTAAGAATACACTATGAGCTACTCACTGCATCCTAATATTGCTTATTAACATAGTTCGTGGTATCCTCCACTCAGGTAATTATGTTTGAGATGTGCCCTCTTTTGGCATTTAATTTAGCAGATATTTATCAATCACATTTGGAGCTTCAATTTTCAGCAAAATATTAGATTTCCCTTCACCTAGCGCACAGTTACAGATTATTAATAAATTAAAAATAACGCTTCACACCCCACACTAGGATTCCGTGTCTTAGGTGCCATGGACAACACAGAGACAAGAAGAATCACACCCAGACCGAGAACAGAAGTTCAAACTCATCATTCAAATTTCTGCCTCATTGGGATTCGAACCCAGGGTCCTACCCTTGGTGCGGTGATCCTGCATGGTAACCATCATGCCACACAGGTTGTATTATGGCATAACCTCAACCAGGACCACAGTCATCTTTACGTATGCACATGCATTGCTACTCCAAGGATCGTGATGGAAAACATCATTTGTAAAAGTCATCTATCTGTTTATTGCATGCACGAAATGTAAAGTCACTTGATAGCAAAAATAACAATTGCGGCTGTGGTACTTGCCATCTCAGTCCTGACAGGCACACTAATTATAGCAATAATATAAATTGCTCAAACCCTTAAGAAAAATAACTTTAAGCATATATACAAATTATTAAAATTTAGTGAAAATCATTTGTTCTTTTAGGAAATTAAATATATCACTTACACATTATATATGGGAGAAAAATGAGACCATTTGTTGAACTGTCCAAAAGTTATGTCCGTGATGCTACTCACTGAAAAACAATTTCTTCTCCCAACTTACACTAAACACATGAAACACACATTTACATTTAATAATCATAGTAATGAAAAAAAAAAATATTTTTGGCTTACATTGATTTTGATTGATCAGGTAATTCATACAAAACAAGTCATAGTCCAGTAATTAGCAAATGTCACATGAGTATTCACTTAAATTTCATACAATCGAAATTGTGACATTGATCCCGAGGTTTCCATTATCTGCAAACAACTGGGCTAAGGAAGTATCAAAAACGAGGCAATCAGAATTCATTATAGCAGAGGAGACGCCTTCATGAATTGATCGAGGCATGGCTTCCCACGTCAGTCTTCTACGGTGCCCGTTCAGCTCCAATCTGTATGCAAAATTCTCCGCTTCCTTTCTCGATCCTATAAGCTGGACGATCGCAAAGAACTGTTGATGTCCATCAAACTTTTCTTGCTTTTCTAGTACTAACATGAAGTGGTGATTGAAGCAGGACTGCATCATGACCCAGTCCACAGCACCGGGCAGGTTTATATCGGTCGCCAGAAAGACTATGTCCTCTCCTTGGAGGGTCGTAATGCTCTTGTGGGACATCATCAGATGGGGCATGACCTGATCGAGGCCGCCCTGCCACTTGCAGGAGGCGCCGGGACAGGGGCAAGAGTAGGGCCTGAACTCGCACGCCTCCTCGTGCTCGGCCTTCTCGGTGTGAACCAGCGTGACGGTGCAGCCCGTGTTGGAGTGCTTGCAGGGGAACATGACGTTGCTGGCGACCTTCTCCATGGCCAGGTTGCGGATGTTGCCGAGCGGGCCGCGGCATGTCGGGCAGCAGTTCAGCTTGGGCCGGCAGCTGGAGCACACGAGGTGCCCGCTCTGGCACTGCAGGATCGGCGGCAGCACATAGTCGAAGCACACGGGGCACTCGAACAGCGAGGCGAGGTCGGCGGACATTGCGGTGGGCACGTTCACGAGCGCGGGCACTCCGGACGCAGAACAACTGGAACCGCTAGCTCCGCGCCTCTGTTTGTTTGTGCTCATGTCACTGACATGCGCACGTATAATTCCTGTCAGCCCCGTTGGGCTCTCTCGGTGTATTATTGTGGTAGACGTTACCTAGATCATTTGTAGCCCTCCTCCGCTGATGTTTTCCGTCTTGCTGCAGGGTTGTAGTAAGATTCCATCACAGCTCTGACGGCCTGCGTTTTATTTTCAATGGTAAATCTGATTTGTGTCACCTGTGCATTAGACTAATTGTGTTCTTGTAAAAAAGTGCACAATGATATAAGAATGTTTGCTAAAAATATGTAATCGTAGGTAATGCACTTATTGCGATGTTGTAGGTCACGACAATAGGATGCGATTCATTTTAATAATTCTATGACAATCTTCGTCGCACTAGTCGATGATTTTGATAAATGACGGATTGACAGATAGGCCAACCAACCAATCGAAAATCATATGACAGATGGCATGGCAATGATGTCATTTGACATTGCAGTCAAGTTTGCCAACAACATAATAAAATAATGCGCGCACGAGAAACATTCTGTCTTATGTTCGGTTCACACGTATTATATAGATGTAGATTTTAAGTAAATTAATACGTGTAAACGGACAATTTAGTAGTTCAAATTTAGTAATCAAGTAGACAATTAAATTTAGAAATGTTTCTATTTTCTGTTAAGTAGGTGGGCGGGGCTTATCACATAACACTTTGGACAGGCACTTTTCAGTTAAAATTTAGTAAAATGCTTATGTAATTAAGTAGAATTGTATGAACTTAAGAGTTTTACTTTATTAATACGTGTGGACGCGCACAAAAAAATATTCACTTAAAATTTAGTTAAAATTTAGTTATCTACTTATCTACTTAATACGTCTAAACCCGACTTTAGAGCTCTCAAGTCCCAGACACTGGTGCGTCCATAGACATAATACAGATAGACTAGGCAAGGTATCTGAGCGCATAATTATGTAAGTGAAACCGTCACGCTGAGAGAAAGAAAGGCAGGAGGTAAGCCTATCCTTGTCTTACTTACGAGTTACGCGAGTTCGCCACGACCGAAGCAAGTGGCGCAGGCGCGAGTAGAGAAAGATAGGTATACCTCCTTGGTACCTCCTTGGTCTCTTTCTCTTTCTAATAGCGTGACGCAAAGAATTTTTGCGTCTCTCTTTCTTCGCCGGTAACGCATCAGTGATGCCTTTGGTGTCGCTGATGTCCATGGGTGACGATAGCCACTTACCACCAGGGGGATGGTGTCAATGGTTAGCTCGTTTGCTGGCTATTTCCATAAAAAAAGATTTCAAAGAAAAGGAAGAGGCTGTTATTGTAGAATGCATTGCAACTACAGGAGACTGGGGATTCACATTGTCGGAATAATTATGATATTTGATGCCTTGTTAACGCTCACTTGGATGGTAAAAAGTTACAGAACCTCGCTTACAAAATAATTCTCCTGGTTTAATCTGGACTGAATGCTTAATAAAAATACATAAGGATAAGCAGGTTAGAAATGATCAAATTTTTAGCCTGGAGCAAAGGATTACGTACGAAAGTATCTTGAAATCAAGACTCAAAAAGGCAGTTGATTTGATGAAAAATGCCAATACTTTTGATTTATTTTTCTTCCACCCAAGTTATGGAATTAATGGTTAGATTATTATAGCTACACAAAGGTTGTCTTAAATTACCCCAATCTAAAGTGTAACTTAGGACAGATATTAAGTTAATATTTTAGATTGAATTCCAAAATTGTCTTCAATTCCCCCGTTTGACGGTATATTTATGAAATGCCTGATACAAATGTAAAAACAATAATTATTGTAGATGCTATTCGTAAGCGTAAGGTCTCTAAGATTACGTTAGAGACATGACAAGACCATGTTTCAGGACCAAGAGGAGGGTCTCTGAAGCGGTGGACCAGTGGTAGATCAATGGTATTTTATTTAAGTAACTTAGTCATCCAATGACTCATACAATCATTTATTTAGAGCGACTTGTGAAAGTGGATTACCTTTGACCGAATTACGATTCCAAAATGTCACTTGATATCTTGCGTGAGTGTGGTTAATTTATAAACTTCATGCTATCCGTATACAATGTACCTACATACGAATATAAATTCATTTACTTTGAATTTATAAATGTATCTACTTCCTATCCTAAGGAAAGGTAAATACAATATCGTTTATTTTTTTAGGAAACAGCTACATGATGGTATTAAGTGGCTATCGTCGTTCATGGACATTAGCGACACCGAAGACATCACAGATTCGTTGCCGGCCAAGAAACAGAGAAGAACAAGAAAGAAATAAGGGGGCGTCCATAAATTACGTGAGGTTTTTTTTTAAATTTTCTGTAGGTGAGATGTTGTGAGATTTTATTCAACCCCCTCCCCCATCCCCCAATCTCACGTGAGATTTTTCAAAATGTGGGTTTCTTACGTAAACGCGTTGGATTGTTATTGTAAAAAGAAAAAAAAATGCTTCATGCTTTTATTTACGGCTAGTTAAGACTAGTAATCAATATTGCTGAGAGTTTAATTATAAGTGTAATAAAAATTTTACTTAAGCATGTACAATCTGGATTAAGTGGACCAAAATAGTATATTTTTTTTTGTTTCAATCAGAAAAAAAATTGCGTGATATTTGCTGAGACCCCCCCCCCTCTCTCCAACGTAAGATTAGGTGAGATTTGACTCGACCCCCTCCCCCCCTTAAACCTCTCACGTAATTTATGGACGCCCCCAAAGAATGGCGAACCAAATACAAATGTCCGATAAATAATAAGACGACGAGATATGAAACATGGTAGAGTGTTGATAAATCGATTGATCTCGATGATAATGACCCAAGCGGCCAGGTACGAAAGTATGAGTCGCCGGTGGACATGTTGGGAGGGAAGAGGACCAGCACCATTGCTCCTTTGTATATAATGTATTTAGATTAATAGATTTAAGCGAAAAATGTGTATTTTATGTAGGATATGGCTTAAACCCATTAATGGCCCGCTACTGGACACGAGTCTCTCTTCTTGAGGAAGCCTAGAGCAATTACGTAGGATATAATGTATGCAAATCTAAATCACAGTCATGTGCTATATGGTTGTAAAGAGCAGACTATGTGACACAAACAAGTACCCAAGGTGGCTGGCGACCTACGACGAGAGTAGATTTATTCAGTGGCGTAGTGTGGGTTCCCGCCGCCCGGTGCCGACTGAGAATTTGCCGCCCCCCAATGATCTTTGCCGCCCCCATATTATATTTAAAATATTTTTTTATTCATTAAATATTCAATATTCTTGTTTTTTTTTTCATAGCACAATTTACATTAAAATTTAAATAAAAAATAATTTATTTTAATGTAATATTTTTTTAATTTAAAAATCGAGTGTCTTGCCGCCCCCTCTTCATGTGCTACGACTGGATTTATTATAACTATAATTTTTGACAAAAAGTAACCGACTTCAAAATAACTTAAAAACTACGCTCACGAACTCAAAAACACGCTACTCAGATCTCGCTCAAATTTAAGTGGGACCACATGACAAGCACCAGCTTTTGATTAAAAAAAGAATCACCAAAATCGGTTCACCCAGTTGAAAGTTCTGAGGTAACAAACATAAAAAATAGGTAGTCTTAATTGAATACCTCCGCCTTTTTTGAAGTCGGTAAAAAAAAAACTATGAAGTAATCTTCTTGTCCACTTAATGCTTTTTGCTAGCTTACCATGGTATAAGTCTCGAGTTCATCTTTTTATTGAAGAAACTCCTGTGCAAAGTTTATGTAGGTATACCTACTATCCACCAAACCATTTTATGTAACTCAGGTTTTAGTTGCACTCCGAATAGGGAAACAGGCAAGAAAGGTTAACAGCTATTACTCAAAAAACGCCTCATTAACTACTTAATCTAACGATATCCTCTAATATAACATCATATTCTGTAATCAAACGACATTCTCTTCGTTATCAAATAATTATAATTATCTTTACAACGTACAGTAGAGCTATGTAGTGTGATACGACGTGCATATTAAGACATCTATAGACGTAATGTATACCTGGGAATGATCC
Source organism: Thymelicus acteon (assembly GCA_951805285.1). Taxonomy (NCBI): domain Eukaryota; kingdom Metazoa; phylum Arthropoda; class Insecta; order Lepidoptera; family Hesperiidae; genus Thymelicus; species Thymelicus acteon. The sequence continues at coordinate 19,518,966 of OX638217.1, forward strand.
AAAGAAGGGAAAGGGAGTATTACTTAAAATTTAAGTACCTATATTTAAGTCTTAAATAAAGGTACTGAGCTACATTTTTACATACATCAATTTTAAAAATAATAAGAACGTATTTAATAGTGCCACTTTAAATAAATTTGAGTTTAAATCAATTTTATTATAATGACTTGACTTGACTTATTTTCCTGTGTCCCCTAGATGGGGCAGAGGGCGTCCACAGTGCGCCGCCATCCCGTTCGATCTTGAGCTTCACGCTTAACCTCACTCCAAGTCTTCCCTATTATTTTCGCTTCTGAGATGATCGTCCGCCGCCAGGTCTCTTTGGACGACCACGTTTACGCTTTCCTTGGGGATTCCAGTCTAAGGCTTGCTTCGGAATATGTTTAGGATCCCTTCGGAGCGTGTGGCCGATCCAGTTCCATTTTCGGCGTTTGATCTGCTGGTCGATCGGGGTCTCACCGCAGCGTTCCCACAGGTCTATATTGGAGATTTTCTCGGGCCAGTAAACTTCGAGTATACGGCGAAGACAGCGGTTTATAAAAACCTGGAGTTGGCGCGAGAGGTCTCTTGTGACCTTCCACGTCTCACATCCGTACAGCAACACGGTTTTTACGTTGGACCGGAATAGCTTGAGCTTAACTCTTCTGGTCAATTTTCGCGATTGCCACACGGAACGGAGTTGTGCGAAGGTTGCTCTTGCCTTGGTGATCCTTGAAGCGATGTCCTCTTCAGTCCCTCCAGTTTCCGACACTACACTACCGAGGTAAGTGAACGTATGGACTCTTTCCACAGCCTCTGTGCCGATGAGCAACGGCGAAGAATTTGTTGCCCTGCATCTCATTTCTTGGGTCTTCCGGGTGTTGACTTTTAGTCCCGTCTCCTTTGCCTCTCGTTGTAGATCGTCCAGCTTAGCTTGCATGTCGGCGCGTGTGTGACTCAGCAGACATAGGTCATCGGCATAATCCAGGTCTTCCAAGACGCTGGATAGTCCCCACTCTATGCCGCGGCGCTTGTTGCCGATAGTATTGCTCATGATGCCATCCAGAACTACAAGAAAGAGAAGAGGCGAGAGAAGACACCCCTGTCGCACTCCTGCATTCACCGGTATGTCCTCCGAGATGAGGCCATCATGTGTCACTCTACAAGAGTAATTCCTGTAGATGGCCTTTATAAGGTTTGTAATTTTCTCGGGGACCCCAATTTTACGCAGTCGGTCCCAGATGCAACTCCACCTCAGTGTGTCAAAGGCTTTTTCGAAGTCTACGAAGGTCAGATATATTTCCCTCTGCCATTCTGATGCCTGTTCGAGGATAATGCGCAAGGTATTGATCTGGTCCGTACACGATCGGTTGGGTCGGAAGCCAGCCTGCTCTTTGCGAAGAAGAGGTTCAATGACCCTCGACAGTCTGTCTAGGATGATCCTGCTTAGCACCTTAGATGGGATCGACAACAAAGTAATACCTCTCCAATTTCCACATTCACTGAGGTCTCCCTTCTTAGGAACGGTGATAAGGAGGCCTTTATTCCAGTCATCGGGCAACTCTTCGGCTGACCAAATGTTCTGCAAGAGAGGTGTCAACGTCTTTACTGCGGTGGGTACGTCAGCTTTTAGCATTTCTGCCATGATGAGGTCGACTCCTGGAGCTTTGCCATCCTTGAGTGAGTAGATGGCTTTCACTACTTCCTCTTCAGTGGGGGGTGACACGTCAATGTCTAGGCACTGCATGGGCAAGCTGGCAGCAGGTAAGGTCGTGGTAGTGGGGTCGTTCGGGACTCGAAAGATTTCCTCAAATTTTATTATAATACATTACCAATTTACGTGATGTTAAGTGATATGGTCAAGATTTATTGGTGTTTGAATGTAAAATTATGACGATAACTAATGACTATTTACCAGATTTTATTTTAATTAGTTTTATTGAAATAAATATTTCAACAAAAATTAGCGTAAAGATTGTTTAACCAAATAAGACTCGTTCAAAAAAATCTATGCAGAATGTACTGTAATCGAATAATTACGGATCGGAGACCGAAATGGACAAAAGTTATCTTGGAGTTGACTGGAAATGGCTCTTCCAGACAATGTGAAGTTTTCCATACGAGATGGTTTAATTTAACTAACCAAGGGCGAATCCAGCTTTGGCGCCAGGGTGGGGGGGTCACATAGTCGTGGTCAAATCACAAGAAGTTATTTACACAAGAAGTCATTTAAAAAAATCTACCTATATATAAATGGCTTCAACCCATTAATGGCCCACTACTGGGCACGGGTCTCTCCTCTTGAGGAGGCCTAGAGCATACTCCACCACGCTGCTCCAGTGCGGATTGGTGGAGGGGTTAGTGGCCTACCAGAGTGTCGAAAGTTCTCATGCCGCCCGAGGGCCTCCGACATGGCTTAACGACTGTTATTTTACGATAACAGCCGGGACCGACGGATTTATGTGCCCTCCGAAGCACGGAAGCGCTCAAGAAATTTTTACCTATATTACCAAGAAGCTCAAGAAATATTTACCTATATTTAAATAACCAAATCAATTTTTCTTTTACGTCTTCTCCCGAAACGCGTTATCACTTCATATACTTCAATGGGTACGTTTTTATGGACGTGGAGAAGTGCCAGTCCGGTTAGACGTTCTTCAACCATTGAAGGTTTTAGCCACGATTTGATTTTTCGTAACGTAGAGAAAGATCTTTCTCTACGTTCCCAGGCCAGGGGGGGGGGGTCTTGACCCCCATGATCCCCCCTGGATCCGCCCTTGTGCGTAACCTTAATGTAAACTATGTTTTTTAGAGTTCCGTAGTCAAAGCGGAACCCTGACCCCTCCGGATCCGCCCTTGTGCGTAATCTTAATGTAAAGTATGTTTTTAGGGTTCCGTAGTCAAAGCGGAACCCTGACCCCCCCGGATCCGCCCTTGTGTGTAACCTTAATGTAAAGTATGTTTTTATGGTTCTGTAGTCAAAGCGGAACCCTTATAGTTTCGTCATGTCCGTCCGTCCGCAGCATGGCGCAGATATCCTTAAGCTGCAAACAAACTGTCGGACGCGTCCGGCCGGACGCGGCTGAAGGATGTGACGTAACGGTATCTAGATAATGAATATACACTGAGCTGTGCAAACTATCGGAGGTAAGTCGCGGACGTGACCTTGAGGCACCTTGAGGCGTTCGGACATCCGAGAGCTATCTGGCGCGCTGGATATTTTCGTCAGCCGAAAACGTCCGCGGACGGTATTTCATAGTATGCACGGGGTGCGGGACGCGTCCATGCGTCAGAAGGCATTAGTACTCTGTGTCTGAAGGAATAACGTAAGCTGGATTTATATTTGTCTGACGTGTCGTATTGTGATGCGTCAGAATGGTATGGGTTTCATATATTTAAAGGTGAGATAAAAATTAGCGTGACGCGATATGTTGTGATGGCTTGTGTTGTGTCGCATCAGAAGCAATCCCGATCGCGACAGAGTGCCGGGGTGGGAGAGGCGAGGTAGGTGGGAAAGTGGCGGCGTCAGAGCAGTGTGCACGAGCCTCACTGTTGTGACGTGTTGTTGTTATTGAAATTTAAATGTGAAAGTATGGACGACCTGATCAAAATAGTACGACAATTTAAAGTGATCTAAGATACAAAATGTAAAATGTAAATGTAAAGAATTCTTTCTTTCTTTTTTTAGCAGATTTGCCAGCACTAAAAACTGAATACCTTCTTCAAAATCTGAATCAGAAACTGAGGATTTATCGAAAAACATTGCAAAATGTGTAATCTCCTCGGGAGCTATGAAAGTACTGTGTCAGTAGGCATCAGTTCCGCGACATATAGATGTGAACGCTACCCATTTCATCAGAGCCCATCACAACACGACACGTCAGACAAATTTAAATCCGGCTGTACGTATCTGTGGAATACTCTTACTCGTACTCTGTGGAATAGGCGTTGAACGCGTCCGCAAGCCACGTCCGAAGAGACTGTGCACATTATCAGTCGCGGCTGTCAGCCGCGTCCTGTCGGACGCGGCTTATAGTATGTTTGCAGCTTTAGTGCTAAAACGCTGTAATTTGGCATGGACATGACTTTAAACATATTTTTTAAAACTTCAAAGTCGTAGAATAAAATCTTCAAAAAATTTTTTTCCTCTCCTTGTGTGGATTGTGGGGTTGAATTTTTTTTCTAGTCTACCCCATAGTGTACGGTATCGTTGAAAAGACGTTTTTCGATTTAGAAAACTATAATTTGTAAGTTAACGAGTAATAGCGGATCTATGTATTTACAACTACGGTTCTTTACATAGCGCGTGGCCCGACACGCACTTGGCCTGTTTTATTGCGTATGTCTTCACTTGTCACTTTAGTGATTTTAGTGTTAAGTTTACACTATAGTAATATACGGAAAAGGCTCTTATATGTCTGTTTATCTTCACCGATCTACGCGTTATAAATAAACAGTGACGCCTTTTACGGTTTGTTTAGCAACTGGTATCAAAACAAATAGCAAATTCATCTAATTATTTTGTAATCATACGCATACGGCATTGTTCGTAATCTCTTAAAGGCAAACAAGTGGAGTACACAACATACAGTTGATGGCGCGTCGCGTCGCGTCATGATTGTCATGAATCATGATTACGAAATGAAAGCGATGTCGCGTCGCGTGGGTCACGTTACGTTTGTCGGAGACCGGAGTCTACTCTGTAGATTGTTACTTTGTTAGTCTGTGGTCGAAAACCGGTGTTGATAGTCGCAGTGTGGAGGCGGTGGAATTCAGTGCGCGGGAAAGACGAATTCCGGAATTTTGATAATAATTGTTTTGTGATTTGAAATTGAAGTGTTTTGCAGTGTTCACGCTCGTGATAGTTTTTGCTAACAATTTTTTTACGTTCTTAGATTAATCGCAGAAAATAAAAATAACACAGGATACATTTGCGGCTTATTTCCAGGTACGAAAGTATTTATGAACTAAAAAAATATTTTAAAATAGTTATTTTAGTGATAGCATTATTAAAATAACAATTTTAAACTATTTTTTAACATGTTACTCAATCTATATTCACATTTTCTCAATTATTTAGCTTTGTAAAATAATTTCAATTAATCATGAATATTCCGTATCGTAAGAAAAAATATCATGGAATGGAACCCCATAGTTTCGTCATGAGTGCCATAACCATAATCGTCATAACCATCGGTCCGCGGCAGTCAGCATGCATGGATAATAAACTTTTTTATAAAGCCAACATGTGGTAAATTAAAAAAAAATTAAGGTTACTATGCACTTCCAGGCCTCCACTACATGTAAAGTGGGGATGACTTTTCTCGCCCAACCCATAGTACGGTATCGTTGGATTGGTCTTTAAAAATATTGTGGGTTTGCAAAGATTATTTTTCGGCGGCTCTATCAGAGTACAGCTGTAAATTCGAAAAAAAAATTGCCCGTCGGCTTGTGTCGATCCTATCTGGTGCAAAAGCGGGCGCGGTCGGTAGTTGGATGGGCGACCGCTACTGGCAGAACATTCTTGAGCGCTTCCGTGCTTCGAAAGGCCCGTAAACTAAAGCCGTCGGTCCTGTTTGTTAACCTTTGATAACAGCCGTTCAGCCATGTCAGACGCCTTCGGGAAGCAAGACAACTGACACTAGCCACTAACCCCTCCACCAATTCGCACTGGAGCAGCGTGTTGGAGTAGGTATGCTAAATGCCTTCTCAAGAGGAGAAATCCGTGCTCAGTAGAGGGTCGTTGTGTGACTGATGTTATCCTCGCCATGCCGCGGCCGTCAGACTACCTGGGAAATCTGATAATGGTGACGCCGATCACAGTACGCTGGCTCAAACATATAGAGTGAAATCGCTGCAGTATTGTATCGATACTAGGTTTCGGTAAAGGGATTTGAAGAGGAGTATACGGTAGAGTGGAAAGAGAAGCAGGATGTCAGCCCTGTACCGTCTTTATAAAGCTATGAAGGTATTCTACATACAATCATCATAATATTATCATAACATTTTATTTAATTCAGAGATGTGATGGCCAGTTTTTTGTTAGAAGCACCTACGAAACATGTTAGGAATGTGATGAAAACGACAAAGTTAATATTTATGTACAGTCGGCCTCAGAAGTAGCTTAACATTATAGTATGTACTTTGTAATAGTTTCTGTTTCGACGGTTTCCTAACAACATCTATGACAAATTCAAGAAATGTAATGTGACAAGGTACTAAAATGTTAAGCTACTTCTGAGGCTGACTGTACATATGGTTTGAAATAAATCTAGTGGCAGTTTCAAGTTTTAAGCAAATAATGTATGAAGTATGTACGATTGTCAATGATAAAGAGATCTGTGTGCAAAAAAACCCGTATATTAGGTAGATACCTAATAACCCACTTGTTTGTTGTTATAAAATTTGAGTAACGATAAATGATAATAAATAACAAATAAACTTGAGAGGTGTCAAGGGACACCCGGATGGAACGAAGTTCCTTGCAGTAAGTACTAGGATAGCAAAAACATGCAAGCGAGTGTGCCAAAACAAATCAGGGGGTATTAAATTTCTCATCGGCTTTGTTCACCTAGTAGCTTTACAAATCTGGGGTATTAAATTTCTCATCGGCTTTGTTCACCTAGTAGCTTTACTATGAGGTATTAAAACAAATCTGGGGTATTAAATTTCTAATCGGCTTTGTTCACCTAGTAGCTTTACTAGGTGAACAAAGCCGATGAGAAATTTAATACCCCAGATTTGTTTTGGCACACTTGCTTGCATGTTTTTGCTATCCTAGTACTTACTGCAAGAAACGAAAATATCTGGCTTGCTTTCTATAAGAGAGAGAGACAGACAGAGTAACATGCGCACGCCGCACGACATGTAACGACGCCGCACGAGTTGTAACGACTAACGACGGAAAAGTGTCGTTACAACTTTTCGTTACCAAATTTTCCGCCTAGCCCCCTTTCGCAACGCGCGATAAGGAACTTCGTTCCAATAGTTTTTGGCTGACTCAATCAATTACTCATCATTATTCGATGAAGTTAAGTTAGGCTAAAATAACTATGATGATTTATAATAATGGTGACCTGTTACAGAGTTGGTTCAGAGAGAGTACGAGAGAGTACGCTCAGAGTTCACTCCCGACAGTCCCGACAAGGGAATTCATTCCTTGACGGATAACATCACAGACAAATATGCATGCGCACTACACTATGGCACTACACCACGCAAGTTTCTGTCCGCGTGAAGTTGTAAAGGCCTATAGGGCAAACAGGAGCTGTTTATTCGAATAAAAAGCATTACAGACTTGACATTTTATTTATGTACATTCAAATATGATACCTACTCATTCTAAACTCCAACATAAATGATGAAACAACTGTCGCGCTCAGGGATGGCTTCATTCCTGAGGAGACACCGCATAATGAACAGCAAAAACACACCATTAAAAAGCTTGTTTAAAAAAATATATCTGTAAAATTGTAGTTACTATTTACAAGTATGATGTTTAGTTAACGAGTTCGTTTCTAGGAAACAGTAAAATTGAAACAATTATAGGGTATTAAAAGTATCGTTATTGGACGTTTAGTGTTTCCCTATGACTTAAAGAGGCCGCACCCAGTTCCCGTACTTCCCGCTGGTTTTCACTTTTCAATCAGACTTACTTAGCTGCGCAGTTTCCGCAGTTCCGATGTAGATACATTCCATTGTTTACAGCTGTTCAGGCTGAAAATTAAGTGTTTATTTTTAATTTGAAGAAACAACAATTATTAATTTAGGTATAAAAACGGCGGAGTCAGCAATAGGATTGATGACTTCCATGGTTTCACACGAAGATATATTGGGCCCAGTTCTTTACGACTGATGCAATCCCAGCCATGAGGGTTTTAGACATGTTTATAGTAATCATGTCAACTACAAGATTATCCTGTTATCAGTTTTCTACAATTGGGGCCGATGGATTTATGTCGTAATGTCGTTTGTTATCAATGCGTCACGCCGCTGAAATGGATGTGCCGAATCCAGCGTAACGCGACTGTCATCTTATTGTAGTCTAGTATCGACGCTTCGCATTATTATAGATATCGACTTTTTATTGTTTTCCACGCCGCGGCGCCGCAGAGCTTGTAAGAGGAAGGGACATTATGCAATAGAAGTATGAAATGACCTTACGGCTTAGCGATGTTTTTCAAGAATCTAATAGTACAATGTGATGTGAAAAACAGTAATTTAGCTAAAGTGATATAACAAAGGTAGATTTAATTTTAATCAGAAGAACTTAATCCACTCTTAACAACAACAGTAATTGACAGGGAAAAGTGGGCGATAGAGATTGAGAAGAGGAATTTTTATTGACTAGATACTTAAGTTATTAAATTAATATTATTCCTAAAATAAATTATATTTAGCGCACAAGCATCGTCAAAGCGTCCGCTACATGAAATATTTATAATTATAGTGTACTAAATTAACGATTTTTTACTCATATCATAATATTCAATTCACCATTAAAATCACAAGCGATCACCGAGTAAAAATAAATGATTGCGTCTTAAAACTCAATGTATTTTAAGTATAAATAATGATGAATAATTACCTACCAGTTTTCTAATTTATCTTCATATTACGATCTTTGTTAGCCTGTCTTCATTTATCTATTCTGTACTGTCTGTGTTTAAACGCGATAATCTCATAAACTTCGTGGATTTTCAAACGATATCTGGGGGCACGGCAGTGCCCCCGCCAAGTCGAGCAAAAAAGCGGCACGGCCGTACCATCCTTTTCTCGAAGCAATTCAGGCCATTTTCGACCCCCTATAACTTCGTTGTGGATAAACCTAGAAGCCTGAATTTTTAGTAACCAAGCAGGTATTGTATAAACACGGTATATTTCAAATTTCATTCAATTTGAACCAGTAGTTTAAGAATTATAACTAGTCAAAGTTTCTTAATTTCGTCACTCACTGACTGACTGACCGATCATCAAAACTCTAAGGCACTTCTAACAGACATAGAAGCTTCAAATTTGGAACACAATTAGTGTTTAGTGTATAGATCAAGGAAAAACTAAAATATTTTGCAATTTCGGTCCAGTTTTCTAGATACATCAACTGCATAAATAACTTTGTAATCCCATATAAATATATAGGATTACAAAGTTACATTTGCAGTGAATTAATCAGTGTACCTGTATGTAATATAATGGAATAGTAGGTGTAGGTAGGTACCTAGATATAATTATGTTCAAACGTAACTTGTAAAAGGAAAAAAAGTAGAACTATCTAAAAAAAGAAATGAGATGCCATCAAAAACAAAACTTGTAAAAAAAAACCAAGTCTCGCAACTCAGTTCTTCTACCGTAAAAAGTTGTGAGATCCATGTAATACCAAGTCGGTTAATTTATTCAGTTCCTACTTAAGGGTCCTTCTGTCTTAAGTTATTACGTAATTAGCTAACCTAACAAGTAACAACATCTTATAGTGACCATATTATCAATATTAAAAATATTTTATGTTTTAAATAAATAGATTGACTTGGCAATCGCACAATTAATCAAACAATATAATATGTAGGTATTACTTGTGAGATACATTGTGTTTTCGTGCGATAGTCAAGTCGATCTATTTATTTAAAACATAAAAGATTTTTAATATTGATAATATGGTCACTATAAGATGTTGTTACTTGTTAGGTTAGCTAATTACGTAATAACTTAAGACAGAAGGACCCTTAAGTAGGAACTGAATAAATTAACCGACTTGGTATTACATGGATCTCACAACTTTTTACGGTAGAAGAACTGAGTTGCGAGACTTGGTTTTTTTTTACAAGTTTTGTTTTTGATGGCATTTACTAATAGATATAGTGATTCACGAGGAATATTTAGTTGTACCTATTGTGTAAACATGAATGAATACTGAATATGATAAAGAAATGAACGAGTAGGTACCTGCAAAGGGTGTGCGGTTACGTTCATAATAATTTTTAATGTAAGAATCATGACGTGACTCAACTGGGGTCGGATTTCCATTATACAATAACATGGCACTAGGAACCTGTGGACGCATTGCCACGGATTACCAAGGACTTGATGAAAAAGGTCTTTAATACATAAGGGTGCATTTTCTTCGGTCGTCACCGCCTGCGAGTGCTATCCACACGTCATGTAACTAATGAAAGTCATTATAGGTCGATACACCTACCAATAGCTCTCAGTACGCCGTAGCGACCAATAAAATCTGTCGGTATTAATGCAGGCATACGTGTACTCGTGTATACAGAACAGAAGTCTTTAGCACCTCACATGCGGGCGGGCCTCATTGAATAATAAAAAACGGTTACTCGCATGTGGATCTGGATGTGTGGAAATCTGCAACCCCTATGAGAACTCGACAGCCAATAACAATGCACCCTTAAATGAAAGTGTGTTCGGTAAGGAGTTTGAAGCTACAGATAAACATGGTTATAACTTATAAGTAGCACAGGAGCATGCGTAAAGGTTTGCAGCTTGCTACCGAATCCAATAAAATGTGATGATTAAAAAACCCATCATCAAAACTGAATTCTGCTAAATATGGGAATATTTCCCTATAGTAAGTACCTATATTTAACATACCCTTTTAAATTAAAAAAGAATTTTCCAAATCGGTTGATACTTGATGTGATATGGGTTTATAACAGACCTGCAAACCTAACTTAGCAATGTAGTTTTAACGAACTTGATAACAGATTTGTGATAACGTTACTCCATAAACACATTACGCAGCCTTTAGCGTTATTCTATTAACAATAGAAATATAAAACTTACAATTTTTATTTAGGTACAGTGTCCTCCAACCAAAGGGTTGGCTGGAAGACTCTACTATAGCGAATATACACAGAGACCGTCAGCTATGTGTTTACTCCGTTAATTTACTGCCTTTTTGTTTTATTTTTATTGTGTACAATAGAACATCTACTTAAAAAAAAACGAATCACTTCAGGCACACCACAGGGCACGGTGTTTCGGCTCTCTCAGCTATAGCTATCCTCAGTTATACCAAGTCCTAAAATAAACAATCGAATGCGAGTAAATGCAATAATGTCTCTTGCTGTTATCGGTTTACAACGACTCGTCTAGAGACGTAGTCACCTCCATCCCTTTTTTTATTTTTTTTATTTATTTATTTTCATTTTTAACACCCTAACATTACAGGCCATAACCCAATGCGTTAGGCAAACAAATTTAAAACTAATATTAATACTAATTAACAATATAACATAAACTAGTACCTACAACACAATAAAGACAAATTAAATTTAAAAGTAATATTAACACTAATTACAATATTTGTAAATTAATGTCCTGTGATGACATTGTCATGTAAAAAAGTTTATAATCATTGTCACTGGAATTTCCTCTGGGTTTTATGCACGTTTTATGTCTCCAGTAAAATTCCGACGGCTTAACACCATTTTTATTAAGACAATCGTGACCTTATTGGTGTATTTTGGTTGGACAGTGCCGGAGTGCTAGGTGTTCATTCTGCGTTTTGCACATTTTGCGTTTTGTACATTATCGTCCGAAGGGGTTAAGATGCGTATACTCTTTCTTTTACTAAATTACTCGCAAGTGGTAGGAATAAAAAAGCGAAGATATTCACTCCCTCTAGACGAGAATGGCTGCGGAATTCAGTGGAACTGATTGTCACGTCCGCGACGGGCGGCACGAAAGTGATGGTCAGATTGACACGTGACGTCAAGCCGGCATGCGCTAATGGCTTGTTTACGTGATCCCGGATTCCATTCCATTGTACAGTCGGCCGCAGAAGTAGCTTAACATTTTAGTACCTTGTCACATTACATTTCTTGAATTTGTCATAGATGTTGCTAGGAAACCGTCGAAACAGTTACTATTACAAAGTACTAAAATGTTAAGCTACTTCTACGGCCGACTGTACGTATTACAAAGAAAATTATGTGGGATTTGTGGGAACCACAGACATGTGGAATAATAATATGTATATCCTGCTACTTATTATTATAAATGTGAAAGATTCTGAAGGTGTTTGAGTCTTCTTTTTACCCGACTGCTAGGAAGGGTTGTTTTTCACACGTATCTTGTATGTGTATGTATGTGTATGTATGTATGCGTGTAATACTCTTTTCAACACCCTTGCTCATAAATTGGTTTCTATCACATGGCTTTTACACTCATAAACCATGGTATTAAACACTTGTGCTTTTTTTTCTTGATCGCACTAGTGTTTTATTTTATTTTCCATCAAATTAAGTTTGTACCTTGCTGAAAGATATTATTTATGCATTCTATTTGCTCTTAACTTAGCCGGGTTATAGTTTTATTTTTAAATTTCGGAAAAAAGTTTTGACTTAGATACGTTTCGTTTCAACATAAGACTAAAAATAACACTATTTTTGTAAAAAAAGAAGTGTACCACCTAGAATATGATAAATTTTCAACAACTTATTTACTTTAATTAATAATTCAACGTGAAACTAATTCATAAATACATAAATATTAGATTTTTTTACATTTTGCGTTTTGGCTGTTTAGCGTAATTGTTCGTGCCTACGCTCCAGTCTGCGCGCGCATAGCTAACACCACGGAACACAGACACGTTCCGTGGCTAACACGCCGCGCGCAGAAAAAAATATCAGCGCGGAGCGCGCCATTTCTAACAAACTTTCCGTCTGGTCTGTGAGCATTGTTTATTTGAGTACGAATAACTATAAAATTTGTTTTTTTACTCGTAAGTGTGTTGAAAAACGTCGTATGACACACGTGAGGTTTGGTCATTACACTCTCGGTTTTCTTGCAGCACTCGCCTTCGGCTCGCGCTGTACAATATTACCTCGAGTGTAATGACCAACATACCACACTTGTATCATAATGTACTATTATTACCTCATATCTTCTAAATCGCTGAACGGATTTATATTATATCGTTAGATTTGTCTTAATAACCCAAGTGTTCTTTTTTTTATGCAAATAGCCGGCAAACGAGCTGACGATCCACCTGATGGTAAGTGGCTATCGTCGCCCATGGACATCAGCAACACCAAATCATCACCGATGCGTTGCCGGCCAAGAAAGAGAAGAAAAAGAAAGGAAGAAAGAACTGGCTCTCAAGCCCCCAGCCGGAACACAACGAGTCGTTTGGCGGCTGATTCATGCTCAAGGGTGGTAGCTATCCAGGCGAACCCCATGGAGAAATAATTAAATTACATATTTACGCAGTTTCATTATTAGGGTGAGGGAGAGGGAGAGGGAGAGGGAGGAGCACACAAAAACTGTAACGGCTAAGAACAGCTGTACCGATTTCCGATTTTACATTCTTAGGCGATACGAAGTTCGCCGGGTCAGCTAGTATTTGAATAAAAAGTAGTAGTGCCAAGATTTTTAATATAACTCTACTAAGAAAACGAACTAATGTAACGGCAGATCTGCAATTATTTGCGAATTGCGATGCAGTAGTTTTTTCTGTTATCAAGTCTCGTGTACTAATCCCAAGGCGAAATTAGCGGAAATTACAGGGAATGAGCGACATTGATTGGCGGCGACATGAAGATAGAGCTCTATAATTAAGTTTTATTCACGATTTCTGATATCCGGAAGCAAACGTAAATGACAGCGGTAATTTCAGAGTACCGTAATACGGAACTTGAAAGTTAAGAAAATATTATACATTTTGTTAATTTTATAAAATTAAAGACAGTCATTTTGAAGCAAATTAATATATCCCACCAAAAATATTCTGTAAAAAACTAGCCAAGTCTCGATGGAGCTGCTTGTTTATCTCTAAAAAGTAATGAAATCTAGACAAAGTCGTGTCAAGTCTAAGGTTCCTTACTGCGATTTCTTTATTATTATAGTTAATGTTGTGTGACTTGGCCGTGGTTCTGGCGACAGATTGGTGCAATGCAATGGTGTCATGGAGCACCTGGTTTTTTACCCTTGGGTACCCCTCAACGGCCTTCTTCTGCACTATTTTCAGGGAACTCAGGAAAATAATAAAATTCAGAGAAGTTCTCAAATAATACATATGGCCATTTTAGAATGATCTTTTTTTGGTGAAATTTTGATTATACCAAAAACATTTGACAATTATTCATCACTCGATTATTTAATAGGAATGCGTTACAATATTCGGCCGTGTAACCGATAAGTAAGTGTCATAATCATACTACAATTATGTGGAAAACCGCTACAGGGAATTCTCGTGACGTCAGGTTATTGTGAGCGAACTGTCAGTAGTACCGAGTAATAGTACACAATCTATACATATAATAAAATTGAAGAGTTAAACTGTGATTTTGAAAATGATTTTTTCAAGTTGCAAATCGTTATTTGCACGATACCAACACCGAAAAATGAGTTTTTAAAAAAATTTCCTGTCTGTCTGTTTGTTTGTCTCCGCAAATCTCTGAAACCACTGAACAAATTTTAACACGACTTTAACTAAGATATTGAAAAGTCTTCAACTTAGCATTTAAGCTATTTTTTATGGTTCCATACCAAAGGGTTCCTTAGGGATATTTTTTATGGAAAAATAAAAAAAATGTCAGCTGATTTGTTTTAAATAATAAAAAACGTTTTCTCCGTACAAAAAGAGTAATACACGCATTTCTTAGATTTTACTTATATTACATGGGAAGGCCATAAAATGCCTTTAAAGGTTATTTTTTTTCATTAATTCACAACCCTGTTACTGAGTGGATATCTATTTTCTTATTTTGTTTTCAAGAGCATGTTTTTTGCGTATCTATTTCCTCCAATATAATTTCAGCATTTTATTGATTTCACCTTAGAAGTGTTGGAAAAACGCAAATAAATTATGTATGAGTAACTGATCGATTACTATCTTGGCCACTAGATGTCGCTGTATTTGTTGATTCACGCCAACGACTTTAATACATACAAACCTCTTTTTTACCTACAAATAAATAAAATTGAAGAGTCCGTCTGTGATTCCGAAATAACTGCATTTTTCATGTTGTATCGTTACTTGCACGATATCAAAACCGAAAAAGAGTTTTTTTTTAATTGTCTGTTTGTCTCCGCTTATCTCTGAAACCAATGAAAGGATTTCAACAGGACTTTTCTACGATATCGAGTCTTCAACTTAAATTATAGGATATATTTTAGGGTTCTATAACAAAGCAAGAAAATAAAATATGAGTCGATTTGTTTTAAACTTACAGAAACCTTTTCTTCATCCAAATTAGGGCACAAGTACATGGATTTCTTAGTTTTTTTTTAATATAATTTTTGCAAGATGGAGCCAGAATGTGGCACTGAAGTAATTTTTTACAATAATTCAAATAGCTATAGCTGACTAAATATCTATTTTTATCTTCAGTTTTTTTTTAAACCACGATATTCCTATTTATGCTCTCCAACAAAAATTTTGCATGTTTTATATTTCACCATGGAAGGGGTTGAAAATCGTAATTTTGTTGTAGGAACAGTTGACATTGAACAAATTGAACAATTGATAATAAAATACATAACTCCACATACAAAGCGTATTGCGACGTGTTAAATCAAGCTTAGGATTGTTCTTTGAAATAGCTAAGTGTTCCATGATTTTTAGAGTATTGTTAGTAGTTAGAGTATTGTTGTAGTTCTGTTATAATGCATATCTTCAGGAACGTCACGTTGAGACTGCTGAGTGCTAAATTTTCTCATTTTCTGTGAAGCAAAAGGGGAGATCCCCTTTGCCGAATTATGAATTTGCCAAAACTACAATGTTATAAATGTCAAAATGTGTTGCCATATACATAACTCATCTTACATAACTCATCGAATTAACCTTAACTCTCTCGCATCGCTGAACCAATCTTGATGTGTTTGATAAATTTTATAAAGATTGTACCTTGGAGAAGGATTACTACTTTTTTTAAAGTCTGGGTACCTATTATAATGTGAAATACTGATGGATTAGCCAAAAGGCACCATACAAACTATTTATTCAATGTAATTTACTCTGGGTTAACCAGGAAACACAAAATTTAGAAAATAAAATGATGAAATAATAATAATAAGTAAAAGCAATCGACCAAGTGCGAGCTAGGGTTGTTGAACCTAACTTAACTATTTAGTGGAACCTAATATAGCTGTTTTTTTTTATATGCCTTAAGCAGGCAAACAAGCAGACGGGTCACGATGGTAAGTGATCACCGTCGCCCATGGACATTAGCAACATTAGGGGTGTCACTAATGTGTTGCCGGCCTCAAAACGAGTAACGAAAAGATAAACGGAATCGAGAAACAAACTTAACTTTACCGTTGAAAAACTGTCTCCTCAAACATCGATATGGGTCG
Organism: Thymelicus acteon; assembly: GCA_951805285.1. NCBI lineage: Eukaryota > Metazoa > Arthropoda > Insecta > Lepidoptera > Hesperiidae > Thymelicus > Thymelicus acteon. Next base: position 19,535,259 of record OX638217.1, read on the forward strand.
TTACCTACTTACAAATTCATAGTTTTCTTATTTTTTTCTTTATCCTATGTTATATCTAAGACATTTCTTTTAGCCGAGTGTCTTTTGATTGCGTTCACAACACAGAATATTGATCTTTTCACAGCTAGTAGGGATTGCAGACCTGAGTGTTGGATATTAATTTTAATTTGTTACCTTCACGCGTTGCTTAGAAGAAAAGGTTTTGACAGACAGACAAACAGACGGGCAATAGAGTGAGTGATCTTATGGAAACCATGTTTTTTCTTTTGAGGTAAGGAACCCTAAAAATATGGAAACGTTATGTGGTGTATTGACCTTACATTGTAATGCGGTTCTAATGATCAATGTATGTTCTGTAAGTAAACTAAAGTACCTACTATTTTTGCCGAAGCGAAGCGAGGGCAACTGCTAGTAATAACTAAAATGTCATTATAACGAAGCACTGTTATCATAATCATTATAATGAAGCTAATCATTGATGTACGGATGTACCTAATTAGAACATAAAGATTCAGCCACGGCGTGGCCACACATGAGACAGAGAATTTACGTTTGTTTGAGGTTATTTTAAAAGAAATGTAACAAAATTTAACAAGCAGACCAGAATACTGCTACCCACTATCATACTTAAAACTTATAATACCTTAAACTTACTGAGTACGATTTTCTACTTAAAAAACAAACTGAAACTTTAAATCTCCAAATAGCCAACTCACTCTTCATTGTTTGTTACAACTCACACATTGTTTGCACTTGTGACAAACAATATAATTATATTATGTATAATATAATCGGCCACGGTGACGGGGAAAAAAATTTTTTTTTTTATCTTTCACGTAGATTTTGTAACTGGCGATCTCGCTCTGTCAAATGTATGGGATAATCTACTGGTTCTAAATCTATGATAGCTAATTCTAGTACCTACCTATGACTATAAACCACACATTAGTACAAACCTCGTCGAGTTTGAGCTCATTTGATTGGTTTTAATTCATAAATCGCTGTATTAGGAAACATACATCATATACCTAATAAGTTCCCTATGGATTCCTAAATGGCTGAACTAAATTAAAAGCGTTTGATGAAATTTTTAAGCAATCTTCAGATTAGCCCAGCGGTGATTCTGCTAAGTTCGCTAGCGATCGGAATTTTCGTTCTTTATTACTGCTACCGGTGCAAAGTTGGCGATGTCCACTAAAATCCATAGTTGGGGTGGGCAAAAGTTATTTATAAAGCCACTTTCAACATGTTACACTGAAAAACAAGTTGATTGCATAAATATAAACCTTATAAATAAACCTTCCCAAATAGAGGAGACACTGCGTCATTATAAACACCATAGCCTACAATAGTAGGTAAGTCAGTTTGCTTGTATTAGCTGGTACAATTGTCAATACATCAGCCTTTTTATAGAGCTTCAGAATTGGGGGGTGGATAAAATAGGTCAACGTCCTAGAGCTACATGTATAACAAACAATGTAACCACTTCTTGAATCTTTCTATTGTAGAAGGGTAGATCAATATCATGGTTCTTTGAGGGTTTTCAATGGGATTAGCAGGTAGGCATGATGGTCTGATTCTATGAAAGCTGTTAGTTTAGCGCCTAAATCCTGCCCAGTTATTGTCGGTTGTCGCATTGGATGTCGCATTGGAAAACATGTCGCAGAGCGTTTAATTCACTAGGGAAAATACATACAAAACCAAGCAATGATTGCGTTGAGACAATTAATGTTTTCTTGCGTCGCCAGTCATGCGCGTAGGCATCTCGTGTGGGGACGCGATTACACCTTACTTTCTTTTTAATGATGATTAAATAAACTTGTCTCCTGCATTCTCGTGTTACAGAACCTTAATAAATTTATAAATACGTATATATTTTTTTACTTTGGGAAAGACATCCGTACGCCTTTTAATTTATACATCTATACAAATAAATAAAACTGGAGCGTCTGTTTGTAATATTAATATAACCGCTTTTTATTGAGTGCATTTAGATGTATACACGGTACATAATATACCAAAACAACATTCTTTACGATTTTTGTCTTTCTGTCTGTCTGTCTATTTGTTTCGGCTAATCTGTGAAGTGGCTGGACCGATTTTGACGGGACTTCACTGGCACATAGCTGATGTAACAAGGAGTAACTTAGGCTACTTTTATTTCAGAAAAAAATAGTTTTAGAAAAAAGAACAATAACTTTTTTGTTAAATACCACGCGGACAAGTCGCGGATAGAAGCTAATTTACAAATATAATTAGGGTGTTTTTACAATTCCACCTAATATTGATGTAGTGGTCTAGACGCTGGACTCAATTACGGCAAAGCGCTAACCGAGCTTAAAGACGCAAATTTTTTAATCGGACGGATACACTGAGACTATTGCAGTACTAGCTAGCTACACACGTACTGCAAAAGACTAAAATTGCATTGCATTTGTTATGTGTTCTTATCTTAGAATTCTAAGGTTCTTATTTATATGCACACGTTTGTAAAAAATTGTGAAAACCCCCAGCCGCGGCCCGTTAATTCAACGTTACCCTCTACTAGACTGTTTACGTACATAACTGTTATATTATCATTATTATTAAGAATCTATAATAAAAGTGGTTTATTCACACATTCTCTTATTAACAATTCGATACCCTTTATATAGGAGAGAAGGAGAGAACTGTGGTGATTGAGAATAGGTACTATGACGAATCTTGCTCTATTTTTTGAATGTCAGTATAAAAATATAAATATCTTTGAATATTTACTTAAAAGAAATGCTGTTCGAATACACTTTCAGTGCGTTGCAAATAAAGTTGACTTCTATACAGTTGGTCTAATTTAGATCACGATACGTGTTACATAAAATATCTGTCCGTATCATTTACAGTTAATTGTCATGTAAAATTATCTCCCGAGAGTACACTGTACAGTAATAGTGTGCGACGTGTATTTGCATACTTGCCGCTATCTGCAGGCATGCGTTTACAGAATGATTTAATAAGAACGCAAGAACGTACTAATGAGACAATTTAACCTTTTTATATGTAGGTAAGTAATAAAATAGCGTTGTATGTTTTGAGCTTTAACTTCTAATGGCGGAATCAGGATTTTTGATTGGGTTAGTCTGGGCAGCCTGGATCAGGCGAGATTATTTTTCAGTGTCCTTTTATCTTCACCCATCACTTAATTTCAAAAGTGGCGCCCGTATAAAAAAAAGCTCGCCTATGTCTACGCGCCGCCCGAGACCACCACTGTTGGTGCCCCTCTAACCCTTTGTCACTTACGGTAACTCGCAATGATATTATAATGTAAAAAGAGGTAGATATGTTACTAGCGCGCCGACGATGAAGAGCGTAAGAACAGGCAATTGACCGTTCTGCTCATAGTCGTTCTGTCAATACAAGACGATACGCACGCTTTTGTTGTTGTCAGAAGTGCTTGACATTTGACATACAGCGTTAAAATGCCTTCGTGTATTATACCAATGTGATTGGTGTAGTGAAACAAAAGATAAAAGGGTGTGTGGGGCGGCATAAAGTATTTAATTGGTAACCCGATGAAAACTGAATTTTATAAAACTGAGCTGAGAGCTCAGGCTACTTTTATTACTCATAGGTGTTCCGACACAAAATTGTGGATCAAAGATTGAATAGTAACAGTTCTGTAATACATATTTGCATATTACCGTGAATAATATTGGAAAACATATCAGAAGTTAGAAAATTTTATGAGTATGAGACATCCAACGGAGCTACCTACTAATAATATTATTTATAATACTATATTGAAGTCATGCGTCATTAATATAGTATAATATAATATAATGGTATCAATACTCACGGGAACATTGCTTTAGCAAATCTAATTTTAAGTAAATTGGCCGCGAAGCAACAACTTCTCTTTATTTCGATCAGATCTTATTTATTTCCCTATTCCATAAGTTTTTAAATCCATAAAATCCATGAATTTATAATTTGCACAAACTTATTTAATTAATTAAGCTATGTAGTATTTTTTGTAAAGACAATAGTACTCAATGATAAGAGAAAGTTACACTGGCTCTAGCAATTATTGCGTGTTCAGCTGTTTTGTTCGAGCAACATTGTTGATGTAATAATTTTATTGATTTGTTGTTTATTCAAGATCAATGTCAAGCAAAACAGCGCGTTTTTTTAATTGGATCACCTTATCGTATTCTGTTTTAGGAACCTGTAAGGACTATGTTATTGTTGATTTAAAATATTTATATTTATATTACATAGTTTGCTTTGGAATATGGTAAAATGTGCTTTTATTTAGATTGAAAAACTGAAAACCACCTTTTTTACCGATACCATCTGTTGTTTATTTAATAGTGAGTAAAAGTGAGAATACCACGTTTAAGCTATGAAATAATTGTATATTCACAGGCTCTTAATGCATATAATGGCAAGTTTCGGAGCCGGGGAGTTCCAAATGGTCTAAAAAGTGTGAATTTCACGGCATGCAGATGTGATTGTAAAATACGTTCCGTGAGAACAAGTCTAGCCTTGACGTAGTGGACGTACCGTTTCCATTGTCATCAGTAAAAAACTTGGTTTTGAGGTTGAGATAAATAGGTACATCTGATATTTATACAATAGACGTTTATTTCATTCAAGACTTTGTACTTATTCAGAGCCCTACGGACCGGAACACAAATAGTCGATACAGATGCGTGCACATGCCAAGGTATACAAACAAACAAAATCGTTTTGACTATTTTATATTTCACTTTATGAACTGCAGATGAGTAAAATTGTAACTGGTCTGTTCACACAATACATGTGCGACGGCCACGCGACAGTGGCGTTGTGACATGTGAAAATTGTCGCTGCGACATGCGACATTTTGTCGCTCGTGGCAGTGAAATGCATTTTATACAAATGTACAAATGTATAATATATCAATGTATAATAATTGTCTGTCTTCAGTGTCTTCTGATTCTATTTAACGTGGTCCACAGATCTAACAACATGAGAGAAGTGACGTGAAACGCTTTAATTATGTCGTCACATTGAATCTGTGAAACTTCCTAAAAGCAACTTACTCAGTAGAATTGCAGGAAAACTCTTAATAGATTAGCTACAAGTTTTCTGCGGCGATAACAATGGACGTGCTTAACCACGAGAGTAGATTTCGCCGTTTACGATTTACGAGTGTATAAATGTGCGGTTTACACACGTTTTATAGTCGAGCTACTATGAAACAGAACTGCGGTGTAGTGACTGATCATGAGTTATTCAAAGCTCGCTACCGTCCGTGGTTTTGTTTATGAGATTCCACGCATTTTTTGCGTGATATGTGTTTATTAATTCAGTTATTAAAAAATATAGATTTAAGTAAATTTGATACTGCTCGGGTAAATTAATTTATTTCAAACTAGCTTTTACCCGCGGCTTCGTCTGCGTGGACTTCAGAAATGGGGTCTTAAAGAAATTAAGATTGTGATTGATAAAATAAATACATTAAAAATTCTATGTTAGTAGCACAATCATACATACATACAAACCTGTAAAAAAACCTCCATTCTTAAATATTATCCTCTTACCCTGGGGGAATAGGTCCATCCCCGCTACTAGAAGCATCCTATCCTTTAATGCGGGATATTAAATATCAGTGAGCCAAACATCCAAATCCGTTTTAGTTTGAGTCAATAAGAAACATCCACTTAGTTTCACTATAAAATTGGATTAATAATTTCAACGTGAACAACTCAAAAATAGTTGTTGTATTTTTGAAAACGAATCGATTATTTCCGTTCGTTCAGGAGTTGCGTATTTTACCCCCAAGATGCACAATACCCTAAGTTGGTTAAAGATGGTTTTGTAGTGTCAACGTTACCAACACCAAATTCTTTAATCCTGTTTAGTAATTCCCACCCGTTCAGGAGTTACACTGATGTACTGTACTGGTTTTGCAATGTCTACGTTACAAACACCAAATATTTTTTAATTCTCTTCAGTTATTCCCAACCGTTCAGGAGTTACATATTTTGTCTCCAAGATACCCCCTCAGGCTCTGAGTTTGTCAATGATGTGCTGGTATTGCAATTTTAACATAACTAGCAACAAAAAATCCTGTTCAGTTATTCCCATCCGTTCAAGAGTTAACTATTTGGTCTCCAAGACTCGTCATGAGACCCTTAATTGATCAATGATGCGCTTTTACGATGGTCGATGTCAACGATAACAACAACAAACATCTTTACTCAAGGTTCCGTTATTCCCTACCACTGAGGAGTTCCGTTCTTTATTTTTTCTTTATCCAGAACCTATTATGAAATTCTCACTGAATTTAAAAAGGATCAACTTGACAAAATTCCCTACATTATAAAAAAAACAATCGACTTTGTTTCATAAACAACGAATCCATTCACGAAAACTAATTTTTTCCTCTTATCCCTCGAGAATAGCTCTATTTTCCGGGATAGAAAGTATCCTACCCAGTAAGTTAGGTCAAAATCTATCCGTGTGCTAAATTTTATCCATATCCGTTCAGCCGTCTTTGCGTGATGGAGTCACAAACATCATAACTTTCACATTTATAATATCTAACATAACATTTATATTTTTAAATGTAGATGTTTACAATGTATAGGTATCTATTTATATTTCATGTAAATCATTCTGGACAAAAACTAACCGAATTCAAAATTAGGGATAACTCAAAAACTACTTGTTAGATCTCGCTCAAATTTAAGTGGGACCACACGACAAGCACGTGCTTTCGAATAAAAAAAAAACATCAAAATCGTTTCACACAGTCGAAAGTTCTGAGGTAACAAGCATAAAAAAATACAGTCGAATTGAATACCTCCTCCTTTTTTCAAGTTGCTTGAAAAGAAAAATCTATTTATTGCTGTCTGTCTTACGCCCCAACTCAGAATCACTAATGGTTACTTAAATCGCTCCTTAGTACAAAATTTGTATGGTCATTCTTTACAAAAGAGCGATTAAAGTAACCGTTAGTGTGCAGGTATGTCCTTAATATGTTTGACATACAAAGTCCCATATACAAGCGATCAGGCGCTAAATTTCTTTAAAAATAAGATGCTTCAAAGGATTGCTTTGTAACTTTGTCAATTTTGTTTTTTACATGTACAGATCACGGTAATATTAATGTTCACACTTCTATAAGAGGTAACATTTTATCAGTTCGTGGAATTATTTGCGTGATTCCCACAGATCGTATCGCACACTGATATCTTCTTGTACCTATTTATCTCATGAGAATGACACCCACTTGTTATTTTTGTTGTTTTGATAACGAAGTAGTTTACAGCGTGATATCTGAAAAAAATGTTTCTAGAATTGTGCCGGTTCTTACTATGGGAAACGCGTGAAATGTTCTTATAGAAAACAGACAAATGATGATGGATTGTCATAGATATAAAGTTTTTGCCGATCTGTGTCGATAACTTGAAGAGATAATTTGAATCCTTATTTTGTTTATTGATACAGTGAGAGGAAGCTTTTGGCGAGCATCACTTTTCTGTTTAGGATTTATTGATTCATGAAACTATGAAGCGGTTTACCTGTATACCTAATACATTTATATTATTACACTTACTCCGTAGTAGGTTGAATCTTTGCGATTGGTTGAAATAGAAGCTACTTATCACTCTTTTTTGTTTTGGAATCTTTTTTTCTAAATGGGAGGAAAAATAATCTCCAATTTTCATACAAAAATCCGATTCTATACAGAAACGTTTAGGTAAGTATGCAAGTATGTTATGCAATCATTTCTATTAATTGATAACCCATAAATAAAACTAGAACGCTTCTTGCTTCAAAACTGCCACCTGTCATCGAATCGAATTGAACGATCCAAACATTCCCACTTGTCGTGGGCAATTTGGACGATAATCGAAAAATAGCAGTATTCCATCGGAAACGCGCCATAAAGTTATTTGTGGAGAATGCCACGCTGTGCCTAATAACATTACAGCGGTGATGTGCGCGACAACGGGCAATGTAACATTACTCAGTATTAAATTAGATGATGTCACAGTTCCAACATAAAATGTTTGTACCCTGTGACTTCTGAGGAATTTATATCTCTTGAGATGCTCTACTCGACACTGTTATTGTTACGGAAGCAAAGGTTACGTACATCTGACCTTAAAAGGCCTTTGCAAATCTCAGATAGTATTGCTATTGTACGCCAGACAGCTCTTCAGATCAGTAGTGACTCAGTATGCTGAGCTGAACGAGAGATCTAGGTTGCTATGTCGCTAATAACTAAAACGTAACACTACCTTCCTTTTATAAAGTTTGATTTCTATTTATATATATTTTAATATCTATTATAAAAACTCATACACGACCCATCTGGCGTAATGGTTACCATACCGGACCGCGCCGCCGCCGCGCCGCGCCGCGCCGTGCCAAGAGTCTTTGGTTCGATTCCCAGCGAGGCAGAAATTTGAATGATGAGTTTGAATCTTTGAATGTCTGTTCTACCGAGTCCAGAGAGTGGGCTGTACCCACAGGGGCAGGATGATGATGCCTTTGTTACTTTTCATGACTTGTATTTACGCACAGATAAACTACCTTCTAGTGTTAACATCCGTTTCATTCAATAAACAATTACGAGTGAGTCATTTAAGACATTTAAGATAAGACCTAAATACCGCAACACTAACACGTAAGTTTACTACCATGCGGTGTTTAGGTGCGGTATTTACTCGCTTCACTTTCAAATTATTATAGTTTTATTACTATTCGTACCCGCACCTAACCGTTCTAACTTATTAAAAAAAATAAAAATGACAGGCTTTTCTTGTATTAGACGTGATGCTCTTATGTATCGAGTTTTAGGCAACGTTGATCACTTACTAACATATTGTCAGTTCGTTTGTGGGCTATCCTGATGGAACAACTCAATATAAAATTGCGTATGTCTTGCTACAAGGCTGTATTTCAATAAACTATTGCGGGATTGTATGTATTAATACTTAATTACTTACTATAGAATTTAAGTTAAAAATTTACACTAAGTAGTGAAAAGAAATCAGTAGAAAAACGTTTAAACGGCATCATCGATCCGTGATGTTTCGTTTAAAGAAATCAGAGGTGCTGAAAACGAATAAAGTTAATGATTTAGTGTTCAAGGTGGCAAATAAATAGTAGCAAATTGGCGAAATGAATGCCTTCAGACAATTCAACTAATGGAACCTGTGGGCCCGGTCGTCGCTAGATTAATTGTGGTCAATCACGCTAGCATGCAAGCGACGGCCATCGCTAACTTTTTGTCATTGCTTATGTTTTATGCTTGATGCACTCAAGATAAATGAGTTTTTTTGGAGGGACTTCTTTGAAAAGATACTTTATTGTCTCTGTACCTCAGAAACAATATTTTTAGAGTATATGAGTATTTGTGGTTGTGGTCTCTGAAGTAAGAATTTCTTTAACAGACAAGGGGACAAAAATTTCAAAATATTACGTTTTGGTTTACTTATAAAGAACAAGATTATGAGGATATCGGAGCACCGTCCAGCCCATACAAACGCATTTTTCTGTTTCCTCTTGAATTAATATTAGAGCAAATATTTTTTGGAAAACAATACATCTCTGCGCCTGCCATGTCGGTATGTTTTGCTTTTTTGAATAAATAAATTACTATAGAAGTTATGAAGAAGAAAATATCAAAATATTACGTTTTGGTTTGCTTATAAAGAACAGGTTTAACATGTCATTTGTTTCATATGGCTTCGGATATACCTTCCTGGCATATAAATCTGCAACGACAACGTAACAACTCATAAAAAAATGTCAATGTAAGCGTCACGTTTTGATTCGCGATTGAAGCAGTGAAGTGTCAATGTGTAGGTGTGTGTACTTGTACGAATAGAGAGTATTACTATGCGTGCTTCACTGAATTTGTTCTTGGGATTACGTCCGTCTTTTTTTTAGGTCCGTGGTAAGCATTTATTTATTTCATTTATTCTATATTGACAGGTAGACCCTCCCAGGGTCGGTGAAAGTCTGCGGTGGAGGCCGAGCAGAGCGGCAGGACATAGAGGTGGTCTAAGATGATCGTGGACGGCCAACGGTGGTGCCGCCGTCTCCAAAACATATATTAAAGGTCAGTTCGTAAATCCTTTCCATATTATTACCACAGTCAAAAAAAGGATTTATTTTACTATGATACGGGTACTCATGTTCACAATGGATCGTGGTCACAAGGAACTGGCTCAAAATATCGGCGAACAAAATAAATGTGTACGTGACAATATTTTAATGTATCTACGAACCTACATATAATTTTAATTCAATTTGCTTTAATTAATTTAATATAATTTGAGTAATTTTCATTTTTAATTTATATTGACATAAATAATTTAATTTAATCGATTTTTTTATAAATTTTTAGTGTTTCAAAGAAAAATCGGAACACACACCGTATATAAATTAACAAATAAATAAACGACGTCCATAACCTATTGTATGATTTGCTTTGTGTAAAATAATGAATTTTTTGAATTTCACTATCCGGTATCCGGCCGGATACCTAATTACTATCCGGCATTCAGCCGGATACTGAGAACAATGCCGGATAGGCCGTATACCGGATAGTTACCGGATATCCGTTTCATCTTTAGTCTTTATTCAGATTTTAGCGAAAACCGAGGTAGCTATTTTGATTTGAAAACATAATTCACGTAATCCTATCCTACGCCAACATATACAAAGGAACGCGGAGCAACCGCTGTCAGCGACAAAAAAATTTTACTACTGAGTGGGCAGTGAAATTACATTAGTGTAGTTGTGCTCAATACATAATGAGCTTTATAATGCATCGGTAGATCGTATTAAGTGTTACTTGATCACTTTATTCATTTCATTACAAGGGATAACCTGTTGACGTTATACTAGAAGTATACACAGCTGGTAGAGAGCGCTTTTAGCATTGAGCCTTGTGTAAGAGTAAAAATTTTGTAAATTTTGAGTTTATTGCAATTATAAAATACGAGTAACCGCCCTCGCTTTTACACCTTGGGTTACATTATTGGAGTTTTATTAAGGATCCCTAATTTTTTTGAAAATATAATATAGCCTATGTTAATCAGGGATAGTGTAGCTTCCCAACTGTGGAAGAATTTTTGAAATCGGTTCAGTAGTTTCGGAGCCTATTCAATGCAAACAAAAAATCAAAACATTCCTCTTTATATATTAGTATAGATAACAGGCATTATTATAAAAAATGGCATTAAACATTTTAAATGATACGAGTACATATAATTTTCATTATATACAAATACCGACAGGTATTTCGATCCAGTTACTTGGATTGTGGTCAAGGCGCACTGTGGTGGTGGATTAAAAAACATTGTCAATAAATGGATAATCTGAATATCTGAATATGTAATAATCAGAGTGGCTGATATCTGGATTGAAGCAAATCGATTAGATAACCTGACATTATAAAGCTAACAATCATGAAATTACAGGTATATTGGAGCAATTAATGCAACATATATGTAAAATTTCCCATGTTGTCATAGTATCACTATGTTGTAGATAGGGACCGTTATGAACAAATGATCGACTGTTTGTGTAGCACCTTATATTCATATTTAACTTGCATATTAGATAAACTATATTTCAAACCGAGGCATCATCTTTTATTTCTTCAGCCATTTATATGAGTGATCATCATCATAAAGAATAATTGATAACTTTGTAGATCATGTAGATATCTGAATCCTAAATTCCTAAATACAATTTTAGAAATCTTTGGTATCAAGTTCCATGCAATTTTAGTTCTATTATTAAATCAGTAAAGATACTTATCTGGATAAAAAAGGGATTTTCTGTGATTTCAGATGCTTGTGCTACATCGGGATGTCATAGTCCAAGCAGTTGGTGTGATATTTTTAGTATGGATAGAGTCCACATCATTAGTAGAGGGAAAGAATTTAAGCACTTTGTGTCCAATCGGCTTCAATCATGCCTTCGTGGAAGATCGAACAGTATGTTATAGAAAAAAAGATCCAGAAAACTTTTCGGACTTATATAAAGACTGCTCCCATAATAACTTTTCCTTGGAGCTGTATAGCAAACTGGACATCGACAAATCAAGTGCTGTGTGGAGTGAGTACAAGAATGCATTCCCCGGAGGGCCATTCCTTGACACTCGGTTCACAGATCGGTTGCACTACGAATTAGATTCTAAATACAAAGTGACATATCAGAATCAAAGTATAGAGCTGGAAGAAGATTTGTGTATAGTGATAGATCCAGTGCAGAGTTACATGGCTGTAAGATGTGACGAGAAGCATTACAGATATTGTTTTGTCGAACCGATGGTGGTTGACGACAATGTCAAAGTAAAAAAGAAGTGTGAAGATTTGGAGGGTTCGTTAAGCTTTTCCAACCCAATTCCTACATGCTTGACGATCTTGTCTGGTACCACAGAGAAGAGAATGTTAGGATCTAATATTACTGTACCAGTTAGGGCGACATGGAGTCAGGCACAAGACTTGTGCGAGAAAAAGGGTGGTTCATCTTTATTGAATAGAGGATGGCGATATGCCAATCATCCACGATTGTGTAACTTAAAAAAACCTAAAACTTATCCATTAGGTATCATCATGACCTCCGATCACTCTTTGTTACGGTACCATGCATCTGGTGATCATGCTGAGGTAGATATTTGTTACTTTTCTTTTTCGTAAATTTCTAAAAATTTTATTCTAAAATTAAAGTCGCCCAATACACATAATACAGTAGAGTTTCAGCTTTCATCAATAGGTCTATCAATTACTTTACTTAAATTATTGTTTTTCTGTTAATTTAGATCCCAACATCGGAATGGAACTTTAAATATCCAATTGAAGGTACTAATCTGCTTGGAGCCTTGACTGAAAATTTATGGCACCTTGTTGATTCTTCCTACATATTCTTCGACGTCATCTGTGAACGCACAATTAAGTCTAGAAATCTCAGTATAGAACTTATTGTTGACGAGTAAGTTAAAAATACACGTAATATTTACTACGTTTTATAGTTCCGGTCAAAACTTAATTAAGTGCAGAAAGCTGTAAGAAAATCGAAAGACACAAGTTATCAGTATTCATTTTTCACTTATTCAATGATTTTCAATAATAATTTTCTTATTTATATACTTGTTAAAGATTTTTATGATAATTCTTACTTATTGTACTAAGATTTGTGCTTCAAAATTAAGTTAGTTTGCCGAAGATCGTGTCATATAATATGGTCTAAATTCAAAGCAAAAATCTAGTCCACATGATATTGATGTTTATCTATATCAATTTCACTTATTGACTTTATACATTTTAATTACAGAGAAAATAAATTAGTTGTACACGCATCGGATCACATTGACTCAGACGACCTTTACTGCTTTACTGATTCAGAATTAAAGTATCCAAATATAGTTAAAGCTCAACCTAGATCTGACAACAACTTTATATTAGCGCCTGAATCCAATGACGGTTATTACTGGTGTATATACCGGGATCCAATTACAAGAAAATCAGTAAAAACCAACAGGGCCCTTTTTATACGTGAAAAAGATTCCCTGGTAAATGTATATGCAATAAAATTTCGTAGTAGTAAAGATTACAATAAAGATAGTTTTGAAAAGCGTCACATAAAATGGGATAAGCATTTGAAGGAGTACATATACTACACAACTAAGTATCTCCAATATTTCAATAAATTTCCCGCAGATAATAATACTGAAGAGATTTTAGACAATTTCAAAAGATCTAACGGAAATGTGGAAATAAAGAATGAAAAGGTGATAAGAAAGATTCAACCTAAACGAAAGTACTTGGATGGAGAAACAGTTCTTTATCATGTGGATTTGTATCCTGAAATGAAAGCAGTGCCACCAGGGAAATGGGACAGCGTGGAAGTCTTGCATATGAGACCTGTGTATAATTGTAAGGAATTACAGACGGAATATGGAGAGACAGTTCCCCGAATCCCAATGGGTAAGTTCTGGAAAACTATTCAAATGTAACTTTGTCAGCGAATTTTGAATTTTGACAGTGAATTTATATATTCATGTTTGTATCTATTTCAATTTAAAAAAGATTATGATGAACCTACTTTTCCGTTTAGGTACTCAAAGATACTCATTAAAATAAGTTAGATATGAATAGTAATATCCATTTTCATTTAATAGCATTTAAAATGTATTTATATCACAACATTCTTTAATGATTTAGCAATTAAGATTATTTAGCCTCAATTTTTAAAACTGTATTATAGGATTATTATCACGGTAGGTACATTTGCCTACACTATTAATGGCCTCGTCAATGATCTAATTACGCTCTCCGAGATCAAGGGTTAAGAGGCAATGATTACATTGTCGTTCATCTATGACGGATTGTTAAGACGAGACTATTGTAACAAACGAAGTATTTTCCTTAATTTTTAAGGAAAACCCTAGTTCAATCACAGTTATTAATTTACCTTTTGGCGATTAACGGCAATATTGAAGTAAGCGTGTATTGCCTGTAGATAATAACAATGAAACTAATGAGTAATTATTTACCTAACTTTCAGTTGTTTACTAACTTAGAACTGTAACTAAAAATGTTAATAGGAAAGGGGACCTGGTAAGAAGGGTCCCCTAGCAGGCAGCCATGGTGCCTCATGGCTGAACCAATCTTATTGTATCAATAGTCCTATTTGAGATCATACACTATAAGTTTCTTAGCTTGAATCGACAATTAGGTCTCCGCGATGTTTTCTTGTGTAGTAATTAGACTTAGGACATTCTTGTGTACAAAATGATGTCTAATTATGACAACTAGGTCTTCTATTAACTCGACTTAATAGGCTTATAATATCACTTATTTACTGACTTAATTACCTAATTATTTTTAACTTCATGATCGAAGTATTTACTTCCTACTATCTATTATCTTTTAACTGTTTCTCAGTTCCTTAGACCTCTAGGCTAAGAAAGGACGATGCGATCTATGTAATTATACTAATAAAATCTGAAACAAGATTAATACTATAAACTTAAGATCGACAAGATTGTAACGTAATATTTTTGTTTGTTTCGTGTTCAAGGGGATGCCGTCACCGTGGGTTGTGTGACGTACAAATGTATCGGCGACTTCAACGATGGCGTGCAGTGGGTCGCCACCGCCAGGGAGGGCTGCGCGCGCTCCACCACCGAGGGAGTGGTACTCCGAGTTGATGATGACGCTGCTTATCGCATGAATACGACGCCAACAGTCGTGAGTTTGCTAACCTATGAAAATGCTAACCTTCTTATGTGATAACCTTTATCTGTAAAAGTCAATCTTTTACCAAACTGAAATAAGGCCAAGTTTCTGACTAATTTTCTACAAAAATAAATACATTTAGATATCAAGTAATCAACAAAACTTAAAGAAGTAAATATATGTATATGTTTAATGAATCGTTATAAAAAAAGCTTTAAATTACACTGTATCCATGTTATTGTGCATTTTCTTCATATTTTCGTGGTATAAATATTTAGATTTTGAACGGAAAACTCACACTTTCCCGCACCAAGCGACACTTCTGGCAAATCATTTTTATTAATAAATGGTGTAGAAGCGTAGATAACTGAGATATGATACATATACTAAGACAAGATTAAGATCCCAAAGTTTTTATCCTGACAGGCCAATGACACAAGCGAGAGCTCCGAGGAGTACGACAGCAAACGACCATGGAAGACCACCACCACTACCACCACGACTTGCACCGAAGAGGATACCACCACCGAAACTGTAATCACAGCCAATATAACGACTGAGGAAGTTATAACAGTCACCACTCCATGGACCACCACTGAAGCAACGTCGCTTCCAACGACACCTGCACCGATAACAGTAAGTCGAAGGTAGAATAGAAATCGTAATACCATGATATCATGATAGTAATCGTGAGCCAATCAATATTACGTAATATGATTGATTACAATAATCTCATTTAAAAATTCATTCGTAGCCGGCAGTTATTTCTACGCCGCTATCATTTTCTCTTTTCTCTCCTAACGATTTCTGCTTTTTCTTATTCTTTTTATTTAATCTGAATTGAAGAATAATGTAAGAAGGCATTGAAGTATTATTATAAGTAAGAAGGCATTTTTATTTTTATTAACCGACTTCAAAAAAAGAAGGAGGTTCTCAATCGAAAGCTGGTGGCTGTCTTGTGGTCCCACATAAATTTTATTGAGATCTGACAATGGCATCCATGAGAAAACCACATAAGTCGTAAATTTGTGTTAAGATGTGCGCGACAAATTGACGAATAACTCAATATCACGCCAACCGATTTCGATGATTCTTTTTTTAATCGAAAGCAGCTTTCGATTAAAAAAACAATCATCAAAATCGGTTCGCCCAGTCGAAAGTTCTGAGGTAACGAACATAAAAAAATACAGTCAAATTGAGAACCTCCTCCTTTTTTTGAAGTCGGTTAAAAATGGCGACTTTTATCTCATAGTTTTCTATTAACTATATTATAAGTATCACTTTCAAGAAGAGTAGTTAATATGTTTATTTGTTTCATCCACAGCCTGAAGATCAATTGCAACAAGTCATGGATGACTTGGACCGGTTGGTCAACGATTCAGTATCCATGGATAATATCACTACAGTTTTCGGCCAGGTCAGTGTGGATTCATAATATTTTATATTCCTCAGAAAACAAGTGTAGTTTGAGATCGTATGCTGTGCTAAGAACTCGTATCTTTAGTGTTTTCAAAATACCGTAAAAGTGATTCCATAAGATATAAGTTAAAAGCCAGGAATTACTTTAACTTTTGAACTTGGTATTTTGTAGAATAATTTTAGCTTCATCTTTAAGCTTTTCACAAAAATATGAAGACAATTATATCACTGTATATATATATGGAGGAATGGTAAAACAATCCTAATTTTGTAGTTTGCCCAATGGAATTCCATGTTGTGTTTCAGGTGAACAACATTCTAGAAGTAGATGAAGACCTAGAGATTCCTGGTCGCTTGTTACATTTACTAGATAAGCTGGGGTCTGCAGTGGATCTCAACGGCTCCCACACGGCAACGGCCGTGAGCTCCAACGTCGCACTCCTGGTAGCCGATGCAGATCCTGACAGACCCATCCGTGGTTTGAGGATAGCAACTAGAGAATTTGACCAGTTCACAAACGAATCCTTCGAAATTATGACCCGTGAGTAAACGTCTTATGTTTTATGTTAAAACTTATTGTACTCTTTCTCGTTAGTGTCCACCGATAATAGATGGCTAAGGCGCTCCACCCACTGAAGACGCGTCCCGCCGCGGTGCGCGGAGCGACGGATAACGCAACTGCGCGCTGGGCGATTTCCCGCGCGTTGCCGCGTCAGCAATGTGTTGTGCTAGGCGTGATTTCTATATAAATTGAGATACTTGCATACAATGGTAAAATCTGCCATCCCGCGCACCGCGACGGGGCGCGGTGCAGTGGGTGGAGCGCCTTAAGATGTAAACATGAAGATCAGCAATATTCAAGAAAGAAAATTTTTGCTATTTCAGAATGGGAACCACCATAGGGAATCCGTTGTAATTTCGTGTTCCAGCTTGAATATCTTACGATATTTTATAAGTGTAAAGGACTCCATCCATTTTGAGTCCAGCCAACACCTCCCCTGCTTGTGGTGCACCCTTATGGAAAACGGACCAGGCTATGGTACGGTACCTGGTCCTTTTGTTGGAGATCGCTGGGCTTTGAACCTCCCAGATTAGAAAGATTCCGACGGTACTTATAAGAATTGTGCCCATTCTTGGTATTAGTTAATTTATTTTGTTTGTCGCTTTTGTTTCCAGAGGTACCAAACTCGACTACACTTGATCTGGGCAACAACGAGGCCGTTGTCCAGTTGCCGGCGTCAGTGGCGGAGTCCACCCGCCGCATTAGCTTCGTGGTGTTCCGCAATGATCGCGCGTTCCGCCCGCCCCCCGGTTCCGACCCCCACCAGCTCGCCAGCGTCAACAGCCGCGTGCTTAGTGTCAACGTGCAGAATCTCACGCAATTTGAAAAGGGAGAGGTAAGATACTTCTACAACGTGGTCCTCTGTTTTTAATTAAACTTCTTCCAATACTATGATAACTTGTGTACAATATTATCATATTTCTAATTTAAAAACTATTTTTGCAGGTTATAGATATTCATATAAGCCCAATCACGGCAAATGTTTCGAGAAATGAAAGTCGTACCTGTGCGTACTGGCACTTTTCTGGCGTCGACGAGACGAGCGGTTACTGGTCGCAGGAGGGCTGCTCCTTCATTCGCGCGGTGCGGCCCGGCCTGCTGGACACCTGCCGCTGCACCCACCTCACGCACTTCGCTGAGATCTTGGTGCCCCGAACCGTCTTCTCCGAGAAAAACGAAGACGTACTCGAAACCATATCCATCGTCGGATGCTGCCTCTCCATCCTCGGATTGACAATGGTGGCCGTCACGGCTATCCTGTTCAGGACGTGGCGAAGAGACTTCAACAATAAAATATGGCTCCAATTATGCATATCGATCTTATTTATGTCCATCTGCTTCTTAATCATCGTATTCGTAAGGTTCGACCACTACAACATCGGGTGCATGATTGTTGGTATCGCGTTGCACTACTCGGTTCTTTGCTCATTCTGCTGGATGTTGGTCGCTGCCGTGATATCGTATCGAAGATTAGTTCTGGTGTTTACTAGAGAAGCTTCCCATAAGTTGTTGAGAGCTTCTGCGTTTTCTTATGGAGCTCCGTGTGCCGTGATTGGCATTCTTCTTTCTATCGCCCCGCACTCGTATGCGGGACGCTTCGAGGAGAAGACTCCGTCGGGTTCCTTTTGCTATCCCTCCGGCCTCGGCCTCTGGCTAGCGGTGTATGCGCCCATAGCGGCAATGCTTCTCGCGAACTGGACGCTATTCGCCTTGATAGTTCGCTCCGTGTTTGCAACAAAGAGAATTCAGAGACATGGCGACACGAACGAAGCGCTCAGATGTGCTTCCGTCAGTTGCTTGCTAGTGTTTCTGTTTGGGCTTCCTTGGATCTTTGGGCTTTTCGCTTACAACATAGCGGCTGCCTACTTATTCACTTTAACAGTGACGTTCCAGGGTTTTATACTGTTTCTGTTTTTCGTTTTGGGAAACAAAAAGACGAGAGACTTGTGGCTCAACAAGCTAAAAATTAAACAGACTCGCAAGGTGCCCGTGACGTCATCTACATTCACGAACAGAAGCACCGGGTACCGCGGCGTGGTCCCTCCCTCCACGATCGAGGGCCAGGTATCTAAGCCGAGATCCTTAACATCGTCCGATGATTCAAAATTTTCTTGACAAAGGCCTTACATTACAAAGCCAACAAGAGGCCAATAATTTGTACTTTATTTATACTTGGGCAACTAAGGCCCACCATCCGCTTTCCCCCTTTCAGCTGCTTGGCCTGTGATGCAGCGGGTTTGATGGTGGCAGCAATGACAGCGTTTACATTGTGACATGTTCTCCCAGGCTGACTTACTGAAACAGCGCTGCGTAGTAACGTAATTCGGCACTTTATTCATAGATGGTCTTGTCCGATACCTCCACATTAAGTAGACTTCATTAAACCCAGGATAGTCTTCAGTGATGTGATGTCCTTCAACGGCCTGGTAACACTGACGATGTCAAAAGTGAAAGGGGACGGTATATGCTGCTCCTTGGCCACGAACGTGGACACGTCGTCATTCTCAGTCATCTTCAGGTCAGTCACCTTCAATACACTGATGTTGTACTGGATTCCTTATTGAGTTCTACCTGAAGCACTTGGAAAAGCAGCCCCTTGCTACTGCTTTTCTCTTCTTCCTTGAAGTTCAACTTACAGATCTGTAAGATGTATTTCTGTGGTGTTGATGGCATGTTGTATAGATGCCAAGAACTCGTTGGCTATACGCTGATATGCGTACTTTAACACGCCTGTAAGTATTCACGCGCAATGCCAAGCGCACTTAAATGTTTAGTGTATAAATGTGTATACTGAAAATGTCTTGTTCTATTCAATGTTCCTGTCGATGGGCCGCTTAGTCCAATATTTATTTTCATACTAGATTTACATTTATCAGTTTAAAAGAAAAATTTAAATTATCTCTGTTTTGATCCTTTATCAAAATTCCTTTTACGGGTATAGTATATATCGATTTGTTGTTTAACTGGGTTATGCACTAGGTAACTAAATCTCCTCCTTACTGCATCAGGGACTGCACTAGTCCTTAGTCCTTACTACCGAATTCGTTATTTCATATTTGTGATGCTGTGTTTTCTGTATCATCATACATTTTTGATGTTGGATAATTTTCTTTTTGGATTTTGAGTATTCGACATTTTGCAGTCCAATTGTGCCAACACGGATATGAAACTTAACTGAACTGTCATTTTTAGAATTTAGAAAAAAAAATACTACACAATATTATGGTTTATTGTATATTTGAAATGATATGTATAATAAAAAACAGTTTGAAGAATCCTTATACTATTATATCTGTACGATATATTTTACGTTAAATATTGCTGTAGATTTATGATTTTCCTCTTCAGTAGTGAACAAGAAATTATTATTGTAATATATTATTTTTGAGTAACTCTAATATCTAAGTAAGTTTAAAGGTATAGACACAATTAAATTATGTATTATTTAGTGTACAGAACAAAATATTTCAACAGCTAACGACGCCGACGTGTTTGAATATGTAGATTTGCTGTAAGAATCGAGGCATTTATTACTAGTAGTAACTATTTAATTTAGTTAAGTCACTATTACAATAATAAACAATGTTATTTATTACATTTGTATTTTATTTATTTTCAAACAGTATTCTAAATGATAGTCCAGTCATTATATATGTATGTAGGATTGAGTTATTAAGTAAGTAAGCGATGGAAGAATGGAACGTTGACAGGATACGGATATGAATAGGTGAAGTATGAATGTGTGAGAAAGGGATGGATGTGTGTGAATGAAAGGGAGCAGAGAGAATGGCAAGATGGCAGATCCTTTTTTGAGCGATGAGTGAAGACGAAAGACGTAGACGAAGAAATTAAATAAAAACGAAGTTATAGAAGACGAAAATCTTTTATTGCACCACGCCCCACGCCACAATTTGGGGGCATCGTCCGGGATCGAAGAAAAGAAGACGAAAGAAACGACGAACACGAAAATCTGCGGCGAACAGTTGTACTTTGCACGTGGTGTGGCGGTTGGTGTGGTTTTGAAAATTTTACAAGAAGATTGAAGAATGCCGAAGGTAGGCAAGACGGGCGAGGAGCAAGGAGACGCGGTGTTACCGTTTGCGGATGCCGAGGAACCTGGTGTGGATTGCGGGCAGCGGTGTGTAAGCATGTTTCAGTACGCCGAGGAGATGGTACCTAAGTTCAGCGGCAACGAGAAAACATATACTGCTCTCAAATTTGTGCAGGAGATTGAAGACAATGCGGAGATTTTCGGATGGTCCGAGTTACAGCGGCTTATAGTGGCTAGGCGGTCACTTATAGGCACAGCGGCCTTATGGCTAAGATCTGAGAAGCCATTTAAAACGTGGGTGAGCTTAAAAACGGCTATACTTAAGGAGTTTCCAGACACCCTTGACAGTAAAACCGCTCACGAAATGATGTGCGCTCGTAAAAAATTGCCCGGTGAAAGCTGTATCGACTACATGTTGGTAATGAAGGAGATGGGCAAACGTGGCAAATTACCAGACTATGTGGCCATCAAGTATATTGTAGACGGAATAAGGGACAGTGAGATGAACAAAATAACACTACACGGCGTGACTACTTACACAGATTTGAAAGAAAAATTAAAAATTTATGAAACCGTCAAATTGAAAATGAAACCGGAGGTGAATCGGCCTAAAGTATCGAGATGCTACAATTGTGGAGAATGGGAACATAAGTCGGCGGAGTGTCCTAATAGAAATAACGGGATAAAATGTTTTAAATGTAACCAATTTGGCCATATTGCATCGTCCTGTGGGAAAAATAGTCATCAACATGGCGGCGGCGGCGCTGGCGGCGCGGCAAATTCACGAAGATCTCAATTCGGCCAAGATCGGCCCGACTTCGGGAATTTTCGTCGGCACGAAGAAAGCCGAGGGAGCCGAGGAAGATCGACCAATGGTGAGCGCGACGAACGGCAGGTGTACCAACCGAAGGTTGAACGACCGAGAATGGCTATGTTCGGATCGAGATCGAACAACTTCACGTCATCCGATCGTCAAGTTGGCAGTACCGAAGATGGCGCGATGACAAGCCGGCAAATGGCGACCGATACGTCAACATCAAGTTCAAACGTCAACAACGTCATGGAAGAATGCGTCAATGCAGATGTAAACAATGTTCGAGTTCAAAAGATTTCGAATTCAAAACCGGTAGTTGAGATAAAATTGAACGGATTTAAAGTGAACGCGCTTGTCGACACGGGCAGCGATATAAATTTACTAGACGAATCAGTGTACCGCGAGTTTCTTAAAAACTTTAGCCGACATAGTGAATATTTAGTGTTAACGGGACTTGGTAATCAGTCGATTAAATCAATAGGAAAATGTGTAGTGCCTACTTATATAGACGATAAATGTTTTGATGTCACTTTTCATGTGGTACCTCCAGGTACAATGCCTTATCGTGTCATATTGGGGCAAGAGTTGTTGTCAAATTACACTGTAGTATTTAGTGAAAGGTCTGTCCATTTGATAAATAAAGATGAGGAATGGTTTAGGGGCTTAGAATGTGTGGCAAATTGTGATGTTGTTGTAGGTAATACTTGCAGCCCTTCAGTTAGACGAGAGGTTTTGCAGTGCATAGAAGAGTACCAACCTGTGCAGAGTAAAGTGGCTCCATTGGAATTGAAGATCATATTGAAGGATGACATACCTGTGGCACATCGTCCGCGGCGAATGTCTCTTATGGAACGTGAAATTGTTGAGCAACAGGTAAAGGAGTGGCTGGACCAGAAAATCATTCGGGTAAGTTATTCTGAGTATGCTAGCCCAATAGTGTTGGTTAAGAAAAAGGACGGATCTACAAGGGTTTGCATTGATTACAGAGATATAAACAAGAAGATAGTTAAAGACGAATATCCCCTGCCTATAATAGAAGATTTAATTGATAAGTTAACTACTGCAAAGTTTTTCAGTGTTCTAGATTTAAAAAATGGTTTTTTCCATTTGAATGTTAGCGAGGAGTCCATTAAATATACTGCTTTTGTCAGCCATCACGGCCAATGGGAATTTCTTAAAGCACCTTTTGGACTCTCGGTTTGTCCAAAATACTTTACTAGGTTTGTGACTATAATATTTAGAGAATTGGTAGCACAAAATATTATGGCAACATTTATTGATGATATTATAGTGTATGCCGAGGATGAAGTCCAAGCTTTAAATAATTTAAAATGTGTATTAAAAGTTGCATCTGACTACGGCTTACAGATTAATTGGAAAAAAGCAAACCTGATCACACGCAGAGTGGAGTACCTAGGACATACAGTCGAGGATGGGACAGTACGGCCATCGACAGACAAGACCGATGCTGTGGTGAGGTATCCTGAGCCAAAAACATTTAAACAGCTGCACAGCTTCATCGGATTGACATCTTATTTCCGCAAGTATATTCCAAATTATGCTTTATTAGCGAAGCCATTGACAGATCTCATGAAAAAGGGAACCAGGTTTACATTTAGTGACATTCAAAGTCAGGCTTTTCATGTATTGAAGCAGAAGTTGGCTAATAGTCCAGTTCTATCTTTGTACAATTCGAGACTAGAGACTGAATTACATACAGATGCTTCTAGTGTAGCCTATGCTGCGATACTTCTGCAAAGGTCACCAACAGGTGAGTTACATCCTGTACATTACATGAGTAAGAGAACTACAGAATCAGAAAGTAAATACAGCAGTTATGAGCTTGAAGCTCTAGCAGTGGTCCAAGGTGTCAAGAAGTTTCATCATTACTTATTTGGTATTAAATTTAAGATTGTGACGGATTGTCAAGCCTTTAAAATGACTCTCAATAAGCGAGATTTAACACCTAAAGTAGCCAGGTGGGTGCTTTTGCTTGACCAATATGATTATGTCATTGAGCATAGGTCTGGCAGTCAGATGAGACACACTGATGCATTGAGTAGGAATTGTTATGATACAGTAATGGTAATAAACTTACATGATCAAATTCAACATGCACAGAATTGTGATGAAGGATTGAAAGCTATAAAAGAGATACTGCAGCAGCGAGCTTACGGGGATTACATCTTGGAGAGAGGATTACTCTACAAAGGTATCGACAAGAAATTAGTTATACCTAAAAGTATGGAGACTGAAATTATAAGAAGAGTACATGAACGTGGACATTTTTCTAAGAAAAAGATGATTGAACTTGTAGGTAAGGATTATTTTATTAAAAATTTAAATAGTAAAATTGAGGAGTTTCTTGTGACTTGTATACCATGTCTACTGGCTACAAGAAAAGAAGGACGGCAGGAAGGATTCCTGAATTCTATTGAAAAACACAATATTCCATTGCATACTTTGCATTGTGACCATATTGGACCGTTATCACAGACTAAAAAACAATATAACTACATTCTTACTGTAGTGGATGGATTTTCTAAATTTGTATGGATATTTCCCACTAAGGGCACAACCTCAAAGGAAACTTTAAGTAAACTTTCAATTCATCAGCAGACGTTTGGCAACCCTGCCAGAATTATCACTGACAGAGGTACATCATTTACCAGTTCAGACTTCAAAGAGTACTGTGAGAGAGAAAATATTGAACATATAACCATCACGACGGGAGTACCACGTGGTAATGGACAAGTGGAGAGGATTCATAGAACTATTATTTCTATCCTAACCAAACTTTGCATTTCAGATCAGACTCTCTGGTATAAGCATGTGAGTCGTCTCCAGCAAGCTTTAAATGGCACTTTTCAGAGAAGCATAAATACTACACCATTTCAGTTAATGATGGGCGTTAAGATGAAAACTAAAGAAGACATTGAAATTTACAATTTATTACAGCAAGAGAGTATAGACTGTTTTGTTCAAGAAAGAGAAGAATTACGGCTTTCAGCTAAGGAGCAGATAGCCAAAGTTCAAGAGGAAAATGCTAGGTCATACAATAAAAAGAGGAAAGAAAGCACTAAATATCAAGAAGGAGATAGAGTTCTCATCAAAAGGACCCAATTTGGATCTGGTCTCAAATTAAAGGAAAAATTTTTGGGGCCATACATTGTCACTAAGGTCAAGAGGAATGATCGATATGACCTGGAGAAGGTTGACAGCTCTAGAGAGGGGCCAACCAAAACTTCTAGTTCTGCAGATTATATGAAACCATGGCCTGAGTTTCATGATAGTATAGGTGAATAATTTTGAGTTGATTAATTTTTGATGATTATTTTTTTAATTTAATATTTCATGCAACCAGACCTTTCTCTATGTACGAACTGCAGTGTAAATTTGTCAAAAATAAGTCATGTAAAATTAAGTAAATGTAAAATGTAATATAAAACGGTAATAATCAGAGATCATTTGTTAACTTAAAAGTAGGATTGTTATGTAAACAAAGTTGTAACTTAATTTTCTAAAGAGTAACTTATGAGTAGTATAATAATTCTGTGAGTATAATGTCGTTTGTATTGTATCTTTTCTAGTGTTTCCATGTAAGATGATCTAATAATAAGTTAGACAGGTGTCTAAGTTAAGTAGTTTATAAGCTTTGTATAAGTAAGAAGTTTTTACTTGAGTTTTAAGTTGTTATATTGTAAAATTTTATTGTCGGTATGATTGTGTGTATGAGGATGTGTTTGGTTTGCTTAAAAATTGTATTCTATAGTATTGTAATGTTGTGTAAGACGAGTGTGACTGTTTTGAATGAGTTGGTATGCTAGGGTAAGAGAGTAGGGCTGGGCTAGAGTCAGCCAGACCCGCAGGATGGCCGAGATGTAGGATTGAGTTATTAAGTAAGTAAGCGATGGAAGAATGGAACGTTGACAGGATACGGATATGAATAGGTGAAGTATGAATGTGTGAGAAAGGGATGGATGTGTGTGAATGAAAGGGAGCAGAGAGAATGGCAAGATGGCAGATCCTTTTTTGAGCGATGAGTGAAGACGAAAGACGTAGACGAAGAAATTAAATAAAAACGAAGTTATAGAAGACGAAAATCTTTTATTGCACCACGCCCCACGCCACATGTATATTTGGAAATGCTTGTGAACCGAGAAGGCTAAATGGATATTACGTGGGGGAGTCTAGAGTGCGAGCGGCTAAATCGAAACTGGGCAAAGGCCAAAGACTTACCGACTGCGGCGTGTTAGAGGCCTTTTGTTCTTTAATCTGAAGTTGAAACTGTAATTTAATATAAACTAGCTGTTGCCCGCAGCTTCGCATACGGAAATTATGTTTTACCTTATTTGTACCTCTTGCATAAGGAAATTTAAAAAACGATGAATTTATATTGAAGTACTTTATACCTATACTGAAACCCACGATAAATCACTAAGGATTCCTCCAGGAGTGGGTTTTGAAAAATAAGAAATATTCACATTATTATTTTTTTCTCTTTTTTTGCAAAATTTTGAAAAACTGAAAAATATGTGTTCCATCAATTTAAGCAAGGAACATTTGTTGCAAATTTGAAGCAAATCGGTTGATGTTTTAAAATTATTCCATACAAACTTTCATCCCGTTTTCCGGGGAAACCTGTAACGTACGATTTATATATCGCTCGTCACATGTAGCCATAGTTATTGTTTTGTAGTAGAAATTCATTTAACTCTTCATATTTTGACATATTACCACAGATTGTTTAAACCTTCACACATTTGACATGTTTGCCATAGATAAATAATTTCAAAATTTAACATAGCTTAACTAGTTACGCGACGTGTCGTGATGTGACGGGAGTTTAATGAAATCACATAACTTGTTTTAATTTGATTTTATTAATTTGAAATACAAATAGAAATTTGATAGTGGTGTTTTTGGAAATAAAACTATTTATAAGACTTCATTGTTTATTTATTTTACAAAACTTATTAAATTGCGTTTGGTAGAACTTATCATAGACATTGCCATATTTAAAAATTAGTTACTCTGTGCAATCTTGCATAGACCTTACGTATCTATGATACAAGCGACCATAGTCCTTTATGATCTGCGCTCGTTCTTTTTCTGATTGGAAAGCCGGCCTATTAATATGTCTTTTCGGCGAATAATTTGTTTTTGGGGTTTTTCTTTGTAAATTCGTTCGGAGGTACTTGGTTACTTATAAAAACGACTTCCGCGTCGTGTCCACGATGGGGGGCGACGTGTTTTTTTCTTTATAATACGTAAAACCGGCATCTCTTCGAAGACCGCGTTGTTGACTTGATTACATAACGTAATGGAAGGCGCATTTGCGGTGAGTGTTTGGTTAATCATTGATATTTCTTATTCGAAATTCATAAAGCAAAGCATTTTGCAATGCATTACACGAGGATAACGTGTAGGTATTCCTTGTTACAGCTTTCAACTATGGATTTATTCCAACTACGGATTTATTTCAACTATGGATTTATTTCAACTACGGTTTTTTTCAACTACCATTTAAAGTCTTCCCATAACCTATTAACTACTTAGTTGAACAAGGATTATGTATATCCTTTTCTTTTCACTTCCCGCGGCGTTTCGCTGAACCCGTGGTTTAGTCATCACATTAGTGATGTTTTTGTTTAATGTTCCACTGTAATAATTCCATAATTTTTTTGATTCCTTACTACGCTTTCCGCGAGTGAGTTTCCTAATGGAGTTCTTGACCTTTTGATGTCAATGAATATCACCTTTCCTTATTTTGGGCGGAGTATACATTCCTACCCACTTTTCTTTGGAGCCTGGACTGCGAACTCAAGATGAGGAGACCCTTACCTTGGAGAATACCATCGCAGTGATGAAGCAGCGTTGCGGTCCACTGCTGGGGACGGGGATCACATTAAGAGGACGTGCCTTTTTTTGCCTAAGTAATTTTATACAGGTACAAGTTTGTGATATTTTTCTACCATACAATACAACTTTTACAAACAATTAAATTTAGAATGTTTAGAATATTTGTAACTTAGTATATTTAATTCTACAGGATTTATCTGTATTTGGTAACTTTTACTTTTGTGCGGCTCATAGCAATTTGATGCCAAGTCTTTGTTTGTTTTGAAGGAATAAAAGATCCTTTGGTACATATAATATTTTATTTCTCTCCTCAGCAAAATATCATGTTTAGTTTATTATGCTTAGTACATTTACTACTTAGATTTTCATACAACACTGAAGTAAAAAGCCCGCTTTGAGATTAATAGTTCAATGTTTTATCCGGCTTTGTTATCCGTACTGCGAGGCAGGTGGATGGTCTCCTTGGCGCCCGTATTCTTGGTTTAGTTCTTTTCTTTCTTATATTTATTTAGGAGATCATCAGCTCATTAACATCTGAGCAAGGTTCGCCTACTGACGGGTACATTTATTTGGTGGGTTTGTGTTCTATTTATCTTTAATTTATCTTTATATTGTAGCCAAACACAACACCCCACTTGTTTTTACCACCCCGTACAAATTCCCCGTGGCTACAATGCCTACAATGCCTACAATGGCACCGCGGAACAGGGACTGATTTTTTAGACAGGACTGATTTTTTAGACCGACTTGATTTGTTCAGTTCGGACAGACTTGTTAGTTCAGATTTATTTAGATTTATACATGAGTAATTTATACTTGTGTTAATTTTGGTAACATACATACTCAGTGTTGTTATTTTGTTATACATGATATATTGTTGAGACTTAGTTTTGCTTGGCAAATGATTTGTTTTAAGTAAAAGTTGTATGGTATTTTTGTATAATTTCCTTCCTATTTTGTTTATTGAACAATTATCATTGGTGTATACCTACTTATTTTGGTTCAACATAGAAAAGTACTTACTTGTTTTCATTAAAGCTGTGAATCTAGTGTTATTTGAGGAATTTAAAGTTAACTATATTTGCTATTTGAATTGGTAATATTTGAAATAAAGTTAGAGAGTAATAATAAATTTAGTTTGATAACATCATTAATTAACATTAAATATTAACCTTGTTGAAGTTTGAAAATATTATAATAGTACTACTGAAAGTTATTCTACTTTCATTTTGAAGTTGTTGGTTATTAAAGTACATAATTTAGTATAGAAATATTAACTTACAGTTATATAGAATTAAATTAAATACTTGTTATTGTAATAATTTAGTTTGAAGTTTTGTCACTGTTGGTGAATAATCTTGTTCACATTCACATAGTTATTAACATTGGTTAAGATGGAGGGTACAGCCTCTGTTTCTAAGTCTGACAAGGAAACTATAAATATGCCTACAACCAGTCACGAACAAGAACCTGCACCTAATGTGTCTTTCCAAGTGCATGCTCAGACTCAGAATCAGGATGTGTTCTGCTCGGATGATAATATGATAACATTAGATAATGTGACAACAACACCACAATCAAAACTAGTTTCGAATAACAATTCAACTGCCTTAGACTCAACTTTGCCTGTTGCTAACTATTATTTGAGAAAACATTTTGACTTTTCAAAACTTAACTTAACTTTTAATGGTAAAACATGTCCAATGGAATTTCTAACTCGGTTAGAGGAGTTAAAACCTGTTAAAGGGTATAATGATCATCAGTGTTTCTTAGCTTTGCCAGTATTATTAACAGATATTGCATTAAAATGGTACAGGGGTAGAAAACATTTTATTCTTAATTGGTCACAATTTAAAATTGAGTTTTTAGACTACTTTACTCCGAGAGACTATAATTATAGATTAGAGTATGAAATTAGGACCAGGAAGCAGCGAGTTGGTGAAACTTTGTCTGAGTTTATCGTTGAGTTGATGGATTTATCTGCAAAACTGCAAGTTCCTCTCTCTGAAAGGACCTTACTAGACATTGTTAGACATAACATGTTGCCGGAGTATTCTGTTCATCTGATTGGCCGATGTGTCATATCACTCAATGAAATTATGCATTTAGGTAAAGAAATTGAATCTTTCCATTCGCTTCACCCGAATAATAGTTTATTACCATCTAATATAAAATCTGAAACTTTTGTAAAATCAGATAATTTTAAATCTAATTCTTCACCTCAGTATAAAAGTAATCCTTCTAGAAATAGTATTGTTTGTTTAAAATGTAAAAAGATTGGTCATTCTTATAGGGACTGTAAGTTATTTCCAGGTGTTAAGTGCTTCACGTGCGGCCAGCCCAATGTAGTAACTAAGCAGTGTCCCAAGTGCAATTCCAAAAAGAATGTTTCCATTGTAAATGACTGCGATCCAGAAAAACGAGTAGTGCCTCACTGTGATCGGTTTTTAAATGAAAATGACAGATCCACATTGAGATTTAGTCAAACTTCTAATCCTAATTTATCTAGTAAACTTATAGTTAACTCTAACGATAGTAGTATAGAACAACAAGTGGCTTCACTTCTTGAATGTAGTTCTGATACTCGACCTTACTTATCATTTACTGTCAAGGGCCGAAAATTTCTAGGTTTGTTGGACAGTGGTGCTCAAATTAGCGTTCTAGGTAATAATTCACACTTAATATTTCAAGATATAGGTTTTAATATTCAACAGTCTTCTTCTTTTGTTACAACTGCCGATGGAAAGCAACAACATGTTATAGGTATTATGGAGTTGCCCATTAAGTGCGTAAAGCGTGTTAGATTATGTAAATTTGCTATTATACCATCAATATCAAATGATATAATTCTTGGTATAGATTTTTGGCTTACATTTGATATTTTTTCTAAATTGCGTAAAGAAGTTTCTTTTGTAAATTCATATGGGAAACCAGTTGAAATCGCTTCTATTGGACCTGCATCTAGCTTAACTTTTGAAGAGAGAACTCGTTTAAATAAAATAACTAGATTATTTGAGAATATATCTTACGAAAAGAAAGGTTTAGGTAAAACAGATTTAGTTCAACACAAGATTGTAA
The DNA here is from genome assembly GCA_951805285.1 of Thymelicus acteon. Lineage (NCBI taxonomy): Eukaryota > Metazoa > Arthropoda > Insecta > Lepidoptera > Hesperiidae > Thymelicus > Thymelicus acteon. Next base: position 19,566,278 of record OX638217.1, read on the forward strand.
CTTTTGGTGAGCCTATCAAGCAGAGGTACTATCCTTTGAGTCCTGCTAGATTAAATTCTTTAAATTTGGAAATAGATAAAATGTTAGCAGAAGGAATTATTCAACCTTCAAAATCTCCTTGGAGTAGTCCACTTGTTTTAGTTACAAAGAAAGATGGTAGTCTTAGAGTCTGTTTGGATTCTCGTAAATTAAATTCCGTAACAGTAAAAGATTCTTATCCACTCCCATATATATCTAGAATTTTGAGTAACCTTAGAGACGCTCGATATCTTAGCTCTATCGACCTCTCTAAAGCTTTTTATCAAATACTTTTAGAAGAAACGTCTAGAGAAAAGACAGCTTTTGTAGTACCAGGCAGGGGACTTTTTGAGTTCGTTAGGATGCCATTTGGAGTTACAAATGCACCCGCCGAATTACAACGGTTATCCGATAGATTGTTTGGTCCAGAGTTCGATGACAATCTGTTCTGTTTCTTGGACGATTTAATTTTAATTTCTAAAGATTTTGACAGTCATTTAGCGTTATTAGAAAAAGTTTATAATAGACTAGTAGAGTCAGGACTTACCATTAATTTATCAAAATCCGAATTTTGCAAAGATAAATTAAAATATTTAGGTTATGTTGTAGATAAAGAGGGCTTACACACTGACCCAGAGAAATTAGAATCGATTAAAAATTTTCCTACACCTAGATCTGTTAAAAATGTCAGAAGTTTTGTTGGTATGTGTTCTTATTACAGAAGATTTATTCCAAATTTTTCACATCATGTTGCTCCTTTGACAAAATTAACCAGCGGTAAAAAGAATGTAAAATTAAAATTTGTGTGGAATGATAAAGCAGAGGAATCATTTAATTATTTAAAAAATGCTTTGATGACAGCGCCAGTTTTGCAATGTCCTAATTTTAGTAAACCATTTTTCCTTCATTGCGATGCCAGTGGTTATGCTGTTGGTAGTGTTTTGATGCAAGAGGACGACTCAGGTCAACAACATCCAATTGCCTATTTTTCAAAATTATTATCAAAATGTGAACGAAATTATAGTGTTACTGAAAGAGAGCTTTTAGCTATTTTATTATCTATTGAGCATTTTCGACCATATATTGAGGGAACTGAGTTTACTGTAGTCACCGACCATGCCAGCTTAAAGTGGTTAATGAGCTTGACGAATCCTTCTGGTAGATTGGCCAGGTGGGCAGCCCGTTTGTCGCAGTATAAGTTTGACATCATTCATAAAAAAGGTACCAGCCACGCCGTTCCAGATGCTTTGTCCCGTGTAGAAATAGCTGAAATAAGTTTGTGTCCAGATGATATTCATGACCCTTGGTATTCTAAAATGTATATTAATTGTCAGAAATATCCTTCTAAATTTAAAAACTTTAAAGTAGATAATGAAACCTTGTATAAATATGTAAAACCTAAGAACGATTTATGTCAGAATTTAGCTTGGAAGATAGTAATACCTAGAGAACATACTTTAGAAACAATTAGAAATAATCATGATAATGTAGATTCAGCTCATTTTGGTATACATAAAACTTTAGAAAAATTAAAAACCCATTACTTTTGGCCTAAGATGTTTAAGGATGTTAAAGAATATATAAGTAGATGCGATATTTGTAAAGCATATAAGCACTCTAATTCAGCCCCTTTAGGACTTATGTCAAACCCTAAGTTAGTCGACCGTCCCATGACTATGTTGTCCATGGATATAATTGGCCCATTACCAAAATCTTATTCAGGTTATAAATATATATTGTCAATAGTAGATGTTTTCACAAAATACTGTTGGATTTTTCCTCTCTTTAATGCAACTACACAGTCTATCATAAAAATATTGCAAAAAGAAATTATTTTAAAATTTGGTTGTCCAAAAATTGTAATATGTGATAATGGTACACAGTTCACTTCAAAACCATTTAAAGATTTCATTAAGACCTATAATATACCTAAAATATTTTATAATACCTTATATACTCCTCAGAATAACCCAGTAGAAAGATTCAACAAAACTATAGAGACTTGTATTTCATGTTATGTTGAAGCTGACCATCGGACTTGGTCTAGGTACTTACCCCACGTCCAAGCTGCTATTAACAGCACTATAAATTTAGTTACAGGTTATACACCAAATTTTCTTATGTTTGGAAGGGAAATTATTTTAGATGGCTCCTTATATAAATTTTCTTCAATTTCTGATCCTTCAGAATTGGTTATTAGTAGTCGTTCAGACTATTCTTCTTTACTTTCAACTTTGGAAGATATTTTTAGGAAAACAGTGGAAAATTTAGTTAAAAGTTATAGGAAGAATTCTATTTATTATAATGCCAGAAGAAAAAGCATTTCTTATAATGTTGGAGATACTGTATGGAGACGTAACTTCGTGCAATCTAATGCATCTTACTTCTTTTCATCTAAGTTAGCACCTAAATTTATTAAAAGTAAAATTATAGATAAAATTTCTGATAACGTTTATTTATTAAAAGATTTTGATAGGAGTAGTAGAGGTAGATATCATGTAAAAGATATAGTTAAAATTTAATATTTATTTTGTTTATTAGGATGCTCAAAATTATACTTACCAACTTGTTTCTATTTGCTGGCAAAGGTAAAGGTAGCTATGTATGTGGAAGAATATTGCGTGATGTATGAGTGGTGCTACACTAGGAAGGTGATGTATGCTAGGAGACCTAGGTTAGTAAATGTACTTGGAAACTATACTTACCATACTCTACTCATTTTAGAACTCTAAATTTATATAAAGAAAAGAAGTTAGTGCCCACAATGTTATAAGGACTCATATTTGTTATTTAGCCCCAATTTTTTTTTATCCCCTCACTAATTTATATAATTTATTAGTATTTTTTTTGTCTTGAGGTGGATTTATTTACCTATTTCTAGGTTTTGTTTTGTTTTGTTTTGTTGTACATTATTAGTTAGCTTCTACTTAGAAGTATTTTGTCTAAGCTTAGTCTTTATTTAGTTTTAGGTCATACTTTAAGTACTAGAATTCCTAGGACCTGGATATGACATTTTGAGTTGTACAACAAAACCTCTTTTCCCAAAAGATAATTTACATCTTATGGGTGACCTTTTGTTGTGTGTGAAACACCACACTCTCTTTTCCCTAAAGATTACTTATATCTTAAGGGTGACTTTTGGTTGTGTGTGAAACACCACACTTTCTTTTCCCTATAGATAATTTATATCTTGTGGGTGACCTTTTTTTGAAGTGCTAATTAATCACTTCGTTTTTTTTTATTCACTTTCGTGGATAATTTTCCTGGCATGCCATGTTCATTTGACATGTACATGTGCAGGGTTGCTTTGTTGGGTTTGTCATTACATAGCGAATGCTCACTGTCTTGACCGGTTGCATACCAAACATAGCGTTTTCTTTTGTTTGTTTTAGGTGTATTTATATGACACAACTTTAGAAATTTATTCTTATAGGTTCTTGGTTTGTTAATGTAGAGCGAGGGTGCTGTTACATTAACCAGGTGCATACTAAGTCCTATATTTTGTTTTGTAGCAGTAGGAGTTTATTTTGGAGATAGAGTAGGAGTTTGTTTTGAGATGAAGTAGGAGTTTTGTAGGGTTACAGTTCGTTAGTGTAAGGCGAGGGTGCTATTACATTAACCGGTTGCATACTGGATCCTATGTTAGTTTAGTATTTTGATGTAGAGTGGGAGTTTAGTATTTTGATGTGGAGTGGGAGTTTATTTTTTTGGGATCTTCAACCCAATTTAGATACCTGGATTGGTTTGTTGTTGCAAAGCGAGGGTGCTTATTGCAATAACCGGTTGCATACTAGTCCAGTGTATATTTTTTGATGACACTTGTTATCAACTTATTTTCGATTTGTTATCGACTTATTATCGATTCATTATCGATTTGTTATTAACTTCTTTTAGACTTATTGTAGACTTGTCATCAACTTGTTATCAATTTATTTTCTTTGAAACTTTAGTATCAGGGTTGTCACTTTATACCATATCATAGGGTTGTCAACACTTATAAAAAAAAAAAATTTTTTTTTTTTGCTAGAAAAGGGGGAAATGTAACGTACGATTTATATATCGCTCGTCACATGTAGCCATAGTTATTGTTTTGTAGTAGAAATTCATTTAACTCTTCATATTTTGACATATTACCACAGATTGTTTAAACCTTCACACATTTGACATGTTTGCCATAGATAAATAATTTCAAAATTTAACATAGCTTAACTAGTTACGCGACGTGTCGTGATGTGACGGGAGTTTAATGAAATCACATAACTTGTTTTAATTTGATTTTATTAATTTGAAATACAAATAGAAATTTGATAGTGGTGTTTTTGGAAATAAAACTATTTATAAGACTTCATTGTTTATTTATTTTACAAAACTTATTAAATTGCGTTTGGTAGAACTTATCATAGACATTGCCATATTTAAAAATTAGTTACTCTGTGCAATCTTGCATAGACCTTACGTATCTATGATACAAGCGACCATAGTCCTTTATGATCTGCGCTCGTTCTTTTTCTGATTGGAAAGCCGGCCTATTAATATGTCTTTTCGGCGAATAATTTGTTTTTGGGGTTTTTCTTTGTAAATTCGTTCGGAGGTACTTGGTTACTTATAAAAACGACTTCCGCGTCGTGTCCACGATGGGGGGCGACGTGTTTTTTTCTTTATAATACGTAAAACCGGCATCTCTTCGAAGACCGCGTTGTTGACTTGATTACATAACGTAATGGAAGGCGCATTTGCGGTGAGTGTTTGGTTAATCATTGATATTTCTTATTCGAAATTCATAAAGCAAAGCATTTTGCAATGCATTACACGAGGATAACGTGTAGGTATTCCTTGTTACAGCTTTCAACTATGGATTTATTCCAACTACGGATTTATTTCAACTATGGATTTATTTCAACTACGGTTTTTTTCAACTACCATTTAAAGTCTTCCCATAACCTATTAACTACTTAGTTGAACAAGGATTATGTATATCCTTTTCTTTTCACTTCCCGCGGCGTTTCGCTGAACCCGTGGTTTAGTCATCACATTAGTGATGTTTTTGTTTAATGTTCCACTGTAATAATTCCATAATTTTTTTGATTCCTTACTACGCTTTCCGCGAGTGAGTTTCCTAATGGAGTTCTTGACCTTTTGATGTCAATGAATATCACCTTTCCTTATTTTGGGCGGAGTATACATTCCTACCCACTTTTCTTTGGAGCCTGGACTGCGAACTCAAGATGAGGAGACCCTTACCTTGGAGAATACCATCGCAGTGATGAAGCAGCGTTGCGGTCCACTGCTGGGGACGGGGATCACATTAAGAGGACGTGCCTTTTTTTGCCTAAGTAATTTTATACAGGTACAAGTTTGTGATATTTTTCTACCATACAATACAACTTTTACAAACAATTAAATTTAGAATGTTTAGAATATTTGTAACTTAGTATATTTAATTCTACAGGATTTATCTGTATTTGGTAACTTTTACTTTTGTGCGGCTCATAGCAATTTGATGCCAAGTCTTTGTTTGTTTTGAAGGAATAAAAGATCCTTTGGTACATATAATATTTTATTTCTCTCCTCAGCAAAATATCATGTTTAGTTTATTATGCTTAGTACATTTACTACTTAGATTTTCATACAACACTGAAGTAAAAAGCCCGCTTTGAGATTAATAGTTCAATGTTTTATCCGGCTTTGTTATCCGTACTGCGAGGCAGGTGGATGGTCTCCTTGGCGCCCGTATTCTTGGTTTAGTTCTTTTCTTTCTTATATTTATTTAGGAGATCATCAGCTCATTAACATCTGAGCAAGGTTCGCCTACTGACGGGTACATTTATTTGGTGGGTTTGTGTTCTATTTATCTTTAATTTATCTTTATATTGTAGCCAAACACAACACCCCACTTGTTTTTACCACCCCGTACAAATTCCCCGTGGCTACAATGCCTACAATGCCTACAATGGCACCGCGGAACAGGGACTGATTTTTTAGACAGGACTGATTTTTTAGACCGACTTGATTTGTTCAGTTCGGACAGACTTGTTAGTTCAGATTTATTTAGATTTATACATGAGTAATTTATACTTGTGTTAATTTTGGTAACATACATACTCAGTGTTGTTATTTTGTTATACATGATATATTGTTGAGACTTAGTTTTGCTTGGCAAATGATTTGTTTTAAGTAAAAGTTGTATGGTATTTTTGTATAATTTCCTTCCTATTTTGTTTATTGAACAATTATCATTGGTGTATACCTACTTATTTTGGTTCAACATAGAAAAGTACTTACTTGTTTTCATTAAAGCTGTGAATCTAGTGTTATTTGAGGAATTTAAAGTTAACTATATTTGCTATTTGAATTGGTAATATTTGAAATAAAGTTAGAGAGTAATAATAAATTTAGTTTGATAACATCATTAATTAACATTAAATATTAACCTTGTTGAAGTTTGAAAATATTATAATAGTACTACTGAAAGTTATTCTACTTTCATTTTGAAGTTGTTGGTTATTAAAGTACATAATTTAGTATAGAAATATTAACTTACAGTTATATAGAATTAAATTAAATACTTGTTATTGTAATAATTTAGTTTGAAGTTTTGTCACTGTTGGTGAATAATCTTGTTCACATTCACATAGTTATTAACATTGGTTAAGATGGAGGGTACAGCCTCTGTTTCTAAGTCTGACAAGGAAACTATAAATATGCCTACAACCAGTCACGAACAAGAACCTGCACCTAATGTGTCTTTCCAAGTGCATGCTCAGACTCAGAATCAGGATGTGTTCTGCTCGGATGATAATATGATAACATTAGATAATGTGACAACAACACCACAATCAAAACTAGTTTCGAATAACAATTCAACTGCCTTAGACTCAACTTTGCCTGTTGCTAACTATTATTTGAGAAAACATTTTGACTTTTCAAAACTTAACTTAACTTTTAATGGTAAAACATGTCCAATGGAATTTCTAACTCGGTTAGAGGAGTTAAAACCTGTTAAAGGGTATAATGATCATCAGTGTTTCTTAGCTTTGCCAGTATTATTAACAGATATTGCATTAAAATGGTACAGGGGTAGAAAACATTTTATTCTTAATTGGTCACAATTTAAAATTGAGTTTTTAGACTACTTTACTCCGAGAGACTATAATTATAGATTAGAGTATGAAATTAGGACCAGGAAGCAGCGAGTTGGTGAAACTTTGTCTGAGTTTATCGTTGAGTTGATGGATTTATCTGCAAAACTGCAAGTTCCTCTCTCTGAAAGGACCTTACTAGACATTGTTAGACATAACATGTTGCCGGAGTATTCTGTTCATCTGATTGGCCGATGTGTCATATCACTCAATGAAATTATGCATTTAGGTAAAGAAATTGAATCTTTCCATTCGCTTCACCCGAATAATAGTTTATTACCATCTAATATAAAATCTGAAACTTTTGTAAAATCAGATAATTTTAAATCTAATTCTTCACCTCAGTATAAAAGTAATCCTTCTAGAAATAGTATTGTTTGTTTAAAATGTAAAAAGATTGGTCATTCTTATAGGGACTGTAAGTTATTTCCAGGTGTTAAGTGCTTCACGTGCGGCCAGCCCAATGTAGTAACTAAGCAGTGTCCCAAGTGCAATTCCAAAAAGAATGTTTCCATTGTAAATGACTGCGATCCAGAAAAACGAGTAGTGCCTCACTGTGATCGGTTTTTAAATGAAAATGACAGATCCACATTGAGATTTAGTCAAACTTCTAATCCTAATTTATCTAGTAAACTTATAGTTAACTCTAACGATAGTAGTATAGAACAACAAGTGGCTTCACTTCTTGAATGTAGTTCTGATACTCGACCTTACTTATCATTTACTGTCAAGGGCCGAAAATTTCTAGGTTTGTTGGACAGTGGTGCTCAAATTAGCGTTCTAGGTAATAATTCACACTTAATATTTCAAGATATAGGTTTTAATATTCAACAGTCTTCTTCTTTTGTTACAACTGCCGATGGAAAGCAACAACATGTTATAGGTATTATGGAGTTGCCCATTAAGTGCGTAAAGCGTGTTAGATTATGTAAATTTGCTATTATACCATCAATATCAAATGATATAATTCTTGGTATAGATTTTTGGCTTACATTTGATATTTTTTCTAAATTGCGTAAAGAAGTTTCTTTTGTAAATTCATATGGGAAACCAGTTGAAATCGCTTCTATTGGACCTGCATCTAGCTTAACTTTTGAAGAGAGAACTCGTTTAAATAAAATAACTAGATTATTTGAGAATATATCTTACGAAAAGAAAGGTTTAGGTAAAACAGATTTAGTTCAACACAAGATTGTAACTTTTGGTGAGCCTATCAAGCAGAGGTACTATCCTTTGAGTCCTGCTAGATTAAATTCTTTAAATTTGGAAATAGATAAAATGTTAGCAGAAGGAATTATTCAACCTTCAAAATCTCCTTGGAGTAGTCCACTTGTTTTAGTTACAAAGAAAGATGGTAGTCTTAGAGTCTGTTTGGATTCTCGTAAATTAAATTCCGTAACAGTAAAAGATTCTTATCCACTCCCATATATATCTAGAATTTTGAGTAACCTTAGAGACGCTCGATATCTTAGCTCTATCGACCTCTCTAAAGCTTTTTATCAAATACTTTTAGAAGAAACGTCTAGAGAAAAGACAGCTTTTGTAGTACCAGGCAGGGGACTTTTTGAGTTCGTTAGGATGCCATTTGGAGTTACAAATGCACCCGCCGAATTACAACGGTTATCCGATAGATTGTTTGGTCCAGAGTTCGATGACAATCTGTTCTGTTTCTTGGACGATTTAATTTTAATTTCTAAAGATTTTGACAGTCATTTAGCGTTATTAGAAAAAGTTTATAATAGACTAGTAGAGTCAGGACTTACCATTAATTTATCAAAATCCGAATTTTGCAAAGATAAATTAAAATATTTAGGTTATGTTGTAGATAAAGAGGGCTTACACACTGACCCAGAGAAATTAGAATCGATTAAAAATTTTCCTACACCTAGATCTGTTAAAAATGTCAGAAGTTTTGTTGGTATGTGTTCTTATTACAGAAGATTTATTCCAAATTTTTCACATCATGTTGCTCCTTTGACAAAATTAACCAGCGGTAAAAAGAATGTAAAATTAAAATTTGTGTGGAATGATAAAGCAGAGGAATCATTTAATTATTTAAAAAATGCTTTGATGACAGCGCCAGTTTTGCAATGTCCTAATTTTAGTAAACCATTTTTCCTTCATTGCGATGCCAGTGGTTATGCTGTTGGTAGTGTTTTGATGCAAGAGGACGACTCAGGTCAACAACATCCAATTGCCTATTTTTCAAAATTATTATCAAAATGTGAACGAAATTATAGTGTTACTGAAAGAGAGCTTTTAGCTATTTTATTATCTATTGAGCATTTTCGACCATATATTGAGGGAACTGAGTTTACTGTAGTCACCGACCATGCCAGCTTAAAGTGGTTAATGAGCTTGACGAATCCTTCTGGTAGATTGGCCAGGTGGGCAGCCCGTTTGTCGCAGTATAAGTTTGACATCATTCATAAAAAAGGTACCAGCCACGCCGTTCCAGATGCTTTGTCCCGTGTAGAAATAGCTGAAATAAGTTTGTGTCCAGATGATATTCATGACCCTTGGTATTCTAAAATGTATATTAATTGTCAGAAATATCCTTCTAAATTTAAAAACTTTAAAGTAGATAATGAAACCTTGTATAAATATGTAAAACCTAAGAACGATTTATGTCAGAATTTAGCTTGGAAGATAGTAATACCTAGAGAACATACTTTAGAAACAATTAGAAATAATCATGATAATGTAGATTCAGCTCATTTTGGTATACATAAAACTTTAGAAAAATTAAAAACCCATTACTTTTGGCCTAAGATGTTTAAGGATGTTAAAGAATATATAAGTAGATGCGATATTTGTAAAGCATATAAGCACTCTAATTCAGCCCCTTTAGGACTTATGTCAAACCCTAAGTTAGTCGACCGTCCCATGACTATGTTGTCCATGGATATAATTGGCCCATTACCAAAATCTTATTCAGGTTATAAATATATATTGTCAATAGTAGATGTTTTCACAAAATACTGTTGGATTTTTCCTCTCTTTAATGCAACTACACAGTCTATCATAAAAATATTGCAAAAAGAAATTATTTTAAAATTTGGTTGTCCAAAAATTGTAATATGTGATAATGGTACACAGTTCACTTCAAAACCATTTAAAGATTTCATTAAGACCTATAATATACCTAAAATATTTTATAATACCTTATATACTCCTCAGAATAACCCAGTAGAAAGATTCAACAAAACTATAGAGACTTGTATTTCATGTTATGTTGAAGCTGACCATCGGACTTGGTCTAGGTACTTACCCCACGTCCAAGCTGCTATTAACAGCACTATAAATTTAGTTACAGGTTATACACCAAATTTTCTTATGTTTGGAAGGGAAATTATTTTAGATGGCTCCTTATATAAATTTTCTTCAATTTCTGATCCTTCAGAATTGGTTATTAGTAGTCGTTCAGACTATTCTTCTTTACTTTCAACTTTGGAAGATATTTTTAGGAAAACAGTGGAAAATTTAGTTAAAAGTTATAGGAAGAATTCTATTTATTATAATGCCAGAAGAAAAAGCATTTCTTATAATGTTGGAGATACTGTATGGAGACGTAACTTCGTGCAATCTAATGCATCTTACTTCTTTTCATCTAAGTTAGCACCTAAATTTATTAAAAGTAAAATTATAGATAAAATTTCTGATAACGTTTATTTATTAAAAGATTTTGATAGGAGTAGTAGAGGTAGATATCATGTAAAAGATATAGTTAAAATTTAATATTTATTTTGTTTATTAGGATGCTCAAAATTATACTTACCAACTTGTTTCTATTTGCTGGCAAAGGTAAAGGTAGCTATGTATGTGGAAGAATATTGCGTGATGTATGAGTGGTGCTACACTAGGAAGGTGATGTATGCTAGGAGACCTAGGTTAGTAAATGTACTTGGAAACTATACTTACCATACTCTACTCATTTTAGAACTCTAAATTTATATAAAGAAAAGAAGTTAGTGCCCACAATGTTATAAGGACTCATATTTGTTATTTAGCCCCAATTTTTTTTTATCCCCTCACTAATTTATATAATTTATTAGTATTTTTTTTGTCTTGAGGTGGATTTATTTACCTATTTCTAGGTTTTGTTTTGTTTTGTTTTGTTGTACATTATTAGTTAGCTTCTACTTAGAAGTATTTTGTCTAAGCTTAGTCTTTATTTAGTTTTAGGTCATACTTTAAGTACTAGAATTCCTAGGACCTGGATATGACATTTTGAGTTGTACAACAAAACCTCTTTTCCCAAAAGATAATTTACATCTTATGGGTGACCTTTTGTTGTGTGTGAAACACCACACTCTCTTTTCCCTAAAGATTACTTATATCTTAAGGGTGACTTTTGGTTGTGTGTGAAACACCACACTTTCTTTTCCCTATAGATAATTTATATCTTGTGGGTGACCTTTTTTTGAAGTGCTAATTAATCACTTCGTTTTTTTTTATTCACTTTCGTGGATAATTTTCCTGGCATGCCATGTTCATTTGACATGTACATGTGCAGGGTTGCTTTGTTGGGTTTGTCATTACATAGCGAATGCTCACTGTCTTGACCGGTTGCATACCAAACATAGCGTTTTCTTTTGTTTGTTTTAGGTGTATTTATATGACACAACTTTAGAAATTTATTCTTATAGGTTCTTGGTTTGTTAATGTAGAGCGAGGGTGCTGTTACATTAACCAGGTGCATACTAAGTCCTATATTTTGTTTTGTAGCAGTAGGAGTTTATTTTGGAGATAGAGTAGGAGTTTGTTTTGAGATGAAGTAGGAGTTTTGTAGGGTTACAGTTCGTTAGTGTAAGGCGAGGGTGCTATTACATTAACCGGTTGCATACTGGATCCTATGTTAGTTTAGTATTTTGATGTAGAGTGGGAGTTTAGTATTTTGATGTGGAGTGGGAGTTTATTTTTTTGGGATCTTCAACCCAATTTAGATACCTGGATTGGTTTGTTGTTGCAAAGCGAGGGTGCTTATTGCAATAACCGGTTGCATACTAGTCCAGTGTATATTTTTTGATGACACTTGTTATCAACTTATTTTCGATTTGTTATCGACTTATTATCGATTCATTATCGATTTGTTATTAACTTCTTTTAGACTTATTGTAGACTTGTCATCAACTTGTTATCAATTTATTTTCTTTGAAACTTTAGTATCAGGGTTGTCACTTTATACCATATCATAGGGTTGTCAACACTTATAAAAAAAAAAAATTTTTTTTTTTTGCTAGAAAAGGGGGAAATGTAACGTACGATTTATATATCGCTCGTCACATGTAGCCATAGTTATTGTTTTGTAGTAGAAATTCATTTAACTCTTCATATTTTGACATATTACCACAGATTGTTTAAACCTTCACACATTTGACATGTTTGCCATAGATAAATAATTTCAAAATTTAACATAGCTTAACTAGTTACGCGACGTGTCGTGATGTGACGGGAGTTTAATGAAATCACATAACTTGTTTTAATTTGATTTTATTAATTTGAAATACAAATAGAAATTTGATAGTGGTGTTTTTGGAAATAAAACTATTTATAAGACTTCATTGTTTATTTATTTTACAAAACTTATTAAATTGCGTTTGGTAGAACTTATCATAGACATTGCCATATTTAAAAATTAGTTACTCTGTGCAATCTTGCATAGACCTTACGTATCTATGATACAAGCGACCATAGTCCTTTATGATCTGCGCTCGTTCTTTTTCTGATTGGAAAGCCGGCCTATTAATATGTCTTTTCGGCGAATAATTTGTTTTTGGGGTTTTTCTTTGTAAATTCGTTCGGAGGTACTTGGTTACTTATAAAAACGACTTCCGCGTCGTGTCCACGATGGGGGGCGACGTGTTTTTTTCTTTATAATACGTAAAACCGGCATCTCTTCGAAGACCGCGTTGTTGACTTGATTACATAACGTAATGGAAGGCGCATTTGCGGTGAGTGTTTGGTTAATCATTGATATTTCTTATTCGAAATTCATAAAGCAAAGCATTTTGCAATGCATTACACGAGGATAACGTGTAGGTATTCCTTGTTACAGCTTTCAACTATGGATTTATTCCAACTACGGATTTATTTCAACTATGGATTTATTTCAACTACGGTTTTTTTCAACTACCATTTAAAGTCTTCCCATAACCTATTAACTACTTAGTTGAACAAGGATTATGTATATCCTTTTCTTTTCACTTCCCGCGGCGTTTCGCTGAACCCGTGGTTTAGTCATCACATTAGTGATGTTTTTGTTTAATGTTCCACTGTAATAATTCCATAATTTTTTTGATTCCTTACTACGCTTTCCGCGAGTGAGTTTCCTAATGGAGTTCTTGACCTTTTGATGTCAATGAATATCACCTTTCCTTATTTTGGGCGGAGTATACATTCCTACCCACTTTTCTTTGGAGCCTGGACTGCGAACTCAAGATGAGGAGACCCTTACCTTGGAGAATACCATCGCAGTGATGAAGCAGCGTTGCGGTCCACTGCTGGGGACGGGGATCACATTAAGAGGACGTGCCTTTTTTTGCCTAAGTAATTTTATACAGGTACAAGTTTGTGATATTTTTCTACCATACAATACAACTTTTACAAACAATTAAATTTAGAATGTTTAGAATATTTGTAACTTAGTATATTTAATTCTACAGGATTTATCTGTATTTGGTAACTTTTACTTTTGTGCGGCTCATAGCAATTTGATGCCAAGTCTTTGTTTGTTTTGAAGGAATAAAAGATCCTTTGGTACATATAATATTTTATTTCTCTCCTCAGCAAAATATCATGTTTAGTTTATTATGCTTAGTACATTTACTACTTAGATTTTCATACAACACTGAAGTAAAAAGCCCGCTTTGAGATTAATAGTTCAATGTTTTATCCGGCTTTGTTATCCGTACTGCGAGGCAGGTGGATGGTCTCCTTGGCGCCCGTATTCTTGGTTTAGTTCTTTTCTTTCTTATATTTATTTAGGAGATCATCAGCTCATTAACATCTGAGCAAGGTTCGCCTACTGACGGGTACATTTATTTGGTGGGTTTGTGTTCTATTTATCTTTAATTTATCTTTATATTGTAGCCAAACACAACACCCCACTTGTTTTTACCACCCCGTACAAATTCCCCGTGGCTACAATGCCTACAATGGCTACAAACCTTTTAATTTTCCGGGATAAAAGAATATGACCCGAAGTATTATTAACAACATTACCAATTTTCATCAAAATCCGTTCAAGTGTTTTCATGTGATGCCCGGACAGACGAACAGACAGACAGACAGACAGACAGGCAGACAGACAGGCAGACAGACATACAATAATTCTAAAAAATATATTTTTGTGCTCTAACACGTTATTGAAGTGCCCCTTAATCGAAATTTTAAAAAAATATTCACTGTACAGAAAATTTTGAGTTTAATTATAGTATAGATTTATGTTTAAAGTAATTATTCTTTATTTATTTATTCTTTATTATTTAACCGAGTAACTGTGATAAAACTGGATGAAACGCTTTTTTTAACGCTTCCCGCCCACGTCCGATAATCGGTGACCGCTTTTTTTGTAGGTGAAAATAGAACGTACTGATAGCAATAGTCGGTCAAAAAGTCGGTCAGAAATAATATGGAAGAAAAAATCGGCCCGATTATCGGTCCTACAAAAAGACTGACGTGGGCGGGAAGCGTAAGATGGCGGAAAATGGACATAGGAAATCTTGATCGACAATTTGAAGTTAAGCTTTTCTAGACTCCCCCCACGAAATATCCAATATTTAGCCTTCTCGGTTCACATGCATTTCTAACCCGTTTTTCCTGACGTAATGACTGGACTATGAGTTATAACTTTTACATGAACAATTGGTATATGCGATTGGCCAATAATTACGAGGAAAATCATATTAATTATTATGGTAATTAGTAATTATATTTGGATGATGGTTGTTATTGGTAAGAGTTTGAGCCGTCCGCAAGTCGACCGAGTGTAATAATGGAAATGTCAGGACGCCGTAAATGGTGAGTATAATTACATATTTTTGCTGTTTTTGTCGTTTTGTGGGCGGCAACTTGTAAGACACTATTTGGCCGCTTTGCAATAGTATTCTTTAGCAACATACTTGCCTACGTAGCGATAGGTTTAGCCGTAACGAACAGTATCAGGCGGTTCTTTACAAACACCCTGATCGTGTTTAGGTACAGTCAGCAAAAGGTATGCAGGGCATGATACAAAAAACATTCCGTGTTTGTGTTCTGCTGTTAAATACTACTCGTACGTAATATATTGTAATGTAAGGTATGATTTAACATTGATATTATAACTAAATATGCATTTCAAGCTATTTTACAGTCTCTTGTACAGTCATGTTCATGTCATTACAATAAATGCTTGCGCAAACCCTGCCTGGGATGTGGGCATTTCTTTTTGTAAAGTTAATGCTTGGCTTCAATGATTGAAGTTCAATCCTACCTGATGGTAAGTGGCGATGTAGTCTTGGATGGTAGGACGCATTACTTAGAAAATGATGGAGCTGTGGATGAGCTACGGCAGATCCCTCCACCGCTTAGCTATTCCTGATGGTACTTGCGCTAGAAGGGAGGGTTTGCCTGTCGGCCTACATTTCCTCCTCTTTCTAGAATCAACAGTAAAGCGTTTGTTACGGGGCAAATGGAGGTCGTATCAAGTATGCGACGTATTTTTTTTAATTTCGTTTACGAAGCTTGCTGTGTGCATTTAATGTTTAAAAAACCGGGCAAGTGCGTGTCAGGCCATGCACAATGTAGGGTTCTGAAGTAGTAAGTTTATCCATTATTACTCATTAACTACATAATTATGCTTCGGACAGACGGATGGATGGACGGACGGACGGACGGACGGAAGGACGGACGGACGGACGGACGGACGGACGGACGGACGGACGGACGGACGGACATGATGAAACTATAAGTGTTCCGTTTTTTCTTCAGAACTCTTAAAACAGGTACTGCTGTAAATTGTAATTCCAATGTAGAAAGGATTTCCGATCATTTTAATGTGCTAATTTCCTTAACCAAAGGACAAATTCAAAATGCTGAAATATTTTTATCTCGTATACTACGTGCATAGGAGCATTTCAATTTGTGTGAGATTGTATATGATAATGTAATGATATAAAAAATTTTGAAAGATAAGGCAATGCCTAAAACCTCAATAATAAAAAGCAATAAAATGA
Organism: Thymelicus acteon; assembly: GCA_951805285.1. NCBI lineage: Eukaryota > Metazoa > Arthropoda > Insecta > Lepidoptera > Hesperiidae > Thymelicus > Thymelicus acteon. The sequence goes on from OX638217.1 coordinate 19,582,650, forward strand.
TTTACTTACTGCAACCATGTTCCTGAAAAATATATCACGATAAAATTTAATATGTATAAATTATATTTTTAATCGGAACTATCCTATTTAGCCGTAAAAGAAATAGACAAAATTATAAGGAAAAAGTACGTGTTTGTTCAGTGCAACAGCGACTCGTGAACGACACGACAAAACGATGTTATTTTAAGTACCTAAATAACAACTCTACCAATTTTCATTGAAATTTGTTCAAGGGTTTTCATGTGATGCCGGACAGACAAACAGACAGACAGGCAGTCAGATAGTCCATCCATCCATCCATCAGCCCTTAGAGGTCCACTGCTGGACATAGGCCTCCCCTAACTTGCGCCATTCTGACCGGTCCTGAGCCTTCTGAATCCAGCGGATGCCCGCTGTCTTCTTCAGGTCGTCAGTCCACCTGGTCGGGGGGCGTCCTATGCTCCTTTTTCCGAGACGTGGGCGCCATTCGAGGACCTTTCTTCCCCAACGGTTATCGGTCCTTCGCACTATGTGGCCAGCCCATTTCCACTTCAGCCGGCTAATTCTTTGAGCTATGTCGGTTACCCTTGTTTGTCTACGGATCTCCTCATTTCTGATGCGATCACGTAGAGAAATACTGAGCATAGCCCTCTCCATAGCTCGCTGCGCAACTCTGAGCTTGTGGATCAGTACAGCGAGCACGAGTTTTTAAAACATTCGTAGCGTCTCCGTATCGAATTCACGATACGTAGACGTTAGTTGGCAGCACAAGTTATTTTACTTACTTTCGTCGTGGTATCGTCAATTCGCAAGTGACGTCATCCTATCGTAAATAAGAAGGGGACCAAGTGAATGAATGAACGAATGAATGGTGCGTTCAAAAGTTACATGTAAATTGAAAAACAATAATTATGTAAATAAATTTCATTAAAACTTTATGAAATCATACTTCTTACATCAAGCTGTATTAACTTTTCAATAAAAATAAACTTAACATTAAGTAACACTAACATAATGATATATTTTACAAAAATAAAAATATTTCCGTGTCTCTTGAACTTTGGTATTCGAACGCGTACATTGTCAAGCTGAATCTCTACTGTTTAAGTACTCTGTGTCCCTATCTAGCCTGTGATTTGGCGCCTTTAGCAATCTACGTTTGTTATTGTTGTCAAACTAATATTTTGTGAATTTTATAATTAATTATGTACCTAAGTTAAAGTAATTATAATACAAATAGGTACCTATGTAATACTCTATAGTGATTGCGGCGTTAATGGAAAACTACCCATCAATTAAGGACTTATTTGTATATAGGACACAACATCCCAATGACCTATATGATATACAAAGTTTCTCGACTTCATCTCCATTACATCGCGAAGGTCTCCGATGTCGTGGAGTAGTTGGTGAAGAAGACGAAGTAATGGTTGATACTTGACCATAACTTGGATTCGCGCAATGCAGTGAATTTCAACCCATTTATTGTGCGCTTTACAATAGAGGTCTTGTCTTCATTGCTGAAATTGTGGCCGTAGGACTGACGACCATCAACCACCGAATGCGCGTCTTTCTACGTCGATAAAATTAGTGATTTAGTTATAAATGATGTGCAATGGAAATATTGTATGTTACTTTGTACGGTATTTATATAATATGACTTCGTTGCTGAAATAAATATATTATTGTTTATTATCTTCTTTTATTTGGTGCCTCAAGTGTGAGTTGTTATTTAATTACATAGATGTTCATGTATATTTTAATCGATTCTAAGTATTTTACTAATAACAGAAAACTAATCTTGTGATACTAATGGAAGAATTAATTAATTAGGAAATGTATTTCACATAAACTTATTTCTCAGTAGTAGGTAGGTACACAACCTTGACTTTGAGGATAATTCTTTAGTTTTATTTGAAAGACGACGAAGTTAATTGCACTAGATTTTAAAACCTGCATTGCTAAGAAGATATCAATTTTAAATACTATTTCATTGCACCTCACTAATTAGTGTTTATTCTACTCTGCGATTTATTTCACTGGAAACAAATTAAATGAGACAATCATCATATTATGACAATCATATTATTATTATTATTTTAGTTATTGGATTAGTCACACAATATTAAACTTATTTTCATTTAAACAAATTATTTTTTCCTTAGTAACTATTCTATATTTCATCACTCCGCTGCAGCAAGGTAATAATAAAATGTGATACGTTCAATTACAGGTTTTTCTTGCATTTTTACTTCAATTTAATTTTAAAATCAATTAAAACACTGAAAATCACTGCTAAAAAGTGATACGAAAGTTTTCTCACGCAACATTTCTCCGTGAAAAAACACTCGTAAGATGACGCTAGCCAGCTATCGTCCGTATGTCAAAAAAATATTCGTGCTACCGATTTCCATACAAAATGCTTACGTAGCTTTAAAGGGGCCATTGACGGAACGATCGATCGGTGCGATCCGTCGTTGCAGACCGATCGCACCGATCGATCGCATCGTCAATGGCCCCCTTTACGCGGCGATACGCTTGCGATACGCAAGTTTGACGCAAATATTCGTGCTGCCGATTTAGTACCATTTACGCACGATAGGGGCGCTTTTGAAAAAATGCCATACAAATTGCTTACGTTAACCATACGAATACTTTTTCGCAAATATTCGTGCTCAAGCTACAGGCCAACAGTAAAGCACCACGTCTCGGATCCGTATGTCATCACTGGCAACACACACTGCTCGAACACCTTCGACTTCAGGCACTGAGGTAGTGTTTTGGACGACAAGATATGACGCAGTTTCCCGAACGCAGCCCATCCGAGTTGGATTCTACGAGTGACTTCTTTCTCGAAGTTGGACTTACCCATCTGGATCACTTGTCCCAGGTAATTGTATTCGTCTACAACTTCAAGAGCAGCGCCGTCAACAACAACCGGTACGGGTGTGACATGGACATTCGACATGATTTTCGTCTTGTCCATGTTCATCTTAAGACCCACCCGTTGTGAGGCGCTGTTCAAGTCCCCGAGCATTGTACCAAGTTCTTCCAGGGAACCCGCCAGGATGACTATATCATCGGCATATCGCAGGTGTGTGATGTATTCGCCATTGATGTTAATGCCACGTCGTTTCCACTCCATCAGCTTGAAAACTTCTTCCAACGCAGCGGTGAACAGCTTTGGGGATATGACATCCCCTTGCCTGACACCTCTCTGCAGTTGGATGAGGTTCGTTGCTGTGTCGTGTACTCTGACGGACATGGTGGCAGATGAGTACAAACACTTCAACACCTCGATATACCGGTAGTCGATCCGGCACCGCTGGAGAGAAATTAGTACCGCCCAGGTCTCGATAGAATCGAAGGCTTTCTCATAGTCCACATAGGCAACACACAACGGCAGATTATACTCCTCGGTCTTTTGTATAATCCGCCGCAGTGTGTGTATATGGTCTATGGTGCTGTAGCCTTTTCCGAATCCTGCTTGTTCGGGAGGCTGGAAGTCGTCAAGTCTGCGTGCAATGCGATTTGTGAGTACCCTCGAAAACAGCTTATAAACGTGGCTCAGAAGTGCAATGGGCCTGTAGTTCTTCAAAAGGGCTTTATCGCCCTTCTTGAAGAACAGCGTCACCACACTTCTGCCCCACGCTTCCGGGGTAATTCCAGTGTAAATGACGGAATCGAACAGTTTTTGGAGCGCCACTAGAAGGTGTTTCCCTCCAGCTCTTAGAAGCTCGGTTGTGATTCCGTCATCTCCCGGTGCCTTGTTGTTTTTAAGCTGTTTGAGAGCCTCTCTAATCTCATACAGGCTGACGTCCGGGATATCCTCTGTGTAGTGTCGGGTCAGTTTAGCTCTCTTATCGCTCTCCTCGCTAGGAGGTGGAGCTTGAGAGGAGGCATACAACCGTCCGTAGTATCTCTCAGTCTCTCTCAGAACTTCCGGTTTCGACGAAACCATGGTGCCGGACTCGGTCTTCAACCTCGTAAGCTGACTTTGCCCAATAGACAGATCCCTGGCGAACACTTTGGAGCCTTGGTTTTGCTCAATTGTGTTTTTTACACGATTTGCGTTGTGTTTTCGCAAATCGCGTCGCCTGCACTTGGGAGATCTGCTCATTGAGCCTTCGGTATTCCCTCATAGAGGTTGGAGACTGCACACATAGTTCTCGTCGATCCCTCATAAGACCGAGAGTTTGTTCTGAGAGAACCTGAGATCTACCACTAGGGTGGGTCTTGAAGAACTTCGACCCTACCTCGTGGACAGTTGTTACCATCCTGGTGTTAAACTCGTCCACTGACGTGCACGATTCTAGGCACGCAAAACGGTTTTGCAGCTCCAGTTGAAAGTTTTCGGATCCCTGGATTTGGACGGATGTTGGGCGGTGCGTAGACTTCATCATGCGTGACCGTTCCAGCTTCAGATCGATATTTAATGTGCCTCTCACAAGTCGGTGATCGCTTCCGGTTTTGAACCTGCTGATCACAGAGACATTAAATATGTGCCGTTTGTCTGCCAGAATGAAGTCTATCTCACTTTTCGTGGAACCATCAGGGCTTATCCAAGTCCACTTGCGTTGTGGCTTCTTTCTGAAGAAGGAGTTCATCATGAAGAGATCTTCCTTCTCCAAAAAGTTGGCCAGCAAGTGTCCTCGGTGGTTCCGTCGTCCAATTCCGTAGGGACCCACCTTCATCTCGGCGCCGCTTTGCGTGCCCAGCTTCGCGTTGAAGACCCCCATCACAACATTGAAGTGAGCTTTAGGCTCTACTTATGTCCTCATACATAACCTCAACCTCATCGTCGGGATGTGTCGAAGTCGGCGCATATACCTGTACAACCTTCAACGAATGCCGTTTGGATGTTCTGAGTGTAAGGTACGCTACCCTGGCCGACACGCTCCCAACTTGCACAATGTTGTTGACAAAGGACTTGTGAACGAGATACCCGACACCACCTTGGGACAGATGTTCGCCCTCCCGGTGATAGAACAAGTTTCCGGATTTGAGTATTATCGTGTCCTCCCCCTGTCTTCGGACTTCAGATAAACCCACAATACTCCAGTTTAACTTGTCTATCTCTTCTTCCAGCTCTTTTACCTTGTCGTCGGTCCTCAGTGTCCTGGTGTTGTATGTTGCCAGGTGCAGAAGTCGTCGTTTGGATTGGTAGCCCGATCTCTGCCGGCGATTCTTAGCACCCCCTGCCCCGCCGTTACCATAGCTGCTACCGTAACTAGGAATAGCGGGGCTGCCGGGGACTGGGGACCGAGGCTCATTTGTGACTATCATGCGGGGGTTTTAGCCGATAGTCACCACGCTTGGCTAGTGCGTGTTGGTGACCGCAGGTGACCTGACTGGTATTCGTCACACACAGGAAGATGCTGCTGCCCACCTTCCTGGATTTGTCCTATTAGTCGCCTTTTACGACATCCCAGGAAGAACGGGAGTGGTGCTATTCTACATAGTGAACCCGGACACCACGCGGGGTAGTACCAGTCAGATAGTAATTCTAAAAAAATATTTTTGTGCTCTAATACGTTACTGAAGTGCTCCCTAATCGAAATTTTGTAAAAATCTACTTAAAAATTGCCCTCTGAGTTCTGTTACAGTAATATTATAGATAGTTTGCGATGTAGCCTTTGGCTACAGTTCATTGCGTACACGTACATACGTACGTAGATTCAGTGGATTTTGAAAAGAGAACGGGGCCTCTATTTTGAAAATAGAACCTCCCGGCGCGACACCAATTTTGATCACGATGTCTTTTCTGGAGGGCTATTCTCTAAATCTTTATATGTCATTCTCTAATCATCTAATATGCACTTGCGAAGTGAAGTGAGTCTCGAACTCGAACATTAAATGACTAAAGATAGGAATTTTGACACTTATCGCGGATACCCTTGTCGAGTTACAAAACAGAATAGCCTTCCAGGTACGTTAGCACATTATACTTCAATGCATCGAATATCGGTTGTTAATTGTATCACAATTACAGATGTGTGCGTGGCTACGTCACCGTGTGGCCGTCCATGCGGCCGCGGTCCTCGCGCTCACGGTACTGAGCTTCACCCTCAGAGCATCGGCAGAAATTGAGATTCATTCATCTGTAGTCGAGAGCAGTCCATGTCCTCGTATCCTTTTAAAGAGTAACGATAAAGTTTTTATTTTATTTAAATACATTTTTATTTTCATTAAATACTATATAAAAAACAGTGATATTATCTTTCCTTGAAACTTACCTGGCTAACAACTACCACCTTCTTGTTTGATTCAGCAGCTTGAGTCAGTTCATTCTTCATTCCGTCTCTTTTCTTTCTTGGCCGGCAACACATTAGTATTGCTTGAGGTGTGACTAATGTTCATGGGCGGTGGTGACCACTTATCATCAGGTGGCTCGTCTTGTTTGTTGGCTGTCTTCATTAAACAAAAATACTGACAAAAATAATGTAATAGTTCGCAAACCTGATCATTGTGCCATAGAAATCTTTCATTGACAATGCAAGTAAAGCAGGTAGACATTTTTTGAATGACTACAGTTATAATAAAATTGGTAATACACAGTCCTTACACAGAATATAGTTGGGTTTGATAACAAGAGCTGGATATGTGAGTACATACAAGACAAAATAAAAAAGATAGACATTACTGGACCAAATAATGAAGATAAAAAATGGTGTCCCATAGGCTTCGAAGAAATTTACCTGCAAAGGCAAAATGTATTCATATGTTACAAAATAAAAGGTCCAGAATACTTTTCACAATTTTACAAAGACTGTACCAAGAATTTGTTCTCTTTAGAACTGGATAGACAGCTCAGTTTGTCAGCTAACACGTCAATTTCTGTTTGGACTGAGTATAAGAATGTGTACCCTGGTGGGCCATTCTTTGACACTCGATTCACAAATCGGGTGCACCACGAATTTAAATACGGATATACATATCAGAATAAAAGTGTAAAGTTTGTAGATGAATTGTGTATTGTGGCAGATCCGCTTATGGGTTACATGGCTGTGAGATGTGACGAGAAGCATTACAGATATTGTATTGTCGAACCGATGGCAGTTGACGATGGGCAAGTGAAAGAAAAGTGCAAAGATTTAGAGGGTTCGCTCGCCTTCTCCAGCCCGGTTCCTATATGCCTGACCGTTATTAACCTTGGAACAGAAGGTGTCGGACTGTATGAGACTAAGAAGCCGGAAAAAATATGTAAGGAGAAAGGTGGATCCTTACTAAACCAAGGCTGGCTCTACGCCAATCATCCTCGATTTGAACATAAAAATTATTTAATAAAATCTAATTCTTTGTACGACGCGCAAAAGGTAGGTAAATGAATTAAAAAAAAATACAGATTGTTATTTATAATAATATTGACATCTTATGGATAAAAATATAAAGTTTTGTTGCTGCTACTACCTGCTTGTAGTCACTTGAAGGCGCTTCGCTTCAGAAAACTTACGCATAAACTCAAATTCAAAATATTGATTTTTAAAAATCTATATTTTACCGTTTTGAAATATCTATATTTTACCGTTGGTTTGAAAAAATAACACTGTAAAGCATTCGATATTGTCGCTAATAAGCCCCAATGATTTTTAAAATCAACAGCTTCCATTCTTGGCTAGGAATATAAATTTTTCAAAAATCCATTGATGCAGTTTTAGTTTTCATGATAATCGGGCCGAGAGTCCCCTGATTACTTTTCGCTATTTCTAAGTGATTAGAAACTGTTTGCTTGAATTTTGCGTCAGTATCTATTTGTTTAAAGTCAACCAAGCAGTGATTATAAAAAGTAGTTACCGCAAATATACGGTATATTTGTTTTTGCACCGTAACGTATCGCAGTATAAACCGCGTTGTGTGCAAATTTCCGCTAGAATAGATTCATTAAATGTATGCGTACTTTAGCTAATGAGCTATTAGTTATCATCGAATAAAATGAAAAAAGCTTCTTTTAGTTTCATATTTAAACATAACAAAATACTTATGGCAATAAAATTACCTTCTTTTTTAAGGATAATAAATAAGCAACAATATTCATTGTTGGTATAAACTGTTTATAAAATGTTTGTTTTTTTATTGAGTGACATTATCCATTGACTTGTTCCTCTACTCTACTAAAAAATATTATGTCGAATCAAACCCAATATACTTAACTTGAGTTACATAAATCGACTATCAATTCCTGTTAGATTTCTTACGTAAAAACATTGCATCTTAATTCGGCAGCCCGAATCGAGAGCCAATTAATAAATGTAACATACGAGTATAACTAATGCTATTTCCAGGTATGGTCATCTAACACAAACCATAATGATGGTTATTATAAATATTTGATTTACAATGCAACGCGGATGGCAATTTATAAATATTATTTCACTGACATCATCTGTGAACGCATGGTGCGTTTCGTGAAGACAAAATACTTGTATATTGAAATGTAAGTTGTTTATTATTATAGGCAAGACATTATTGAAGACAACGTATGGATTCCATATGCAATCTGCCTGCATGGTCATCATTCAAGATTACAACCTACCCACTTACCCACTGCCCGAGCATAGTCGACCACGCTGGCCAAGTGTGGTTTGGCATTATACTTGGTTTTCTCACGTTGTTCTTCACCGAAACTAAGTCCGACTGGTAAAATAATTTTTAAATTGATAAATTTATTTATTTTAGAGCGGATAATAACACAAGACTATCTTTATATCACCATGGTGAAATAATATCTCTCTATGATATTTATTGTTTCAATGATTCGCCATGGAATTTCACACGCCAACTGCAAGTGTTTCCTACATCCCAAATTGACTTGACAAGATATGATTATGGATACTTCTGGTGCGTCTACAGAAACCCGATAACATATGAAACAGTAAATACTAATAAGGTTCTTTACATCCGAGATAAAAAGTTAATGCTAAATGTTTATGCTGTCAAGCTACAAATTGTCCTCCAACGTAAGGAAATTTCCTGGGGGCGCGAAGAAGTTATGCGGAAGACTTACAATGATTACATTGGAAACGTATTTCAGCTGTCACTTAGTGATATGAGAGTAAAGATGTTTTATTCTGATGGAAGAACGTTTATGTTCCATGTAACGATCCCTTCACAAAGCAAACCAAAGTTTCCACCGTCACGGGGCAACGTGACACTGTTACAGTGGAGACCTCTTTACTATTGCAATGAACTAAGGACCGAGCACGGAGAGATAATTCCCCGGAAGTCAATGAGTAAGTCAATTAATAGTTTAGAGAAGGAGAGTGGTACCTAGCCAGGTAAGTAACATGAACCTACCATCGGGGCACGGGGTTAAACTGGGAGCTAGGACCGGAGAGAGCTAGCAGGATGTAGCGCGGTCAGGTTGCCTCCAGCATGGATGGAGCCACCGCTCCGGTCAGCCAGCTGCACCACTTTATTGGTGCCCCTTTGCCGTGTGACGTTAAATCAAAAAACTTAATCAGGTTGATATCGCACGTATGTGTATGCAAACAATGAGTATCTTTCCTTTTTCATGTATGTGTACGATCAAAATAGGAATTTTCTAAAATAAAACTTTCCAATATTCCATTTTTAAAAACGATGTCACAATCAGTAATTTTAATCAAGTACCTCCACCACAGATGGTAATCTGTGACCTCCACAGACTGTGAGTGAATATCTATGTATTGTTACGTCCTATTAGTGGGTGGGTTCGAAAAATACCACTGATGTTGCCGAAGAGTACTTTATTTCACTCACAAGGTGGTACAATACTACTACACAGTAACACTAACACTAACAACCGCGTAAGAGTCACTCACTCGTTCACGAACGCGCAACACCCTCTTACTATCGCCCTGATCACGTATTGACCCGTCTGGAGTCCCAAACCTGACTCCCTTATCGCTCGTATCGCTGTTATCGCTTCGATCGTTCCGAACTGGTATCCCGAACTGGAATCCCCCACGACGACCAATTCGCGTCCTTTTATAGGTGGCCGAACTTAACTCGCGGGCCTTCGAGAAGGTTCCGCGCTAATCCAGATAATTAAACAAAACACAGTCATAAAAGTTAGCATCAAGGTCAAGACACAAAGGAACGAAGGTCATTCGCCCGGAACACAATAGTGCAATAAAACGATTAAAGACGTCTTCGACAATTTAGGGTTCCATTTTTAGGGTTCGATTTTCCCTACAGGAATAAAGTGAGCATGATTTTTGGAACGAAGTTCTTTATCGCGCATTGCGAAAGGGGGCTAGGCGGAAAATTTGGTAACGAAAAGTTGTAACGACACTTTTTGCCGTCGTTAGTCGTTACAACTCGTGCGGCGTCGGTACATGTCGTGCGGCGTGCGCATGTTTCTCTGTCTGTCTCTCTCTCTCTCTTATAGAAAGCAAGCCAGATATTTTCGTTTCTTGCAGTAAGTACTAGGATAGCAAGGAACTTCGTTCCATCAGGGTGTCCCTTGAGACCTCTCAAGTTTTTTTTTACTTCAAGGTATGCGGTCCGTATCCTACCATAGGTCTAAAATATAGTGGGTGTGCGAAGATAACAAATTTTTATTAGAGTCCAGCGCCCCCTGCCTCCAATTTTCAGTTATAAAGTAAGTTTTGGAAATGTGAAAAAAATCATGCCTCAAATAAGGAAGTTCAAAGGAAAAATATCGCAGTTAGATAACAAGTTACGGAGTAATAGTCGCACTATGAAAACTGCGTGGCCTGGTACGATCTTGAGCGGTTTCTGATGTAAGGGCCGGTAAGATGGAAAATTCCATTCCGTGCATTAATATTTTGTAAACATCTATATAGTGCATTTCAAGTACGAGTTCGCCTATGCCATTTTGCCCTTATTTGCCATTCTATATAGGCAAAATAGTATATGTGTAACCCTATTCTATGTGCATTGTATTCCAATAATTAAATTGCAACTACCGGCACCTCGTACCTTGTACCGGTAAAAAGCTGAAAGGGGCATTTTTGAGTCGAATGATTTTGAATTCAGCCGCCAATTTCAGTTCGGAACCCTAAAAACTATCGTAAGTGACCTGAGTACAGGTCAGGCTGATATGGATGGCGTTTCAGATGACACCGTCACGCTGGGCTGCGTGACGTACACGTGTGCCGGGGACTTCAGTGAAGGCGTGCAGTGGCAGAAGGGCGTCAGGGAAGACTGTAAGGTACCCTCGCAATTGCCTCAAATGTTACATATTAAATTGCATGTACCTGTGTATTATCAAATACTTGAATTTACATAATTTGTTTGTAGTATTATGTACTATAGGATGTAATTACCTACTGCCGACATCAAAATAGTCAAAAGTTAAAAAATATAATAATTATGTGTAGGTAGAGCTACAGTGAGACAACTATATGATAAGGAAATCCTACAAAATATTGAAGTGGTACAAACGTATAGTGATACGTATATTGTGAATTGTGACGTGAGTGTCAACATAGATGTAAACTATATTATCAAATTAAGTGCCTAAATTATCTTTCTGTGTTAAAATTGAATGTCCGATCCCCAGACTTCAACACCGGAACAAATTGTAGTTGATCTGCAGCGCGTGGTTAAGGAGTCGGTGCCTTTGGATAATGTTACTGCAGTTCTACATAAGGTCAGTGTTACCGGAGGTCTCTACCTCATTACCTCACTACACACAAGATATATTGATGTTGATGTTAGATGAAAGATGTAAAGTATAGGAGCATCCTGATAATACAATTAATATCTAAACTTATGTAATTAGTCCATTGAAAAGTTACATTTGGGGTTGCGTTTTTTAGAGGACGCAATTTTATTTTTTTGATGTGTAGGGGGGGTTAGTGTAAAGCTAAAACCAGTTTTGTGGGGTCGCCACCCTTGTCCCACGGCCGCCATCTTGAAAATAGGGGTTGAAATGGTTTTTACGATATATCTCTTAAACTATTTATTTGATAAAAAAAAATGTTAACATTTTTTGTTGCAAATTAAATTTTCTACAACTTTGGTCCAGTAACTTTTTGTCGTAAAACTATAAATAAAAAAGTTATAAGCGAAAATGTGAACATTTTCTATACATTTAAGTGACATCAAAAGCAGGCTAGAGCTTGAAATTATGCAAAGAAGGATAATGTATCCTGTATGAAAATTATTATTTTTTGTATGGCAATACTAAAATTCATTTCCACCAAAGTGTGCGATCTGTAAGATCCAACAATAGCCTAGTACATTTTAATAACATCAAAAACAGGCTAGAGCTTGAAATTATGCATAGAAGGATGCATTTGTATGAAAATTATTATTTTTTGTATGGCAATACTGAAATTTATTTCCACCAAAGTGTGCGATCTGTAAGATCCAACAATAGTCCCGTACATTTAAATGACATCAAAAGCAGACTAGAGCTTGAAATTATGCATACAAGAAAACATTTGTATGAAAATTATTATTTTTTGTATGGCAATACTGAAATTTATTTCCACCAAAGTGTGCGATCTATAAGATCCAACAATAGTCCTGTACATTTAAATGACATCAAAAGCAGGCTAGTGCTTGAATTTATGCATAGAAGGATACATTTGTATGAATTTTTTTATTTTTTGTATGGCAATACTGAAATTTATTTCCACCAAAGTGTACGATCTGTAAGATCCAACAATAGTTCCATACATTTAAATGACATCAAAAGCACGCAAGAGCTTGAAATAATGCATAGAAGGATACATTTTTTTTCTGAACATTTTCACTTATAACTTTTTTATTTATAGTTTTATGACAAAAAGTTACTGGACCAAAATTGTAGAGAATTTAATTTGCAACAAAAAATGTTAACAAATTTTATTATCAAATAAATAGTTTAAGAGATATATCGTAAAAACCATTTCAACCCCTATTTTCAAGATGGCGGCCGTGGGACAAGGGTGGCGACCCCACAAACTTGGTTTTAGCATTTCACTGACCCCCCCTACGCATCAAAAAAATAAAATTGCGTCCTCTAAAAAACGCAAGGTAAGGCCTAAAAAATGTAACATTTCAATGGACTAAATACAAACTTTCACTTTTAATGCTTTAAGGGATGAAGTTTGAAAAAAAAAACATAATGTAGTAAACTTGCGTTCGCAACCATGAACTTTTTCATGGACACGGAGAAATAATAATGTGAATAGTAATAATGGTATTAATTAACAATTAAAATCGATATTACCAATATAATCCTTCCGGGGGGCCCTAATATCAGCGGGCCAGATTTAGTTGCCTCTTACGACACCCACCCGGCGTGGGATTGGGGTTAGTAAGTCGCCTCAATACGGTAAAAACTTATATAAATTTGTACATTTCTAACTTTAAAACTGACGTTTCATAAATTTTTTCCTCTACCAATCCTTTTAGGCCTTGAAGTTTAGGGAAAATTTTCCAAAATGTTTTTTTTTGTATGATGATTAAAAGTAGCAGATAACAGAAATAAAATTTATAATATAGATTATAATTTAAATAGTTACTAGCTGCCCGGACAGACTTCGTTCTGTCAAAAAATTTGCAATAAAATAATATTATGACTATAAATTGAGATGTAAGCTATTATATCCTATCTTTCAAGTTGGATCAAACTGCACTCGGTGTGCAAATTTGATTAAAATTGGTTAAGTAGTTTAGGAGTCCATCGCGGACAAACAACGAGACACGTAATTTCATATATTAAGAAGATAGTTCGTATTTAGTCACAAAATGTGGCAAAATTATGAGAAGGTCGCAATCTGGTAGAGAAACCCTACAAAAAGAAGTGATGACGAATTCTTTTTCAGGTGAACTACCTTTTACAGACAAAGAAGAAATTGAAGAATCCTGGACGTCTGTTGCATTTGTTGGACCAGTTAGGGTCCACTGTGAAACTGAACGAATCGCAAAGGGTAGCGGCGACCATGGGCATCAGCATCTCGTTGATAGTCTCAGATGTTAATTCTAGTAGACCTATGTGGGGGCTCAAGATGTTTGGCCAAAACAGCAGCAATTTTAGAAACGAATCTTTCGAACTCATGAGCAGTAAGTTACTTGATAGTAACAGTAGATTTTGACCAATCCTTAGAAACAATTCACGGTATACGTCCGATATGGAAATTTTCAATAATATTATAAACGTAAAAAAAGAAGCGCTCATAGCCCGGCGGCTTGCGTCGATCCTAAGCGATCGACAAAGTTAAGCAACAGCGGGTGCGGTCGGTAGTTGGATGGGTGACCGCTAGTGGCAAAAATTTCTTGAGCGCTTCCGTGCTTCGGAGGGCACGTAAAGCCGCCGGTTGTTATTGTAAGATAACAGTCGTTAAGCCATGTCGGAGGCCCTCGGGCGGCATGAGAACATCCAACATTCGGGTTGGCCACTAACCCCTCCACCAATCCGCACTGGAGCAGCGTGGTGGAGTATGCTCTAGACCTCCTCAAGAGGAGAGACCCAGTAGTGGGCCATTAATGGGTTGAAGCCAAAAAAAGAAGAAAATTCTAAATAATGTGTCTTATCATTTAATATTATACCCTAATATATTATTAGCGCATGTCAAAAAGAAACAACAGCTTTCATTCAGTTCCGAAATCTATCTACACCTATCGCAACGACTTCATTGCTATTTAAAATTTGTATCTTATTTTCAGAGGCGCCAGATCCGTCTACTTTATACTCGGATAGTAATGAAGTCGTGGTGGAGCTGCCCACGTCCGTTGCGACGTCCCCGGGCCGTGTTAGCTTCGTAACGTTCCACGACCACGGCGCTGCTTTCTCTTGTTTTGCCAACCACTACAATGGCGTCATCAACAGCAACGTGATCAGTGTCACCGTACAAAACTTCACACAGTTTGAGGAAGGAGAGGTAAGCACTGGTCTTGTGATTATACCAATATTATTATGTAGGTGTATTCAGGTCCGGTAGGCTATTCTGACAATAATTTTTCACCATAAGTAATTTTTTTATCAATCTTCATTTTTCTTTTTGCAACCTATATTAATTGCTGTCAATTTATATAATTTTGCAGGTAATAAATATTTACTTTAAGCCCAAAAGAACAAACATCCGGAGAAATGAAAGTCGTACCTGTGCATACTGGCACTTTACTGACGTCGACGAGACGAACGGCTACTGGTCGCAGGAGGGCTGCTCCTTCATCCGCGCGGCGCGGCCCGGCCTGCTGGACACCTGCCGCTGCACCCACCTCACGCACTTCGCCGAGATCTTGGTGCCCCGAACCGTCTTCTCGGAGAAAAACGAGAAAGTCCTTGAAACCATATCCATCATCGGATGCTTTCTCTCCATTCTCGGATTGACAATGGTGGCCGTCACGGCTATTATGTTCAGGACGTGGCGAAGAGAGTTCTGTAACAAAATATGGCTCCAGTTGTGCATACCAATATTTTTCAGGTCCATCTGTTTCCTGGTGATCGTGTTTGCGAAGTTCGACCATTACAACATCGGGTGCATGCTTGTTGGTGTCGCGTTGCACTACTCAGTTCTTTGCTCATTCTGCTGGATGTTAGTCGCTGCCGTGATATCGTATAGAAAGCTGGTTATAGTTTTTAGTGTGGAATCTTCCCATAAATTGTTGAGAGCTTGCGCGTTTTCTTACGGAGTCCCGTGTGTCGTGGTTGGTGTTCTTCTTTCTGTAGCATCAAACTCCTATGTGGGAAATTTTGAAGAGACGAATCCGTCGGGTAAATTCTGCTATCCCTCCGGCCTCGGCCTCTGGATAGCGGTGTACGCGCCCATAGCGGCAATGCTTCTCGCGAACTGGACGCTATTCGCGTTAATATTTCACTCCGTGTTTTTGTCGAAGAGGGTTCAGAGGTATGGCGAGTCGAACGAAGCACTAAGATGTGTCTCCGTCAGTTGCTTGTTGGTGTTTGCGTTTGGGTTACACTGGGTTGCGGGGCTCTTCGCTAATAACATAGTGGCGGCCTTTTTCTTCAATATAACGGCGTCACTCCAGGGTTTTGTCCTTTCTTTGTTCTTCATCTTGGGGAATGTGGAGACAAGAAAGATGTGGCTCAATAAGATTAAATCGACACGCAAAGTTTCCGTGGGATATTCGGCAACAATGAATGAAAATTCTAATGTATTTATTATCCAAAGGAGAAACTAAGTAACAGTCAAGTGGCTGTGGCGGCAGATTTTTGTTTACCTCGCAAGGGCCTCCCGTAAGCGCGAACAAAGCTATAAGTGTTAAAAAACTTACCATCAATGTGTAGCCTTGTACAAGTGACGTCAGTACCTATACCTCTATCATTGGTGATGGTTATTATTTGACCTGGTTCAGCGATAAAAGCAGTCACAACTATAGATCAAGGGGTAAAATTACGTTTATTTTTTTATTAAAAATAAAATAAATACCGAATAAAATTAATCTGCTTTTTAAAAATGATAAAAAATGTTTCATTGTTTGTCTAGTTTTTGAATATCTCGTACTCTTTACAGTTCATAAATTGTAAAATTTTCTACATATATAACTGTTATACTTTTCCATTATTTTCGTAAATTCAATGAAGAGAATATTAAACCTTGGTTGCACCTAAATTATCTAATCCCAGCACTACATTTCCAAGCTGACTAGGTTCAATAAGTTTCGCTTACTGGTGGTACGGCATGCCTAGGTATCTATCAGCACCACTGCCGGCAAAACAGCGTATTGGATTAGTATAAATGTAGATATAAGCTATGTTAGCATAAGTTGTTAATAAGTAAGTAGTCAATAAACTAACTACTTCGGAACCCTACATTGCGCGTGGCCTGACACGCACTTGCCCGGTTTTTTAGAGTTTACAATATAATTGTCGAATGGATTAGAAAGTCTTACAATTTTGAATCGATTTGTTGCAAAAATTGGTTTCCATCGTGAACCGATTTTTTGTACATCTCTAATGTCACTGTGATGACAAAAAAAATAGAATAGTTTATCGACTATTGTCTGTTTATCGATTCTCGCACAATGATATTATAGAAATAAATAATAAATATATATAGAGGTAGATATGTCACTAGCGCGCCGAAGATGAAGAGCGTAACTTGAGCTAATTAGCACAGAGTACTTAATCACTACATTAGCCCAACTGCTCGCAGTCGCTCTGTCAATACTCTGTCGATACGCACGCTTTTATTGTTGCCAGAAATCCTTGAGATTTGACATACAGCGTTAAAATGCCCTCGTGTATTATGCGTAAATGCACTAATTACACAAGTAAAAGAATTAAAATTCATGGAGTAACATACCACACGTCAGTTATCATGATTTAATGCATTTTATATAATTTCAATATTTCTCTAACAAAATAAATATGGCGGCATGACAACGCCGGCCGAACATAGCTGCCGTCCTAGCGAAGAGTGCAATAAGTCCAATTTTTGGGCAAATTGACTTTAGACCATATCCGTAACTACCTACATAAGGTCTTAAATCAATTTGCCCAAAAACTGGACCTATTGCAATCTTCGTTAGGACGGCAGATAGGGCGTTCTCGCATAAAGACATGTTGGATTTATTTGTAATTTTACATTTTGACTTTACATTACCATTTAATTCATATATTAACACGCGCTCTAGCGGCAAATTTGCCACAGCATTTCTAGCATGCCATGCCGTCGCGGCATCGCTGCTAGAGCGGGCGGGCGCCTCTTTCGTCTTACTTGCCTCAGCATTCCGAACACTGCCAAAGCATTCCGAGGAATGCCGATGATGCCGCGGAATACCGACTCGATAGGCCTTTCAGCAACTTTATTCTTGTACCCACAATGAGCATAGACATTCAAATATTATCGTGAAAATATTAAATTTCTTTTCGTCGCATAAAAATACCTTACCATACCTCCTCCGCGCCGTCAATACATGCCGTTAATGGGCGCAGGCTGTGCATATTATCTCTACTCGGTTGGTTATCTATATAGAACCAATGAGTCGTTTATTAATCAGGTCAGCCGACATCTAGTATGTAGACAGGACGGCTATGCAGGACGGTTATAAAAGGTTCTAAAATTAACATAAATAGACAGTTGCTTAGCAACCCCCTCTACACGCGTCATTACCTTCTTGTTCCGCCGCGTCGCTGTGATATTGTAAAAACATTGCCATTCCTTCGCTATCAGTCATTTACAACACGCGCAAAAATGTTTTGGGGTATAAGTCCAGCACTCGATTTGCAAGAAGAGTATCTTCGGCGCGGTGACGAAAGCTCTTACGAACTTAACTTTTTGGTTGTCGGAGGATCTGATGCCAGGCACCTGATCAAAACCTTGTCGCAAGCTTATCGGCATAACAGGCGATACATGAATATCTTCGTGGTTGACGGATGTACAGAACTCGTCGCTCGGCAGCTGCTTCTTTTATCGCTAGCGTTGGAGAAAACTACGCGATGCGGTCTTTTAGAAAAGACAAGACGTTTCCTTGAAGTGTACGGAAACCTCCTTCTCCGGCCGTCTACATCGAGGTATCTGATCGCCAAAGCTATACAGTTGATCGGTATGATCACCAACTTGGAATACATGAGCTGTCTCCTCCCTGGTGTATCTTTGGAACAGTTAAAATATCGCGAGCGAGATTATATGGAAAATCTTTTTAATTTTTGGACCACGGGTAACACTAACCAGTTCAATGCCTGTGAATTATGGGAGCATAGAATAAGGCACAGTCTCGGAGTAAGATATGATAATAGGGCTGGAGTTTATGACTGGGATTACCATATGCGCATGAAGGATATAGGAAGCCAGATATGTTACCAAGAATACAAACATTTTAGAGAACACGGTGTCGCATTCACTTGGTTAGAAACTGAAGTCTGTCGACCGAACGTCTCCTTAGTCGCAGGAGTTTACAAATGTGGAGACAGATACCTTCATCGGGGTTATCTCGGTGACATGGTAACCTCGCCGTATATAGCGTACGGGTTGGATTGTGATGATAAAGATATGCTAAAATCTTCTCACGGTGTAAATTTTAAACGTGCCACGGATGTTAGTGAAAGAAACGTAATGCGTTCTCTCTATGAGTTGGAAAATCGTCGAAGATTCGACGTGAATTCTTTTAACTTAGATACAGAGCAGAATTTAGGGGCGGTCGTTATGAGTGAGCTCGACGCCAAAATATCGGAGTGCGGTCCAGAGGCCCCTTTGCTTCTACGCGAGGATCGGGACACTTACATTAACATTGATTATGGTAAGGTTCATTTTTTGTCTCTTTCGGCTTTGGATCACTACCCTCATAAACCGCAGTTCCAGGGATTATTTCACGGAGTGTTCGTGGGTCACAATATGCTGGCTAGAGTCAAACCGAGCGTGTGGTCGATGGCGCGCGACGATGCATTTGTTATAATGGAGTCCCGGAAGTACATGGTGGAGTTAAAGCGGGATGACGTTAAGGCTTTTGGCGAGCAGATCCAGCAGGCGGCGGTTGCGGGACAGCTTGAAAAAATAGCATCGTTTGATCCGGAAAAAGACGATTTTGCCAAATTTTTGATAAAGAGACAAAGTTAATGTTAATGGCATTTTTATGAATGGCTTTTATTTTTCTATTTTAAAATTATTCTAAAGTTCTTATTGTTTTACTGGTATAAGACCAACTGTATTTGTATATGTACATAGAATACGAGTATAAGTGGGTAGGTACTTGTGTTTTGTTGTAATTTGTTCATCTTCTCTAATATCTATTGTCTTCATTAAGCATAATAAATGGCGTTAAATAAGAACCCGTATATGTTTATTTTATTACAGTTACTGTCCTACCGCTGGGCTTCATTTTCTGCTCATAATTGCGAGAAATTTGTAAGGAAAACCCATTCGTTTTTTCCCCATGACACGCCTAGCAGTGTCGATTTTGCGTTGCCACGGGGAATGAACATATTATTATGCCAGGTTTCCTCCCACGCATGGAGTATAGAGGTAAGGAGAGCCATCTCTGTGTATGAAAAGTGTCCGTAAAAATGCGTCCATTAACGGGTGGTGCTGTGGTGCGCTCGGCAAACTTCACTCCGCAGCTCCGTCTACAACAGCGACGCCAACGCTATTGTCGTAGTATGGTGGTAGGTACTGGAACCAATTCTATTTTCAGTAAACAGCTGGACACTTTCAACTTTCCCCTCATATGAGGTGGCTTTCCTTTTCTCTAAACTCCATGTTCCCACGCAAGAGCTCCCTGTTCGCTGGATGAGGCAGTTGAGTGCGTGTGGATTGAGGGCTCTTTTTTAAAAGTTACTCAGATTTTTTCAGAATCAAGGAGGCATTTAGGAAAAAATTGTGAAAACATCGTGGTGAAGATAAAAAAATTGTGCAACGTATGGTAAAAAAGTTGTGGTCGATTAACTGGAGCTCTCAATCCGCTAACCTAAGAAATTACTATAACCTCGTATCTCAAAATATACTACGTGTATGCTTAACTATTTTATATGGAAAAATTGTGCATAATTTGTGAAAGCTATTCACAATTTCTCAATTGATTTTAACGGTTTACTTTGATTTTATAAAGGTTTATTTGGAGCTCTCAATCCTCCAATGTGTGGTTTGAGTGTTCCCAAAATTCTCTAACTTAGGCTGAATATTTGTTTATATTCTTACTCCTATTTCACGAGTATAATAAAATTAAGAGTGAATTTGTGAAACAAAAACCGTGACTTAAAACATAATAATTAGACAGTAAATTAAAAAAATACTTTCTTATAAATGTACCGTCTGAGAGCTCCATGTTTAAGCGTTTATTTATTGAACCCGAGCTTTTATAGAAATGATGGATACATCAGAAATTGTGAAAATGTTGTCACTAAAATTTAACACGATTTATTTTTTTGTGAATGTTTGATTTAAAAAATAATCCACAATATTATATTTCCAAGCGACGAAATCGTGTAGGGTGGACATAGTATTGTCGGACACATTTTTCGTTTACGTAATTACGCGTTTTATGGTTCCAAAGTAAAATCGGAACCCTTATAACTTTCTGTCCGTCCGTCTGTCCGTCTGTCTGTCTATCCGAAGCAAAGCGGCAAGATCCTTAGTGCTAGAAAGCTGTAATTTATCATGGATATACATAATTATTAAAACACCAGAATCGTAGAATAAAATATTGAAAAACATTTTTTTTTCTGGGTACCTCCCCTACAATTAACGTGAGGATGAATTTTTGTTTTGGGTATCGTGAAAAGGTTTTTCAAAAATATTATAGGTCTTCTAAGACCATTTTTGGAATTAGAGGTCCATTTGCACGAAATGTGCTTTTGGTTAGAGTCACGTGTCTCTCCCCCCACCCTTCCTGCCGGCTAAACGGTCGGAGTTGGACTAGTGAAAAAATTCTCAAAAATACGTTGTTACATGATGAATTTACAAGGAAAATTATAACAGTTATGTTAGCATTAGTTAGTGAGTAATAGTCGATTTTACTGCTTCGGAACCCAACATTGCACGTGGAGTGATTTCCTGTTTTTATTCCTGTCATATACAGCAATAACAATAAAAACATTATTTGTGCTACAAATATTTTTTAATAATAAACATTTTGACATTATTTTGTTTTTTCTTCTTTTACATGCAAAATTTTAAAAAACTTGTTAAAAATGTTGTGCTGTTAAAAGCCGTGAATAAATATTTTCCTTCTTTTCTTTCTTTCTTTCTTTCATAATTAATGTTTCACTTTTTCTAGTTTGTTTTGTAATAAAATATTTATATTTAAGTACGTTTTACTTTCTTTATGTACTATATGCATGGTCACCCTACATAATTTTTCTATTGAAAATATAATAATGTTGATTATTTTTAAAATCAAACGTTCACAAAAAATTTAATCGTGTTAAATTTTAGTGACAACATTTTCACAATTTCTGATGTATCCATCATTTCTATAAAAGCTCGGGTTCAAGAAATAAACGCTAAAACATGGAGCTCTCAGACGGGACATTTATAAGAAAGTATTTTTTTCATTTACTCTCTAATTATTATGTTTTAAGTCACGGTTTTTGTTTCACAAATTCACTCTTAATTATACTCGTGAAATAGGAGTAAGAATATAAACAAATATTCAGCCGAAGTTAGAGAATTTTGGGAACACTCAAACCACACATTGGAGGATTGAGAGCTCCAAATAAACCTTTATAAAATCAAAGTAAACCGTTAAAATCAATTGAGAAATTGTGAATAGCTTTCACAAATTACGCACAATTTTTCCATATAAAATAGTTAAGCATACACGTAGTATATTTTGAGATACGACGTTACAGTAATTTCTTAAGTTAGCGGATTGAGAGCTCCAGTTAATCGACCACAACTTTTTTACCATACGTTGCACAAATTTTTTATCTTCACCACAATGTTTTCACAATTTTTTCCTAAATTCCTCCTTGATTTTGAAAAAATCTGAGTAACTTTTAAAAAAGAGCCCTCAATCCACACGCACACGTTGCTGTCTATGGTAAGATTTTAACAAGATTTGTACATTTTTTACAATGGATGCGCATAGAAGACGAGACGGTAATCACATAACAATTATGGAGCAAGTATGTTTGTTGTAGCTACTATTGACGTTGATAAATATAAGTTTCACGGTAGAGAAAGCCCCAAAAATGCAGCTCTACCCTTCACACGTATGAGCCAGACTACATTTGCCTCGATCAGTAGATAGTCGGTGTTATTGTTATTTAAATATTGCGGGAAATAAAACAACGAAAAAAATTTGTGTCATCTATTTTCTTTCATTAATAATATGTTACATTCATTCAATAAATCATATAGCAAATATATTTACAAGGTCAAAATCAAACAAAAAATGTCAACGTCTCAACGTTTTTCGTTTAAAATTCGTATTTTATATTACATAATAATATCACTTAATTTAACATTTTCTAAGTTAGTAAGGGCGGTAGTGATGTCATGGGCCCGAACCATCGTAACTTGTGGTGGAAATTATTCCCACGTATTGTGACGTCATTAGTAACCGGCCCTTGTATCACAAAAAGCTTTTCGCATTAAGATGCTCACTCTTTGAAAACCTTATATTCTCCAAAACGTTTTAAAAGGCGATTGCAAGTTACGCATGCGGAAAAATATTTTTTTATCGTGACTTCTTTAGGTATTCAATTACCTCTATCCATATGTTACAACCTTTCAAATAGACTTGTTCCTACTACAATATATTCACCTGAGGATAATGCCGCTAAACATTGATTCGGTATGATAAACAAATCAATAATAGTTAATGAAACATAAATTCGGAACCTTCTGGAGAGTATAAGGGGGCAGGACTTTTTATAATTATAAAAAAACTGGTTTTTAAGTGTCTTAAGCCTACGATTAAATTACGACTTAGTTAAATATTAGTAGCTACCTACGAGTGTCTCTCTAAACATTCAATACTATACGGTTGGGGTAACCTGTAGGTGCCTGTGACGTTGCAAGAGACGGGATTGACTCGGTACAGAGATCACGTTACTGTGGTTTGAGCCCGGTGCCGTGCAGACTTCATTGGAATTTAATGCGTCAACTAAAGTTTAAATCAGCAATCTAAAAATAATCATCGATCGACATGCATTCTTCGCTTGAAGCTATTAAGGCCGAATGGACCAAAACTACCATTTAAAAACGAAAAAAAAAGCAATTTTGCTAGTACCGTCACTTATCAATTACTTAATTTCCTAATATTAACTATGATTTAAAGATGGCAGTGTTCAAATTGTCCATGTTTGATCCTATTTGTGAGGTCGATTGAACGATGGCGTGAATGGAAACCTGACCCGATGAGGCGATGAAGTGCAATAGTTTGGTAGGCCCTTGTATGGTTCAATCAGTTTTTGTAATCGCGTGCCTGCGTTTCAATCCAGAATTATACATTGCACATTGGGTTTAGTGGCGCAACGAGGCAGTGCTGCCACGATGTATAACTAACTACCTAGTTGATTGTGTAACACGCGAAGCCATCTCAGAAGGTGAGTACAGGCGGCTCAACGCGTTGGTTGCAAAAAATAGTCAAAGGTATAGTGTATAGTGCTGTTACAGCATCTTACAGACCCTAGTTATGCTAACAATGGTACACAAGAGAGTCGCGAAACCGGGGCGTTTCGGTGTACAAGATGGGGCCAAAAATGAAACATTAAATGCGTCGCGATTGTACTACCCTAGCCTCTAGTGGCATAGTTTCGGTGTCTGGTGATTGTCTTACCTACATATAAACGCGTTCGCCTCATCTAGAAAGGATCTTTACCTAAAAACGTTTTCATTATCTTATATTATCGTGTTAATCTAAACATACACTTTTATCTAATACCACCAATCGACTTTCATTAAATATTTCCTTTCGGTGTGTGTAATTAGTTTTCACTTACAGCTATACAGCTATTTTTTACGTTTAATTATACAGAGTATACTATAAGATTATTATTATAAAACATGTCTTACCCTGGTATAGTATCTAGCGGTACGTGTAGTGAGTATTTACTTATATTTATTAAAAGAAACCATGGACAATTAATTTTTTAGTCTTACATCTAAGCATCGGTTTAATTTTATTCCCGCAGGATGAGCAAATACGTTATTCACGGTTTTAAATAAACCCGAAAATATTGCCTGACTTGATTTTAATTAATTATACGTTCTATCTAACCCACGCCTACCGACGTAACGGTTGCTATTATCTTTTTGTAAGGGACATTAACTGATCCATACACACCACGTAAACAGTGTATTTAAGAATTTCATGCATTTATACGACGATAGGTACGTCATAAATATATTTTTATCTTGCTTGTCTATATTTGAAAATTATATGTTAGAAAAATAATGTAACTTAAAGAAGGGCGTTAAGAAAAATTGCTAAGGGGAGTTACTACAGAGGGCGCTATTTACTAACGAGACTGATTTTATTTTTAACGATAGTCCCGTAAAATACTGTAAAAAAGTGGATGATTTTCTTTTACGTGAGAATAAATAGCAACGCTAATGACACAACGGACACACATGACAAACAATATTGTCCTAGCGAGAACCGTTGCGATGTTACGATGATTCGCGCGATCAGACCACCACCGTGAGCAATGGCGATCCTGGGCGCCGTTCGCAATTGACGTGTTAGGCCGACGCGTACAAACGTGTGTGCGCTCGCGGTCACATGTGACCTCGTCATGAAGTGAACAAACTGAACAATGCACACAGACGCGACGCCGACGGGCCGCAGACAAGATACTTTCAATTGTTTTCCCCCGTTTTATTTGGATTTTTACTGAGAAAAAAGGGCCGAGTAAATGTAAAGCTTTGTTCGTTGTCTGCGTCCCGTCTCTTACATAAGTAATTTTATTAATAACTTAAAATTTTTAAACATAACGACACAACATACGTATGTGGAACAGAGCTATTATTCAAATCAATTTATTTGCAACTATTGTAGGTACAATAATAATTTACTGGGACTAAAGTGCTTTTAAATAGTGAAATATGGATATATTAATAAAACGATTTGAGTGAATCATATAGATACTCTATACAAAAATAAGCGAGGGTATATTAGCCAAGCAACTGTGTGTATTGCTTCGTACAGCGACCGCACACACCTGTTTGCTGTTTCTGAACGCGCGCACACAACGCCGTCTGGGCTGGCGACACTCGCACGACACTCGACACTCGACACGACACTCGAGTACTGAGACTGAGACCACTGACTCCGACACGCTCGATCAGACACGCGCCCGATTAGACCGATGTATCGTTCAACATGAATCGCACGGTGTGATGTCGTTGTTTCAGTGTGGGTAGTTGATGTCACGTAGAATTAATAAAGTTTAACAATTTCCCATACAGATAACAATTATACAATTATTATAAATATTAAACTAAAGTCATTCGGTTAAAAATAATTGATATCTACTGAAAATATATTTTTGTGACATCACCAATACAATTTAACAGACACTCATACACAAATATCAATGTGAAGCAACATTTATACATACATACATTATGTTAACAATATATTTACACATTCCAACAGAGTAAGACTAATTATCTAAACGCGGTCCTGGTGAAGAAAGCTATGTTTCGGTATTACTTAATTAATTGCGATCACGTCGTGTATTTCAAATAAAATACGAGTTAAATAATTTGTGGAGCAAGCCCAAAATCGCCGTGTAATGCATTTTGTTTTCGGTTTTTCAGCCGTCATTGTGATCAATTTGTTCGTTACTGAAAAGTTGGCTGGTGGAGAATGCTATTAGTAATCTGGATCATAGGTTTAACTTTTTAAAACTTTTATTACATCGTCTCAAACTTTTTCGTCTGTGTGTTGCATGTCGCGTGACGGTCGGCCGCGGAGTAGGGATAAAGTGAAAGGTGCTCGTCAGAGCAGCCAAGGCCAATATGGCGGCGCCTATAGTTCGCAGCAGCTGACCGTGTAGTGTATAGACTATTACTCATTTGTGCCAGAGCTCTACGCTATTTTGTTTGTTTTTGTCAGTGTTTAATGTAAAGATTAAAAACGCAATTTTAATACCCTAAATCGTATAATTTTATAAAAAATTTTAGTGAAATGCCTACAAATCAAAAGTTTCACTTGCATCGTGGTTTCATAAAACCACACTTTCTCTTTTTTAACTTATGATGAGTTAATGTTCCTACTTTATTAATCACATTTTTGTAAGTCAATGCTATCTGAATTCTGTCTGACTTAATTTCACCTAGACGGTCCAGGACGAAGAGCGTATAAAAACAATATTTATAACGCAAATTAATTGTATGAGACTGGTTACTGGATACCGCGACCATCACACTAAATGTTGCATTACTCTTTGCGACTAATACTGCAAAAAAAAAACGCATGACTTGCCTCTTTTGCACCCAACGGCCTTCAAAAAGTTATCTTTAAGTTTAAAGCCCCCGCCCGCCCATTCTTTTTACATAGCTTTCTTAACACCACGACGCCGCAATTTGTACATTCATAAAAACAACACAATTACTTAACAATATATTCACAAGGAAACAACCTTGTAAAAAGTCGACATCACATCAACGTGGAGTGCCCCGCCCAGTCACAGAGTAATGCAATAATGTCTACCCTGTACGCGTTAATAACTATTTTAATTAACTTAAATATACATTATCCAGTTTCTATGAGATTACATCCGAACATTGTGTCCGAACGGGTATCCGAACATTGTGCTGAATGACGGGGACCAGCGTTGGCGCAGCCAACAACACGCCGCGAGTCGCGACACATACTCAACCGGGGGCTAAACAGAGTAATATTAAATATTCTCAACGTGCGTTAACATTTAATACAAGTGTGCTAACTTTTACTTTAAAATGGGTAATATTTCTTATTTATTATTTAGAATATAGTCAGTTGCACAAAGACATTTACATCGAATGTCTGTAATGTGCAAATATTTTAACTCTGCGATTCTGAAGTCAGCGAAGAGTAATGTTGCACTTGAGATTTGAGATAATCATACGAAAGTATATTCATTCTCGTTATAGACGACTTCCAAGTGTTCCAGTGCAAGACTAGTTTTGTTTAGACTGGCAGCCAACTTCAGAAGAGCAACGTCAAGTTACTAGCACTATATAACCATGTTTATAGCTCCAGTATTAGCTACGCCAGCATTGGCCGGACCAGAGCTAGACGAATTACTTTAACTATTCAATAATTTAACTTTAAGTTATCTACGAGTTATATTCATGGCATCGCCACCTAGCCTAGCGCAACCCGAATGAAACAATAACATCCTAGACTGTCCCCATAAAATAAACCGTAAACTATAACATTGGAGTGTGGAGACACGGTGACAGTGACGAGACGTGACGCCGGCGCCGCGCCGACTTTATTTAAATACTAACAGTACAACTCCATTACGAATATGAATACGCTAATATTTAGATTGAACCGCGTTGCATCTCGTCTCGGTTCACATTCGCAGTTCACAGTTCAACATACAACCGTTACCATCGGCGTAAATTCGTTTATGTTTAATACAATACAATCAATAATAAATATATCGTATCATACATATTTTGATAAAACTCGAAATAACTTTTATTCACATTAACGTTATCTATTTAGAATTGTATTTAATAGCTAGATACAAAAAAAAATATTAGTGCACGGTGTCACGAGATCGCGTAGTATCGACTAGATTACGTTGTATAGATGTATACTTCTGTCGAGAGCTCCTACGTGGTAAGTTTCCCGTACGGTAAGTTGGTGTTCATTAAATTACTAAAGTATTGTGAATAAATCGCGAAGTTGGGCGCATTATTCGGAGAGGTGATACAGATGACAGCGATTGTTCTCTCCGGGGACGGTTGCAGTGCCCGCCTTCTCGCGGCTGTTCGTATCGGCGAACGAAGACCGGCGTGAAGCCGAGGTGACGCCGAAGTGACGCCAACGTGACGCCGACGTGACGCCGCCGCGCCGTCCGTCCGACCGAGGTGCGTCACGTTAAAGCTTCGTTTACAAATACGGTAGCTCAATTTGTTATACGCCTATCTAATTTGCAACTTCTACTTGAGCCTCGCGTCCGAAGTCCGACGAGCTCGACGCGTCCGGGACCTCGTCACCGCACAGTACTTAACGCTACGTAAAACGATGAGTTCACTTACGAGTACATAGAGGGCGCCGCCCGCCGCCGCCGCTCATTAACCGAGATAAAGAGTAAAGCGTATCGATTCCGAACGAACTACAACACGAACATAGGGGCGCGGGAGCGGCGGCCGGCGCGTTGGGTAACACTAGTCGCCTATAATAATCATCAGTCATATCGTAATATACCTGTGCATAAGTTCAATTATTTACATTCGACAAGTAAACGAGTGCACGTGCGCGGCCACATCGGTCCGCAAGCTATTGCGAAAATCCGCCTTGCGCTGTGCGCGCGCTCCGGACGAATCGACCGATGCGTGATATTGCGCGGAGGAGCATTTCAAAAGAGAATTTGACCAACGATGTAGACATCTTTCGACTATATACAGAGTGAGACAGATTAAATATTTGGTGCATTGGCGGATTTTTGCAATACGTGCAGCTGAGAGTTCCATTACGGTAACGTATTGCTAGCGGTGTGGGTCACTGCGGGCCGCTGCGGGCCACTGCGGGCCAGTGCGGGTCGCTGCGGGCCAGTGCGGGCCACTGCGGGCGAGTGCGGGTCAGTGCGTGTACTCGGGGAAGGCGGCGGCGAGGGAGGGCCGCTCGCTGCCGGAGCTGCGCGGGGAGCGCGGGGAGGGCGGGGAGGGGAGATACTCGCGCGACGGCAGCGCCTCCTCACTCGCCCACCGGGCTAGCTGTTGTTGAGCTTGAATAAATTCATCACTAGAAAATGATAGAGAAGAGGAACGAGGAGTCGAGGCGCGTCGCTCGGCGGCGGGCTCCTAGCCTATGACTCGTCGTCGATACAATTTTGCCAAAATGTATGTTTGTACTACGAATTTGATACTTTATCTTTGAGAAAAAAGTGTAGTTTGCTCTTGACTTGATTGTTTTATACAATTTGGCCGTAAAAACAATATTGTGTTGTTTTTGCTTTAACAAATCAATTGAATTTCAAAATGCCAATTTTATAAGGGACTTGTTTTTCAATACGAAATGTATCAAATGTGGGAGCCTAAACTTGGTGAATCAAAATGCTTTTACCTGTACCGTCCTTTTCGGTCAGCGTAAAAATAATGCATTCTTGTTAACAGCTAATAGTTTGTTAATAATCTGTTTGTCAATTATTATAATGCCTCAAGGTTATAAGGCTAAGGAGCCCGCCAGCACATTTGTAATACATGTGAGTAGTTATGTAGTGCTGCAAACAAAATAGTTAATTAGAGTGTCACATATTTAATTTAATTAAAATATACTAACTTCAAGTAGTACCTTTGATTATGTTGTAACAGGCTCACAAACTATAAATGTGTAAGGTCACTATTCATGGCCAATAACTATATCTGTATGTATTCGCTAACATATCGAGTGGTATCTCTGAATGGCATCTAATCGTATTGAACTTGAAGCCCCTTTTAAAGCAACTGTGATTAAGCGAAGCCCCTTTTGAAGCAAATATGATTTTTTGTGCACATTTGTTACAAGATTTGGCAAAACTAGTGATTGATTACGACAGTAAGTAAGTTGGGTGGACAATTAGGTAGGCATAAGTATGTAATTCTTTAACAAATTAAGAGCCGTATCACAATTTATTATATTTTATACGTATTATTACAATTTCAATTGCTATTGTATAAATTTCGAAATGCCAGCCGCCATTATTGCCATAAATATAATGTTGTTCATTTAATTTTCCATTATACGGTATAATTAAGCTAAGTTTATGTTACCATGACAACATTGCGGTGGTACCCGTGAAGCAGTGGGAAGCCGACTGTGCAAAAAATGATAGTGTTGTGTTGTGTATGAAGGCATGAATACATTCTCATTCATTCTACATTCATACACAGAACGTGTCCATTATGTCTAATCTGTTGAGACATAGTACACAAATCAGTTAACACAAAATTTGGACTGGCCCAATTATGTAGAATTTTAGTAGTAAAACATCACTAACTTATTAAGATATTAAATTTATGTGAAAAGTAGTGTGCACAGTAAAAAAAATTGAACACGTACAAAATGTATCGAAAGCGTCACTTTTTTTTCTGAGACTCGCGCCATTTAGCAATACGGCTCTTAATAGTAGACAGAATTAGTCTAAACTAGATTACTAACCTTCATCGAATGCCGTGAAGCCAGCCTCCTTCTTGGTGTGATTGTGAATAGAGAGAGAGAGAGTAAAGCGACTTACCATACGGCTGCCCGGTCTTCGCACTCATCATCATCATCGCATAAAACTCTTTTTTGGGTACCCCGTGATTTGACAATTTTATTTATGGAAATAGCCGGCACGCGTGCTGACGGTCCACCTGATGGTAAGTGGTTATCTTCGCCCATGGACATTAGTGACACCAAAGGAATCACCGATGTGTTGCCCGCCAATAAAAAGAGAAGAATAAAGAAAGTAAGAACTAATTCTCAATCCCCCAGCCGAAACATGACGAGTCGTTTGGCGGCTGACTCACAGGGTTGTAGCTAGCCAGGAAGGGTTCAACTGCCTCGGACAACTTTCATTACGATCGAAATAAAATTATACTGTCATGCCTTCGGTTACCTGGGAGAATGATCTTGAGCATCGCTGCAATCAGTTCACCTCCTGTTACGTACGGCGTCGCTAACTCGTGGATCATGACGGACTAACTAATGAAGATTACCTTTACAGTCCGCCGTAAGTCGCAGTCGGTCGCAGTCGGTCGCAGTCGGTCGGCGGCGTACAACGGACTCACCTCTCGCTGTCGGGCGCGTCCCGTAGCCGTTCCGTGTCCGCCGTCTCGTAGAGCGCGTCGTCGTCGGGCGGCGCGCGGTGCGGCGCGTGGTGCGCGTGCAGCGGCGCGCCGCCGAACATGTGGTGGCGCGCCGAGCCGCGGAACCGGCCGTACCCGAACCGCGCCTCCTCCTCCGGCCCCAGCCGGCCCCGGCAGCGGCTGCTGCGGTTTGGGGGTTTTGGTTTTTTATACGAGACGCCGATTTGATTTAGAGTTTTACCCGCAACGAAAACGATAACCACTTTTGTAAGTGAGGTTGTCAAGGAGCAAAAAACACAATCAAGAAGTAAACGTTGATGGTTCATAATTAAAGGCAGCATAAGCTCCAAGCATCGTAGCACACGACTCGTAAAACTAGACGGCGCGATGGCTGTAGCGCGTTATAATAGTAGCGCGAGGATCACAAAATCATCATCTATCTGATGATAATTCACAGAAGCTGATGAGGTGATAATGGGCATGGTGAATTGCATGCAACTTCCTATTCGCTTTTTACAACTTATAGAAAAATTAAATGACCAACATTTCCTTTGTCCTGCTATAAATTTAGTTGAAAACCTAACGACCTTTATTAAAAGTGATCACTTCCGTCCACAGAAATCCTCAACAAACTAATCATTCAATAATTTGAAAATAATTTAAAACTTACGATGACACTTCTCCCGGCTCAATCCTATAGTGTCTCTCGGCCTCGGTCTCGGACATCCTGATGTCTTCCGAGCCCGAGGGACTCATGTGTCTGCTGGAGTGATGCTCCAGCTGTCTGATCAGGTCTTCCAGATTCCTGATTCTGATGGGTCCACATTGCGGGCCCTCGTCTTCTTCTTCATCACCGGCGCGCTGTCTTCTCAGCTCTGCCTCGTGGATCTTCTCAGCACTGGGCGCTCGTTCTCTCTTATACTCGTACTCCTGCAGCGCCCGCAGGTCGCCGGACCCCACGGCGGCGCCCGCACTCGCTCTTTGTGCTGCCGCTGACTTTAACGCAACTATTATATTTTCATGGTATCCGTTCAAATCCTGAAAAGACCATATTAGAACTCTTTTAATCTCTGTTAATTTGACGTCAAAATAAGCAAGAATCCTTGGACACTTGCATAAATCTTAGTCAAGTTAATAAAAATCACATTTTGCATTACCTTGCTTATTACCTTAAACTTATATTCCATGTCGGCCACGGCCCCGGCCGGCTCCTGGCCGTCGGACTGGCTGCCCGCCTCCAGCTGCTCCGACTGGGAGTCGTCGCCCCACTTGTCCTTGCCGTCCACTGCGCCGTAGCCGTGCTTCTTCAGTATCCCTTTTTCCGGCAGCTTGGCCATCGAGTTCGGAGCAACGTCTATAAATGCTATATCTTCCTCTCCTGAAATATTATGTACATTTTTTAATGTTAAATTACACAAAGTTTCCTTTTTACCCATTTTTTTCTGCCCCGCATTCTCTGTTTGGCCTTCATTGAAGAAAAGTTTTTTTTATTTGATACTTTGTCAAATCGAATCTAATAATAAATGTTGCTTTAAAATATACTAACCAGAATGTGTTGGCTCATCCTCACTGCCCGAGTGTACTCGTTTCATTTGCTTATGATCCCTGTAAAGTAATAAAACCCATCGATGCATTGTCCGAATAAATGACTGTATCCCACGAAATATATCTGTCTAGCAAGAATGGATTGCTAACGTGCTCATGGCATGTTTCACTTTTCTAAGTCAGAAAACTATTCATTGAATGAATGCAATCATTATAATAATATCTATCTTTAAAAGCTTTCAAAAATGATTTGTCTACATGAAACCGACTGAAAAATTATGGTAAATCATTGGGGAACAAACAACGGGATAGTCATTTTAAGAAAGATTGGAAAGTTATTTGAAGTCAAATTAAAATCAAATTTAAACTGGTGAAAATTTTGCAATTTCCAATTGGCAACTCACGGATATCTGCTAGTGGTGCCACCTCCCGACATGTGATTCCCTTGTCTGAAGATCACTCGCTGGGAATCGCCGCGGCTGAGAAATTTGGAATTGCTACTTAATTTTGGATTTGATATTTCATTTACCTTGATTATTACGATTGGTTATTGTCAAATATTTCTTTGTATCATTTTAAGCTTAACTTAGCAATTTTAATTTACAAGAGATAACCGGTATAATAATTTGTTGATCTGAAATGAAGCTTGGCTGTCTGTTGACTTTTACATTCGAATTTAACATGAGTGATATTCAATTTTCTAATTTCTAAACTATGAAATCATTACAGGTATAAAAATCATTGATTAAATATAATTTAGATTCAAGATTTAAATGTGTACTGCATGAACAAAAAGCGTGTTTATTGAACGCGTGACTACATATTATACTGAATGTGTGAATGTAGTCGGTCACACTTTATCACACCACTCGTGAATGTAGCAAGGATTGCTTGCAAACTTCTAAGTCAAAGCATTATCGAATGTAAGCTTGCTGTGGAAAAAGCGAAAATCGTGTGCACGAAAGAAATGTGGGCGTGAGACGCAATTTTCGCGCCAAGCTTTGACGTACCTTAAGAGGTTTCTGTTTGAGTACACCAGATCCGTTTAGAAAAGAGAACAGAAAAGTAACTTTGAAGAATATCAAATAAGGTCAAAATAAAGGGTAACGTATTCTAGATGTGATAAAGACGCCAATACTTCCCAGAAGCGGTAATGTTTTTGTCAGTCTAGATTACGTTTGTAGACAATGTTGGGATATAAAGAAAATCATCTGCCAAATTGATGATCTTTCAATTTGCAAATAATAATTTAAAAACTTTTTTTCAGATGAACAGAAATTTCAAAGGGATGGAAAAATCATCATTA
The DNA here is from genome assembly GCA_951805285.1 of Thymelicus acteon. Classification (NCBI taxonomy): domain Eukaryota; kingdom Metazoa; phylum Arthropoda; class Insecta; order Lepidoptera; family Hesperiidae; genus Thymelicus; species Thymelicus acteon. Next base: position 19,616,757 of record OX638217.1, read on the forward strand.
TGGCAAACAAGTGTTAATAGGTAAGTGTGTATTGGTGTCAGGAGAAGTAAAAAAAGAAAAAGGAGTTTTAAACACAATTTAAATAACATTTAAATACAGTAACAAGAAATAAAACGTCGACTAAAAATTAGACGTAATAGTTCAGATAAAAAGAGATTAGAGTAGGTATAGTTATTTTTGTAAATAAATAAGTCTAATTTGAGTTTTAGCTGATAATTCTAAATTGTTTTATTAAGAGTTGCATACCTGAATGTGTTATTGAAGGAGTGCATCTTGCCTCCGTCGAGGGAGATGTCCTCTTGTGAGTTGTTAGAAGCGGTGGAGCCACCAGCGAAGCTCTTCGCAATCGGTTTCTTCACGTAAGGGGGGTCGTACTTCGGGAGCGTGCTCTTTTTCCTGATGCAGGCGTGGCGTGGGAACGCACACTCAGATCAATCGATTACGTTTACAACAACGAGCACAAGGGATCGAATGCGGAATCGAGAACACCTCCAGATTTAAAAGGGGTCACAAATTTTGAATTCGTGTTTTCGTTTCCGATTATTATGAGAGATTTTCAAACTGAGGAGGGAATGGAAGCTGACGTGAACTTTGTCCAATGTGAAAATGTTATCATTCCGGTATTGATCTTCTTTAAAAAAAGATTCTGAATCTGTTTCTTGATTAATGTAGTACCTACTCATGAAAACTTACTCATAATGTAAAATGATAATGGAATTTTGAAAAAAGTTACAGAGTTGAAACATCACAGTTTATTAGATGTTTGAATTCCATAACATAACAAATTTAAAATGTTATAAGTAGATGTTATCAAATTTTTATCTAATTAAAAATAAATTATACGTGGTCAGCTTTCACTCCTATACTCCTACATTTAAATTTGAATTTACTAACCTTGTTTTGGACTATAATGGTGTTGAAATGTTTCAGTAAATTGACTTTAAATTAAATTTGGTATTTAATACAGTTCAACAGAAACTATTGCGATAAGCTTTTTCAGTAACATTTAATCATTGTAATACCGTTATTTGAATCGAATCCATCAACATCATTAAAGTACCTAATGACCAAGGTTTCAGTTTAATTGGAAAGACTGGCGCTTTTGGATATCTCAATAAATTCAAATATTGATTTAATTTTTGGAAAGTACATTAATTTATTTAACTTTTCGTTTCATTCCTCATGGGAATTGATGTTATGTGGAAACATAATCAAAATATTGATCTTAGCTTAAGTGATTATGGCCTTTTTTCATTAAAAATATATAAAATTATGAATGCTTAGTTGTGCAAAAGGCAGAAATGTTTTGAAATACTTAAACAATAATATTTTAATGTTTTAGGGTTTGAACTTTTTGAAAAAAAATCATGATTCTAGAGGACTTCAAAATTAATATTCTTAATGCAAAATGACCATGAATTCTTAAATATAACAATAGGCGTTGCTAACTAGATAGATAGCTGCTTGAAAGAAGAATCCGTGCATCGCACATTCGCTTCTCGTGCAAAGGTTAACATGTAGTATGTAGAACTTGTGGTAATGGCTGATGAATGTGAATTCAGAGTGGAGCGTTCTATATCTTCACGAATTCAGAAACATTTTAAAGGTAATTAATGATTTAATAATGTAATTTAGGTACGTATACTGTACACACCTCGTTACAACTAAACAATTACATATATCGGTCATGTGCCATCCACTCGATGAAGTAATGGTAGAGAAAATACTAGCGCGAAAACGATTTTGCGGTTAAAGATAAAATTTAATGCATTTTCTGAGTGGGTGGCGTCGACCATGAGGAAGATATAGACGCTAACACGCCGCCGGGGCGCTGTCGCGGGCGCCCGGCGGCGGTCTCCGAGCAAGAAAGGAAACGAAAACGAGTCACAGTTCACATAAGCCAATGCATACATCCAAGAGCCCAGAATCTTAAGGGTTTGAGTCGAGGTGTCGCTCGAGTACAACGTGGAAAGCCTTGACGGCATGCAGCGAGGCGGCCGGACGGCGCCGCCTCGCACGGGCGAGTGGCGCGTGTGCGGTGCAGGCGGGCGGGCGCGGGGGCGCGGGGGCGCGGGGGGCGCAGAGGGCGCAGGGGCCGGGGGGCGCGGGGGGAGCGCGAGCCGCACACGGGGGCGGCGCGGCCCGGCCGCCGGCGCTCACACAGAACCACAGATCAAATGCAGTTGGGGCGCGCCGACGGACGCCGACGCGCCACCCGCCAACTAGCTCTACGACCACAAAGTATACGACAGTAAAAAATGTCCAAGTAACAAAACAAAAACCAATCTCCGACTTTAAAAACAGAAACACCAACGCTAACTTCTAAGGTAAACATACAAGTATACGAGGGTGACGAGTTAAATTTCTTCTTAAGACTACCTTTGGTCTGTTTTCTGCTCACTAACCTTAGGCACAGGGAGAAGTTTTTGTGTACTACGACTGACCTGTAGCAGAGAGCGCTCAGGGCAAATACTATGAATACCCCCCCTACCACAGACATGAGCACCGCCACGAGGAATACCGTGTTCGATCCGTGGTAGTTCTCTGCGCCCAAAGAAAACGAGGTGAGTACGCGCAGGCCGGCAGTTCGTTGAGGTCGCGTCACGGGGACGGGACGTCAGCGACGCGAGCGGCGCCGGCGAGCGCGCGGGACACGACACGACACGGCAGGCACGAGCGACGGATACGGACAACACCGAGTTACCATCGTTACCTGAAGCAGTACGCCATCCAGGCGAACCCCACGAACACGGACAGCACGACCATGAGTAACAATATCACCATGATCATGGTGCTCATCTTATTCCCCACGTGTTCACCTGTAAGAGAGTCCCGCGCGTTAGAGCGCCGGCGCCGCCCGCAGTGCCAGCCACGCCCCTTCCGAGCATTGCCTCTCTAGCCTTAACGTTCCCCACCAAGTGTGGCGAACTCGCGACAAGCTCCCACGTATTCATTGGAAGCAAAAACGATCTTACGAACAGTAATAGATTTAATTTTCGTGATCTTTTTGAATTTAGAAGAGCAGTGCTCGGATTAGTTTGGCCAATTATTACATCTTGGGATCAACAGAGAACAGGGGGATATTAATAGAAGCAAGACACACCTGAAATCATAAAAGTCAACAGTAGTTAGTGGTTACCTATTGAAGTTGAAAGAGGAATGAGAAAGAAATTGAAACGCATCAAGAGAAACATATTAAACAAGAAAACAGTTAAAGATATAAATAAAACAGTACATAAAACTGAGGATGTTGCAGATGATTCTAAATTAAAATAAGTCTGACTGGCCATAACTTGGTTACAAACCTTTATTTTAAGTTTTATTAATTTAAACTTTAAGCTTTTGGCGGTCGTCAGTTTTATTGACATCATTTATTATTATTTTATAAACTGTAGTTATTTTACATTACTATTTAATATTTTACATTCTGTAACTATAATTTCGTTTATTTTATTATGAAAAAATAATGGCAGCCATAATGTTATAATCTTCACTGAACTTTATATTTCATGTATCTTTTTAAGACTAATTTTTATTACTTATCCTTATTGCAGTCATTTGTAAGTTCAGGAGTATTATTATCATTTTTTTCATTATCACGCTTTAGGGCTGTAGCTACCTCAATAAAGACAATACAGATACAACTCATAACAAATCTGAATGTTCTTCCTTCTTCAGTCTGTGTTGCTAAGTATGATTCTAGTACTTAGAACTCGACTGTAAAAGCAAAACTTAGCAGATGTTCATAAGATTCAGTACTGGCACCGACTCACCATATGGCGTTTCCTTTTTGGTCATGTTGTAGGCGGCCTTGGTGGAGTTCTCCGGGACCCAGGGCGTGGGAGACGGCAGCCCGGTGTCCATGAGGGAGCAGTCCGGTCCGGTGAAGCCGCGGTAGCAGACACACTTGTTCGTGTTGGCGCAAACCTGAAACATGTTATTGAAGCCTTTTAAAATTTGAAAGACATGAATTTGTTCTGATGGTAAAATATTTTAGATCCATAAATGATCGGGAGTAATTTTGATCAACTGAGTAATCTGATTGAAAGTTTTTGTTGATGCCAATTGCCGATGCGTCACGAGTAGGATTACAATCTGCAGGATATGTATAACTAAATGAAAAAGACTTTAAGACCGGATCAAGAATAAGCAAAAAATAAAAACAAAAGTACGAGAAAAAAGAATAAGAAAAAGCGGGAAGAGATGATGTTAACTGTCTAACGAGTGTGACATATTAAAAAATGGTTTAACGTAAGCCCGTTTGAAAGTTGGAAGAGATTTAGTGCCTAAATCAAGTATTGACTACATAAGTAACGAAGTATTTGTGGAGAAGTTACCGTGTCGATTGATACGGCTCGGCGTTGCTCAAATTGGCGATATTGGGAATTGACTCGAAAACTATGAACATTTCACAAAATGTTTTCTACCTTTACTGTGCTAGAAACGGAATAGTATTACCACAATGATTAAGATTTTCGACGACAAAGAATATTATGAGAAGGGACGATTTGAAAAAAGTACATTATTCACTGAGACTGTAAAAAAGATGAATCGAAACAATAAATAACTACTTACAGCAACACATATACTTTTAGTTTATTTATTTATCATTTCTCTCAAGGAATCACCGTCTAAAAGACGATTTAATGTTAGACAAGTGTCGAGAGATAAGTAGGTGTGTTGTCGTCCGGAAGTTTAGTCAAGTTATATTGTATAAGGGGTTTTGAAGGTTCCGTGAAACGACAGTTCCGTAATATATTACGATATATTTATTTTCGTACATAACATTTAGGCACAAATTAAAGAAATAAAAAAGCTTACATACAAATACACAAATTATAACGTTTAATATTATTAACAAAATTAATGACGTCAAGTCTTTTAAAAAAATCCGAAAATAACTTATTAGTAGCGATTTATTGTCACCCTAATTAGATCTGCAAGCAACACTTTATGAGATCGAGAAGATAAAAAAAAGGGTTTACACTTTGACTACAATAATGAGATCATAATGCCTGATAATATCAACAATGATTCAGACAATACCAATCGACATTACACTGAAACCTGGACCTAAATCTAAAACGTTACCGTGTTGAAGTAACTTAGACTCAGTCGTAGTCACAGTTCGGAAATCACGTTGGAGTAATTTCATTGGGCGTACGAGCTCTGTACGGTCGGCGCATAAACCTGATTAGACTCGCAGAGAGTTGGTAACATCCACCCACAGTGCTCACAGGTGGCTTCTAATTACGTACCGTGTACAGGGTACACCGACATCGCGCCAGTTAGCGATCTCACTGGAAGTTACCACTAGTTAATGCACTGATTACGTATCGGAGAGCTCGTCATGAATGTCAGTGACGTTTAGGTTATCATTAAATAGTTGGTAGCCCTTAGATTTTTATGCGTCCATGTATATTTTTGAAATACCTACAGGATAGATTTTGGGTTTTAAAACTCAATTCAATGATCAATTTTGCACTAAAACTGGAAGTCTGAATACACTAAAACTGTGAAGTAACTTTAACACGAGACAAATAAGTTTCGTAGTACTTTCAAGATCGTAGTTACTGAATTAAAATAAATAAAAAAAGTCGTGGTCCCCTGGTATTGTTTTGGTACAGGAACGAACTCCTTAAGGAAGAAAGAACAGTAAATTGATACATGTAATGAGCAATTATTAGTAATGGATGCTCACCCCCTTCGCTGAGCATTCGTTGTTGTGCTGATCGGTGGGGCACTTGGTGTGATCGATGAACGGAAATATGGAGGTGCAGGACTGATTGACGCAGACCAGGTGCTCCCCGCACGGAGTCCCGTCTTGCACCAGCCCCAGTGCCCCAATCTCCGGGTGCTCCGGCAGCCCAGTCGTCGCTCTGAAAACGTTTATTAGGTCAACAGTTGGAATTAATCAGGTACGAGAAACTTTCAGAGTTTATGAAGAGGTATAGAAGTCTGGTCTACTGATTTGTTATTGGTTTGTAAGGGTTGCCACGTTGCCAGAGATGTCATCCAGATATACCATTGTCACACCGACCATGGGTAAGGCTAAGGTGAGTAGACAATCTGTTGTAACAACTGCTGTGTGTTGAATGTGAGAAAGAGACAAAAGTTGTAAATTTAGAGAGAATTTCAGTGGCATCGTTTGTGTTAAGAATTAACTTTGGAATATGGTCAGCACTCACTTGCACTCGTACTCGTTCCCCTTGATGGTGATGACGGTCCTGGTGTAGTACTCGTCCATACCCGGCACTACTGGGTTGCGGTTCCCGGACGCGCATTGTAATGATCCACATTTCACGTTCCTGGAGTAAACATGATTATAAACCTCCATTAATATCTCCATCCCCAAAGTTGGAAGATACAATTTTATAGAAGTCAAGTTTAAAAATGAGCAAAGGATGCTCAATTACATTTTTGAAGAATGTTTACTTACTCCATGTCACATTTAACGTAGTCGCCGTTGCTGGCTTTGCCGCAATGTCCCGTCACCGCGCCCTTGGAGTTGAACTGCTCGAAGCACTGGGTGTCGGCGCCGATGGTCCCCTGGCCCCAGATCTTCTCGCACTGGGTGGAGAGCGTGGGGCACTGGCCGGCGAAGCAGTACCCCTTGCCCGAGGCGCAGGACTCGCCGTTCTTGCGGTACGAGTCTACAGGACAGGAGCCCGAGAGCCCGGTACAGGTCTCCTCCAGGTCGCACTCGTTGGCAGACTCGCGGCACGTTACTCCGCGGGGTTTTAGCTGGAATTGAGTCAACCATATTGGTGCCTTGATGGCTCATTCACAGAACTTTCACTTGGAAAATTAATTTCACGGAAATTTAGTGCAGAAAATACTCATATGTAATATAAACCCACATCATTTTCATATTGTGTTTGTATGATGTATAATGGTTTTGAGTGCATGTTTTTTTGTTTTTTTTTTTTTTACTAAATCTATTGACACTTAGCTATTTAGTAAGTCTTATGTATACTTTGTTGACTTAGTTGTTACGATTGCTTTTGACAATTTGTACTGGAGTAGATACAGTGATTCTAATCTCTATAATCTACTTATATTGTTTGACAATATGCTACCTGACACTTCTCGCAGCACTCTCCCGAAGCACACTGGGCCTCCTTGGTCAGTCGGCAGGTGAAGGGGTCGCAGCAAGGGTTCAGGTTCTGACACTCGGAGATGGTTCCACAGTCACACTCCTCGCCTTCGTCCAGCCGCCCGTTACCGCACTGCCGGTGGACTACCAGCTGAGAAGACGATGAATATTTAATCAAGGTGTAGCAAATTGTTTATGTGTGAATTAAAATCCTGTGTAATTAAAATCCCAGTCTGTTGCGAACGTAATTATTCAAATTCCACTGTGAAATTTGGATATACTATTGTTAGCAGTTTTTATGAAGATGATGTGGAGGGGACACTTTGCTCTTGGACGTTTTTGCGTGCGGAAGCTCTGCCGGGTTGCGTATAAGTAAAATTTATTAGTGTGGTATTTTGTGAGGTTTTGATTAATTTGTGTTGTAATAATTCGAATACCGAATTAAAATAAAAACGTTGTGACTGTTATTTTTTTAAGCACTATTTCATTGAGTTTCTAAAACTATAATTATACATATAGTTTTAGGGTCAACGCACATTTATTCGGCGCCATTCGCGTTTAGCCGAATGATTTTGGTTACACTTATTCGGCTCGGCGAATGCGAACGGCTGCGTACGGCGCTGAATACGCTGCCGTAGAGAGTATAATATGTTCCTTGGTTCGACGTCGTACGCGGCGGAACAGCGGCGTACGCGGCCGAACGATAAAACACATTTGTCGTCGTTTTCTACTTGTTTACCGCGAAAGCGGAATCGACGCCGAAAAGCCGAAAGGATGCGTACGCATCTCCATACAAAATCGTTGTTTACTATGGACAAAAGCCGAGTGGAGCTGAATAAATGTGTTTTGACCCTTAGTAACTCAAACAAATTTTATTATTTAATTTTATGTGTAGCTATAATTGACTACACATAAAACAATCACAAACTATTTATACTGTATAGATGTACCTAACATTAAACTAGTTTTGATTACGTAAATCGAAGTTATCTCAAACAGAATATTTTTGAAGGAACAAGTAGAAGTTTCGCTAGCACCATCCTTGAACATATCACAGAAACTGACAGATTCAAGATCTAACACATCCGAGAACAAAATTACCAAACAATTCGCCTTCCATAAAGTTAAGTCAAGTTTATTAGGAGGCAGGGGGAAACACCCGTGCATTCTTATCATTTAAATAATCCCTTGTGTCGTTGTAAGCGTATATTGCTTAGTTAGGAGTTAACTTGAAATTCAGAGCTTACAATATAAAACATGCCAACTCCGGTGTTCCCCCGCTCTTTACATCCCCCCCTCCCCCCTCTTTACATCCGACTGCCTCTTGACGCGCCCTTGGACTTGTGACGGGCGGCTCGTAATTTAATAGTGAAAAACGAATTTCATCCAAGTAAATTCGTAAAATTATATTATAAGAAACTTAGGTATCTTGTTTAAGCAGCAATGTCGTTGTTTATTCACTGTTTACCGTTAGCATGGTTAATATTTAACATAATAACTTGGACGATCTAGTAACAAAATGTTTACATTCCTTTAATATCGTTAGGTACTCAGAAAGTATGATAGACTAGTAAAAAATAAACATGAAAACCTGCTAAGTTGGATTGGGCCGGATTGGGCTCGCGTGGTATAGATTAACACGCTGTGAATGTTGATAGTAAGTAACTTTCCCAGGGAGGGCAGGAAATCCTTTGTTTTTAAGTAACCGCGGATTGTTGCAAAGTAGACTAAAACTACCTGTACTATTATGTATTCTGTGCTAATACTAACTTACTAACACAGTAAATTAATGTACAGTATTTTTTGGCCTCCGGTCTCTGGGCTATAAGCACTTCGTTTCATATAAGTAAATAAGTTCGTTAGTTTTTCATCCAATAATTCAAAGAAACATAATCTTAATATAAATTACGTGTCAACTACTTAACCGATTTTAATCAAATTTGCACACCATGTGCAGTTTGATCCAACTTGAAAGATAGGATAGACGGAAGGTTTTAATTTAAAAAAAAACTTTTGACAGAACGAAGTCTGTCCGGGCAGCTAGTAAACTATATAGGAAACCTAACCTCAAAATATGTTGCTACACAAGAACAATAAAAAGTGATCGCGGTTCAAAAATAAAACAATCCACAGGCGCAATCATCACCCGATAAATAATAATATGTAAACGTGCCAAATCGAAGCGGGAGTGGTGGTGCATTATCATACCGTAGCATGTAAATTTATTCCAATAAACTCGTCCGAGCCCGCTGCTGTTATTATATATTCGCAAACGAAGAGATAATTCCGTGCGCGGGCATCCCGCATTACCATAACTTTTATTAAAGGAGTGGGCTGGCCAAGGAGCGCGACCGGCGACAAACAATGCGGCTCTTCTGATTAATTTTCGATGTGCAAATCTATTTTGCATGCGAATCGCCCAACCAGCGAGACTAGTGGGCTGAGAACGACGCTTTCAAGAACCAGAATCAAAACTTCCACAAAACTAAACGCCCTCGTTACTACGACCGAGCCGAGGTGTCGCTGTAACTTTTAATGCTAAGCGCTAATTATAAATGAAGTCGTATCCCAGACCCTAATGGCTTTTAAATTGAGACCTGCGGACCGGCGACGAAATTTAACAAGTTTAATTGATACAATTTCGAAATGGCACTGCGTCGGTTTTAAAGTTATTAGCCTGTTGAAACAACATGAAATTTCACTGGCCTTTTCATTTGCGTTTGTTTCGAACATCGGTTGTATTTTAAATTTTCATTAAAACTTCCCCATTGGTAATTATTATTTCTGTCCGCTGGTAACAGGCGTTGATGAGGATTCGGGGATACAATTTACGGTCATTATTCAATATTTGTTTTGGTCCTCAAAACCGCTAACTACGGCGACTAATAAACTTACCGAAAATCCACAACACTATGAGGATAAGCCTTTTTGCGATATTGTTTTCTGTTATTACCTTAATATGGTTTACTTTATGTACCTGCGTACACATTATGGTACAATTCGAATGTCAGAATATTTTTCTGTGCTAGAATTTATCCCATCATATACGCGCTTCTACAGTCTTTTATATTTACAGTTAGTAGAAAATTTATATCAGCAAAACATTCTAAAGTTTATTTACTTTTGTAAAATCAGATTAAACAAGTAAAAAGTTCAAAAACCGGACAAGTGTCTGTCAGGCCACGCGCAATGTAGGGTTCCGAAGTAATAAGTTTATCGAATATTACTCATTAACTACTTAGCTAACATAGCCATGGTAGTTTTGTTACTTATCCAACTCCAACCGTTTATCAACCAGCATCGGGGTGACACTTGGCTGTAATCAAATTAGCACTTTAAAGCCAGATATTTCGCACACGGACCTCTAAATCCAAAACTGGTCTTAGAAGACTCATTATATTTTTGGAAGACGTTTTTAACGATACCCCACACTATAGGGTACGCGACGAATAAAAAATTCATCCTCACGTTACTATAGGGGAGGGAAGTACCCCGAAAAAAAAAAGGTTTTTGAATGTTTTATTCTACGATTCTGGAGTTTTAATAAATATGTATATCCATGCCGAATTACAGCTTTCTAGCACTAAGGATCTCGGCGATTTGCTTCGGACAGACGGACGGACATGACGAAACTATAAGGGTTTCGATTTTTCTTCGGAACCCTAAAAACTAAATACACGGTTTTATAGTGTCAATGTAGGTACTAAAGAAAAAAATTGTGACTGTGCTGTTAATCGATACGGAGTTCCCTCGCCTGGAGAAACACACGACAACAGGGAAAAAATAAATAAAATTGTTTAAAAAGTAACAGAAGTATCTCACCTCATTGGGCTTGTTCAACAAACACAGGCCTTCCCCGATCCGGAGCTCGTTGATGTAATCGTTCTTGGAGCAGTCGGAGAACTTGTAGGGCTGCACGTTCTCCAGGCCCACGATGGACTGCGCCATGATGCAGCCGTGCCAGTCGCGGCAGAAACACTGCTCGCGCCCGTCGTCGTGGCCCATGCCTGACAAACACAGTAAATGGTGGAGATCAAAAGGATGAGAAGGTGTTTATAAAGCGTTCTCAGACTTGGACTTTGGTCAGACATCATTGAAATACTAGATGACAGACACTTTGTTTATACGAAAAAATTAAAAAGTCGTGTTTATTTAGGACCATTATTTTTGTTCTGATATTTGTGAATAATAGAAAAAAGTTTTTTGAAGTGAAAACTTCTTTAGCATAGTTGTCATTTGAAAGTCGATGAAACGAAAAAGGGACAGTAAAAAGAGACAGACATATAAATTCATAAGATTTAACTTGGGAGAAAATGAGATAGGAAGCATTATACAATGTTCGTGGTTCTCTTTGTCTTACTTTAGTGCTAAGTTGTATTCATAGATGGCGGGAGGAAAAAGATAGAAGATTCGTTTTATTGCTGGATAGATGGCGCTAGCTGCTCATTTTACTCTTCATAGTTACCACAGTTTTAATTTTATTTAGTACTTAATAGTTTTTGAAAGATAATTAGAACTGATACACGTTATTAAATTAATACCTTATTTTTGAAGGTTTCACTTCTACCACGTGTAAATTGCACACATTAACATTTTTTTTGATATAATGAAACCTTTTTAACAAAACGGCTAATATAAAGATTGATTTAGGACCATTGTTCAGATTTTAAGTATGAGCAAAGCCTGGCCCGTAGTTTGGCCCCAAAACCTGCTTCAGATAAGAGTGTTGTCTTATCTTATATTTAATGTTTATAAAAATACATGTATTCACGTGTGTCCGATGCACTGTATAATAAACTTGATAAAAATAAAAGTCACATCCAGTTTCGTATACTCTTTACATCTGTGTTACCTCCAAGTTATCATACGCAATATTTTTGTATTACCCTCAAGTTTTATAATTTTTTTACTTGTACGCACTTAATGCCCTTTATTTGTTTTGTTAAACTTTATGTTTCTCATGTAAGTGAATAGTGTATTCTTATGAGAAATAAAGATTCTCTTAAACCTTAAACCTGAAAAATGTAGAAAGAGGGTAGGTGTAAAGAACTTACCAATGTTATGTCCGATCATATGCGCCATGGTACCGGCGAGGAGGTGCGGCTCGTACGTGTTGGTATCGACGGAGATGCCCACGGACTTGGGCGTGCACATCGTGTCCGGGACCGAGATGCCGGACTCGCCGCCGGGGAACGTCAGCCCACTGAGACAACAGAGAACTTATATCGAAAGATTCGAGTTTATGACTCTTTTTGTGTATCGATAATACCTACATGAATACATTAGGTACTTGGTTTTTTTTTAAATAACCGGCAAACGAGCTGCCGGTTCACCTGATGGGTAAATAGTTATCATCGCAGATGGACAGCAGCAACACCAAGGGATTCTGATGCGTTGCCGGTCAAAAAAGAGATTCAGGATAGTCATATAGCTTCATAATTCTATGTTTACTTGAGTTTAGATTAATTTTCAGAATGGTCACAGACACACTTAGCCGTAAAGTGGTCTGAATTGTAAAGACTGTTCGTGTTATGAGGCCGTCTAGACATAAAATGCTCCGAAAAAACATTCGGACAACAAATTCGAAACATTACTACATACGTTTATTTTATTGATGTTGTGATGTGGATAAATATGCCGTTCCTACTTTTATTACGTCGCTCTTTACGACGCTGAAATATTATATCTTTTCCAAAAAATAGGCCTGTACCATAGACAGTAAAAAATACGGTTTGCGGTATTACTTGTAAAGAATTTCAGATAAATTTTTATATGTTTAGGATAGGATTTTTTGTTGCGAGATTTTTGTATGAAATACATTCGGTTCAATAATGAACGCAGAGTAAATTATTTGCAATTTTTTGTACCTAGATATAAAATATAATGAGTTCGAGTGTAATAATCATAAATACAACCATACAACGTATTATATTCTTTTCTTATGACGGTATATATTAGGTAAACTCAATTTTTGTATCAGTGTCGTTAATCTCGAAGTATGGAGACGGAAAATCCAAGGTATGAAAGTTAAAGTTATGTTTATTGTAAAATTATAATAAATCTTAACACAAGTCAGCAATGAATAGAAACTTCTCAACAAGCTCAGATCGCCGACGGCATTCACAAATTGTAACAGAGATAACGAACTACGCAGTAACTTCGCAGAACTCGCTTTCGAAGTGTATTCGTCGGATTTCAAAGAGTATGCGTCGAGTTTCGAAGCGTATTCGACGAGTTTAGAGTACGAAGCGCTGCCAAGTTTAATGGTACCTACTACGACTGTTGAAGCTGTTATGGCGAATTGGATAATCATTCATTATTAATAATGTCAGTTATAGGAAAAACATTGTTATTTAAAAATTATAAGTAGGACAATAAAACGAAACCAATCAATCATCGTCCGATCATTGACAGAATTATCTACAACTTTAGTTCTCCGCTATCCAGGAGTGAAAGATTAAACATTTTATTTTCTAAATGACTTCCACCTCTTTAAAAGGTAACCTCTACTAAAATTCTCAGGCACTCATTAATCTGCGGTTTAGATTCGTATTAAGCGAGTCTCGATCTGCATTCCAAGACTAATCTCTGCAGCGGCGCGGACGTCGTGTCAAAGACACATTTACGTTAATACTTAAGAAGCTTTACTAGTTGAAAGCGGGAAAGATTTACTATTTAAAAGTAGAGAAGATTTACTGTTTGAAAGTAGAGACGATTAAACTAGTTGAAACTCGGGATAATAGGGATGTGATGTGGGGGTGTGCATGACACATACAAGACATATTCATTGTTAGGATAATGATATCCTAACTTTAGTTTTTGATTAAATTTTACTTAGTTTTAACAGTTATAGTGGAATAAGAGTATGAAACATAGTTTCTCTAACTACAATAAGATTTAATATGTCTGTGATATTTAGGTTTTAGGGTACTGTAAATTTTCACCCGGGTATCTTCACTCTGTCCGCTTATCATAACCCATTTTTTGAAAATATAAAGGAACATAAGAAAGTGCGGTGAGCGTTTATACTAAAAATATGACATTAACAAATAATAAATAGAGCTTCACCCTAATAGCCCCGCACTAGGATTCCCTCGGAAATTCTAACACATCGTTTACATTTCAACTTGTTAGGAATCCACACCAGGAGAGGAAGATAATTATGTCACTAGCGCGCCGACGATGAAGAGCGTAAGAACAGGTAATTGACCGTTCTGCTCATAGTCGCTCTGTCAATACAAGACGATACGCACGCTTTTGTTGTTGTCAGAAGTGCTTGACATTTGACATACAGCGTTAAAATGCCTTCGTGTCTTATATCACAGTACACATATATACAGTAACGTGACTCGGGCCGATTCTCGAAAAACTTGCCTACGCGTCGCCGCGCGCTAGGGCTGTCCGCCGACAGTATTTTAATTTTATAAAACGACTTGAGTTTTTTTGTAGTTTTGTATTTATAAATGTTATATTTTCTATTTTAATAAATGCAATTCATTGTGAATAAAAAGGAAGTGTTCCATAAAAATCTATGTTGTGTTTTTATTAGTACTGTGAAGGTTCGTAAGCCTTCAGTATTGTATTAGAGACAGAGACTCTTAGGGTATGGTAAGTTCTTCTTGCAGGTTAAGGTAAATAAAAAAGGTACAACTGTCCGATTCTATAAACTTCAAATATTTCAAAATGGCGGTACTTGTAGCCTGGCGTGGGATTGGGGTTAGTATTCTAAGCCGCCCCAATACGACAAAAGTAATAATAATCAACCATTAGATTTTTTAGCCCCTTATTTATAAATCTAGGCATTTTACTCGGTGGACTTATGAAAAATAAACAATTTAGGTACCTACTTATTGCAATACGTACTTGTTTTTATTTATTTTATTTATTTATCCTACATGCACTGATCTCCTTCGGCAAGACCGAAGACCTTGAATACAATAATTTGATTTCTTATTAATAATTACAATACAATAATAAAGTTAATATTAATCAATAACGCAATAATTATACAATACCTACTACCTAAGTTACTTACCTACAATAATTATATATACCTACCTACAAGTAATTATTATACATATATTATATTATATAGTATTATATATACTATATAATACGTACTTGTAGGTAGGTGTATAAAAATAGTGTCTTACCTTTCGGAGTCTCCAGGTAACGTAAACAATGATATTCCTGGGTGACTTAATGTCGAATTAAAGCACCCAAAAACAGCACAATAATGTCTACTATTTCTGTTACCCTTTTCTACTGCCATCTTAAATTTTTCTAAATCCACAGCCGCACACGACCATACAGCTCAACCAGAGTAGAAAAACTAAAAAAATTGTTATTTGTACCGACCGGACCGTGGTACAAGCTCCGCTCGTTCGCCTGTCGGCAATCGCTACGCAGCGGCCGCTGTTGCCCTCGTATCGCACGCGTATTCGGATGTGGGTAGGTATAACGCGCTTTTCGGCCGTTTGTATGAAGAGCGAATACTGTAGATCCTTATACTGTGCTTATATTAAATGTATTATATCAATGTGATTGGTGTAGTGAAACAAAAGATAAACGTGTGTGTTGTGTCTCTTTTCGGAACAGATTTTTTGGTTGATTTGTAAGGGCATAACATATAGATATATTTTTCACCAGGACCCTTCGAAAGGCGGCCTGATAATCTTTACGCCACGCGAGTCGGTGAGGGATGTAATTTTTTTGTAATTTCTTACTTTATTTTACCGAACAGATCAATCAGTTTAACTTTATCGTTTGACAAGATTTGATTCATCAGCTTAGAGAGTTAACGTATTAACATAAGCAGACTGCCGGCGTTGCGGAATTTGAGGCTGACGCTTTGTAAGTATAAGCGCGCTGTGAACGAAACTTAATTACGTTGAAACCTGAATTGCTTGTTCAAGGGATTGAAGACTGAACAATATAAGCGGTTTCCACTTAAGTAATTATACGGTAAAATTCTTTTGATACTTATTAGGTGCCCATGAATAGAACGTTACAATTTAAAACTGCAGCACTCTCTTTAGAGTTTTATTATATTTAACAGAACTTCGAACTGCTGCCTTATTGTTCACCAATTGCATAGAAAAAGTTAAAAATATCAAAAGTATATTTATCATGTGGAAATGTGGTGCTTTACCAATATTTTTATTTATAAGTTTGAGCGTAGAGAAAATAGTATTGTCGCATAATTATTGTCATTTTGCCTAGTACATGAAAAAAATTAAAAGCATTGTTTCCGCGAAACCGTGTCGCTAGAAAAAAATCCATACATAGGTTGTCATTTGTGAATACTGGACCTGTTACATACACCCTGTACAGTATGGTTGACGTATCTTGGCGCGTCTGAACTTCGCGCAGAAGGCTGCGCAGTAATATAATTCGGCAATGTCTCAGTCACACCTTAGCATGTTCGTGTCGCTATCTCTGTCTCACATGCGCTAAAGTTCGCAAAGCCTATGTTCAGACGCGCCAAGATACGTCGGCCGTATTGTACATTATCAAGTACACGTTTATACATTTTACCCATGACTACATCACCACTTCCCATCAGGTGGGATAGTAGTCAAGCATAACTTATAAGATATAAAAAAAATCATACCTGAGCAATTGCGTGGTGTCCTTTTCGATCTTGAACAGTTTCCGAGCGGTATAGTCGCTGAACTTCTGTATAGCGCGAGTGATGTCCTGCTTTCGATCTATGTCCGCCTGGTCCGCGCTCTGCCATGACTCGATGTACACCAGCGACACTCTCGTGTTCAGGGTTCGGAAGTACTGTTAACAATAAGCCATGGATTAACACTTATAAGGCAGCCAAAATGTCTAGACCTTTTTAAAATGATCAACATAGCAGGTCTCATACAAAATTGCCGCAAATAACTGTACAGACATCTACGTGTAATATTCCCAATATAGTTTCCCCAACATGCAATCTAACCCAAAGTTTTGGATTAGCTATGAGTATACAAGAAAATATAACATAAATCAAATACTATGCTGGTGTTTATACTTTGTTCCATTCAGAGACTAAAAATTCGTTATATTCTGTTGTATTACTCAGTAAATGCAAAAGTTTTTAGTTTATACATCACTGTAGGTATGTTATTTTTCGAAAACATCTAATGTGTGAAAACTTAATTACGTTAGGTAAAATCGAATCAGAAGGGCACAAAACCACACTGAAACTGTTTTCGTATATTATCATGTGATAATCTTAAGTTTCAAGACATGATAGATCCCGCCATAGACGCTGTCCAAATGTTCGACAGTAACAAATCAGAGGTACACAATCGAAATATTTTAAATCGCGCCGTTCAGTTTGCGGCCCGCATTTCGAGCGTGCGATACGAGGCGAAATTTTTCCCATCTCATCGAGAATGCAAATGCAATTTCGTTTTTCGTCGAATCTTCTATTCGTTTTGGGACATGATTAGAGGTATGCGGGGGAAAAGTTCTAATTCTCTCGCTTGTAAAAACCAAGCACACAATAAGAATGGGAAAAGAGGGTACGAGACTCACTCACTCAAATAAACATTTTATAACATCTTCGCCGCCTACAGCTTTCTAAATACTGAATAATTTCTAAATATAGTATTATCTGTATCACATTTACTCAGAAAAAAACAAAGTGTTTTTATAAAGCCAGTTCTGAGATTTTTTTGAAGTATGTGTGGGAAAATTGAAAGAGTATTTTAGGAAAGTAGAAGATTACGTTTAGAAAATGTATGAGACGAAAAAGTGTTCTTAGGGTGTACTAAATGTTTGGTAAGAGAACATACAGTAGATTCTCTACATCAGGAGAGCGGTAGAGAGGTAAATAAGGTGAACAATAGGTAGGATAGGTTTGTTCATTGTCGTATTTGAACTTCACCAACCACCAGAGACTATAAAAAATATTAAGTTCGTATCATTACTTTAAAGCACTATTTCAATAATTTATTTATCCATGATCTAGATAAAAGTTAGTAAGAAATAAAAATTTACATGAACTTTATGACTCTTACGCCCAAACTCAGAGTCACTAACGGTTACTTAGTACAGAATTTGTATGGTGTTTCTTTAATAAGGAGAGATTAAGGCAACCGTTAGTGACTCCGAGTTGGGGCGTTAGACAGTTGTTAGGAACTGACTTGAAGATCTATTTAAGATAGACTATTGAGAACGATCTTGAGGGTTTAAATTAAACCATAATACCCATGGAAGTATAATGTCATAGAACCGACATCTTGAACAAAATATGTGTCCCGCCGGGAGGTTCTATTTTCAAAATTGATCCCCCGTTCGGTTCTCCTTTCAAAATCGACCGAATCCATTGAAAAACAAAGCCAATCGGCGCCAATTCATTGGGACATAAATTGTGTTCGCGATGTTGGTTCTACATGCTAGTAATAAAAAAAACTTGAGAGGTGTCAAGGGACACCCGGATGGAATGATGTTCCTTGCAGTAAGTACTAGGATAGCAAAAAAATTTCTCATCAACAAAGCCGATGAGAAATTTAATACCCCAGATTTGTTTTGGCACACTTGCTGCATGTTTTTGCTATCCTAGTACTTACTGCAAGAAACGAAAATATATGGCTTGCTTTCTATAAGAGAGAGAGAGAGAGAGAGAGAGAGAGAGAGAGACAGACAGAGAAACATGCGCACGCCGCACGACGAACTTCGTTCCAATACTTCAGTGTAATAACCACATTTCAACTTACCAGATCAGCAATATTAGCGACTTGTATCGCGTCATGCACGACTTCGGACCGGGTGCTGCCGTTCCTCCTGTCGAACATGGCCTTGTCGATGACCAGCGCCGTCTCTATGTACTTCGTGGTCTCCCTCACGTCGCGTCTCCGCCTGTTCAGAGACCGGAGCCCGACGTTGTGCCACCAGCGCCACGTCTCCTCGTCTGTTGATGATAATGTTTCTCTGGAAAGGAAGATTGAGGAGTTTAGTAGCGTTGTCTACCTTTTTTTGGGTGATGGAGAAGTTTAAGGGTATATTAGACCTTTTTGAAAGTAGTTTAAAAATCAGATACATAGGTTATTGTAAGTAACTCCGGTAAGCGAAAGTAGGTAGTGCTCAGACTCATACAACGTCCTAGTTAAATTTAAGGAAACCGCCTCGGTTAGCACAATGATATTATAATGTAAATAAAAGCGGCCAAGTGCGAGTCGGACTCGCCCATGAAGGGTTCCGTAGCAGCAAGTAACATAATATAAAAGTTCTTTTAGTTCGTTGTAACTTTGATCAATGTTTTTTGTGGTTTACGATTTATGACGTATTAAAAAAAAACTACTTACTAGATCTCGTTCAAACCAATTTTTGTTGGAAGTTTGCATGCTTAATGTACATCATATATTTTTTTTAGTTTTATCATTCTCTTATTTTAGAAGTTACAGATATTACAGTTACAGATAAAAATGATCTTAGAAACCTCAATATCATTTTTGAAGACCTATCCATAGATACCCCACACGTATGGGTTTGATGAAAAAAACATTTTTGAGTTACAGTTCTAAGAATGGGGAACCCCCAAAATTTATTGTTTTCTTTCTATTTTTGTGTGAAAATCTTAATGCGGTTCACAGAATACATCTACTTACCAAGTTTCAACAGTATAGCTCTTATAGTTTTGGAGAAAAGTGGCTGTGACATACGGACGGACAGACAGACAGACAGACAGACCGACAGACAGACAGACAGACAGACAGACAGACAGACATGACGAATCTATAAGGATTCCGTTTTTTGCCATTCGGCTACGGAACCCTAAAAAGAGGTAGATATGTCACTAGCGCGTCGACGATGAAAAGCGTAAGAACAGGCAATTGACCGTTTTGCTCGTAGTCGCTCTGTCAATACAATACGACACGCACGCTTTTGTTGTTGTCAGAAGTGCTTGATTATGTCAAAGTCAAAAAAATGCCTTCGTTTATTATGCCAATGTGATTGGTTAGTGAAACAAATGATAAATGTGTGTGTGTGTTGTAGCTTTTTTCGGAACAGATTTTTTGGTTGATTTGTAAGGGGATAACCTATCTATATTTTTTAATATCATTAGGTTAGCACTATTGATCTTTTCACTTTCTACAGTGTCTTCTACCTAGTGTCTTCATTAGTTATTTCGCTATGGCTATGTGGTATGATTATGCTAGAGGTGGATAAACTCGAAGTAATGAAGACTGAATCGAGGCTCCAAACTTGAGGCGCGGCTCATTGGTACAGGCTTACTTGATGGACATAGCACGGATAATGTTGATTAAAACAGCGCAGGATTAGCAGGGGCCGAGACAGCTGATAAAGGAAAACCTTAATCGTTTTTAAGTCGGTTTCCTTCCAAACTGCGGCGAACAGCCTATATTTGTCAAGGCGGATTATTTTTGACTGACAGAGAAATAAATGAACGGTGCCTTTTTGTCTAATTTCTTGCTCGATGTGATTTGATTAAAGGCAAATTTTCTGCTTCTTGACAATTTCAATATGTAAAAAAAGTTTTATTTCCAATATTTCAGAAAAAACAAAAAGGTTATTTTTAATTATTTATTTATTTATTGAATGACTTGCGTGACATAACAAAAACGTGACTACTGCACCCAAATCGGTTAAGCCATTTCTAAAAATAGCTGGAACAAACAGAAAAAAGTTCTAAAAATCATAGTTATGTGATCTATTCCGTTAATCAATACCCCAAGCAATATTTTTTAAACACAGACATCGATCGCACACTTCTCATGACGTCTATGATTATGATGACAATGAAATAATGTATACCGTTAGGAAGTTTTCGGAAAAGTTTTTTGTGTTAAATCAAATCAAATAAAATAAAATAAAAATCTTTTATCCATATTGGTATCACTGATACACTTAGGTATGCACGTCATTTTTTTAATCTACCAGCTTTTCGGATGGGTGCTTTGTCATGGAGGAGAAGAAAAGCCGTAAAGAAACTCCTCGGCGCAACTTTTAAAATATTTAAAAGGTACATAATATGTTCAAACCTAGGCGGATCTGGATGCGGCACTAATTTCCAGGTGTGTCTGTCATTAATATATACATTTATCATATTTATGAATCTTGAATCTTATACTGTAGTATCCTTTGCCTACAAGCTGAGATTTCACATTTACTATTGGTAAACTCGACATTGATGCATTTACTTTGCTTTGAACTAACAAACAACAAATTTTAATGATTTATTATGAATACAGGGAGTTTGCGTTTAAATACAGTATTAAGAAGTGTTCAGCATGTCCTTGGTTTATGAGCGATTCTACATCTTCCGATACACAGTGTGTTATAAACCTCGATTTTGTTTCACTTTGTTTTTATTCGAAAATACTATAGTCCATATCATTACAAACGTCAGAGTAAAACTCCCAGTGCGATACAGCTTTTAGTTTTTTTTAACACTGCTTCAAAGTTTGCCTTTATCGGCTCTAAAAATTTACAAAATCATTTTTTGCAGAAAAACCAAATTGGATACTATAAAATTGATTATACCAGTTAATTGTGCAGATATAACTATACTACCCATAAAACATTTGTCCATTTACTGTGGTTAAATAAAGTGGAAAATGTATTTTTATCATTTTCAGTCTTATTTTTTTTCTCAGGTATAATGCCGTATTAGAAGACGATTTATACATGTATCGATAGCTTATATAATTGACTATTATGTATATTAAAATCATATTCTAATTCCGTGTTATTCAAAAGTAATAACTGATTAAAGTTATATCCGGATTTTTTGTGGTTAGGGTTGTCACATCAAGATAATTTTTATTACATCCGGTATACGTTTTTTAATGTTCATCTACACAACCTTTTATTTTAATAACGTTTTTCATAGATAGATCTATTTGTAGAAATACAATATACCAGATAAGATGTTTAGGGAATCCGAAAGTCAAGTTAAAACGCTACCAAGTTTTTTATTTATTAACAGTGGCAGTATCCATTCCACCGATTAGTAGAATATGAACAATCGTCTTCGTACTCGCTGTCTTTGAACGTCGAAATCAAGTTCACACAAATTATATTTTTTTTTAGTTTTAGGTAATATTTTTATTTTAGTTTTGTTACGATTATGTTTTAAGAAACATTACGGTGCTTATGAAATGCTGCATGTGACATGGGAAGGAACCCACCCTCGTTAGGCTAATACCAAAACTAATATCAATAATTTAAAATTAATAAATAATAATAACCTATTTTAATTTTTAGGGTTCCGTAGCCAAATGGCAAAACCGGAACCCTTATGGATTCGTCATGTCTGTCTGTCTGTCCGTCCATATGTTACAGCCACTTTTTTCCGAAACTATAAGAACTATACTGTTGAAACTTGGTAAGTAGATGTATTCTGTGAACCGCATTAAGATTTTCACACAAAAATAGAAAAAAAAACGATAAATTTTGGATGTTCCCCGTAATTAGCACTGAAACTCAAAATTATTTTTTTCATCAAACCCGTACGTGTGGAGTATCTATGGATAGATCTACAAAAATAATATTGAGGTTTCTAATATCATTTCACACTTCCAAAGTGGTAAAATGTGTGTGTGTCCCCCTATAACTTCTGAAATAAGAGAATGATAAAACTAATGTGAAATAATGTGTAATGTAAATATGATGTACTATTATGTGACGATTACTATGCAAACTCCCACTGAAAATTGGTTTGAACTAGATGTAGTAAGTAGTTTTTTTAATACGTCATAAATCGTACACCGCAAAAAACATCGATAAAAGTTACAAAGAACTACAAGAACTTTTATATTATGTTACTTGCTGCTACGGAACCCTTCATGGGCGAGTCCGACTCGCACTTGGCCAGTTTTACTTCTTCATAAAATAGGTAAGTAATTCATTTGCGGGAAATTGTATTTGAATATTAAAAATATTGCCAACAAACTCACGGAGAGACAAAAAGTGCGTGTTGATTATTTCTAACTGCATGCTTTTTTGATGTGAAACTGATTAATATCCTATATTTTTAAAAATAATGTTAATTCTGGTGTTATCGAATTTTTTCAGTGTTTTTCCGGGGTACCTTACACCCCTGTAAATACATTGTATAACACAAATTATGTAAAATCGAAATTTTTAAGCTGGTACAAAAGCGATATATTATTATGATATTTTTGAATATTGTTTTTAGGGTTCCGTAGCCGAATGGCAAAAAACGGAACCCTTATAGATTCGTCATGTCTGTCTGTCTGTCTGTCCGTCCGTATATCACAGCCACTTTTTTTCGAAACTATAAGAGCTATACTGTTGAAACTTGGTAAGTAGATGTATTCTGTGAACCGCATTAAGATTTTCACACAAAAATAAAAAAAAAAAAACAATAAATTTTGGGGGTTCCCCATACTTAGAACTGAAACTCAAAAATGTTTTTTTCATCAAACCCATACGTGTGGGGTATCTATGGACAGGTCTTCAAAAATGATATTGAGGTTTCTAATATCATTTTTTTCTAAACTGAATAGTTTGCGCGAGAGACACTTCCAAAGTGGTAAAATGTGTGTCCCCCCCCTGTAACTTCTAAAATAAGAGAATGATAAAACTAAAAAAAATATATGATGTACATTACCAAGCAAACTTTCAACGAAAATTGGTTTGAATGAGATCTAGTAAGTAGTTTTTTTTTAATACGTCATAAATCGTAAATCGCAAAAAACATTGATCAAAGTTACAACAAACTACAGGAACTTTTATATAATGTTACTTGCTGCTACGGAACCCTTCATGGGCGAGTCCGACTCGCACTTGGCCGCTTTTTTTATATTGTTTTTTCTATATCTCGTTGTTTTTTGGATGCCTCGTTAGAATCATGACTCGTAAGAATCAATTAACATTTGAAAGATAAAACGATATATTTTATTATATTTTTTTAAATTCAGATACCAAATATTATTATTATCCGGATTTGAAAGTGCCAACCCTGAATAAAAATTTAAATATCGTTTATCTTTTGAATAACACGGAATTAGAATATGATTTTAATATCGATAATAGTCAATTATATAAGCTATCGATACATGTATAAATCGTCTTCTAATACGGCATTATACCTGAGAAAAAAGGAGAAAGGATAAAAATACATTTTCCACTTTATTTAACCACAGTAAATGGACAAATGTTTTATGGGTAGTATAGTTATATCTGCACAATTAACTGGTATAATCAATTTTATATTATCCAATTTGGATTTTGTGCAAAAAATGATTTTGTAAATTTTTAGAGCCGGATAAAGGCAAACTTTGAAGCGGTGTTAAAAAAAAAACTAAAAGCTGTATCGCACTGGGAGTTTTACTCTGACGTTTGTAATGATATGGACTATAGTATTTTTGAATAAAAACAAAGTGAAACAAAATCGAGGTTTATAACACACTGTGCGATACGATAACAAACGCTCCCAAATATTAAGTACTACTTGTATAATATCGAGCTTTTTTCCACATACCTAAACTGAAATACCTATTTTCGCGCTGTATTCGAAACAATTCTGTGATACACGTTTCCGAATTATTATTAGGTACAATAGCATACTTAACATTCAAGAGCCCAAGATCATGATATAAAACTGAACGGGAGAAGTCACGTTATTTAAGTGAGGATTGGTATACTATTAGGCATCTGATAAGCATATAACTTGAAAAATTGAGATACAGAATATATCGTCGCTTTGGTAGTGAAGAGAGTCAACACCCACACATAACAAATTCTGAGATAATGAGGACTTAAGTGGCGAGGTTAAACAAAGAATAATAATTATTCTATAATTTTCAAACCATAAGTTAGATTTACAAATTAGATTACAAATGCTTACCTATTTCAAGAAGTTAACTAAGCTATGCGGGTTATATTCTTTTTTATACTATGAAGTAATGTATAGTAGTTCTGTTAACATTTTTTCACCTTTTTGATTATTTTCGAAACTAAACAATTTAACAGTTAGCTCTCTTCACCACCTTAAAAAACATATTGTTATGATTGTACTAATGTACATAATTCATTTTGAACAAAGTTGTGGCTTGGCTCTCTTCACCACCAAAGCGACGATATTTTCCAGTCGTCCGTGCAGAAGGCTGATCAAACCATGTAGCAGTTATCACTATTATGGCTGCCATTTCTGTGTTACTTACCCCATACCGGTTTAGTATACGATAACGATATCGTATCGGATAACGTGAAATCGCTTTATCACAGTGAATTAATCCTGTGGGCTTTTCCGGAATGTGGCGGGTGCGTGCGTGCCTCAAAACATTTGCGTCGGAAACGTTCTTCCTTACAGAATGCCATTCTACGTTGTGTTGTTTTTCTACGACTAGCCTTGCCTTAAGCAATTAATTACTTTCAAGGTAAAGTAATGGAGACAATAATGTTTTTTTATTTGGCACTAATGTAAGTAGATACCTACGTTTTCGTTTGGCTTTAGAAAACATAAAGAAATCAACATTTATAATAAGCCTCTAAATTATTGATATTTATACATGGAAAAAAGAAAGAAAGAAGCAGTGATAGCCTAGCGGTTAGAACGTTGGTTTCCCGAACGAAGGGGTCCGAGTTCAAATCCTGGCACACACCTCTAATTTTCAAATATTTTGTGCGTATTAGAAGTTAATTATCACTTGCTTCGGTGAAGGAAAACATCGTGAGGAAACCTGCACACCGGAGAGTTCTCCATAAAGTTCTCAAAGGTGTGTGAAGTCTACCAATCCGCACTTGGCCAGCGTGGTAGATTATGGCCTAATACCCCTCACATAGTGAGAGGAGACCTCGAGCCCAGCAGTGGGACAATTATGGGTTGTTGCTTTTATACATGGAAAGTAATGGAAAAATAAGCGAAGGAATTTATTAACTCAATAGGTTTATATACAATGATTCTGTATGTTGTGTTGTATGTTGTATGTTTATCTGTATAGTTGCTCCCGCTGACACGATGCGATTCATTAATATATTAAAGTAAGTTTGAGGTAACATTTTATTGTTTGTTTTATTTGAATCGGCTCACAAATCAAAAAACATTGTTTTTTAAATAATTTCAACAAAACCGTTCCATTATCACACATTCCGTTAACTATAAGAATTACGAATCTAAAGCAAGATCAAAAGCAACGAATCGTCGATTCAAATAATTATCTCAAAGCTGCTTTAAATATTTTAAATAGTAGGTAAATGACAATCTCTAAAGAGTAAATCATATTTCTATCGTTGACCACAATCTCTGCTTTATTACGGTCTTCAAAATTGCAAATCATTGGCCGCACATTTCAATATCGGTCTCCTCCGCGCACGCCGCGCCTCACGACCGTCAAAGGCATCATTAAAATATCCTTCGTGGCATCAAAGCATCAAATAATCTCTTATCGTCGGACGATTGGATCCGGAGATACGTTGTAAATTCATCGTTAAACGCCTATTTCAGGATAGATGGAGGTATTTTGATAGCTCGTGGGATTTCCGAATCAATGCCCCAAACGCTCAAAGGACATCTCTTTGATTGTAGGAGATTACGTCTGAATGGCCCGTGAATTTGTGGCGTTGACAGGATAATTAACGTTGAATCTCTCCTAGTATTATTTTAGAAATCGTATATTAATATTATAGATACCTAAAATATGTTTCGATATTTGATGCGTCTGTTTATATATTGTAATATTATAGTATGATTAGGCTTTTAAAATAATATTAGGTGTGTCTTATTTAAGAGACTTGTTGCCAACCCTAAAGTGTCAGACATTTAATGCTGTGTGATAATAATGAATGCCTGCGATAAGGCTTAAAGACTGCTATCTAGCGGACAAATATGTGCTAAACCTTTACGTGCCTTTCGAAGTATGTAAGCGTTCATGAAATTCTGCCATCAGGGCTTATTCATTTAACTTCCGAAATTCCTAATCCAGTCATCGATTACAGATGATACCATAGACATGCGAAAGTTATAGACCAACCGAACGTAGATCTATAGTCATAAATATTTATTTTTCTTTCTTTATTTTTTGTTTGTAATTTTTTTTTTGTTAAAACTATGTTCGTGTGTGGTACCTAATGGCCAGAGAAATAAACGTTTTTCTTTTTTCTTTCAATTGTAAAAAACAATATAGTAAGAAAATAAACCTACTTGTTGAATTAATTTGGAATGGGGTCCAGAAAAACAGATTTCATATTTCTTATCTTCATAAGACCGGCTTCGCACAACAAATCTACATGATCCAAGTTGGGTTTCAGTTTACTTGGGTTGGTTGGATCCATCGATTATTGATACAGCAATACAATCGGGGGCCTATTGTGAGTCAAATCCGCGGAGTGTTCCGTATAAATCATTCAACTGAGCTCAATTTGTAGTCACTTTGGGCAACTAGTTTTGGAAAGTTTTTTTGTATTCGGTGCGTTGTACTGGATAATGTACGGCCTTGATCCTGGAATTATCCAGTATGGAAGTATGCATCTATTAATATGCATACTTTTTTTTGTGACGAGTTTACTATGAGACGAGTTTACAGCAACCCTTCTATTTCAAGATTACTAATTAAGAATTTTGATTTATTCATTATATTTTTAAACTACTTAGTTGTTAATGATACGAAAATCATACTAATTTAATATTATAAATGTAAAAATTTGCACGGATGTTTGGTACTCTTTAAGGGGCCGTCCATTAATCACGTGACCTTTTTTTAGCATTTTTTAACCCCCCCCCTCCCCCTTGGTGATATGTAGTGAGGTTTAAGACTACCCCCCCCCCCCCTCCCCCAACATCACGTGTATTTTTAGTACCCACAAAGAATCTTAAAATTTTTAGAATATTATCTTTAAATACAGGTATAAACTATAATCTTATTTTATTCTGAAATTAAGGACCATGATAAAAATGTCTAGACTAGGTTGCAAGTTGTTTTTGATTGTCATAAAAATAATGATAAACGAAGGGTGTAATCATGCGAAAATCATGTATTGTATTATAACAAGAACATATTGTACTAGTACATGAACATATTTATTGTGTATTGTCCTCGGACTACGGATTAGCAAGACATTCTTCAATACTAATAACTGGATAAGCATCTTGCAGTACTTTTATAATACTGAGTACTTCTATCTATCTCTCAAGAAAGTGATATGAAATTGAGTGCCGATGACCTTTTTTTAAAGCTCGTACCTAATGTGATCCTCGTAAGTACTCGATACTGAGTAGTATCGATACTTTAGGGCCGATACTTTTTGGGTATCGATACCTTACCCTCGATACCGCACGAGTACTCGGTATCGATACCAGAGGCCGATACTTCGAACCCTAGCGAAGTGGCGACTGCATGTCAAGGCGGGCAGTTCGGTGGCGGCGCGTGAGGGCTTCGTTCGTTGCCTGGCAACGGCAAGTCAAAGTCACACTACACGCTGCTTTTCTATTTAAAAATCGCGCGTTTGACGAAAAAATAAATACACGTGATATCTTACTACACCCCCCCTCCCCCTTGTGCTATTTTCGTGATTTTTGTCAAACCCCTCCCCCCCCTTTCAAGCCTCACGTGATTAATGGACGGCCCCTAACGTAAAACTTCTGAACGGATTTCCATGAAATTTAGCACATACGCGGGAAAAACCACGGGCAGAACACTAGTAGAGAACGACAAATTTTACTACAAAGCGGTTACAATATTATATGTAATTCTAAAATTGTTATTAAACGCAACGAAACTGTCGAACTCGACAGAAGAACGAATGAATATGGCTGCATTAAACCGAGAAAATCAGTTGGTCAAAGGGGAAACTTGAATTGAATATAATTTCCCTCAGCACTGCTTCCCAAGATTTAGTAAGTATTTGCGAATATTTTTCCCGCGCGGCTGGAATTCATTAGGAACTTTCCATTGTGGTGATGTTGCTTCAGGAGCTGGAAAAAACGACTTCCGAACTTTTGCCTTGCATTATTCACCCCGCGTTGTGATTTATCGTCGAATTATGATTCATAGTGACTTCCGCGCCACTAGCCTGTAATAACTATGTTCCTGTCTATTCAATTTATTGTTTTTCCTCTGACTGAAACAATAAATTTCAATCGATATTTAATGCGGGTTTAACACGAACTTTTAAATTTGTAATTTTGTACTCATGTTTGTGGAAAAAAATTAAAAGGATGGTACACAAGCTACCAACTTGTGCATATAACAGGGTGATTAAAACGGATGGTAAAAAGCCCAGCGACCTTCAAATGATGGTATCTGACACCTTTTCCATCTGCAGCTAGGTGCACCATTAGCTAGGAAGAATGCTTAAAGATAGAAAACTCTACACCATTTCTTTTAAGACAACAAATAGTTATACTGTGTTAAAAGTCAAAGTAGCCTCGAATTGTAACTTTACACGTTGTAAAACCTCAAAACTTTTGTATAAACAATGTTAATATAGTTTGTCGGATAAATATGAAGATAAGTAAAATATATGTAAAAACTTCTTAAAAAATGACATAGGGCAACAATGTTATCAGTAATAGAGTAAGAGCCTCTGCATGCGGCGTATTTTTACGGCGCCGAAAACGCGATCGTACGAGGAAACGCCTCGTCCACCTCGTCATTTGCAGGGCGGAAAACGTGCAGATTCGGCGCGTTTTCGTAGGATGCGCTTCAAAGACGCGCAAAAGGTTTAAGGTGGGCCACAATGACATAATTTATTATGATATTTGCAGTAGTATTTGTATGTCTCACCTGTCATATTTTGCCCCGACTACTACTTCAGAAGAGAGCGTAACCCTATCTGAATTTTAAAGTAAAGCTTCTTTAGGCGCGACTTGAGAGTAATTCAGATTATTTTACGACGAAGATTACGTTGTATCTGTGCCAAGTTTATATAGATTAAATAAGTATGACGGGGTAATGAATAACAATATTTAACGGTAACGGTATTATTAACGGTAATTATAGCTTTATATTCGTTTCTATGAAGCATAGATTACCCCCAATATGAAGTAAATTATCAACTTGTCAATTGTAATTTGACATTTATTTTAAATTATAGTTTAATTTTTTTGGTCATAAGTGTCACTAATGTCAAAGAAGTTTTACTTCAATCGCGCGTAAAAATTACACGCCCACCATGGACCTAAATAATATAGACACGCTGTTCAGTACTTACATTTTGTTCACCTGTGTTGACCCCAACTGGGGTCAACTCAAGTTTAGTCGGCTGCGAGCAAGCTACACAAGTAAATGTCACGTTAGAAAAACTCCGACTGTTCAAAAACACTTAATAACGTATTATTGTTTATTGAGCACAGTTAAAACGTTCTCATTATTTACGTTTGAACTTTATTTCACTTTATTTAATCATAATTGGTAAGTAACTATATTTTTATTTACAGTCTTAAAAATTATTTAGTGTCAAATATTTAATACCGACATCTTGAACCAAACTTGACGGAACGAACACAGAGTACTTAATCACTACGGAACAGGGTTGCCAGACGTCGCGGAGTGAGAGATCGTACGGTGGGTAAATAAAAGTCGTATTTCCTAAGATGGCTCCAGAAAAAAAATAGTACGATTCATTTAATGTAGGTACTAAAACTTTAATTAGTTTTAGATGGCGGTCTACAAAACGAAATTGAAAGAAAAGTAATAAGTAAAACTATAAATTAAAATAAAATCTTCTTATCTTTATATATATAAATTACGTGTCACGTTGTTTGTCCGCGATAGACTCCTTAACTACTTAACCGATTAAAAAGTATACAGTGATGAAATGTCGTAAGTGGTATACTTTCTGAGATATTTGAGTTCAAACCCGTAGAAAAATAAAGTAAAAAACTTTGTTTCGGCGGATATTGATAAAATATGTGTCAATCGATAGACTAAGTGATTACGATCAAAAAGTATTAAGTGATACAATGTCGTAAGTTATATACTTTCTGAGATATTTTATTTCAAAACCGTAGGAAAATAAAGTAAAAAAACTTCGATATACCTATCTTCAGCTTACGTAAGTATGACCACATTTCCCAGTTTGATTCCTAACTTAAATGGCTACCAATTCGACACACACACACAGGTGAAACTTCAGAATTCTCTCAACATTTTATGCTATTTTGAATAATGTGTCTTCTCCTGTTTATTTAAAGGAAACCCATAGCACTGCTTATTTCGGGAATTCCTTTGCAATACTGTTCTGGAACTACTTGCTTGTAGACATCAAAAGACTACCAAAAGTTCCTTCAAGAATCACGTCCGACAGCACTACCTGAAGCAATTAGAATGTCCTCGCCCGTGGTCTTCAACCACATGTTATATACGTAGTTATAAATATTTATGTACTTAATATATAATATAATATGTATATATGTAAATATGAATAAATATGTATTTATTTAGTTTTGTTAATGATATTGTGATATTTTATATGTATATAGTTATAGTGTTGATCCACTAATAAATAAAAAAGACAATTACCAATGTTTTATTTTTCTACGGGTTTGAACTCAAATATGTATCTCAGAAAGTATATCACTTACGACATTTTATCACTGAATACTTTTTGATCGTAATCACTTAGTCTATCGATTGACACATGTTTTATCAATATCCGCCGAAACAAAGTTTTTTACTTCATTTTTCTACGGGTTTGAACTCAAATATCTCAGAAAGTATACCACTTACGACATTTCATCACTGAATACTTTTTGATCATAATCATTTATTCTATCGATTGACATATTTTACATCACTGGCCGCCGAATCGAGGTTTTTTCAAAATTGCGGACTTGTAGGTATGCCAACTAGGTTCATTGCCCTTTGCACACCGTTTGCAGTTTGATCCAACTTGAAAGATAGGATAGCTTACATCTCAATGTATAGTCGCAATATTATTTTATTGCAATTTTTTTTTGATAGAACGAAGTCTGTCCGGGCAGCTAGTTATAATATAAATTTACATAATAACATACAAAATTATAAATGTAGAAATATCGGGACATAGGTAATTATAATGTGCGCCATCTATTGATAAATCTATGAACCTATAATAATTATATCATGAACCTATTATACTCGTACATAATTTTCTAACAATGCATACAAATACATATATAAATTATTAATGTTTACTTACGATGTTAAAAAAATATATAGTAGTCACTCCGAGATGAACTGGAAAAAGGCATAAATCGTATGATTGTCGCCATGGATATAATTATAACTTTTAACTGGATACATAACTTCGAGGTACTTGAAGACAGATGACGTCACAACGGAATGACTATTTGACCAATCGCAGACCGGATTGAGATTATCCTTCATAATTGTGGGGTGTTATGTCCTATTTTCCAAATGTTTTCTAATAATTTTTCTGGTGGTAAAAAATATATTATTGTATTAACACATTTTATTATAATTTCTTCAAAATTGTCCTTACGTCATGAAAACGGATGTTGAAGGTGATAATGAAATGAAACAATGTAATTTATTACGGTACATTTCTTTTATTTTAAGTGCATAACACTTATAAAAAAAATTAACACAGCTGAATGATATATCCTGGGATTACAGATGCACAATGAATGGATGAACACAATGGTCATTCCGTTATGACGTAATTAATCCTCAGGTACCTCTACAAAGTAATCCAGACAGAGTAATATATCCATGGTATATGTCCAGTTATAGTAATGTATCCATGATCTCTTTCGGAGTAGGGTGTTGGCAACACTGGGCGCATATTGACTCTGTGATTGAGTACTCTGTGGCACGAAAGCGTGACACGAAATTTGTTAACAACAGCGTGTCTATATATTTAAGTCTATGACGCCCACACTTTATTTTTGTTTATTAAGATTTGACCCGTATTCACATTTATTCGGCATACTATACATATATTACATACGCCGTGTAGTGGCTGTAGCAAAGAGATTAAATGCGACGCCCCACGATCCCCAGACGCGAGCAACGTGTCTCTGACACGTGTCCCGGCCACGTGACGGGACTTGTTTGTACCGACATGAGTCCCATCGCTATTCCCTTTTAACCTAACCTTATATAGACCGAATATACAAGGCCTATAAACCACAGATTAACCTATTTTAAAGTTATGTAGACAGATTATACAGGGCCTCTAAACCTCAGATTATTTAACCTATTTCAACCATAGTTAAGAAAGTTGTGTTAAGTTATGCTCTCATTACCTCTATACTCCATGGTCAGGGGATAAAAAGGAACTTTCACCGCTCATTTAGATGCGCGTCTCGCGGATTGTCTCGTGGCTCGCGCGCGCATGTAAATGGGGCATCAAGAGTTGCACGGTTTGCACTACGTCCGTCCGTCTGTCAGCAGCCGTAGCCCGTAGCTGACAGACTATTAATACTAGAAAGCTGTACTTTGGCATAGGTAGGTATGCCATTTTAACTAGGTTGTCTGACTAGCGATGTTTAACGATAACTATCTAAAGACAAAAAACGCTCGCCTAGACTTCTTAAATAACCAAATTTTGAATCCAGTCCTATTAATAATTGTTAAATAATTTGGATTAACATTATTGTCTGGTAATTATCTACTGGATAATATGTATAATTATTCCAAGTTCATGCTGACGGTGCGGTGATGTGTTCGGTGATGAAAGTAAATGCAACTCACGCTATCGCTCCAGGGTCGCGCAGTCTCTCGATGAAGGACAGGTGCTTGGTGCGGCGGGTCTTCGGTCGGTAGTCCAGCTTGTTGGCGCACCCCTTGTTGGACTTGGTTCGCGCTTCGAAGATCACATGAGGGTGCTTCTGCTGAAACAAACCGATCCATACATTAAATGCTGTCACGTTATTTGTAACTGACATACAGGATTATGTTGCTAATTCGTAAACGTGACACTACGGGTTTACATTCATGTTATGTAAATATTATATTATTACCTTGTTCTCTATTTATTCGATTAGAACACAGACATATGTCTGTGGATTAGAACTTAGCATTGACGTTTGCAATAGCCTTAAAATAAGACAGTACTCTCAATTTATAACAGCGTGTCCTACGTGGGCGATTCAATGCGAACGCGATCGCGAAGCAATCCGATGCGAATTCAGTGCGATGCGGTGCGATGCGGCGACTCTGTCCTACACGTGCGCAAATTGTCACTTCAACGCTACTGACATCTGTCGTGCCGCTGAAGTTCGCGCGAAAATATCATAACACGTTCGCTTCATATCGCGCCGCACCGCAACGCACTCTACGTGCTATTGATCACGTAGGACACTTCAGTAGATCTCGACTGTTTGTTATTTTCGCGTCGCGCCGCATCGCTTCGCGTTCGCGGTTGATTTGTCCACGCAGGACAGCGCTTAAGTTTTCTTGCAAGCGTCAGTGCAGTAGTTTAGTAGTCAAGTAAGTGAATTTCATAAATAAACGTGGGAGAATAGGTTCCCAAAACTATTTATCCATTTAACAAGTCAATTACTTAAAAAATATTACAACATTGCTTTTTTCTGATTCTATATACAACATCATTGTATGTATGTATAATTTAGTCACAATACTGTTTGAATAAGATAGGTAAATAATAAATTTTAATACCGGTCGGTTTTCTTAAAAAGATGACATATGACTGAAAAGATGGCGGCTATCGCCGTGAAAAATAGCGCCAATTTACCGCAAATGCGGCTAAATTGGACGTTTCCCGCCATTTTCCCGTGCACCGCCGGCACCGGTGGACATTTCGCGCCTTTATTTTAGATAACTAAAATGTTATTCTTACCTTTATAGGCTAATATATTACTCTGATATTCTGTAAAGCCCGTATAAAAATTCTTAAAAAGAAGAATCTGACACCAAAAAATTTTAACGTTTATTATTAATCTTCCTGCATATTTTTGATTTAAAACTTGGTAATCATCTCTATTCTAAGGGTAGTCTTATCTCCAAAGGAACCACCAATCGCCGAGAAGGAAATGTCTTTCTACACATTACAAACTCTAAGACATCCTCTGGACGTAATTACTTTATACTCGGCCATATTGTATGTTCATCTCCATACGTATTTAGCCGCGCCGGGGAGAGCGGAAACTTAATATGCATTTTCCCATTTACACACAACTCCCTCTTAAAACTCAAAGCAAGCTTCCAACTATCTGTGAAGAACTTCATAAGAGTAAGTATGATATGTATTTAAGTAACGGCTTAAAACGCACTCAGGTAACGTATACGGGTACAACTTTGCTGTCTTTATAAATGTGTGTGTGCGTAGAGTAATGAGTATGAAATTGCATGACTATACAAATACATACATTTAGCTCTTTTGAAATGAAGTTGTAGGAGTTGACTAGTAGAAATCATAGACTTATTAAATATATAGAAGGGCTGTTCTGAACAAAATCCGTCTCACATTTTTCAAGCATTTTTCTTACTCTGTCAAGTTCGGTTCAAGATGGCGGATATCAAATATTTTGCACAGAATAATTTTTAAAAAGGTAAGTAAAAATGTAGTTAGTTATTTACCAATTATAATTTAAATAAACTCAAAGTTTAAAAGTAAATAATGAAGACATTTTAACTATGCACAATAAACAATTTGCGTTATTATGTGTTCTTGAACGGTCGGGGTTTTTCAAAAATGACATCTACTTGTCTCGCTTGCTCGCAGCCGACTAAAATGCGTTGGCACTATATGGTGTCAACATAGGTGTCCGAACGTTTAGTACTGAACAGCCTATCTAGTATAGTATATACATATAGGTCTATGCTAGAAATCTTCTTTAAATATAAGGAGGGATATGGATATTGCTGAACGTTTGAAGCTTGACACGAAATTTCCTACAGCCATGCAAGCTATTGTACAATACCTACTTAATATTGTATATAGGACTAACTGAACTCTTCATGAATCTACCACTAATGTTCACTCATTCAACTCAAGAGGGCGTCCAAAGTATGTTTACATACTGTAAGCGTCATGTGCAATAGTTCCAAATATAATTCAAATATAATATTCGGTAATATATTTATGCCGCTGCTCCTCAGACGCTTTCCATTACAATGAGAAACAAAATGTATCGCGATCATAACGGTTGTACGCGCGGCCTCCGCTTACTCAAATGTCTTGGAAAACGACCACAATGCTTCCATTGTAGCAACCCAAAAACAACCTTATTACTCAAGAAATAAGACCGCTAACAACCGCAACCTCGACACTGCAATATTGCCAAGCCTTTTCATACAAAGTATAATGCTACTCCTTAATAAATTGCTCCTAGGTGTTGCATGCAATGTTAGTTACGCTGACATATTAGAGCTTTCAGCTTTATAGCAATGAAAATAGAGCGGAAAATTGCTTATTAGCAGGCGAGGACAAAGGAATTTTGCGTTTGAAAGGACGCCTCAGTATGCCACTGTGTTGTGCCTTTGTGGCTACAAGTTTTTGATTCATTTACATTTTTGTACGTTTGCAGGTTTTGTGAAAAATGTGTTTGATACATATTTTTGTGTTATGAAACGTGTTCTCCTGCATATAATTGAAGTTGAATTTTATTATACTATCATACTGTTTTTAATTTGTAAAACTATACAGTATAACTTACAAATAAAATATTGTTATTGAAGTTCATAATTATTATCAATTTAATGCGTAATGTTTGATTGCTTTAAAATTTTAATCTATGCTGTATAGTGCATAATTACATATCTGTATCAAACGCACTCACGCAGGAAACACATTAACGCCCCAGCTCTGAGTCATTAACGGTTACTTAAATTACTCCTTAGTATTGAATTTGTATGGTGATTCTTTACTAAGAAGCGATTAAAGAAACCGTTAGTGACTCTGAGTGGGGGCGTAAGAAACACAAGTAATCAAAGTATTTCGGGCGGTAAAACTGAAAACTTCTGACACTTAGGTTGGAAATTAATCTCTCCACCAATCCGGAGCAGCGTGGGGAAGTATGTTCTCGGCTTCCTCAAGAGAAGAACTCGTGCTAAGTAGTGAACCATTAATGGGTTAAAGCCATGGTTTTATAACGCGATTAACTTCTTAATCTATGTAGTACTCCATATTATACTACACATTTAACTGTACATTTTGAAATTTTAAATACCCCGACAGTAAGAGCTGATAACCTTGAAACGTCTGAACTTCATAAACTGTAGCTAAAAACCATCTCGATCGCGTTAGCTTTTTAAAAAATAACCGCATCATAATCAGTCCATTAGTTTAGAAGCTACGATGCCACAAACAGACACACAGAGACACGAGCATAACATAATATAATGATATACTTACTTATAACACCCTTCTTGTTCTATTGGGGGTTAAAAAAAGACTCAGTAACTGGGTCATATTATGACAGGCCAATTTATGTTTTAATAAATAATGTGTGTATACATATCCGGAAACGCCGGAACTCATTATCCGTGGACCGTAACGGGTCCGGTGGGGCATTCTACACTTGTAATATCGGGGGCTTGGCCCCAACTCTGGGGACATGAACTCAAAATTGGCCGCTTATTGGGTCGACGTTTGATGAATTTCCTGACGAATGTTCGAAGGATAACTAAATAAAAGATTTTGGCTTATTGTATCTCTAGAGATGTAATATTATTTTAAGGTAAGAATAAAAAGGATAAAAAGCTTATCAACTACCCGCACCGGATACAATTACAATTATATAACTGTTACGTCTAAAATGCAAAGGATGCCATAAATTATGTATCATGTAACATACTTTTTTCGAAATATGAATCGTTCATAATCATAATCAATGAATGTAGGATCATACACTTGCTTTTTTTTGAATATAGATAACCCTTATAACATTTTTCATTATGGAAGAACCCTTACCTAAGGTAATCGAATCGAATCAAACGAGGTGTCACAACGAAGTTTTGTTTAATTTCCGCTAGAGGCGCTCTACGGCAACGCCTTTGTAAAATAGTCAAACACGTTTCATCTGAATATTAAAACAATTAACCAGTATCCGTTTTGCAAACAACTACTTTAAGCACATAAATAAGTAATTTACTAGCGCTAGAATTGATGTTTTATATAAACTCTGAAATTAATTATCTTTTGGCAAAGGAAAACATTGAGAGGAAAATTAACAGGCACAATATTGCTGTATTTTAAGTTACATATTTTGTTTGTTTATTTTAAAATATATATCCTGATATATTCCTGATAGTTGAAACGGAAAAAAACGAATTCGAATAAATCAATGTTTGACTCTCCAAAAACATAATAAAAAAACTACAGCGGTCACGTTAGTCAATGATTTTAAATTTAAAGCATCGAAAATATTAATATTTTTATACGTGTACATTTTAAATATTTTTTACGTTGGAAAAATTTAAATCGTTGCGTGCCGTCTCATCCATTGAGATACATACATAGAGGAGACATCTCAAACAAAATGTGTGTTCCACCGCCGGCTTGCCCTCCGTTCTCTTTTCAAACTAGAAGCCTCGTTTGCACACTTGCCATAGAGTAACTTTGTATATGACACTTGCCGAACCAAGACGGCAACCTAAGCAAGCTTATATATTCCATTAACACGCTAGTGGCTTGCCAAGTTCAAACGCTCCTTATGATTTTTTTCCTTCCAAAATGGCGGGAACATTGCACAATAATTTAATTAAATTCGTTTTAGTTAATTTAAGTTAATATTTTGTTTTCTTACCGATGATAAAGTGATACCATTATCTTTTTTGTTTTTTGTCGTGCAATTGTGATACGTTCTTATTACGCACGACGGCATTTTTTCAGTTTTTTCAAAAACAATTTTGGCATGCGGCCGCCATGAGCGCAGCCGAGTGACAGCCAAGTGACATAATGAAATGCAGCCGGCCGGCTGCAATGCACACCCCCGTACCCAATGTTCGCGGTGTCTATTCTATACGCTAGTAATACTAGTTCAATGGTCTCATCTGAATTTTTCGTACGAAGCCAGCTTGTCCGTTGTTCAGCTATTTACATAAATGCGAACTTATATCCAAGGAAGTGAAAAAATTATTTTTAATATGCAAATTTATCGTAATGTGACAACTGCGTGTATATTCCGTACACGTACCGTTCACGCGACCACCGTTGAATCCACTAGGCTATCACTAGTAAAAAACTACTACACAATTCAAAACACTACAAAAGCAATTTGTCTCGAACCAGAGTCCCCAACAAACTCCAACAACAGCGAAAAACGTCTAAGAAAATGGACGGAAAAAATATTGATGGCCAGGTAGGGCCATTTTGCCGGGGCTTATAAATAAGGTCCAGGTGCGTCCGAGGCGAATGCAGCCACTTTCATGTAAGTTATATCACTGTTAGCAGGTATTACGTTGTGGTTAGACTGATAGAGATTCAATCTTGAGCTAAATTATGTTTTTACGACTTTTACGAGTATACCTACTAGTTTATACGAGCTTCTGGCGTAAAGACATAACATAGTAATAAGTTGGTTGTTGCCTGAAAGGCTGTCAAAAAGCCCAATAGTCGTCATCGCCTATGGACATGAGAAACATGTAAAAAGTTGACAACTCAACGCCGGTCCTGAATGAGAACTCCTGAATTTCCGGATTAATAAAATAAAACACATCCTAACAAGCAATTATCTATACGCACAGACGTAAAAAAAAAGCGGTCAAGTGCGAGTCGGACTCGCCCATGAAGGGTTCCGTAGCAGCAAGTAACATAATATAAAAGTTCTTGTAGTTCGTTGTAACTTTGATCGAAGTAAATTGCGGTTTACGATTTATGACGTATTAAAAAAAACTACTTACTAGATCTCGTTCAAACCAATTTTAAGTGGAAGTTTGCATGGTAAAGTACATCATATATTTTTTTTAGTTTTATCGTTCTCTTATTTTAGAAGTTACAGGGGGGGACACACATTTTACCACTTTGGAAGTGTCTCTCGCGCAAACTATTCAGTTTAGAAAAAAATGATATTAGAAACCTCAATAGCATTTTTGAAGACCTATCCATAGATCCACACGTATGGGTTTGATGAAAAAAAAAGTTTTGAGTTTCAGTTCTCAGTTTCTAAGTATGGAGAGCCCCCAAAATTTATTGTTTTTTTTTCTATTTTTATGTGAAAATCTTAATGCAGTTCACAGAATACATCTACTTACCAAGTTTCAACAGTATAGTTCTTATACTTTCGGAAAAAAGTGGCTGTGACATACGGACGGACAGACAGACAGACTGACATGACGAATCTATAAGGGTTCCGTTTTTTGCCATTTGGCTACGGAACCCTAAAAAGACGGACGTAATCCCAAGACCAAATTCAGTGAAGCACCCATAGTAATACCAACTCTGTATTTGTACAAGTACACACACCCACACATTGACACCATACTGCTATGACATTGACACCATCGCGAATCAAAAATTACAAATTTTATAGTTATGTCCGTTCTTTTTTTACGTCCGTGCCTATACGGTTGATAATAAAGAATAATTATGAAAGCATGATTTTTTTAGAGGAAACGATGCGATAAATCCGGTATCGCTTCAATCTCAGGCCGCGACCTAAACTAGTTTCCTTAGAACGCTGTCTTATCCATCTTTCGCGGAACAATCGAATATAAATCGCGGGGCTTTTAGAGTGCACTCGATTTGCGCGGCTCTTGTTTATTTATTAACAAAAGGGATATCGATGGCGGTGTCTGTGTGACAGAGGGGCCCGATGCGACGTCGCGTGTGGATTCTAAAGTAATCCTTGTTATACGGAGCCGTGTTCGGGTTCCGTGTAAAGTCCGGTTTACACGTATTAAGCAGTTAAGTAGATAAGTAAATTTTAACTAAATTTTAAGTGAATAATTTTTAGTGTCTGTCCACACGTAATAATTTAGTAAAGCTCTTTAGTTCATACAATTCTACTTAAATACTTAAGCATTTTACTAAATTTTAACTAAATTTTAACTTAAAAGTGCCTGTCCAAACGTGTTAAGTGATAAGCCCCGCCCACCTACTTAACAGAAAATAGAAAAATTTCTAAATTATTTATCTACTTGATTACTTAACTACTAAATTACTAAACTACTAAATTGGCCGTTTACACGTATTAATTTACTTAAAATTTAGTTAACTACTCAACTACTTAATTCATATAAACCGAACATAACTGCTGAATTCGTACACTCAGTGGAGAAAAGCATAAGTCGTGTTACTTTGAATTTTAGTTTTTAGTATGATTGGAAAGATGGACAAAAGCTGTATATGCTCAATTTTTTTTAATTTTTTATCATTAATCTTGGCGGTTTTGGGCAAGAAATCTTAATGTAAATTATTTTGATTATTTACTGATATTTTAACAGTTTTTGGCTCTCCTGTAAAAATGCAATTTTCATCTTATGCCTTTTTCCACTGAGGGTATCCACTGTATCCTTATGTAATAATAATAACGCTACACTACACACTCATAGCCCCACACTAGAAATCCCTGTGTCGTGGGTGCCATGGACAACACACAACCAGACCGAGAACCGAAATTCAAACTTATCATTGAAACCAATTCGCTGGGAATCGAACCCAGCACCCTTGACACGGTGCGGTATGGTAACCATTGCATCATACGGGTCGTCTTTTCGTTGTCATTTGGAATCCTGATATGATTAATGGTGTGTCTGTTTTTATTAACCGACTTCAAAAACGGAGGAGGTATTTAATTCGACTGTTTTTTTATTTTATGTTTGTTAACTCAGAACTTTCGACTGGGTGAATCGATTTTGATGATTCTTTTTTTAATCGAAAGCTGGTGCTTGTCATGTAGTCCCACTTAATTTTGGGCGACATCTGATGAGTAGTTTTTGAGTTATCGCTAATTTTGAAGTCGGTTATTTTTGTCAAGATTTATTGTTACACTTGATTTTCTGCGAATGTAAGGATAGATGGAACAAGTCGACATTTGATACATATCTTTAATGATTTAATGAGACATGTATTGTACCCTCTAGAAAAGTAATTTAATTCTAAACAGTAATCTTATCTGTTTGTAAAGGTGAAGAAAGGAGAACACGGAAGTAAAAATGTATTTCTAAGTTATTTTAAAAGAATTAAAAAAAGAGAAGAAAGTAATTTTTAAAGAAAATTAAAAGAAAAAACTCCTTGTTTTTAAAATCACCGAGTCAAGAATTTTTCAAATTTTACCGAAAATCTTGTAAAAAACCGAAGTTATCAAAATGTCTAACATTATTTGTAGCAGAGAACCCTACCCCATCCGAGTCCTAGTACTTGGCGGAGGTTTATTTATTTTTAATCCCTTCACCGAACCTACGCTCAGTCTTTCGGAGCGTAAATTAATTTAGCGTGTCCCGTAAGAAAGCCTTAAATTCCCTTTTTTCCACCTTGTTGGTAACCAGCGTACGCTGAACCGTCCCGTCTGTTTATCACTGTCACAATGACGGAACGCGATCGTTCGATCGGGACACCCCGGGCCCAGTCGTGCCCTCGGTTGAACCCTAAAAAATTAAAGGTGATTTCCAACGTGATTTAAGATTCCGATCGTTATGTCATTGGAACGAAGAAAACAATTGAATTGATGACAATAATACTTTATTTATACTCAAAATTATCTAAGATGCCCATAATGATAGCCGCCGTTTATTAATATGACGTAACCTTATATGGGCGTCTTTGAGCAAAATGGAATAATCATTTACTTGACATGAATAGTTGGATACTTACAGACAAAGGAATCTGCCAAAATTTATTAAAAATCCCTACTGGTTGTCATTGG
Source organism: Thymelicus acteon (assembly GCA_951805285.1). Taxonomy (NCBI): domain Eukaryota; kingdom Metazoa; phylum Arthropoda; class Insecta; order Lepidoptera; family Hesperiidae; genus Thymelicus; species Thymelicus acteon. The sequence continues at coordinate 19,659,551 of OX638217.1, forward strand.
GGTTATTTACAAATCATATTAAACGTTATAATCTAGTAAAAATCCCATCATATCATAATTTATGCAAAACTGAATAAAAATATAAGGCGTCCAAACAATGTCATATAAAGAGGTCTAAATCTACACTGACGTGTGACGATTTGAAACCGCTTATAAAATCAATCATGATCGATACATTACTTTAATCGAAACTTAAAAATAAAAATGAATTTATTTTATTTCTTTCTTTGGCCGATGAATAAGTACTTTTCACAATTTCATTTCTTCTCTTCTATAAGGACATGACCAAAAATGTTTAATAAGGTAATCTTTGACGCAGCCATTTCAACTAATAAGAATAGGGTTAGAATATTCATTATTCAACTGTAACTGGCCACTTGGCTGATATAATTTTTTCTACTTTATGAAGAAAAAATTAAGACATCAAATAATAGCAAAACTAAAGATTTTCATTAAAAAAAATACAGTGAAAAGAACATCGGGTGATAACTTTTGCGCCACCCTATAGATTAAGTATTTTACGAAATAAACAAGAATTAATTCATTGTAGATTTTATTCCTGACGCTCATAATGATTTTAATGTTATTAAGAAACTGAGTGGGTGGGCTTATTCTATAATGATACCTAGCAGTGAGTTTTTTAGGAAAAAAATATTTTATTATGGTCGTAAATACATAATTATTGAAGATATAGTTACGGTGTAAAGTAATTTAAGTAGTTCAATGGAGGCAGTAGGTTTTTAGAATTTACAATTTAATTATTGAATCGATTAGAAAGTCGTACAATTTTGAATCGATTTGTTGTAAAAATTGGTTTCTTTCATGAACCGATTTTTTTGTACATCTCTAGTGTCACTGTGATGACAAACGACAAATTCGGCCTGTTAGTTCACGGTGACTATAATGTACCCAGTGGCGTAGCGTGGGCTCCCGCCGCCCGGGGCTGACCCAAAATTTGCCGTCCCTATATTATTTTAAATATTGTTTTATTTGCACTTTTCTTCTTTTTTTTCATAACACAATTTACATTAAAATATATAAAATAATTATTTTAATACATATTTTTTTTTATTTAAAAATCGAGTGGCTTGCCGCCCTCTCTTCATGTGCCGCCCGGGGCCATGCCAACGCTACGCTACTGAATGTACCTGCTCGTTATATCGTGAACGATAAAGAGTTCAATACTCTTTCATGAGTCTCTTTCATACAAATATCTCCATTACTTACAAATTAACACATTTAATCACTGTTAAATTTCAACCACAGGATGTCTATTGTATTTAAGAATTAAAACATATTTACGTACGCGTATTATGATACAATGGTCAGTAAAAATTTAATATAATATTAGTTGTAGTAATGTGAGAAAATATTTGTATGTATGTACTCCTTTTCAAGAACAATCTATGTACGTAGGGTGTGAAATTTGGTACTCCCTGTACTTGATCACTAGGTTTTTAGCATAGTTGACTTAGAATACTAACCCCAATCCTACGCCGGATGGGTGTCGTAAAAGACGAATAAATCCGGCCCGCTGGTACTAGGGCCCTCGGAGAGATTGTATTGGTAATATCGATTTTAATTGTTAATTAATACCATTATTGATATTATTATTTCTCCATTTTCTCCATATATTCTCTCCAGCCGCCAAATGTCTCGTGTTCCGGCTGGGGGCTTGAGAGTCAGTTCTTTCTTTCTTTTTTGTCTACTTTTTTCTTGGCCGGCAACGCATCAGTGATACCTTTAGTGTTGCTGATGTCCATGGGCGACGATAGCCATTTACCATCAGGTGGATCGTCAGCTCATTTAACGGATATTTCCATAAAAATGGTTGTCTGTAAAGTCGGTTTACGAACGGTAGTTTAACGTGACAACGTCATGAAAAAGCTCCGCTCCGCTCCGCCCCGCTCCGCTCCACTCAACTACGATTGCCTACGGCTCGCCTACGGCTCGCCTACGGCTCGCCTACGGCATCGGCTACGATATGCCGATCGTAGCCGATCGTGCCTCTCTCTCGCTTTTGCCCTCTCTCGCTCGCGGAACGCTACATTTTTTCGTGCGTGCGCCCGGCGTTCATCGTTTTAATAGACGTTATCATGTCAAAAAAATGTTGAAAGTTTTAGACATAGAGAAATTCTTATTATAATACATAATTATTCGAGGTTCAGTAATTTACTAGCGTACTTTTTAGAACCGAAGTGAGTTCGGATAACTACTGAATGAATAAATTCAGATGAAGTGCTTAATTATTAACATCTATTACAACATTATGACGTCACACAAACTGTCATGTAAACCAGAAGACAAATGGCGAATATCAACAGCAAGCGCAGCACAGTTTATCTGCGAGATATATCGCTGCGTTTTATCGCCGTTCCCAAAGTGATTTTGAATGGCGCCAATCATTCTTACAAGGGGGTTTATTGAGAGGCTTCGAGGACCTCTGAAGGGGTGAATTAGAGCGGATTTTATTTAGTTTTTGTAACGAATATTGGATTCCATGTATTATTTACATCTTTCAACTCTCTACACAAATTTTAAAATATCACTTTTTTATGGGAATAACCGGCAAACGAGCTGACGATTCACCTGATGGTAAGTGGTTATCATCGCTCTTGGGCATCAGCAACACCAAAGGCATCTCTGTTGCGTTACCGGCCAAGAAAGTGAGAAGAAAAAGAAAGAAAGTGTATAACAAAGTGTATAAAAAATTGTGAGCAGTGATAGCCTAGCGGTTAGAACGTTGGTCTCCCGAACGAAGGGGCCCGAGTTCAAATCCTGGCACGCACCTCTAATTTTCAGATATTATGTGCGTATTAGAAGTTAATTATCACTTGTCTCGGTGAAGGAAAACATTGTGAGGAAACCTGCACACCGGAGAGATCTCCATAAATTTCTCAAAGGTGTGTGAAGTCTACCAATCCGCACTTGGCCAGCGTGGTAGACTATGGCCTAATACCCCTCACATTGTGAGAGGAGACCCCGAGCCCAGCAGTGGGACAATTATGGGTTGTTGCTTGCTTGTATAACAAATTAACTGCAATGGTAATTGTAGATCAATATAAATCAATATATTTCTCACACCTATAATCCTCTAATCCTATTGGGTGCGAAATTACCTGCAGAAAAAGGGATCCGAGATCGACCCTTTGACGGCGCAGAAATTTACTCGTTTGATATATACAGACAAGTACATACTTTACGTTCAAGAGCCATAGGCGTTTGTACCTACAAATGTAATACAGCAAAGCAAGGCTATTCTGTTTTGTAAGTCGACAGCGGAATCCGCGATGAGTTTCAAAATTGAAGTTCGAGTTCGAGACTCACTTCACTTCGCAAGTGCGTAGTAGATTATTAGAGAATGACATATAATTATGTATTCGGTAAGAATACCATACCGAGGCCATCTTTAGTCGTTTGAAGTTCGAGTTCGAGACTCACTTCACTTCGCAAGTGCGTAGTAGATTATTAGAGAATGACATATAATTATGTATTCGGTAAGAATACCATACCGAGGCCATCTTTAGTCGTTTGAAGTTCGAGTTCGAGAGTCACTTCATTTCGCAAGTGCGTACTAGATGATTAGAGAATGACATAATAATATTCTTGATATTATTATGTCATTCTGCTGATGCAAGTTCGCTTTCGAGTCTCACTTGAGTGAGTTTCGATTTTGAGTTTGTATTTTAGAGAATAGCGCTCCAGTAAAGGCTGATTATTTTATATTGTGATATATATTTTTCACTTAAATCTGAATTAACGATTGTTACGATACACTAATAAATCTTTTTATTAGTTTCTACGCCATAAAATCATACGTCTTCATCACCATTAAACTGAGATTCTCAAAACCTGTCGTATAAAACTATTAATCCGTTTTAACGCCGATTAGCAAAGCCAGTTTGGGGCGAGTCCGAATGAATTTTTAAGCGAGCCAATGGAATGTTAAACAATGCCGTCTATTTTCCCGTGCATTAAGTATTCAGTGTGCCCCAGTGTGAGCAGGGTGCAGGGTGCAGGGAGCAGGGTGCAGGGTGCAGGGTACAGGGAACTGGTACCCGAACTGACCCCGTCAAATTTTACATAATCTGATTTGCATCAGTACGTTTGATTGGTATATGTATTTATTTTTAAACTCGAGGTTTGTTTAAACACGAGGGAAATAAATTTCGGTAATCTTTATAAACAAATTATATTATTATTTTTCTTTTCTGATATTAGGTAACCTCTGAAATTCTCATTTATTTATAACGCACAGGGAATTTAACCACGGCCTAATTGTTTTAAATTGCAAATAATCATTATGGTAGCAAAGATGCTAGGATACTACTGCTGTATTGGTAGGTATAATAATTTTATAACTCCCTAAGCTCGTTGATAGTGATCGCCAAAATGGGTACCCGTTACAAAAATGTATGTGACAATCATTGAAGTATAATATCATAGAACAGTCATCTCGAACAAAATGTGTGTCCCGCCGGGAGGTTCTATTTTCAAAACTGAGCCCCCGTTCTCCTTTCAAAATCGAACGAATCCATTGAAAATTGAAGCCGATCGGCGCCAATTCATTGGGACATACATTGCGTTCGCGGTGTCGGTTCTGTATGCTAGTAATAATACTTCAATAGAGACAATAATGTTTGTTTCCTAGCCTTTGTTGTAGGAGTTACTGCGCTGCCAAACAATATCAGAGATTTACGATGTATTAAGTAGATTTACAGTGCATTAGATATTCAGTGCGCCTCGCTCGCTGGCCTTACGTTTCAAAACTTTGCTCGATCTAATTTGCATTGGTACAAGTTGATGGAGATCTTCCAAACGGTGCATTCAGGTTCGAATATATAACTAGGGATTTACTTTAACTAATGTTTTAACCTCTTGTGCTAAGATTTTGGGTTTGTATTCGTTTCTAGGTTTAGATATGGTCCATCAGGGCAAGTGGCTCTGCCTCTTGATAAAGTTCCAGGGTTTATTCCCGACTGTGTCACAGTGATGAATCCATTTCTTTATAATCCTAGTGGGAAAATATAAAACATTGATTACTTTGTATCTTATTCTTTTTATTTTAAACTTATACGTATTTCCTTACGAAGTTACATAAAAATATATTTTTTATTTCCTACTAACATTAGCATTGTCATTTCTTATCATCTCTAATTTTTCTATCTTTTTATCAGCAAAGTTTTGTATCTTTGAATCGCTCGTCAACAAATAAAACGACATCAGTTACAAATATTTCGAGTCTGTTATGCAAACGAGCCGTGTTGGCTCATCCGCCCACCTCAAGTTTCGTGATTCTTCCACCAGAGGGCGACTGCATAAATATTCTAGAAATATGGCGCCCTTTACACCGCTGATAAAGAGGCCGTAAATTAGCCAAACGAGCCAAATTATAAATCGCTTACCGCCTCGGCTCACTTCACTTGTTTTTATAAAGAAACATCTTTGGTCGAGGGGCTTTTACGGAGCGCTTAGAGAAAAAGTTGTGGACGAGACTTTTCTAAGTGGCTAACAGGTCGTCTGTTTACGGGACGGTACACTGTACAAAGTATAACTACCGTCGCTTCGCTTGTTTCGAATTAAGTCAAAAAGTACATGATACTATCTGCACTAAGTTAAAAGTTTTAGTTCGCTATTATTTATTTATTAATGACTTAGGAACTAATGTTTGCGTAGGGGTCGAAATTATTACATTATCAGTTTGGAAATTTGAGAATGTATACATTTTCATGTTTTTATCTAACACTAATACCACACAAAATACGGTTGATATAGATGGGAGAAAAGTATTTCTAATCTTGACCTTATCTTGTGTTTTGGCCTGGTTCTAGGTACTATGAATGTTCATAATTTTTTTCTTTTTTATTTCATTTAATCATCTTTTTTCAGTTCATAATGGTAGTCCATATTGAATTTAATTGCACCGGAACTGTTTTTAAAATAAATAAATAAATAAACGCAAGTTAGGATGTCCAGCAGTGGACCTCCAAGGGCTGATGGATGGATGGTTGGAAGCACATAATTAATATTTTTTATAATAAAGATTGTTCACACATTTAGGGTAGAATTTTACCAAAATCCTTTTTTAGATCACATTTTATATAGGTAAATTTTATACTTTACAAATCTAAAACATTAGGTACATTTGAATATTTTAAGTAATTATGTTATTTTAAGTAATTCCAGAAAACGGTATGTAATTAAAGAGTAATAACTCAAAAAAATTTCAGCCTTTGGTACTCATTTAGGTAAACACTTTTTCGAGTTTAATTACAAAAATATAAATCCCAAGTAGGGTCCAACTCGCAGGCCGAAAATAACCGCCTTCGGTATAAGATCTAATAAGATAACGAAGATTAACGGCCGCCGTTTAAATTCAGAAGCGGGGACTGTGGCCCATAGATCACGTTCGAGAATATTCGGGGGGAAGAGAGGGGAGGGGAGAGGAGGTTCGGATTGGAAAAGTGTCAAAGTAAGGCGTTAACGTGGCAAGTAGGCAGTTTCACTCTGTACTTGATAACATTTGATTTTGTAAGGCAAAACTTGGCGATTTTTATGCAGTTGTAGTACCAGGCGATGCGCTGTTGTTATTAAGTTAGTATTAGTCTACGTTGCAACAATTCGCCATTGACAAGACCTTAAATCATGCGTAGCACTTCCTCCCCCACACCAACATACAAAACATACAGTTGGTGCAACACCTATTGTATTTGGCCCCGGAAGGTATACGATAGTTTGTAAAAGTAACCTAAGCTGGATGGGAAGACATTAAAAGCAATAATGAACCAATTGAAACAAATATCTGTTTAAATAATATACCTGTTCGTCTTTGGATCAGCTTACAACGTGTACATTACTCAGTACAGCACAAACAAACAGAAATATTTATGAGCTGACAAACATTGGCCAAATATTAGCACCAATATTAGTTTCCACGTAGCCAATTCAAACTTTATCGGGCTCGTTCTAAAGTTATAAATCACAGTTCAGTTAAAGTTGTGCACTTTACCAAATGACGTTCAGGAACCACTGAACTCTGACCTTTCTCATAAATGCCAGGATTTGTGGTTGCATTTCTGCAATTCACGTTGAGTGCTAGAACTAATATTACTGGTGCTTTTTACGCTGAGCCAGCCAGCGGTTTTAGATAGATTTAATGACTAGTGTGTGTAACGGGTTTTTGATTGTTATGCAGAACCAATAGCGAACGATCGTGTTACTCCAGATGTTACAATGCCAATGTGGATATCCTGTAGCTTTAAATCGTATGTAAAAAGCCAAATAAGCTCATTGAAGTATTATGTATTAAAGTACTAAAGTACTAGTGTCGCACCGGGAGATTTTTTTTAAATTGAGCCCTCGTTCTCTTTTCAAAATCTAGGTACTGAATTCAAAGAAAGTTGAAAGCAAAATGGCTACAGTTCATTGCGCAAACATCGGTTTCGCGTTTTCGGTTCTATATGCTAGTAATAATAGTTCAATGAATGAGCTAAGCATTATTAATGCCTTCAAAGTTAAGTGGCTTATAAGCAGGTATTTACATTTTCTGGGATTAAGATTGTGCAAATCATGATCTTTATATAGGCCATGATTGATTAGCAAAGAATATAAAGAGTCATTAAGTTAGCGCATTTAAAAGAAGTTCCCTTTTAATTGTAAGGTTTTGTTATATGTTATTAGGTATTGTTATAGCAGTGATAGCCTAGCGGTTAGAACGTTGGTCTCCCGAACGAAGGGGCCCGAGTTAAAATCCTGGCACGCACCTCTAATTTTCAGATATTATGTGCGTATTAGAAGTTAATTATCACTTACTTCGGTGAAGGAAAACATCGTGAGGAAACCTGCACACCGGAGAGTTCTCCATAAAATTCTCAAAGGTGTGTGAAGTCCACCAACCCGCTTTTGGCCAGCGTGGTAGACTATGACCTTACACCCCTCACATTGTGAGAGGAGATCCCGACCCAGCAGTGGGACAATTATGGGTTGTTGCTAATTGCAAGGTTTTACAAATAGAAAAAAAAATATTTAGTGTGTCAGCTTCGGCGAATGAATAATCTCGTTACAAAACTACCAATTAGTTACTTGGCGTTACCTGAAATAGGTTACAGATCAGGAATTCCATTGACCTAGCGATCGACCTTCGACTTTCCTTTGACAAGAAAATAAATAGTAAAGGGATCGTGTAATGTAGACGGGATTTAGGGCGGTATCGTAACGGCTCAGTCGAAGCTTTGCTAAATTTTTTACTAATATTGGGTTTTGTGAAATGTCAATAATTTACGTCGAAGGCTTGTATAGTGTTTTATTTCTCTGTTATAAAAACTATAAAGATAAAACATAATATAAGCGGATATAAGTCTTTAACTTCGGTTTGCTGGCCGGCGTCACTGGCCAGCCTCAGATCAAACCATCTGCGACAATAAGCTCGCATGGGACCGCCGGAGCCCTGCAGCACCGGAGCCGTGACAGAAAAAATGCTTGCTGCATCTTGCATGCCTGCTTGCACTCTGCATGCCTGCTTGCATGCTGTATGCTTGTGTGCATGCACCTCCAAGGGCTGATGGATGGATGGATGGATGGATGGATAATGAATGTTTGGAAACATAATAATGTTTGGAAACATAATAATGTTTGGAAACATAATATAAAACGTAAAAAGTTTTTCAACCAAATGAAACGTCGGAGTAACGAAAAAAATCGAATTGATAATACGTCAACTGATACAGTGGCAGAAGTGACTAATAATAATATTATGATAGTTGAAAAGTTTTAGGTGAAATGGAATTAGATCAAATATTTTTCGAATTTATGATACCCATTGACGACACTGTAGCCTAGTTGGTAGCGACCTTGCATGCGAAACGAGGGGTCCCGGGTTCAATTCCCGGCCGGGACAGATATTTATGTGACAGATAAATATTTGTACTCGGGTCATGGGTGTGATCGTGATGTGTTATATGTGTAGTCCATGTCACCCACGACACAGGTATCATAATAACCTATGTACTGTGGGGGTATGAGTGTCGTGTTTATTTATTACGAGTAACCACCCTCGCTTTGCTTCGGTTTTCTTATTTTTTTACACCTTGGGATACATTATTGGAGTTTTATTAAGGATCCCTAATTTTTTTGAAAATATAATATAGCCTATGTCACCTAGGGATAGTGTAGCTTCCCGACAGTGAAAGAATTTTTGAAATCGGTTCAGTAGTCTCGGAGCCTATTCAATGCAAACAAAAAATCAATTCTTTCCTCTTTATAATATTAGTATAGATTTATTATATCTGTTACGAGGGCGGATGTAAATCATGTTTTGCTTGTAGAGTCATCTTTTTTGAAACGATACGATGACGCGACCTATGTAGGTACTACATACCTATTACACAGTACAAATAATATTTTGTATTAAATTGAAATTTGAGTAGCAGCAGGGCGCCATGGGATGCCGGGAGCTGGCAGAGGTTACAGAGAGCAGCGGGGTGTTGCCAAGATACACACGCCCGTCAGAGGGCGTAGATACGCTCTGTAATCTCATTGCTCTCATGTGCTATTAGCTAGGATTTATGTATATTAAAACGAATGTGACTAATAATAACATTAATTTTATTATCACTTATCATTATAATTATCATTGTCATATTAAAAAATTGGTTGCCTGTAAAGTCGGTTTACGGACAATAGTTTTACGTGATAACGTCGTAAGAAACATTGATAAAAAATTGCATACTTTTATGAATTTTGTATAATGCAAAGAAGGAGTTACAGGCGTTCCAGTAGCAGAACTATTCGCACTGTTAGCTCTAACGTCACGCGAGAAGAGAGATAAATGTGTCACAAGCCAACGCTTGGGCCGACCGTACCTCTCTATCGCTTGTTCCGCGCTCTCGCTTGCACGCTCAGGCGGCGGAACGTGATAGCTTTTCGTGCATGCAGCCGGTGTTCATCGATTTATAAGACGTTACCACTGTAATTACAGGTATTGAGAACTATTAGTGGAGTAAATTTAACGCAGTACATCCCTTAACAATAATTTTAACCAATCTCATAACAACTATTTCAGCAGTCTGTGGGTTGTTCTGCTTTTAGCCATGCACACAAATACAAAATAAACTAAAACATTAATTGGTTTCAATGTGAAATAACTTTTTGTCGAATTGAATTACAGTCGAATTTCAAGTGCAGAGCTGATCACTAGTACCTTATTAAACGGATAAGTAACATGGACGTAATTATGTGCAACCAACAATGCTTTAAATAGCACCCGTTCCTCTCTTGTGGCTTGTAAATTAGTTTTGTTCAGACCGCTATCGACTTCGCTGGACCAACTACATAACTAACTATACCAATGAAGTGCTTGTAGGTTTAAAACTACTTAGATATCTAACTACACCTATGAAGTAGTTATTGGTTCGTACACAACGTCATGTTAATGATGTAAATGTAAATCCCACCAAAAACATAAATGTAAAAAAGGAGAGCCAAGTTCAATACAAAAATTATGCTTGGCTGTGGGCTTCGCCGCAAAAAGAATGGAGATTTAAATGAGTTCCAAGTTCTATGCAAAATCGAAATATGTATTTATAGGAACAAAATAACATTATGAACAAGTATTAAACTCTATTTCTTTGCTTTATTAAAAATTGCTGTTATTTAAAAATGTGAGATCTTCTATTCTCCAGTAGCTGTAGTAACCTTCTAAAATTCTCGTAAATCATGATTCTAGTACGGGCATAATGAAACTACGGTTAACTCTAAAACCCTCATAGTTGGAAGCCTAACGACGTGACACGGGGTCTGACGCGCACCCGTGACACATCGTCATCTTCCTCAACGTGACACGTGTCGTACATGACATGTCACGTCAAGCCACGCTTCTGAAGCCTCGAACGTAGTACGAATGGCTACTTAGTTATAGAATAAGTATTATTATTTCTTCTGTGGTTAATATAGGCATTTAAGATCGCATCGTGTCTTTCAGATGAATGCAAGTTACGCGTCAGTCAACTGTACTCGGCAATAAATATTTGCGCTACCAATGCTTCCTTTATTTATGTTTGTAGAAGGTAAAATAATATGGTTTAGGGTGAATTTTGGGTTACCTCCAGATTCCCACTGCTTTAGTAGTCATTCTGTTATATGGGGTCTATAGGTCTTCAGAATCCCATAAACCTATCCTCAGGTACTTCCTAATTACATTTATCAAATCATTTTCAAATCAATAAAGATTATCTAGAAACCATCACGAAAGAAGCGATATTAAAAAGCTCTTACTCCAGGATATACAAGTTGCGGACCTCTCTCCAATAATAACACGATAAATTACCCTGTCCACGTGTGACTTACGGCCGCCCGGGCCCTAACAAATTATTATCGTGTTATTTTTTACCTAGTGGACATTAATTCACCGCCGTACTAGATATTTCTCTTTTATTGGACTCGCAAGGGTTTATTCATTTGCCCAGTATCTTTTTATGTTCTGTTTTTTATTATTTTAGAGACAAGTATATTATTTTATGTTTAAGGAAAAACTGGGAATATAATACTATTGTGACTTTAGTAACAGTGTTAAAATCTGTAGGCATAATATATAATATTTTAAAGTACCTACCTGTATCACCATAACTTCATAAATATACATAATTTCATAAGATCTGTAAAAAACATTATGACAACAATAAAAAACAACAAAATAAACAATTATGGCAATAAATAAATGATACAATAATTCCACCGTATGGCGCAGGTTTCTGTTACCAAGGCAGAATGCTTCGAGTATATTAACTTTACGAAGGTGTAAATGTGGTGAGGATGTAAATGGTCAATCCAAGAAGATCTTAAATCATTTAGAATTTGATACCAACTGAGCAATCGATAACCATGCTTACCTGTATTTTAATACATGCCCTTCCAAGTACGAACTTTAGCAGGATCTGTATAAGTCTAATTGATATGCATACACGAGAACTATGAGGAATAACGTGGACGGTTTTTGTAAAGAGCACACATTACATCTCAGCACAGAATCTAAGCCATTATTTAGGATTAGGTATAATGAAGGTTTTATTACTTCATTGCTTGTCGTTAATATATTTATGACGAGTAACCGCCCTCGCTTTGCTTCGGTTTTCTTTTTTTTTTACACCTTGGGTTACATTATTGGAGTTTTATTAAGGATCCCTAATTTTTTTGAAAATATAATATAGCCTATGTTACTCGGGGATAGTGTAGCTTCCCAACAGTGAAAGAATTTTTGAAATCGGTTCAGTAGTTTCGGAGCCTATTCAATGCAAACAAAAAATCAAATCTTTCCTCTTTATATATTAGTATAGAAAACGTTCAAGTCGCCGCACAAAACCTGTCTCTAACAAGACGTAAACAAATCATCCACGTATTATTCAAGAGTACCACACAAACAATATGCAAATTGCCCCACTCGGTACTTGGAAGGGTTGAGCGCTCGTAAAGAATTCAAAATATGAATTAGATAGGGGATGTTCCTTCAGTTAGCTACGGATAGGGGTTGTAATATTCTTTAATCGGGGTGAGCTGTTTAAATTCCGCGGTTGTAGATTTGCCGCGGGCGCTTGGGGAGATAAACATTTGACTGCTCGTGTCATAAATGGTTTATTAACACGTCTGTAACATGAAGTGAATGAAATTTTATTATCTCTTCTATTTTCTTTCTTCTTTGGTGGAGCAGCTTAGGGGAGATTATTCGTTTTTTTTCATATAAACGCCCGATTTTATGATACAATCCTCATGTGTCCTCGACACATTTTAAGTGACTTTAAAAAAAATTGTTGGTATTAGCACCGTTTGTCTCAAAGGCAAACCACATGTGTTCGTCTATTAACAAATCTAAAAGATTTTCTATACCTAAAGTTTTCTTCAAATTAAACGTAGACTTGCGACGAGGGAGTATGAGTTTATTTAAGCCGCCTTACGATGCAGCTTATCTTGCAATTCATCTCAAATCATTAACAAATAGTAGACTGGCAGCAGTCGGCGCCCTGAAAGCAGCTATAAACACGGGCAAGCGGTCCCAGTCACATTTACTTGAGGAATGCCCCAATAAATAGCGGATGTCTCACCCCAGCTCATTTCTCACGCCCGCTCAACTATATTTAACCCGTAAATCGCTGTAAATATGCTGCGATGAAATATTCTTAAAGGAAGTCACTAAAAAACTTAAGCACAGCTTATACATTATCTTCTTTCGGTTTATATTGTAGATGTAGGAGTAAGGAATAAAATTGTATTAAAAACCGCATTGGTGTTGAAAACCTAAAGATGGCCGCTTATCATCATCGGACCGTGGATGATGTGGATAAAGGTATATAATAGATTTTGATACCGGGTTATAGCGTAGCAGGTTAAATGCAAGGCATAGTCTAAAACTTGTTGTTGTATATAGTGTATTTAGTCAAGTTACAGTTCAAAATTGAGCCATGCTTAGAATCACAAAGTCACTATTTGGGTTGGTACAAAGATTCAGCATTTAATTATCATTATCAAGTTCATTTTATCAAGTGACCTTACAGCTCCAAAGTTAAACCAAGTAGAGTTTTTCAAGCAGATATAATAGAACTATTCGGTTATCGGACAGGATCAAAACGGATCAATTCTATCGGGAGACTGATCCTTTGCGCTTCAGCGGTCAGGCAACGATCGAAGCGCCCACGCTCCCACGCTCGCAACACAACTGTTATGGCCTACACAAACACGGAGATTTTGTGTTTAACGCCGGCTTGGACTTGGCAAGTTTTGACAAACAATCTAATCCGTTGCGGCTTCTTCACGACACGACAACGAGAGGGCTTCGACCGCGAAAGAGTAGCTTCACAAACACATCAACACAGGGGAACGTATGACGAACGTAGAAAGCCCATACATTCAAACATCTTCACTCACTTTCGCATTTATAAAGTACTAGCTGACCCGGCGAACTTCGTATCGCCTAACAAACAATTTTTTTTCTAAAATAAAGTAGCCAAAGTTACTGCTTGTTATATCAGCTATCTGCCAGAGAAAGTCCCGTCAAAATCTGTCCAGCCATTTCAGAGATTTGCCGGAACAAACAGACAGACAGACAGACAGACAGACAGACAGACAGATAGACAGACAGATAGACAGACAGACAGACAAAAATTGTAAAAAATCTTGTTTTGGTATGTACCGTGTATACATCCAAATGCACTTAGTAAAAAGCGGTTCTTTTATTATTACAAAAAACAGACACTCCAATTTTATTTATTTGTATAGATGTATAGATTATTTAATGGTTGAAAGAACTATCCTCTAAGTGAATTTCAACCGGGATTATACGAGATGCTGCATCCGAAGAGATTTAAAAAACCATGTAGTTCTCGAAGAACAACTACATGGTTATTTAAATCATGAGGATGCAACATCGAAGTATAATATCGCATTAATAGGTGTACACATGGAAAATGTGATGTGTGCGTGCGAGTGGCAAGGAGCTTAATGCTACCTTATGCCTGTAAATGATGTAGTGTTACAAAACATTGTATAACTGTAGTGTGATAGCACCAGTTGAATCATAAAGTCGTGTCGTTGGCTAGTGTCGCGTCGTAAAGCCGTAACATTGCCGATCCAGTCGACGCCGCTGTGCGATCAAGAGATCAGGACTTAGGGAACTGATGTGGTACTTTCCGCGGGTTTGTGACGATGAGTCATACTAAGGTACTCGTATGATGTCATATTCAATGTAAAATGATTTATTCATGTTGAAAAGACGGTTGTGTCAATCAAATTGTTAGTATGAGTCGGTTTATACTAAGTCTTTGGTTCAGTTCAGGTTATTGGTTTATTTATTTTTAGGCTTCTGAACGAAAAAAACTAAAAACGGAACCCTTAGGTATAGGATCACTCGTGAGTCTGGGCGACTGCCTTTCACAGGCAATCTTCTCGGAAACTACTGGATCAAATGAGTTGAAATTTGGTACACATGTACTTTTTTGTGACTTAAAGACGAAGGTATGAAGAAAAATAAATGAATTTTGAAAAAAATAACAAAACAAAAAAATCTGTTTTGCAAAACGTATCGTATGGCATGTCAAAAGAAAGGACCTCAAATATATTTTTGTTATAGTTCTATAATGGATAGTTTTAAAATTATTCAAGAAAGAACGTAAACTGAAGACAAAAATTGACCATTCCCCCCTTATTTCCGTAACTAGTGAGGCTAGAATTTTGAGAAAAATACAGAAATAGTTCTTTACTTATATAACAGGAAAACCTGAACTCTATGGTTTTAAAAAAAGGGCAAAATTTATTATAGGAAAATAACGGTAAACACATAATCAATGTATGGAACCCTCTCCAAGCGAGTTTGACTTGCACTTGTCAAGTTTTTAAACATCGATTCGATTATGAATGACAGGTTGAACTTTTGACACTGACCAGTGCTCATGACCAACTGATTGCGCTAACGATGGGTTCGCGGCGTCGGTTCTATTCGATAGTAATAATAGTTCAAATCAAATAGTACAGTGCGATCTGACATATTTCAGGATCTTATTGGAATCGCAAAGATATTAATACATTATTAATACAGGCTGTATTGTATTACTTATTAATAACCGAGTAACTTACTGAAGTATTGCCTATCAACGCCTCTTGACAATGTGTAAGCAGAACAAATCATAAGTGTATATCGACGGGTTCCGGGCTATTTGTATTAACCGACATTTTTGAAACTTTACACCAGAGCAGTTTAAAGTTTCGATTTTTAGAAAAAAAATCATAACTTTAGCAAATTGCATATTTTTTCAAAAAGAAGGGCATTACTGTTGTTATAACATATTCCCCATAATCAGATTCATATTTTTTTCTAATATTCCTATTTTTAACGAAGATAAATGTCGCTTAATACAAAATGACCCATATTTTACTTTTTTGTTCCAGGCTAAATGACTTAACCGCCTATGATTATTGTTTCTTATTCCAGGCTAAATGACTAAAGCGCCTAGGTTTATTATTTCTTGTTCCAAGCTAAATGACTTAAACGCCTAGGCACGCAAATAACGGCTTAGGGCCGTGCTAAGTGCTTTAATCAACGAGTTGGTCATATTTCAAACCTAAGCTAATTGATTTAAATACCATATCTTAAACTTATTAATGTATGGCTAAATATTTTATGCGACTGATTTTTTTAATAAACTGTTTGTAATCATACTTAAATATTGAAGTTTGCAGAAATTGGTGATTAAAATATTGATAAATTAAAAAGTATACACAGAGAGTGTACCTACCTATCTTGTTAATAAATATGAATTAGTTTTTTTATTTAAAATGACAATCACCTAGGAACAGCAGTAACATGTCATGTACAGAGCTAACCGACACTGGACCGACACTGGGTATGAATTTAAAAAAGAAGATAAATGTATTAAACGACATTCTTGTATATTTATAAGGTCAGGCTAAATGCTTTAACGTACGTTGCCTGTAAATGTTGCTCCAGGAAAAAAGGTTTAAACGACTGTATGGTATTTGGTAGTGAGCTTAAGTACACAGTTCCTAAATTTGTCAATATTTTGTGTCGCTTCATACATTGCAGTCCAAAATGAGACCCAAAAAATGCGGTTGTTTTAAACGACAAAAAAGTGCTCCGATCGTCACCAAACCCAGCTCAAACGACGCAAAAAAATTCGCTGATTCCAAATAAGTATAAAAGTCTATATCGCCCGAAGTGTCGCTTAATACAATTAGCCCGGAACCCGTCGATATGTTTGTACACAATATATGTACAAACATATATACCTAAGTGTATATGTTTATACATAATACACTTATGATGAAACATGGCGCCCCGGGCACGGGATGTAACTAACTAAACGTTTTCATAGCTAGTGTTTACTTTCGTTCCGTTCCACGAGTCAACAAACAACCAGATCAGTAGGTCTTGGATTACGCTCGATCTAGGAACTGATATCAGGAATACCGATCACTTTCATATTTAAGTACTAGGTATATTGATATCACAAAAATGTAACCGCTATTATGTAGGTATGTTAATCCTGTAATCCATTATTACTGGGGCCTGTGGAGTGCAGTACACGGGGTTTAATTATAGGAAGGAAAATAATATTATGTTTATGAATATGAAATAGATTACATACATAGATAGAGCAGACAAGCCACATGAGCTCAAGATAACAAATTAAAGTCCAATGCATACATACGTAACGGGCTTTGTCCCGTACGGGCCACATTCCGTACGGGATTCCGCTGCGTATGCACTATCGTATACATTTTCTATGAAACGATGTTTCCAAAACTTCACGACCCGTCCCGTATAGGAAAAAACCCCGTTACGTATGCATTGGGCTTAAGTCGTACCTATGTAAGTTCAAATGAACAAACCATCTGAAGAACATAATATACATAAAACACGCCATCATTACCCGCCCGCATGGCAGTTGCTAAAGTTCAAACAAGAATGTTCATTACTGCACTGGTCTCTCCGCACCAGTAAAGTCGAGGCGCGGAGGGGCGCGCGGGCGGCTCAGCGGGCGCGGTGCAGCAAAACTAATTTGAGATATAGCATGCGACCGCGGGACTGGATGAGCCAACTTGACTGTGGCTGAAGAAGTTTGTCGCTTAATGAGCCGTGAATATTGACAATCAGAGACGATTGATAGCTGTTCGTTAGTGCTTATTTGTAGTACTTGGGTCCCGAGTTTGATTCCCAGGCCAGGCATTTTTAATTGAAGTTATACTTCTTATTTATTTAATGTTTCACTTAAATATCAATAAATGTTTCATCATGACGGACGGACGGACATGACGAAACTATAAGGATTCCGATTTAACTTCGGAATCCTAATAAAAAGAACAATCTCGTATTTCTGTTAATCATATCTTTGGAGAAAAATCGATTTCGTCATGATTTCATCAGGTTTTTACCTGGTAATGTTTTTTGGTAATTTAATAAAAAAAAACGTAACGCAATTCAACAATAACATAATTATTCAATAAGCTAAATAATACACTTATAAACGGTTCAAGTACTGCCATATCATAAATTATATTTGAACACCATCAGCACCAGTGTTTAATTAAAATCAGATTTGTTGCAAACCTCAAAATTGTATCAAAATTGTAAATTACATATAGTTATTTAAGCTTAAATTTTAATAATATCGCTGATTTTGTTATCAATATTTTGGTATTGTATGCTTTTAATTTCAATGTAATTCAAAAGTTAATTTCAAAATAATTATATCAGATCCGTTGTTTACTTGATTTATATTTTAGAAATTTAATCGCGCAGGAAATTATTTTCGTTGAAATAATGTTTTTACGTTAATATATTATTTTTGGCTAATCTTTAGCGTAGTAGTAGCGTTTTCAAATAAGGCATTTTAATTCTCATCTCATCTCCATCTAGATGATAACTGATGTATTTTTTGAGATTGATTTACCCATAGATTTCAAGTAGTAGCAGACATCATTAATGTGTGTTATTCCATTCAATAAAAACATTGAAAATTTCATTGGCAGACCTCAAATCCATATTTCATAAAAAGCAGCTGTTTCCAAATACTTTGTCACTATTATACCCCAGTAATGGACAGTGGGGAAAATATTTATGGCAAATTAACTTTATTTATTAGTTTTTCCGTATTTACGAGTTCGAAAATCAGTCTCCGATGTTCGGTCGCACAAGAGATTTATTGGTCAACTTTCGCCCATAAAAAGGCTTGAAAAAGGTTCGTAACAAAGTTTTCTTGTAAAGGTTTTATAAGGAAATTAACTTGTAATTAGTTTCCTAAGTCACCCATACCTGCCGCCTCTAAGTGGGTTTTCACACAATGCTGGATGTATTATTGCGAAAACTTTTTCTTTCTTTTTCATTTTGACTGCCTTTTTTCGCCCATTCTGCTGGAGGCAACTTCATTTAATCGAGGATCTTAAACTTAATAATATGTTTCTGACCACCTGAACTGAATAACTGAACAGATTTTAATGAAATTTAGCTCACAGTTAGACCATGGTCTGAAATAAAATATTAGTACCTACTTATTATGCAGGCAAAGTCGCGGAGAAAGCATTAGTTAAATTATTGGGCTTACGCCCCAACTCAGAGTCACTAACGGTTACTTAAATCGCTCCTTAGTATAGATTTTGTATGGTGGTTCTTTACTAAGGAGCGATTTAAGTAACCGTTAGTGACTCTGAGTTGGGGCATTAAACTATTAGTTCAAAATGGTCCCGCTATGTATCAAGTTTGTAATTCCAAAACCATCCGTATTCTTGATGTTTAGTTTTCGTTTCACAAAAAAATACTGAGACCTTATATAGCGAAAGTAGAGCGTGGATGGTTTGGGGGCATCCATAAATTACGTGAGAGGTTTAAGGGGGAGAGGGGGTCGAGTCAAATCTCACCTAATCTTACGTTGGAGAGAGGGGGGGTCTCAGCAAATATCACGCAATTTTTTTTCTGATTGAAACAAAAAAAATATACTATTTTGGTCCACTTAATCCAGATTGTACATGCTTAAGTTAAATTTTTATTACACTTATAATTAAACTCTCAGCAATATTGATTACTAGTCTTAACTAGTCGTAAATAAAAGCATGAAGCATTTTTTTTTCTTTTTACAATAACAATCCAACGCGTTTACGTAAGAAACCCACATTTTGAAAAATCGCACGTGAGATTGGGGGATGGGGGAGGGGGTTGAATAAAATCTCACAACATCTCACCTACAGAAAATTTTAAAAAAAACCTCACGTAATTTATGGACGCCCCCTTTATACCTTTAACCAGGAGGGACCTGATGCCACAGTTCAGTCCGTTGTCCGGGTGTACGAGAAAGAATAGTGAGCTTGGATTCAAGAATGGAGCCGTTTACATCCATGAACCCAATTCAATTGATTGATAGCTCAATTCATCAAATTCTCGTCAAAATTGCTCAACACTTCAGAATTGCTCAGTCGCAGATTGCGTTCGATTGACTTCGGGTACGATAGGATAATTGCTGAAGAGTATCTCCCAATAGCCGACCATTAGGCTCTTGCCGCGTCGTATTGGTCCATTTCAAATTCGGATACAGTATAACCATCAGGTGTTGAAAAAATGTTTCGTTGTACACTTTTTTTATTTACAACGTAATATAATTAAACAGATTTGTAAGGAAATAAGGAAGGAAGGAAGGAAGGAATAAGGACAACAATGCATTGGTGGTGCCTTTGATGCTTCTACCATCCATGGGAAACTATGACAACCTAGTGGATCTACTTATTTGCCTGCTATTAAAATTAAAAAAAAACCTTCTCTATGTTGGATATTGCCTTGTACAACGTCACGGACCTAAAAAAAAGACGGACGTAATCCCAAGAACAAATTCAGCGAAGCACTCATAGTAATACCAAATCTTTATTCATACAAGTACACACACCCACACATTGACACTTCAATGTTTCAATCGCGAACCAAAATTACGCACACATGGTAAGCGGGCGGCCATTGCTATGCTTCACTATCGATTAGATGAGGTTACGTCCGTCTTTTTTAGGTCCGTGTACAACGTGTACAATATATTTTATCCCTACACACAGATTCAACAAGGAAAACCCCAATTCTAAGTAGGAATTCATTGTAACATATCCATTTCTGATAACCCTGAATGTGTACCCTATCACACGTAATAAATCCTGCGGGGAACAGACCGGCCATCCAGCCACAGCGCACTATCTAAATAACTCTGGTGATCTATCGTGCGTGTGTGACAGAACTCCGCAATTGACTGAGTTTGGTTTAACAACGTCATAATGTATAACTGGTCAATATACAGGGTGTTCCGTAAGTAGTGGCTCAATCGTAGAGGGCAGATAGCTTGAAAGTTGGTATACCATATGTCAAAAAATTACCTTACTTAGCCACTACTTAGAGACACCCTGGTCTCTGTATATTACTTGCAACCCTTCTTTAATAATATCATATATGTCAAAATTTGTGAGGATGTATGTTTGTTTGATACTCTTTCACGGAAAAACTACAGAACGGATTTTCATGAAATTTTGAACACAGGTAGACCATTGTCTGGAATAAGATATAGGATACTTACCCCCGTATTCAAGAACAACACTGTGAGGTCTCACAGTGTTTGCGAGTGCATAGTGGCATTAAAATCATTTCGTAAACAATACTTGATTGAAGTCCTTCGCTGTGCGTTTGTCAAAATCGATAAAGTAGCTGCCGAGCTACTTTACCGAACGCATAGTATTGGTTTGACTTCTATCAAAATAGAAAGAAAGGATCGATTGTTTATATTGTTATCTTTGTCTTTTGCTTGTGTCAAATGACTAGAGTGAAGTTAGCCGCATCAAATGGACCAATAAGAGGGCTGTATACAGCCTGTGCGTCCGCACAGCCAAGTGATACTTAAGGGTCGACTGTGAAACAGAAGGGTTGCCATGACGAACGCACTGAGAAATGCCTTACTTCGCATAGTATTGCTTCTTTACTTAAACAAGTATTGTTCTTGAATACGGGGGTTATTGTACTAGAAAACATAGGAAGTTTTTAGTTTTTACCACGGACCTGAAAAAAAGACGGACGTAACCTCGTCTAATCGAGAGTGAAGCATAGCAAAGGCTGCCCGCTTACCATGTGTGCATAATTTTTGATTCGCGATTGAAGCAGTGAAGTGTCAATGTGTGGGTGTGTGTACTTGTACGAATAGAGAGTTGGTATTACTATGGGTGCTTCACTGAATTTGTTGTTGGGATTACGTTCGAATTTTTTTTAGGTCCGTGGTTTTTACGTATATGATTGGATACCGCAGGAGTAGTATTTATTAATATGAAGAGTGACTGAGAGAAAGGAGAGTGAAAAGTTGTCATACTGACGCTGGCGTTTAAACAAAGTGCAAAAATGTAACGGCCCAACTCAGAGTCACTAACGGTTAATTTAACCGCTCCTTAGTAAATAATCACCATACAAATTATGTACTAAGGAGCAATTTAAGTAACCGTTAGTGACTGAGCGTAAGTGTAACATGACCATGTAATTAATCAAAGTTCACAATATTTTTACGATTGCCACAACACTAGATCCACATCGATCCAATTCACAGCATCTAAACCGCGGCTTCTCATCGACAACACACCTGCTGGCACTCAGTAGGGTACGCGCTCCAATGTTTACCATATCACTAATTCAATCCAAACACCTCGTCGCAACGCTGTTTATTTCGAGTGGGAAATTAGATACGAATCCGAGATGCGACCGAATGTTTGATTCGATTTAGCCATCGTGTGGGGAACGACTGGGATCTGATGATGGTTACCGTTTTTACTCGGTTACGGAAGAACCGACCCTTTCGAATTAGCTCTTACGCTCATACGTCCGCCTCGATCAAATTACATTGGTGTATTTCTATTTATTTTGGATTACGACGTTACTTCTGGTATTATGTTTGATTTCAGTTATATTATGTAAGAATTACTGAGAAATAAACAAATATAATTGGTTAAGAATACATTTATTTGTGAAAGGAAATTTTAAGCTGAAAGTTAACCATGCTACTTTTACGTAACTTTTTATGTAAAAAAACTATACGTTTCTTAACTATCATTTATACAAAAGATAACACATAATTTAATAGTTATGTTCAACAAAGTCAAGACGTACGTAATTAACGTAACTATAAAAATGATGAGTAATCGTTAAAATGGGAAGAAGTTAAGGTAAACGAAGCAATTTCACCATAATTAAACGTTCGAAACCCCACAGTAAAAACATCACAGGAACCCAACTCATTTCCGTAAAATGAATAATGCACCCGCAATTTGCTAGTCGATTTCACGGTCAAAAGTTTCGGGTAACTCGGCTAGTTTAACCGAAAATTGCCCTCCGCGAAGTTAGTTCTCACTTGTTAATCCGCAACTTTAAATTCGTGGCGACAAAAACAATCGCTGGGTGGGTGAAGGGCGAAAAATTTTACCGGCTCGTTAGCCACGTCGGCGGCCAACTTTTGGGTGCTTTACCCTAAAAACGATTGGCTCGCCGAAGTTAGGACTTCTGGGCTTGGAACGTGACAGCGCAGGGAGGTCAAACGTGACTGGTTTTTGTGTCAGTCGAGCTTGGATGAATGTTTGAGGATCTTATTTCTTGTGAGATTAAGATTAGGTAGTGAAGAGATGGAGCAGCGTGGTGAAGTGCATACTCATAGGCCTCCTCATTAGGAGAGACCATGCTGAATATTGAATCATTAATGGGTTAAAACCAGACGTGCCGAGTTACAGTAACAGCTGTAATGAAATTTGATAAAAAACCGACTTCAAAAAAACTCAGAAACAACTTGTCAGATCTCGCTCAAAAAGTAGGACCACATGACAAGCACCAGCTTTCAATTAAAAAAAAAACATCAAAATCGGTTCACCCAGTCGAAAGTTCTGTGGTAACAAACATAAAAAAATACAGTCGAATTGAATACTGCCTCCTTTTTTGAACTCGGTTAAAAACATATTAAGCGTCCATAATTTAAACGTATTTTGAAATAACATACTATATAAGACTAAAACCAAAACGTAGCTTCACGCGCAGCGCTTACCGGCGTACACAATCAATTTTACAACACCGTCACACCGTTCTAATATTTCAAACTTGCCAACTTCAACCCGCAACCTGCCATCCTAATGATATACTACCGTCAGTATAAATCTACATACCAGTAATGAGACCCGCGGGCTCCTGACATCGTTATGTAATCAGCAGTTGAATTATGTGCGCGAAGTCACCGAACGTAATTTCACAACTTGTAATTGCTTCGCTCAATGTAATCGGGACAGGTGTAGGAACTATGCGCACTGATGATGTATATGTGTAGGGTTGGACGATTTATCGAAAAATACCAGGTACATCGACACACTCGTAGAACAAGGTCGGTTGTGAAAAACCTAACCTAACCTAGGTTTTTTAAGTCAAGTACTTCAGGAGACATCCAATAGAACAAAATCGTATTTGAATATTGTTTCATCAAACAAAATAGCCAAATCCCGCGCCCTCTTGCCTTGCGAAATAAAATTCAATCGCTTCGTGAACTGAAGTACGCCTTTTCACTGGAACACCCTCTTTCTGATAACATGTCACGAACAATATCTACATCAGACATCGACAAACATAATAATAAACGACGTTGTTTGACGTACTAAGGTCTAAAATTAAATAAGAAAATATAACTTTGAAACTATAAACTAGCTTCCTGTAAAGTATGTAGCAATTTTGCAGATCAGATTTTGTTCTATGAGCGTGAGCAAGTCTCAGCTACAAACCTACGTCTACTTCAGGCATCTGAATCGAAACATTTTTGAAACGAATTTTTCTTTAAAAAAAGGTAAAAAATTGTGTCTCATTGACAAATGGATATTTTGAGAAATAACATAAGGACATAATAACATAAGATTGGACATTTTTAGAAATGTACATTATGCTCTTAGGCCGTCTATTTATGCATTCTATGTTTGCAATTAGAATTTTGGAATTATTACGGAAAAGATTTTCTTTCGCGGCATCCCTGGAGCGATGACACGAAGAAAAATATGTACTTTAAATACGATTCTTCTCGATAATCGACTTTGTACAGCAGCTGCTCTGTTATTGCCCATCTCATTGACATTGACCACTCACAGATGGTCTTTCTGCTTTTCATCCGCCCTTCAGGCTATAAAAGAGGCCTTCATAGTATCCAGAGACCAAAATTATTGTCCTACTGACACAGCAAAAAGGCTAAAATCCCTGGCAGGCCGCCAGCGCTGCTGTATCGATGTTCGTAGTTTTCTATCGACGCTTCTGTCGCTAATTTGCTATTGTTTCGATATTATATTCCTACAAAAACAAAAAGATCCTTTTCTTTATTGTTAGCTTTTGAAGTAGAATATTTTATTAAAACTATATCTTTATAATACCTTTGTGATCAATGCATCTTTGCGCAGCAGCTCAGTGATTATCAAAACATTAGTCGATCACCCAACGCGTAGTTTATTGACAATATTCTGGCTTTCAGGCTCACAAAAAGCTTACAACATACTCCGACAAAAGAATTTGTAACGTTGAATATTTCTTTATTATCTTGGTTAAGAGCCAATTTCAAAGCGAAGCAACAGTCAAAGAAAAATTCGAAATTAAATTCTATGTAGAAGACATATTACATTAATCGCTTTATTCGTTCGCTACAGTGAGCGAGGACCATTATGTCAACGAGATGATCTAATCAAAATGTGCTGTGCGTCTATTTATTTAATACCTTAAACGAGCAAGTCTTGTTTAAGAACCTATCTACCTGAATCCCGGAAACGGCGCCTACGATATTCATGAAATTTAGTATGCAGGGGTTTCGGGGGCGATAAATCGATCTAACCAGGATTAATTTTTAAGTAATGTCGTTATATCCGTGTCTTCAGGCAATGAAAAACTGCTACAGTATCACTGCTACAAAAATGCCTCCTCAATTACCATGAAATGCATGACGTCTACTTGAAGCCACTAATATCACAAAACTAACAATATTTAACTTATAACTATAATTATATTGTGCAAGTTTCCACTACATACTCTCTCACACTCTTACTGAGTTAGTGTGTCCTACATCCCCACTTACCACTAGGTGGGATTATAGTCAAGCATTAACTTATAACTTTTATAAAAAAATTAACTTATAGATGCTATTATTTATCACTCGCTATTTTTTATCGAGGACGTAACGAAAACAAGTCTCATATCGGTGACGTATTAATACCGGCCCGAGCGGAGCTTGAGTTCCGTAGCGATGGCGACTGGCGACTTTGTTGCTGCGGAAATAAAAAGTCAACGAAGCGAATTCGCAAAAATTGGCGCTGAATTGCGCAAATATACGGTATACGGAATCATTCTTAAAATCTTTTTGCCTGTTATTTACTGGTATTTTGGTACTAGCTATTTCCAAATCCCGATTCAGAAAATTTTGTGTTGGAATACATGGAAATAACGACGAGATAACGACCTTGTAGCCTAGTTGGTAGCGACCCTGCCTGCGAAGCGAGGGGTCCCGGGTTCGATTCCCGGCCGGGGCAGATGTTTATGTGACAGATAAATATTTGTACTCGGGTCATGGTTGTTATTGTGATGTGTTATATGTGTAGTCCATGCCACCCGCGACACAGGTAATAAATAGCCTACTGCGGGGGTATGAGTGTATTAGCGTTCATTTATTATTATTATTATAACATAATAAAATTATGATCCGAGAATAACAAAAATCGGTCTAAGCCATCACGAATCCAATAGAATATCTAACTTTTGGGGCACTGTGGTACAGAGCATGCTACTGATGACTTTTGGTCAATAAACCGACATTTCCAGAGAGATCTACTATACTTATTGATAAAACACTATCCACTAAACTACTAAACTAAACACTATTTAATAAACCCGAAAGCAACAGCGGTCCGATCAAATGTACGAGTTGTTTTAAATAAAAATATTTAAGTTATTTATTTTAAGTATTTTTAATTTTCATTCCAAGGTTACCCATTGATTGTCACGAGTGTTCATCGCGCTTCATTTCTGAATGACAAAAGAAAGAAATGAAATGAAAGAATGTAGACAATGAAACAAAATTACGAATTCCCGTCCGTTCGGGGAATTCGGAACCGAGTGACAAGCTCTGTAAATTGATACTTTGCTACATCACGAATGATTCTGATTCTTGCCACTTTGAGCCGAATTTACCTGCTCGCATTTAATAAAATCCTAAATAAACGAAAAAAACCTTAATTAAGCTTTTTTTCGTAGTAAACGATACGCCTCAGTTTCTCTCGTAACGAACAAACCAGAAAGGTAAATTAATAATTGTTCTCATTGATTCGCATAAAAGAAATATCCATTTAATAAGTACAACGTTTAATGCTTCCCAGTTAGTGACGACACGTTCGTGATAATTCATAACATAGAAATATACGTAAATATTAATTCATTTTAATGAAATAACAATAATATAATAAAATTATGTTAAGAAATAAGATTGTATTTTCATTTGTAGTTATTTAAAGATTAATTCCCAAAACCTAATAGGTAATATAGCAAGGAAACAGGTAAGTAAGTGTTGCTTGATAAAACAATATTTAACTATTGGAAGCAAATTTTGGACGGTAATTCTTTACTGCAAAGTACTGGCGTAGCACTTGCTACAGGAACGTGGCACTTGCTACAGAAACGTTGTACATGCTGAAGCAAGTCCTGAAGGAACGTAGCACTTGCCACAGAAACGTAGCACTTGCTAGAGGAACGTAGCACTTGCTACAAGAACGTAGCACTCGTTTCAGGAACGTAGCACTTTCTACAGGAACGTAGCACTTGCCACAAGAACGTAGCACTTTCTTTAGGAACGTAGCACATGCTACAGGAACGTAGCACCTGCTACAGGAACGTAGCACTTGTTACGGGGACGTAGCACTTGCCACAAGAACGTAGCACTTTCTTCAGGAACGTAGCACTTGCCACAAGAACGTAGCACTTTTTTCAGGAACGTAGCACTTGCCACAAGAACGTAGCACTTTCTTCAGGAACGTAGCACTTTCTTTAGGAACGTAGCACTTGCTACAGGAACGTAGCACTTGCCACAAGAACGTAGCACTTTCTTCAGGAACGTAGCACTTGCTACAGGAACATAGCACTTGCCACAAGAACGTAGCACTTGCCACAAGAACGTAGCATTTGCTACGGAAATGTAGCACACAAAGACTTCTGTAGCATACTCTATATAGGACAGAAGGAAGTTGTTGTATACTACGCAATGATTTCAAAAGGAAGTATAGCCCGTTCCTAAAAAATTGAATTGTGGTTTCAAACATTAACAAAATATTACAAATATTAACAAAACCGAATTAAAAATTTGCAGTCGCTTACAAATGTATTAGTGTGAGTAGTTTACAAAAAATCTAATTTATTTAACCGATCTTAGCGCTATTAATCGTTCACTGAACAAATCACTATAAGCGATTATTACATTACAAGCGTTACGATCATATTTATAAATGCTTATTCAGAATGAGATGAAAAAAATAAGACAGGTCGAGATATAATAGTCGGCATTCCGTTGAACGAACAACAAAAGACAAAGAATGAAAAATGTTAAGACTCGGTGGAAAATAATCCGTGGGGAATGTTATTACTTTTCAAATTACTCGTGTTAGAACAGACGTTATATTTATTTGGTTGACATCATTCGTGGCTTGAACAATCTTCCGCTCGCTAGCCACGTTGGAATGGAAATAATATAGCCTGTCCCAATATTACGCAAGGTTTGAACAAGGTGTGCAGCGTTTATTTATTTATTTACTGGCTACAGGTCGCATGGTTTGAACATGGTAGCAATATTGATTGGATCATGCTTCTCCGAAAATTATTCTGGTGCATTGACTGCTGTGGGCGCCATGTACTCATATGTAGTTCCATATTCCACGTGCTTTCTATTTCCGTGATAAAATTACGATATGTAAAAATAAACTGTGTTTTCGAACTATTATACATTCACCAACATAGCGTGGTGTTTTCCTTAATATTTTAAATGTACACAAAATTTTTAAGCATAAGTGTGTGTTATTTGGTAAAAAAATGTTGAACTTCAGCCAATTATGATATTACGATTTTAACCAATTATAAATATTTCTTGCATTCAATAATAGAAATTGTCTATAACAATTTATTTATTTATTTATTCATTCATACTTACACCTAACATTACAGGTGACCCTAATGCGTTAGTGTAGTGACAGTTTTACAGAGATAATAATTATGAATAATCTCAAATTATACAATTTAAAGTTACAAGTAAGTTACATCACTCCTAAAAATATAATTATAACAAAAGAAAATTTTCCTGCCAAAAGTAAACTCGTAATACTACCCCGCTTTTAGCGAACCAAATACATGCTTACAAAAGTTATTTATTCTGAAGGAAAAACGAATGAATTATTCAAGATGGCTCGTTAAGTATAATGAAGCTACTCATCGCCGGACAACAATGTTGTACAGAACCGAAGTACCCGTGTTTTATAAGAGATGAGGAAACAAATGTAATTATCACTTTCATAATAAAATATTAAATCCAAGGATCAAAGTGATTCAATAATCCAGGACGCTCCAAAAAAACCTTCTAACTAATGTGCCTGATACATTTCGAGTCAATGGCAAATATTTTAGTTATTGTGAGTTAAAAAATAGTTGTATTATTGATTATATATAAATTATATATATTGTCATAAGTTACTAGCTGACCGGGCAAACGTTGTTCTGCCAAAAAATTTTTAGGGGCAGGGGGATGAAAAATAGATGTTGTCCAACTCTCAACCCTAGCCGATATGCACGCAAAGATTCACGAAAATCGTTCGAGCCGTTTCGGAGGAGTTCAACTTCTAACACCGTGACACGAGAATTTTATATGTAAGATTGTGCAAAATGAAGGTAATCTGAATTTTAGAGTTTATTCCATTGTGCTTTTATAAGTTTCTTAAATCACTCCTCAGGTAAGTTACGATAACTTTGCCACATTCAAACAGTTAACACAACCACATCACAATACTTATAATTTTAAAAATACTTATTATAATAATAATACAAATACAAACTGATACAAATATAACACAAAATACACATAAACATCAATTACACACTTAACATTAACACACTACATAACCCCAATGGGACCAGAATACTTGGCATAAGCCCGTACCTGGTTCTGAATATCCGACCATTAGTCGAGTATAAAGAAATATCTTTTCTATATAATAATAATAATAATTGTCAATATAATGATGTATCATGATATATCAAGGATCAACTTATCTTTGCAATCGATGATTAAAAGGTAATCTGAAGCACTGCTATTATCATTAGTTAACTGGCTCCAAGCGATTACACGGAGTATCCGATGTTAGTAACATTAATTTGACACGTCTGTTATTACACATAATTACCGTGAGACGATATATTACCATTCGAGTGAGTGGTAGTAATCAATGGTTTGCGTGATTATACCGCGATAGACTGGCTATCGGGAGGATCGCGCGATTGGTTTAACACACTGATTATTGCTGAATGTCGTTATAATGTAGATATGTGGATCCATTCATAATACATTCTGTTATTATATAAATGTCTCAGGTATATTGGTAAGCCTTGGTTTCGCTTAAGGTAACCTTTTTTTTTTGTAAGTAGCCGAAGCGAGCAGACGAGCCAGCTGGTATTGCGTGAGGTCACCGTCGACCAAAAATATCAGTAACGCTAAAGGCATCACCGATGGGATGTCGGCCAATAAAGAAGGGAGAAGAAAGAAGGAAAAAAAAAGAACTGTCTCTCAAGCCCCCAGCCGGGACACGACGAGACGTTTGGTGGCTGACTTAAGCAATAAGGTGTAAGCTAGCTAGATTTTAAGCAAAGATAATAATTGCGTAAGGAAAGATCTACCATCAAGCGTCGGAGGCAGGTTTCTGTCACCTCTTACGGCCAAATCATTACGTTTAATAAACAATAAAAATAAACGCTTACACACTCTAACCCCCGTAGTAGGTTTATTAGCATGTACGACACATATACTCGTAGCACATCACAATCACACCCATGAGCCGAGTACAAATATTTATCAGTCACATAAATATCTGCCCCGGCCGGGAATCGAACCCGGGACCTCTCGCTTCGTAGGCAGGGTCGCTACCAACTAGACTACAGGGTCGACAAACAATAACCGAGGGTTTACAAATAATAACCGAATTTAAACCATTTTTAACTATGTTGTATTTGGAACTTCTTATTATTTTAACAAATTGATTTAAAATAAATCATTAAAAATGCGTAAGAGAAATTAAAACACTGAACTTGTCATCGATTTATACGAATTAAAATTAAACAAACATACCAATAAATTATCGAAACCCTCTTACTGTTATAAACTAATAAAATAGGTTCAGGATTGAAATAGACTTTCGTTACTCTCATCCCTCTATTGTCTCGGCACCCTCAACAATTGGACTCAATACCCAATGAACATAACCCGTCGGCGCCCCCCTCCCGGCGCCCCCCGGCGCCCCCCGCCGCCCAGCGCCCACTAGTCCGCTAACAAAGCCCGCGCAAGATAAATCGGCTACTGTCTTCATTGTGCTACTAATCTCTCAGTGATGTTAATTTTGAAATTATCTACACTACTAATAGAACTGTAACAGAGTGAATCTGAGTTTCAAATATTTTTTTACAATGTACAGTACATTCCATATCATAACAATGAATATAGAGTACAAAATAATTATAAATTTTAAAATAGAAAAAAGACAGTTTTATTTTCACCAAACCATGTTTTCAGGTCAGTTTTAAAATAAAAAAAAGTGTCTTTTTTATAAAAAAACGAGTAACCGCCCTCGCTTTGCTTCGGTTTTCTTGTTTTTTTACACCTTGGGTTACATTATTGCAGTTTTATTAAGGATCCCTAATTTTTTTGAAAATGTAATATAGCCTATGTTACTCGGGGATAGTGTAGCTTCTCAACAGTGAAAGAATTTTTGAAATCGGTTCAGTAGTTTCGGAGCCTATTCAATGCAAACAAAAAATCAAATCTTTCCTCTTTATATATTAGTATAGAAGTATAGATATATTATGTATGTTACAAATTGTTTTTTCATACTTGTTGATTATGGTTTTAAGGAATGTTCAATAATTTAAACCTCAAAAAATAATAATTAAATATCCCATTTATCTCATCACCAGAAAGCTTTTTTAAAACCCTTTAATCGTGCTTGTTTTATTTATGTGCGAGCATTTATTTATAATTTAATCAGCCAAAAACAGTTGACAAAGGAATTTAATATTTTATTTTAACTCTCACGAATACCGTTTTATTATAGAAGCCTTACAATTTAATTTTATAATTATTCTTGATAGCTTTTTACATTTAAAATTACAAAAAGATGATTGAAATGTCACGCTAAATTAATACGGTGTAAAGAATAAATAGTCAAAAATTCATGACACAAGAGTTAACGTCAAAGAGCGATTCATGATCATCATTCGTGTAGTCACCATCAAAAAGCCCAGCAAGCGGACGCCTGAAGGGACGAGTCCGTGTCTGTCACGACTCACGGTGGACATTTGTCACGCGTGAGATTATCCGAGATCCGCGCATATCGCCGCCGCATATTCCACACGCGTCGAGATTCCACATGTGCGATGTTGGAACGTGCTGTTATGATATCGCACAATGTCCCGTTGTCTGCTATGAGATATTTAAATTCTCCCAATCCGTCACTGACACGTTAGTCAAATAGACCATAAACTGAGAATGATAACGTAATAATAATCGAAATGTTATCTATACATTAAACTGTGTGGTTTATTTCAGCGACTTATTAACCTTATTCTTTTTCTTTTAAAATTTTTGTATTTATTTTCACGTGACAATTTTGCTTAGATTAGTTCGGTCAAATTACTCTGTTTTGACGGAAATTATTCACTACCCTAGAACAAAAACGTCTAGTGAAGCGAACGAGCCATATTGTCTCATCCGTGTCTATCACGACGGACATTTGTCGGACGTGAGATTACCCATGTTTATAGCGTCCATCGTCCGCCGACCGCTGTCCGCCGCATACAGTCAGTCACGCGCCGAGGTTCTACATGTGCGACATTGGAACGTGCTGTTGTGTTGGGCGCGGGACATTCTGGCCATTGAAGTATTATTACTAGCATATAGAACCGACACCGCGAACATAATGTATGTCCCAATGAATTGGTGCCGATCGGCCTCAATTTTCAATGGATTCGTTAGATTTTGAAAGAAGAACGGGGGCTCAGTTTTGAAAATAGAACCTTCTGGAGGGACACACATTTTGTTCGAGATGTCTGTTCTATGACATTATACTTCAATGATTCTGGCACTTATTTTGTGTATATAACTAGCGCTCCACTCGCGGCTTTATCCAAGTTTTCCGGGATAGTAACTATCCTGTATCCTATTCCAGATCATGGTCTATCTGTGTACTAAATTTCATGAAAATTTGTTCAGTAGTTTTTGCGTCAAAGAGTAACATAGATACATCATACCTCCATGCATTCTCATAAATTTTCACTTTTATATTACGAGTAGTAGGACGTTGGATTCTGATTGACTATGATGTAATCTATGTCGTCTTGTAAGTCTTGTTTAAGGAACCTTACAATAAAGTAACTTAAATGTTTGATTGAGATGTTAATTGGTGACATATGTAAGTATATTTGAACTAGCTTTTGCCCTCGCCCGCGGTAGAGATCGATTTTTTACAAATCCCGTGGGAACCCTGAACTTTTCCGGGATAAAAAGCTTATGTATTAATGGTAGCCCTATACCTATACATCTCCCTATCTCCATTCCAAATTTTAGCCAAATCGGTTATGTAGTTGTGGCGTGATTGAGGAACAAACATACAAACATCTTTACAAACTTTCTCATTTATAATATTAATAGGATAATACGTGGTTTTTATAATCGAAGGCAGTTAGCGCACTGACGGTGTATAATTACATAAATAGTGTGTACTAATATTACAAACTTTGGACAAGTTTAAGTTTTAAAGAAGGAACATTTGTAGTTACAGTTGAACCGTCACGCGCAAACCATAAAACGCGTACCTAGAAGTTAACTATGATACAATATTGTAATATCAAGCGGAAACTTAAACATTGGACATATGGGTTCCAACGTTTCCGTTCTAATAATGCTTTGTTACTTTATCTTAGTATAAATCCGAATGATCTGGTTTTGGATAAGTTTTTACCTACTTTAAATTGACTGGGGCTTCCAATTTTATTTCTTTATTTTCAAGAATCAACAAACAGTTGCACAATACAAATTATACAGTTAATAATAAATTTTGAAGTTCTAATCTTAAGGAATGACTTGTAAACTTACGTAATAATGTATAAAAGTGCTAAAAAGATTTAGTTGGCACGTAAATAAAACCTGACGTAATGATTCTTGCCGTACAATGAATCTCACTCGCCAACGTCTCCGTAATCCAATATGGCGCACGCCCCTAAGGGAATTACAATCCGCTCCGGGCAGTGTAGTAATTAACTGTAATAACGTGTAACGTAGATAATGAGATTCCGATCGGTAAATGAAATTTCACTGCTTATTTTTATATGTAAGTCAAATTAAATATAGCCTGGGTCCGGTCCGTGTGGGTTTTACACCGTATTGTATTGTTAGCATTAGTGCTCTCAATGAGATTTCGATCCGTATTTTATAGTTCACGGAAGAATTAACGAATTTATTTATTCAAGATAATGTTGGTAGAATCAGCTAACAAATTCTTATAAAATTATTTTACGTGTTGTTAACTATCTTACTAGTTTACTACATATGCAACAATATCATACAAACAAAATGATAACCTTATGGTAACGTAGAAACAAGGAAATATTTAAAATGGTGGCTAATATCGATTCTTAGTTAGCAGCGACGTATCGATTTGGTGAAAAACCGAGTTGAGTTTGAAAATATATTTGGTATTTTTTAAAGGTTTATCTGATAGCGTCGTCGCAGGTAGTCTTCATGTCATGTTTATTAACATAATTCATTATTTTATGAAAGTAGCACATACGTGGTTTCACCAGGTAAAAAATAAAGGAAATAGTAGATAGTATCACTGTAAAAATGATTCATGATTTCACGAGAGTGTTAAAGACAGTGCACGTGCGAGTGAAATACAAAATGTATAAGAAAGAGATAGCAAGACACGGTTCATTGCAGCCCGTGCCACATTAATCACTGGCATGACTCGCTAGTTCCAAAGTTCTTTACAACGTGTGCAGTTGTTAGACACCGGAATTTCCAAACCACATTATTTCAACTGAATCTATCGTAACGTTATTATTATAACAATGAATCATGCTTTTATCAGCAGTAAAGTAATCAGTAGTACTGGACCATAGATTACCTCGAATAGATACCGCATACAAGGCAACTGACGCGCGCCAACACGTACGTGTATTTGCAAGTCGACGACAATAGTGTCGACCAATACTGACCAGTCAAGTCCAAGTATGAATTAGAAATAGCCAATCACAGTGCATTGTTTTGTTCCCCGCAAGCCGCGCCTTCCGCCAAATTTTGTGAGTTCAAACTCTAAGAAAATATCACTTATGCGGTATCTATTGGGGGTAATCTATGTACCTACTGGACTAAAGGGAATCCCTCGTAACAAAGTGGAACTCGTGGAAATAAAGCGAGTGACGCCCCAACCCAACTCAGAGTCACCAAAGGTTACTTAAATCGCTCCTTAATAAAGAATCACCATACGAATTCTGTACTAAGGAGCGATTTAAGTAACCGTTAGTGACACTGAGTTGGGGCGTGAGAGCCAGAACTCGTACAGTCTTAAAATACTGTATAAAGAGTTCTACAATCCTTCTCACTTACTATACTTATTGCTCATTTTTGGACAAGTCGTGTGGCGCAATGGTTACCATGCCGGATCGCCGCACCGAGGGTCCTGGGTTCCATTCCCAGCGAGGCGGAAATTTGAATGATGAGTTTTAATTTCTGTTCTCGGTCTGGGTGTGAATGTCTTTGTCTTGTGTGTTATTCATGGCACCCACGACACAGGGAGTTCTAGTGTGGGGCAATGAGTGTGAAGCGTTATTATTATTTACTACGCCACTAAATTATTTATTTCCTGTTCAGAAATAATGCAACAAATAGCGCCAACACGTAGAAACGATGAACTGGACTGTACATATGGCCGTTCCTTTGTTGCCACAAAACTGGACAAGCGAGACGTTGATAATGTGAACTTATCGAAACTACAATCTGAAATCTGTTACCACAGAAGATCTTATGTCTCAGGCAATAGAATTCAGAATTGCCAAATGATGTAGATTTCATCAGCTTTGATTCATTTCAAAATTACAAAATAGGCATACTGCTAGAAAAATAAATATTTCGACTAGAAACGCTTGACAAATTAAATTCAAATTAAAAGGCATCCGTATCAATCAAATGCTTTTTGATAATCTTGTGATAAATAGAAAAACTCAGCTGTATCTATCAATCTTGACGACCCTGTAGCCTAGTTGGTAGCGACCCTGCTTGCGAAGCGAGGGGTTCCGGGTTCGATTCCCGGCCGGGGCAGATTTTTATGTGACAGATAAATATTTGTACTCAGATCATGGGTGTAATTATGATTCAGACGTGTTATGTGTGACACAGGTAATAACCTACTGCGGGGGTATGAGTGTGTTAGCGTTTATTTATTGTTATTTATTTAATCTTTTAGTAGGTAATTGTGTCCTTGTTTGAATCTCAAGGGTCGAATTAGCTGTCACGGATCTATGAGCATATAATATTATAAATTCAATATTAATAAATATACCTATCGTAAATATACTTAAGATTCATAGTCATAGTATTTAATTGAAGTCACGAGTATAACAGTATTTAATACACACTAATTGGAAAACACACGTGCGGAAAGACCTGTAACTTCAAACTGTATTCGTTATTTTATATATGCTTTAAACATGAACGTGTAGAATACATCAGCGTGTGTTTTCCAATTCGCGCATGTTAAACTATCGCTAGTCACGCCCGCGATCTGATATGCTTTCAATTAATTACTAATGCCTGTCAGATCACGTTCTGAAGTTATGCTTATATTGAATCTAGCTTGCTGGTTGATTAATTTTCAGTATACAACTATACTTAGACGATGAAGACGACGACTATTCGTGATGAGCGTTTAAAAATATTTTAACATATTTCAAAAAAGCTTAAAGGAACAGGTTTTTAACGTGGTTGTATTTTTGAAATGTTTGTCACAAATTCATTATTGAACAACTGGTTTGGAAAATCCTGTTTTTCATGACCAATTTCTATAGGTATTTCATCGTAAGAGTCGTCATACGAGTTGTCACTATAGTTGTTGCATGAGTTGTCTTCATAGATATAATACTACTAGACTAGGCAAGGTATCTGAGCATATGTAAGTGAAACCGTCACGCTGTGAAGAAAGACAGGAGGTAAACCCATCCTTGTCTTACTTACGAGTTACGCGAGTCTCCTTGGTCTCTTTCTCTTTCTAATAGCGTGACGCAAAGAAGGCCCGCTTGTCTAGTCTAGTAGTATTATGTCTATGGTTGAAAAAGATCATGTAATAAAATTCATGATAATTGTTACTTTATAACCGCTCGAAGGTTACCTTCAAGAAAACACTTTGAGTCTGATCTTCGCTTTCGTGCCTTTCCTTTTCTGTAACGTATAAATTCAGAAACAAGGGGAGAGGAAACAACAAAAAATTCAATTAATGATTTAAAGTTAGGTATTCAAACTACGTCAAGGTGACAAGTAGTTGACAGTAACAGAAATGACAGTGAATAATGACAAAAGGCGTGGCATGTACGGATCTAAAAAAAAGACGGACGTAATCCCAACAACAAATTCAGTGAAGCACCCATAGTAATACCAACTCTCTATTCATACAAGTACACACACCCACACATTGATACCATAATGCTTCAATCGCGAATCAAAAATTACGCACACAAGGTAAGCGGGCGGCCATTGCTATGCTTCACTCTCGATTAGACGAGGGTACGTCCGTCTTTTTTTCAGGTCCGTGTCTACAATGTATTAATTCAGAAACAAGGGGAAAAGAGTAAAGCAACAAAAAATTCAAATAACGATTCAAAGTTATTCAAACCACGTCAAGGTGACAAGTAGTTGACAGTGACAGAAATTACTGTGAATAATGACAAAAAGCATGGCATGGTAATATTTTGTGTACTTAATTTTATTCTTTAAAATATACTGTACCTACTGTGATGATAAAAAGGCGAAAGGACACAAGGACTCTGTAATTCTCTTATCTCCGTCGGTCAAGTCGCAACTCGTAAATGTACGTAATTTCTTAAATTTTAAGCCATAATTTTACTAAATAAAATATGTAACGACCACGGACCTGAAAAAAAGACGGACGTAACTTCGTCTAATCGAGAGTGAAGCATAGCAATGGCCGCCCGCTCACAATGTGTGCGTAATTTTTGATTCGCGATTGAAGCAGTGAAGTGTCAATGTGTGGGTGTGTGTACTTGTACGAATAGAGAGTTGGTATTACTATGGGTGCTTCACTGAATTGGTTGTTGGGATTACGTCCTTCTTTTTTTAGGTCCATGGTAACGACAAAAACGGCGAGCTATAAAATGTTCCATGCCTTTTTCATTATTCGGTTACCAAATAAATAAATGTAATTTTTTATAAATATTGTTAACTTTCATAACATTTACTTGATAGTCAAATAACCGTAACAAATATATTAAATTAGATAATGTGAAAATGTATTGAAAGAAATTGCACCTAGTTATGTAAAAGTTAGGTAAACTGTATCATATCGATGGTTACAGGATTTTTAAATCTTTGTTAATTCATAAACATTGTAACATCGTATTAATCCTTTTCCTCTTATCGATGAGAATACAACAAAGATCTCATCCATAGATAATAGTGTAGTAATAGTATAATGTTTCATGATCAATATCTGGATGACCGAGCTTAACTCGATATTTTAGAATTGCTTAACAACATCTACTGAAGTAGCTCTGTGTCGTTAAAGCAGTTAGTTGCACCCAATAATAATAGTATTATTACACGCAAATAGATGTCAGGAAGAGTCATTGGTATTGTAGCAGTTATTCATTGCCTGAAAATACGGATAAAACGACATTTTCTAAAAATGAATCCTAGCTAGATCGATTTATCGTCCCCGACACCCCCTGCATATTAAATTTCATGAAAAACGTAGGCGCCGTTTCAAGAATTGCCCGTTTAAAGTTATTAGATGAGAAAATGTGGTTTAACTTCGCGAAAGTTTATCATCGTCACGTCAAGTCAATAGTGATTTTGACGCCATCAACGGTTAATTACGAGATAGACTCGTAAATTTCATTGAAGAGGACATTCTGGGCTCTTTGCCAGAACACCTCGGTTTTGTTTATTAGTCGGTCCCTCAAAATTTATTCCAAAGGATTTTTACCACACTGATGTCGTAATTTAAATGACAATAATTATTTTAATTTGATATAATTAAAATATTATTAAGATAAATGATGCAATCCTAATGCTAACGTGATGCTTCTGAATTATGTTTCAATAAATCGAAACAGTATTTTGGCATGTTTAATTACCTTCCACTAGATTGCGTCAATCAAAAAAAAACTTGTTTCAACTATTAATTATTTTTTTATTATTAGATACAGGGGGATACCTATCATCCCCTATCCCTACAAGGGATGATAGGTAAATAAATACCAATACCAAAATTTAAGTTTCCTAGGCTAGGAAAGTACTAGGTTTCATTGAGTGCAAATTAGTAAGTTTTTTAATATTTTGTACTATTATTACTTTTTATATCAGCTGTGACCCTAGAAACATGAAATAAATACACACCTAAATGCTTTTAGAAACGGTATTGCAGTAGAAGAGGCTTGCTTTGCGCTCATCAAGACAAGCACTGTTGTGCCCCAGATTCATTTGCAAGAAATAAACTACTAAACCTTGAGAATGCTAAGTGTTTAAAACGAATTAATGACACAACAATTTATTGTGTGGCTTCAACCCATTAATGGCTCACTACTGAGCACGGGTCGCTTCTCTTGAGGAGGCCTAAAGCATACTCCACCACGCTGCTCCAGTGCGGATTGGTGGAGGGTTAGTGGCCAACCCGAGTGTTGGATGTGTTCATGCCGCCCGAGGGCCTCCGACATGGCTTAAGGACTGTCATCTTACGATAACAACCGGGACCGACTGCTTTACGTGTCCTCCGAAGCACGGAAGCGCTCAAGAAATTTTTGCCACTAGCAGTTATCCATCCAACTACCGATTGCGCCCGCTCTTGGTTAACTTTGTCGATCGCTTAGGACCGATGCAAGCCGCCGGGCTATGAGCGCTTCATACATCCTGTATATTAAGGACTAGCTGACCCGGCGAACTTCGTATCGTCTAACAAACTATTTTTTTTTCTAAAATAAAAGTGGCCTAAGTTACTCCTTGTTACATCAGCTATCTGCCAGTGAAAGTCCCGTCAAAATCGATACATAATACAGTGTACCTATACATCAAAATGAACTTAGTAAAAAGCGGTTGTTTTAATATTACAAACTGACACTCCAATTTTATTTATTTGTATAGATGTATAGATTATATCCCCAAGCAACGTAAATAGCTTAATTTATGTTTTACCGAAACTATTTTTAATTGTAATAACGAGGACAAAATTTAAATATTCTCACCGTACGTAAATTAGAAACTCGCACCTAATTTCCATTTCAACAATATAGAATTCTGTTCTGAGTGAACCGTAGGTACACACTCGACTCGCGAGGTCCTCCACAATGCAAATTCGTACGAATTCCCAACTAATATTCAGCTATTTGTATGAAATTCCGAACCACTAATATTACTCGCAGATTTAATGAGACATTCCAGATGTTTTTACACAATAACATTATATTAAATGTGTTCGCTAACGACATCGCTTGCATGATATTAATCTCCATAACCATACTCACTGGACCTCTTTATTAAATGAGAATACTTATGATGCAGAGGTCAAGCTGCAACTTATATTA
The DNA here is from genome assembly GCA_951805285.1 of Thymelicus acteon. Classification (NCBI taxonomy): domain Eukaryota; kingdom Metazoa; phylum Arthropoda; class Insecta; order Lepidoptera; family Hesperiidae; genus Thymelicus; species Thymelicus acteon. Next base: position 19,700,208 of record OX638217.1, read on the forward strand.
AGTTTAATAGATTTTGATATTATCTATATATTATAATTAAAGGTTATCTGATGTCTGTACCTGGAAGATATTCGAAAAACTTTATACTAATGAAATAGATTTTTTAGTTTTGTTTTGCCGTGTTGATATTATAAATTCAAAAACTTCTTTATTCCGATGTTTTTTCTAGTATTCTTCTATATATAACCACATTCTAACAATACGTTGTAAAAATCAAGCTGCAATTCGCAAACGAAAATTTGATTTCGCGGTCAACATCGACCCATTTGCAAATAACTTTATCAATGAAAACGGCGAACAACAAAACTATTGACGTCACTTGCAGCCCATTTTATTATAGTTTTATTACAATAGCTATAATTTATTTATCGCCCATCACTTTCAGTCATCACTCCCCGTCAATAACCCCTGAGTGATGGTTCTCTCATCATCGCGCGAGTACCTCCGATGTAACCAAATCAATTTAATTAATTGCGTACATTCGAGCTCCGGCGAAAACAAATTTAATTTGGCGCTATAGTCTCATGAAATTACATTTAAATTCAATTTAATAATGTAGATGGATAATTTATGTAATAGTGACGTGTTAATTTATGAAAGGGTGAATATTAAACGCCTTTGTGACTTAATACGAGTGGTTTGTTGTGATTTTATTGGAAAGGTCGCGATGTTACGATACGGTTGTTACATTGTAGATCTTGTAGCAGTTATTATTATATTATTATTTAGAAATACGAATAAAGTAAAGTAGTGAAAAATACATTACTATTTAGAAATAATTCACTTAACAATATAAAATTTATTATCTGTCTGTTGATTATTACGAGCGAAACAAAAAAAAGAAAGAAGAAGAGCGAAAAATCGGAATTAAAACGAATCAAAAAATAAAGTCCCTAGCATAGCGTTAATAAAAAATCGAGTAAACAAAAAACAATGAAGTCATTTAAACATCGTTCGAGCGTGTTAACCGAATCGTAATCGTAATAAACAAGCGAATTAGCAGGCGGCAACCCGGTGTAATCGAATCCCGGTGCAGATGGAAAACAAACAGTGCGTAAATAACATGTGTTTGCATGAATTTGTAATAACAAGATGGTGAAGTTAGATTGTTTTGATAATTGGCTGGATTATAAATTAGTTCGTTATATTCAAAACCAGAATAACAATCGTTTCGTTGTTTTATTTTACGTGAATTCTTCTGATTTCACTTAAAAAAATAAGAAATAAAATGCATAATTGTAAGGTTCACAAAATTAATTTTAAATATATTTTGAAATGTCACATTATATACATAAATAAATCAGGACTTTTTTACATCGTCAATCGAGCCCAAACCTTTCCAAAAATTACCAAATAACATTCAATAAATTCCACTAGGCCACAAATACAATGGTTACCGAGAAATATAGTCATTAGGTAAGACTAACAAATCACAATTTACAAATTGTACGCTTTGGTTTGAGAATTATGATTATAGCATAGAGAAACCGGGTCGAAAAAATATTTACTGGGTTGACTAAATTAAGGTAGATTGCCAGGTTAAAATATGGGTATGTCAGTTTAGGTGTAAGCGGCTTTGTGTCATGATTTATAGGACGGCAAGGGGTAAAAATGGCCTACGAATTGCGTGGGTTATAATCATTTTTAGGGTTCCGAAGTAAAATCGGAACCCTTATAGTTTCGTCATGTCCGTCCGTCCGTCTGTCCGAAATAAAGCACCGAGACCCTTAGTGCTAGAAAGCTGTAATTTGACATGGATATACATATTTATTAAAACTCCAGAATCGTAGAATAAAATATTCAGGTACAACTTACAGGTAACGTGAGAATGATTTTTTATTCGTCGCGTACCCTATAGTGTGGGGTATCATTGAAAAGGTCTTTCAAAAATATTATGGGTCTTTTAAGACCATTTTGGAATCTTTTTGGAATTTTTGGAAAAACCTTTTTGGAATTAGGGATCCGTTTGCGAAATATTTGGCTTTAAAGTTCGAATTTTGGTTAGAGTCAAGTGTCTCCCCCTCTGCCGGCTAAACTGTTGAAGTTGGACAAGTGAAAAAATTCTCAAGAATAGATTGTATGATGAATTTACAAGGAAAACTATCATGGTTATGTTAGTATAAGTAGTTAATGAGTAATAGTTGATAAAATTACTACTTCGGAACCCTACATTGCGTGTGGCCTGACATGCGCTTGCCCGGTTTTTTATTAACACAAATACAAATACATTTCATGAAGACGCATGATAATATGACATGATGAACTGAATAGCCGGTAGTTCACAGAAATGCGGTTGTACCCTACTTAACGCGTTGACGCAAATTGTGGACTGTAAATCCTTGCATACATTTTCAATCCACTGTACCTAGTTGAAAGTGTTAAGTGTAGAATATCCCTTTAAATTAGATACGAAATAAATAATTTACTAAATTATAAAATCACATTAATGTTGTTAAGTCTTAAATAGCTCTTCAATCAGAAAACTCTATATGTTCAGACTGATGTAAGTATACTAACAATAAAAATTGTTCCCCAATATTTGAACAATGATAGAAGCGATGCCATTCAAGTACAGTACCGCATGAAATACGTAATTGGACTGTGTTCGTTAATTTTCAAAATCGTACGTGGTTCGACTTTGTTCGTAGATTCTCACGCGGCATACGTACCTAGTTAGTTTATGCTGATAGATTCTCCGAAGTACTTACTATTGTAGCAGTAGCTTACGGCATGTTACCGCTTGTGGCACTCTATACACTTCCTATATTAAAATAAACTAATGTAAGTATTATGTGTATAATTTAACATTCACGTTTATATAATTATAATTATAATGTATATAATTATTGTTGCCACCTACCACATATCCTCACCTACACCATGGGTTGACTGGGAGAGAATGCCTTATGGCATTAATTTCACCCTTTGTAGACCAAATTTATAGGTTTTTAGAACAATGTTTAAAAATAAATAAATAAATCAATAGATTCTATGATATAAATAAGGCATGCATCACTGACCGATAGATCGCCGCCGTAGAATGGATGGATGACGAAGGTCTCGTTGCCGATGTGGATGACTCCAGACACGCCGTTGCATGTGTGAAAGGCCGCTGATGCCCCGGGATAGTCCTTCACCGTGCCGTGGTAGTAACAGTGCTCGATTTCCTGTCAATTAACAATTAGATAAGAACGAGGTAAGAGAGAGAAAAAGAAAATGTAGACCAATTACAATATGAGAATAATGTTACGTATAAAATATTTTAAGGAGAATTTTTTTCATATTAAAATGTTAACGTCAGTTTAAATATTGCTTGTTTTATATCATTGTTACAACCACTAAGTGTAAGTCACTAACGCCCCAACTCAGTCACTAAGAATTACTTTAATCGATCCTTAGTATAGAATCACTATACAAATTCTGTACTAAGTAACGATTTAAGAAACCATTAGTGACTCTAAGTTAGGGAGTAAGTCTATTCCGTAATATTGTGACACGGACGTAAAAAAAAGACGGACGTAATCCCAAGAACAAATTCAGTGAAGCACCCATACCTAATATATTACCAACTCTGTATTCGTACAAGTACACACACCCACACATTGACACCATACTGCTATGACATTGACACCATCGCGAATCAAAAATAACAAAATTACGCACACATGGTAAGCGAGCTGTTATTGCTATGCTTCACTCTCGATTAGACAATGTTACGTCAGTTCTTTTTTTACGTCCGTGTATTGTGAGCACGACTGTATTAGAATGGCACAGAAGCATGCCGGCTTCCCTGTAGAGACCCACCAACCATCGTTAAACAAAATCTGTCGATATGTATTCAAATCAAAACTTATCTCATACCGGCGAAAAAACTTATATTTATTTTTCAAATATCTAAAATGTATGTATTAAACCTGTCGCTCACATCGTTTTCTCACATACAACCTTTCTACTTTTACTTTAAGAGGTCTTTGGGATTTTAAATTAACATCAACATAATTTATTCCTTTGCAAACGTAATTAAACCGCTTCCAACGTTTAGAAACGCCCGCAGTGCGACTACGTAGTTACTAAATTCACATAGTTAAAATCTTCATATACCATGTACAATTACTTGAGGTTATCTTATACGTTATTAATATCCCGATTAATCTTAAACATTCTTTACTAGTTAATTTTTCTTTGTCCCTAATTATCTTTCTGCCATTATGTCCCCACACGCCATGATAGGTAATTTCTGAACGCATCTTATCCCCTCCTACATCCACCGTCCATATCCCATACCTGGGGGTAGTAGTAAAAAAGTCGGCTTCAACAACCGCGAGCAGCAAGTCAGGTCGAGCTACGTGTTCCCTTCGATTTCCGCTGCCAAATCTTAATAATACGCTAAAACCATCAAGTAATCGTATCCCCGTGTAGTGCGAGTGGTGTACGATATAAAACTCATCAAGAAAATCATCATATGGAGGATACTGGAAGAACGGAGTGCGTGCGCGAACCCTACATCTAATCGCGGGAATATAATCGAACCAGGTATTCCTTAAACCCATTCTTTCTTTATCCAACACGCCATATTTATTCAAAGTAGGTACTCTGTGAATTCTGTGATATTTATTTCACTGTCATTTACTGACATTTCTTTTGGTGTTGCCCATTCTTAAAATAATCAATCTTACAGACGTACTTGATTGTTATTTTTTACTTTATACTTTTTAAATTAATCAGCACGAAATATCGCTTAAAGTATTCTTGTGGAAATAAGACGAAGGTTTTGAATTTTCCAGCAATAACGGCGCGTCCATAAAAAATGGTAAATTCAATAATTTTTTCCTCAGTGAGGGGCAATTTCGTGCTCTGTGAGTTCTTATAATTTGTCATTCACGAGTATCGTCCTTTCAGCAAAGAGCGATATGACAGTGTGGCCACTAAATTTACAGTACGAATAATTATGTGTTATTAATAATAAGAAGTTAAATATGAGACTTTAATAATAATATATAATTAATTAATCTTAACCAATTACATATTTTGAAATACATTAACTTTTTTAAAATACAATAAAATCTTTGAATTAATTGTTCCAAATGACATTATGTAAAAGCGGTTCTGATGTGTTTAAGAATCAGCGTTTAATAAATAGACTAAATAAAATTGAATAGAGTTTTTAAGATGCCAATGATTATATTACATGTCTTTTACATAGGAATTACCTAGAAGCATGTTTCCATGCTTTTCGCAACGTAGTATGTATTTGGGAATACATACTACGCTGCGGTAAAAAACTGGGCTCAATTTAATTTTAATAATAAAAAATATTCATTATAACCATAAAGTGATCGTTTGAGTATAAACAATAGTTATAACATTAATAACTGCGATTCAGTGAACTCAAGCCTATTCAGAATCGTCACAAAACTTCATAATACCTTACTCTGAAAGGACAAGCGCATTACCGCTGATTTCTTAGCCCTCTTATAAAAGCCACGTCGCAATTACGTACGTTCTTTTTGCTCTCCGCGGCGAATGGAACGAATGAAAGACCGGACCGCAGCTACTTGTAAGAAATCGGAAAGGTTTCATTCATTTGAGCGACGTAGATGGAAAGTCGATTTTACCGCGGCTGAAGAGAAGACCGATAACTGCTTTTTATTTTTACGATACACAGTCGCACGTGAGAGAAATTTAAGTGTATCGTAAAACTGCTGAGCCGCTGCCAGTAATCCTCCATTAGTGTAAGGAAGAAGATATACAGGGTAATAAGAGATTCATATAGATAATCACTTACATATTATACGCTTTTTTTAGGTTTATTTAGGTTTCCCGAAAGCAATCGAGAACAACCGTGCTTAATATAAATTGGGATTCAAATTATACTAATATCAAGGATAACACCGTAAATAAATCTCCGTGGCTACGGATTATCCAATATTCCCGGAGATGTGAGTAGTTATCAAAACATTATAACAAACTTATAAAGTTCGAGCTGTGGTTAATTTAAACTAATACGAATACACTGTGACCAATCCCAGTAGTCCTCAATGACCTGTGTCTACTGAACTCCAAATAGCCCCAAAGCGAGTGTTTCGTAAGCCCCATAATCCGTCGTGGAGCTTGATTGCCAACAAACACTCGCTAATGAAAAACGTGATGTCCGCACGGCACGCGGCCGAAGATTGCCGAATGTTATCGAAGGTTGCCGATTGCCGATATGCCGTTCATGCCGAGCGAGAACAAAGTTCGCCCCATTTGTTTGCGAAATGCATGTTTGTTCGCATTTTAATGACGAAGGTTTTGGGTTGAAAGATCGATGTACCTAAGGCTCAGTGAAACTTTTTTTTATCAAAGGCAAGTAAATATTTTACTCACTTTCCGCTGTTCGATTGAATTTTGTTTCTCGAAAAAATGTAAAGATATGTCAGTTTTAAATAAACTTCATGAAATAATAAAGCAACGCTCTTATCTGTAGCACAGAAGAATCATTTAAGTGTAAATCATTTAAGTGTATCAGACTATGAAAATAACATGAAAATAAATGTATTACAACAACTCGCGTTTGAGCTGTCTAATTTGTCTTAAAACGTAAGTATTCTTTCTTAGATGACGGTCCCATAATAACTGATGAGTCTGATAATGAACAACCAGTTACCAGAACCAGTTGCAGACTAAAAGTAAATGGCGACAACATTATCTAAGGGTATGAGAATGAGAGAAATGAGGGTGCAAGTATTAAGGGTATGAGAATTGGTATTTATATTACTTAAATTAGGTCTGTTTATAATGGTCAAACTACCTAAGCTAAGAAAGAGATGTACTCCTGACTCCAGTGCACACTTAATCACAGAACGGAAAAAATAAGTCCTCTAGGGTCATTCCATGAACTACGGGCTATTTCCTTTGAATTTCCTGTTACAAGGGTTAAATCGTGTTCGGGTCGTGTGGTGAAAAACGGCGCCAGCCAACTTATCGTACAGATAACACAGACTTAAATATATAGACGGGCTGTTCCGAACAAAATCCATATCACATTTTCAAAAATTTTTCATACTCGGTGACAGCGCTTCGTTCGGTCAAGTTCGGTTCAAGATGGCGGATATCAATTATTTTGCACTAAATATTTTTTAAAAATGTAAGTAAAAATATAGTTATTTACCAATTATAATTTAAATAAACTCAAGCGCTGATAGCCCAGCAGCTTGCGTCGATCCTAAACGATCGACAAAGTTAAGCAACTGCGGGCGCGGTCGGTAGATGGATGGGTGACCGCTGATGGCAAATTTTTCTTGAGCGCTTCCGTGCTTCGGAGGGCACGTAAAGCCGTCGGTCCCGGTTGTTATCATAAAATAACAGTCGTTAAGCCATGTCGGAGGCCCTCGGGCGGTTTGAAAACTTCCGACACTCGGGTTGGCCACTAACCCATCCACACTGGAGCAGCGTGGTGGAGTATGTTCTAGGCCTCCTCAAGAGGAGAGACCCGTGCCCAGGAGTGGGCCATTAATGGGTTGAAGCCAAACGGTCGGGGTTTTTCAAAATTACATCTACTTGTCTCGCTTGCTCGCAGCCGACTAAATTGCGTTGGCACCATATGATGTCAACGTAGGTGTCCAAACTTTTAGTACAGCAGGGCTATTCAGTTTTGTAACTTGACAGCGGATTCCGCGATGAGTGTCAAAATTGAAGTTCGAGTCCGAGATCTCGATATGTGATTCTCGAATCATTTGGTACGCACTTGCGAAGTGAAGGGAGTCTCGAACTCAAACGTCAAACGACTAAAGATGGCCTCGCCTCGGTATGAATAAACGAATGACAATTGGACACGAGCTTCGACGGTGACGTAATTCGATGATCGAGAATAATAAATATTTCATCCTCTAATCATCTAGTACGGCACTTGCGAAGTGAAGTGATCCTAGAACTCGAACGTCATTTTTGAAACTCCGCTGTCAAGTTACAAAAGAGAATAGCCTTCCTGAACACTCTGAACAGCCTGTCTAGTATAGTATATACATACATATAGGTCTATGACAGATAAGGACAACTTCCAGATAGGTTCTTTGTCGTAGCTTATAAATGTGATCTTGACTAGACCTTTTTGTTTAAGCTTTTATTGGGTCTTCATTTTCAAACAGAATTACATGGTATCCTGCTAACCAGTACTTAAACATTTACGGCCTTATTCATAAACGCTTAACAAACTTATTTTAGCTATTGCACCGTTATAATATGTTTTATCTTTGTCATTTTTCATAAGAGTGAAAGAAAAAATACTAATGATCCGTCTTTGAATTTGTTTGTTTTTATAAATAAGGCGGTAACAAGATATTTTTGTTCGAGCAATCCTCCTCCTCATTCATGCTATCTTGGTATAACAAATATCGAGAATGTTTAAATTGTAATTGAATTGTATGTCCTATCATATTTTATTAGTATACTGTATCATATTTTTGCTTTATGCTTTGTACAATAACATTAACAAAAGGCCGCGACAAAATATATAACGTAATGTTTTGAATTAGAACTGAACTTATAACCTGACCCCCGACGAAATATTGAATCCCATCATAGTTATCCCACAGTTATCCTAACAAAAAGTAAATAAAGAAATAAAGATCATGATTGTTTGAGTTGGACTTCATAGATCAAATCATTCGGGAGTCATGTATCTCAGACCCAAGTTTATATACGAAGAGCACTTGTTATTATCATTGTTTTATTTCATTCTAGATTCTAGACACCCGCAAGCTTTAGGTTGCAGGGAATTTTGTATTATAAAAACGTAAATCTTTATGCCAACTTACAAGAGGCTACATCAATATCGTAAAAAAATTGCCTAACAGTTGTATTGATTGTATGTTACGCTGTTTGTGGAGAGAAATAAAGTTTCATTATTATTATTATTAATCTCCAAACTAGTTTTGACGAGAGTCGCTCATAGTTGTTGGCTCATTGAGAGATACGGGCGCGGGCGGGATGGAAACAAATTGTCGGGACGCCCCTGCCCTGCCCATGCCCCCGGCAAGGGGGAGAGGGAGGGGAGGTAAGGTGAGGAAATTCAAATTGGATTGAAGGAAGTTTAGATTGGATTGAATTTTCTTGCCACCTTGTTTAATTTAAGGGCGGATGGCCGATGCGGGGAAAAATTTCGTCGATCGAGTGTTCACCCGCCGGGGCGTTTGTTCCGTGTGATTGGTTTGCACGCGTGCATTGGGATCAGCTTTGAATAAAATTTCGGGGCTCGAGTAAAATTTTCGTAAAGAAAAATGGCCGTGGTTTTTTAGGAGAGTAATATTAATAAATACATTGTAAGGAATATGTAGTCATTTTCAGTTACAAACAGCAACCGCACAAGAAAATTTATTTTTACCAGGCGATTTATAATTTTTTCATGTGTGTAATTCTCGTGTTGCCCGTATGCAATTATTGCATGTACTACTAAAATTTCATTGATAGTATTCAGCACGGACCTGAAACAAAGACAGACGTAACCTCGTCTAATCGAGAGTGAAGCATAGCAATGGCCGCCCGCTTACCATGTGTGCATAATTTTTCATTCGCGATTGAAGCAGTGAAGTGTCAATGTGTGGGTGTGTGTACTTGTACAAATAGAGAGTTGGTATTACTATGGGTGCTTCACTGAATTTGTTGTTGGGATTACGTCCGTCTTTTTTTTAGGTCAGTGGTATTCAGTAATTATTATTCAAAGCTATGTATGAACAATCTTCCCTTTTTTCTTATTTCTCTTCCAAAGTTTCCTAACAGAACAGAATCTTGCTCACATCTTTAAATCTACTTAGGGTTGTATTACGAGCTACAACTAATCAAATTGCAGCTAGTGACTAATAGTGAGTACTAGTGAGCCAAAGAAACAAGTTTTCAACTGGAGTGTTGTGTCCGTCACGTGTCGCGAGTGTCGCGACACAGCGACTTGAGAGGGCGCCCGGGCGCCCGGGTGCAGCCACTCCTGCAGACGCCGACTATTAAGTGTCCTTCGAGAAATAGGACACTCACGCTCCAACTCAGAGTCACTAACAATTACTTAAATCGCTCCTTAGTACAGAATTTGTATGGTGATTCTTTACTAAGGAGCGATTAAAGTAACCGTTAGCGACTCTGAGTTGGGGCGTCAGTCTGCAGAATGGTTTGTGAAAATGTCCTACTTTTATTATTGAACGTACCCACTTTTTTGGATACATAGGTGTAGGTTGTTCCTGCATGTGTTAAAAAAAAATTAATTATGCAAGGGAAATATTCTTTATTATGTAAATAGTTTATCAAAATAATAGTTGATGTAAAGGGATCTGAAGAGCGGCTCTACTCGAAATTGAATGAGCCATTTTGCAGAGTGGCCCAGTACTACTCATGAGCGGATTAAGTTGTCATCGATTTATCAGTTATCGATTTTTACCAGTTATCGATTTTTACATGACATTAACTGTAATTGTATACAAATGGTAATATGCCTAATAAAATATTTCAAATAAAAATCTTCATACTATGTCAAGAAACAGTACAAAAAAAAATTCAATTCGCATTTTCCCCTAACCACTGGCTCTACAAGAAAAATGTATAGAACATAAATTGTCAATCTTTCAATGGGCTACCACTTTTGTAGGAAACAATTTTTTGTAAAATCAATACTTTGCCAAATAAACGGGAAAAACAAAAAAAAAAGAAGTTTTTTCAAGGTGACCTTGAAAATGAAATACGCGGGTATTTTGTCTATGATACTCGTTATCAGCGCATCGAAATACATAGCTATACCAAAATTCAGATCAATCTTAGGTATGGGCTAAAAGGAAGTACACCCGAATATTGTTGCTTGCATGAGAAAAACCTCAAGTCCCTGAAAAGCGTTTTGATGACAAAGTTAGTAGATCTAACGATAATGGCCTCAGATCGCCCAAAACCCAAGGCCTCGCCCCACGTGGCACCAGAACACTTTGATTCAGCGCGTATGTGACGTGAAATTTTTCTCAGGCGATTAAACTCGAGCCAAATGGCAACACGAGCAGTCCATATTTCAAGCCAGCCATATATCATGAGCGCGGGCTGCGTTTCATTTTTCTTCACAACGTCTTTAAAACTCACCTAATGTTTCATACTTTGACGTTTCGTAATTAACGTTCTGTAACTTGTGACGTGAAATGAATAATCTATAACAACGAGCTGGCTGAGTTGATCACAGGAAGGTACACAATCACACGTATTGTAAAATATTTATTTATTTTATATCACACTACATCTAACATTACAGGTGTGCCAATTCGATAGAGTAGTAAAAAAATAATACAAAATTATAATATAAAAAAATGTGTACAAAGTCCGCTTGATCGTAAGAAGCAAGCTTGATATAGCTTGCTAATACTAGATATTAATTATTTGTTTTTTTTTTACAATTTTATACTCCATTGTGTATATGTAGCTAGGAACAGTGAAACAGTTTTAATTTCGCTGAATGGCAAAGTATATTACAATATTATGTAAAACGCCTTTGATCTATCTTTTAGTCTTGCGCAACGCATTGGTTGCTTAGCGAAGCGAAGTCTTGTACATAGAACAGGCGAAAGGTGTGTGTGATGCGGTATGGCTGAGCGAGCACAACACTATCATGTAATTGAAGATGGTGCTGAGCTGATATAGGTCAGTAGGTACGGTACGTATCGTCACCTCGCGCAGTTTGCATGACCTGCTATAGTCAGAAGATCTTCACAACACATTACATCTCCAGGACATCTTTTATCTTTTGCCCATGATATTATAATGTAAAAAAGAGGTAGATATGTCACTAGCACGCCGACGATGAAGAGCGTAAGAACAGGCAGTTGACCGTTCTGCTCGTATTCGCTCTGTCAATATAAGACGATACGCACGCTTATGATGTTGTCAGAAGTGCTTGACATTCGACATACAGCGTTAAAATGCCTTCGTATATTATACCAATGTGATTGATGTAGTGAAAAAAAAGATAAACGTGTGTGTTGTAGCTCTTTTCGGAACAGATTTTTTGGTTGACTTGTAAAGGCATAACGCATTAAATATAGATATATTTAAATATCATTGTCTATTGCCAGTCGTACTGGTGTCAGTGGTACTGACAACTTCAATGCTGTTTCGGCTAACTATTCTATTCTTTGGATTAAATGAATGATATTTAATGAATTTAATAATTTTTCTTCGTGACACGTCTTCGTTAGAACTGTCGGCAAGATAATAAAGAGCATTACAACTCAGTTTCTGATCGTGCTTGCCTTTGGTATTTGGTGTATTGTGATATCATTTCGAAATTATCACGTCACAAAATTAATATGATAATATAAACATAAAACGGATTACATCGAAGTCGAAAATAAATTTTCGTAAATGCAAAGCGGCAAAGGACGTCAAATACATCCAAGCGGAAAAAATTGTCATCTCATCAAATCTCTCCCTCATGGGGATCGGGATTAAATGATCTCTCGACAAAATCTCGTAATAAATCTGTCTAAAGTTTTTATTGCGTGTTTGATTTTCATCACCAACTGATAACAACCTGGTTTTCATAGACCTGTGAAGTCTGGACTGTGGAACCAATGATTTGCTTAATGTCTGGACCTCAGATTAAAGAACAAAAGGTCTTTAATCTGAGGTCTGGACTAAGATAACTTAGGTAATCTTTTGTTATCTATTCTGATGAACAGGATATTATTATTATTAAGCTATGGTAACATGCCTTTATTAAGCTACTCCCATTTCTCGTCTCCATAGCCTTCCTTTACTAGTTCTTACATGAATTAGCTAGTGAAGCCCAGATAAAATGTGGTGAAACGGTTCAGTTCTGATAGAAAATCTTATAAAGATGTTAATTAATAAATTTAATAAATTTGAAGAATACAGTATTTTTTTATTTATTGAGTTTTGTTTTCAAATTATTAACAAACACAAACTATGTTCGTATGGTGGTTTTTTATTCACCGCAGCGTTTTATTTTTTTTACACCGCTTTGAAGGAACGAATAAACGTGAAAGCGGTCGACTGACCAATAGAAAATGTCTTTTAAAAGCACATGATCCAATTTCCGGCAAAAGAAGCAGAATAGGGCAAGCTCAGTCTTTCAACCAACGTAGAAAAAACGCTGAATACCTTTCGATTAAAAATAAATGTTAAGAAATTATTTAGACCAAAAAAATATAACCTTTACAGTGAAAATCACAATAGATAACATACAAATACAAAAGATAATTATTTCATTTCAAAACAAAATATAGTTAATTTTTTAAATCAAATATAATTATAACATTATAAATATTAGACTTAACTACATATAAATATATAAATTTCATACACGAAATATGAATAAAATTTAACAAATGTGAAACAAGAGTGAAATAATCAATTGAACAATTTGTTATACTCGTATTCCATTTACATGTGTTTGTGCACACAGTTTATTCGTTGTTAAAATGAAATAAAAAGTTTTTGAACACTTTAATCAAATACTGATTCAAACTAAATTTGACCCTGTATCAAAATTTGTTTCTAAACCTGAAAATTATTCGAGAATTAAACAATAAATCAAACGAAATCCTTTTCCAAACTTTCTCCATTTATTTTATTACATTCGTGGAATTGGGTAATCTCTTCGAAACAAATATTCTGTTTCATGAAATGAAGCTCTTGTTCGATCGTCAAATATGTATATTAAAGCGAATTTAATGTTTGCGTTCTATTCGTTGTTTTGCCGATAGCACCTATGTATATGCACACATGCAGGTAATGAGATTTTATAAAGAACAAAAAATATAAATTTAACTTGTATCGTTGTCTGGAATCTAACCCATTCCAGCGACACGAAATGAGAAAACGTGTGTAATACATAGATACATACCTATATGTATATACTATACTAAACATGCTGTTCAGTACTAAAAGTTTCGACACCTACGCTGACACCATATGGTGCCAACGCATTTTAGTCAGCTGCGAGCAAGCGCGACAAGTAGATGTCATTTTTAAAAGCCCCGACCGTTCAAGAACACATAATAACGAATATTGTTTATTGTGCACAGTTAAAACGACTTCATTATTTACATTTGAACTTTATTTGAGTTTATTTAAATCATAATTGGTAATTATAACTATATTTTTACTTGCATTTTTTAAAAGTATTTAGTACAAAATATTTGATATCCCCATCTTGAACCGAATTTGACCGTACTCCACCATGTTGCTACGATAAACAAAATCGATAAAAATCACCTATAAGATGAAGCGTCTTTCTAAAACTGTGATTCATAATAATAATATATTTTTGAAGTTATACTTCTTTAGAGGCGTTACAAAATAAATGAAAAAATGATGAGAGTAAAATTTTAAGATTTGTGACACCGTGACGGTGACACAAAAGGTGACGAAAAACGTTACAGGTTATTATTTAATGCGCGTTTTTAGCGCGTTATGAAAAAATGATTATTATTATATTTATTATATTGTTTTTTTTTATATTGTTTCAATATTGTTTTTTTTTAATATCGTTTTTTTAATATTGGTTATTTAATTTTTTCAATTTTTTGTTGTTGTTTTTTTTATTATTTTTTGAATTTTTTGAATTTGTTTTTGAATATTGTTTTTTGTTTTTTTGATGCCAAAGAAGTATAACTTCTCATGTGCATACATAAGTACACGTTTATGTTTTTTTTATATTATATTCATTTTCTAAGCAATACATCAGAAACCTTAGCGAGTCGCACGCTGAGAGTACCAACTCTGGTTGAAACAGATCTGATTTTCCGGGAATTATCGAAAAACAATCGAAACTCAGCCAACCATCTTAATCCGACGGACGGCCTTAAAAGTTAAATTTCCTCAAAACTCAATTAAAACCAGTCTGACTCTTAAACGTGTAAGTGATGAATTAGTAGGAACACCATGCGATTGGGAGATAATGAGACATGTTCTTTTCATTTTGTTGTCGTCTATATTAATAGGTGTTTTGGTTAAAGCAATCATTTTACTGTGTAATTTTTTTTTTCAAGACTGAAACAAGTATAAAGTCTACGGAAAACATGGACAGAACTTGATTGTGTAACATTACAGAAGTGTCCAACGCATCGCCAGTCTCGATCGAAAGCTCCTTGACGCTTTTTTCAAGAACCTCATGTTACATTATAATAAAATCGACCAACAAGCACGATCGACCGCCTACTTTTTTTTACACAAATAAGTTGATGCTTGACCACGATCCCACCTGATGGTAAGTAGAGATGTGGTCCAAGGTGGTGAGCACATTAACTTAGTAAAAGCCTATTCACTCTTTTCTTGAAGACATTCACGTCATAGGCAGGCGGGAACGCCGATGCAGGCAAGTTATTCCTACTTGTTGATAAGTGGTCACAACGACCAAATTAGGGGCGCCAGAAAATTTATACGGACCAATAACTAAGCTTTAAATCTACCAAGCTTTGTTATAAATTTAAAGCAATTAAATATAAATAAACTAAATAGGAATGATTAGTAAACACTGATCTTTCCACAAAGGCAACGTCAAGTACACAGACTTTACTAAATATAGGTGTACGTCATCCATCTTTCAGCGCTCTTTGGGAAGTGTCCCGTCTTTCAAAGTAACTAATGATCCTATAACCTGTCAGTAGCTGTATATCACGGCCTCAAACTGTCTAAGTTCTGCGGGCTCTCCATAATTTCGCCGAAGGTTGGTGGGTTGGACAGGCCAGACATAGACGACCTGTGCCAACTTATATAAGATTGACTCCCATTATCGACACTGATGGTTTTTGGGTTCCGCAGCCAAGCTATAAAGGAACCCCTTCAATTAGATTTTCGATCGTACAGTCGCCTTACTCGGACACGAGTCGTATAGGTGAAATTCATAAAATTTTACGTAAATATATTTACTTTATAAAATAATCTCAAAAAATATGTCATGAATTTTTATGAGATTTTCACCAATGTTATAGGCGTATATTTTAACATTTTATTCTACTCCTCTTACGAATTATTGGTAACCGCGTCATTTAATTGTATAGGTACCATTTGCTAAATATCATTATTTATTGTTAGTTTTCCATTTTTTATTTATTTCTCTTGTATGTCTAAAGTCAAACTATGTGTTCATCTTTTAATGCCGTCTAATTTTATTTTTAAAAACACGTGCTCGCTCAGGCCTAGCTGGCTTGCCGGCAGCCAGACTCGACCACGAGTGACTCTTCACCCGAAAACCGTTCAGAACTGCTAATTATTTCGTAGTTCTAGTTGCAAGAGCATCTCTCAAATTACAAGTTTATTTAATACTGTTTTTACAATTTAAAGTAGAGATTTTACTAACACGTAAGCAATTTAAAGTTTTTAGTTTAATTACAACATTTTATTATTATACGGCACATTTCTACATGGACAAATCTCTGGATCGTGATTGTCTTTTTATTTATTTATTAACAACGAGTAACCGCCCTCGCTTTGCTTTGGTTTTCTTATTTTTTTACAACTTATTGGAGTTTTATTAAGGATCCCTAATTTTTTTGAAAATATAATATAGCCTATGTTACTCGGGGATAGTGTAGCTTCCCAACAGTGAAAGAATTTTTGAAATCGGTTCAGTAGTTTCGAAGCCTATTCAATGCAAACAAAAAATCAAATCTTTCCTCTTTATATATTAGTATAGAAGTATAGATGAAGACTTACAAAAAATAAACAGCTTTATGTTCTGCCAAACTGTAAGCCAGTTTGTCGGCAGTTTACAGTACAGTTCTCGTGGTCCTATATATTATACTACTTGTAACTTAATTTATATTATATCATAAATCATAATTATTATACTACAAGTGATACACGTGTATGTGATTACTACTAGATTAGTGTCTATATGTACACATCCATTACTATTTTTACAGTAGAACATAGATCTATGTCTCAGGGAAAATTATGTAATTCGAGTATGATTATATCATTTATCTGCGATAGATACTTCCTGATGACCATATTTACAAATACAGGGAACGTCAAAAATTACAAATCCATATAATATATAAAAATGAATCCCTATTTTCCTTAATCACGGCATCACGCGTGAACGGCTGGACGGATTTCGCTAATTCTTTTTTTGTTGTGTTTGTTATTGTGAGAAGGTTCTTATTAAAGAAAAAAATAAGAAAGTGGTCCGGATACTAAGAAAATTTAAGTATACAACTATCTTAACCTTTGTAATGTAACCTTAGCAACATAATTCTTTTATTTTATAACTGTCAGTCAAGGAAGATGGTGAGGGTGAGGGTAAGGGAGAGGGAGAGTGAGAGGGAGAGGGAGAGGGAGAGGGAGAGGGAGAGGGAGAGGGAGAGGGAGAGGGAGAGGGAGAGGGAGAGGGAGAGGGAGAGGGAGAGGGAGAGGGAGAGGGAGAGGGAGAGGGAGAGGGAGAGGGAGAGGGAGAGGGAGAGGGAGAGGGAGAGGGAGAGGGAGAGGGAGAGGGAGAGGAGAGGGAGAGGGAGAGGGAGAGGGAGAGGGAGAGGGAGAGGGAGAGGGAGAGGGAGAGGGAGAGGGAGAGGGAGAGGGAGAGGGAGAGGGAGAGGGAGAGGGAGAGGGAGAGGGAGAGGGAGAGGGAGAGGGAGAGGAGGGAGTTGTTAGGTGGTACAAAGATCGTCGTGTCAGCTAGTTCATAAAAATAACAAATCCGTGATAATGAACTGCTCTTAATATACTATATCACCCCTGACACATTAAATCACGATTTGGATCTAATATCTGAGCGTCTGTCCGTTTAAATAAATGTTAAGTTATTGCATGCTCATTGATGTTAAACCGAACTTTTTATGTCAGATTTATGTGGGATAATTACCTAATGACGTAAATGATTAGCAATAAAATCAAAATAAAAGCAAGTCCTAATGCTTCCATGTACCTATTATGGCAATTTTATATACTTGTACAGTACATACATCACTGGTGCAAATAAAAACATTGGTAAATATACGAATATATGTAAATGCAAATGACTGATTTTTATTTGATTTAGTAAACTTTTCAAATATACGTTTGTTTACTGTACAGAAACAACTCCGTTCGTCGTTTGAATTTCGTCGACAAAAATAACTTCAAATAAAAACGAATCAAATAACAGGGCGCGCTCCATTCAATCATTCGGGATTCGGACTTAAATTTTAATAAAGGTGGGCCTTTATTTATCGACATTTAGATAAGGCCAAAAAGTTACTGTTCGTTTGCCATGCACGGGAGCAGAATATAAATCAAGTTTTACTACTATTAATCACTAACTTGTGATGTATAGAGGTAGTTTTGGGCTAGCCTAGTTGGGACCCTGCCTGCGAAGCGAGTACTCGTAGTCCCGGGTTCGATTCCCAGCCGGGGCAGATATTTATGTGACAGATAAATATTTGTACTCGGGTCATGGGTGTTATTGTGACGTGTTATATGTGTAGTCCATGCTACCCGCGACACAGGTAAAAACCTGGGGGTATGAGAGTGTTAGCGTTTATTTATTATTATATTTTATTTAAATTATTTACATCACCACTGAAACTGTAATGCGATAATTTAACAATAATATTGTGAGTCCTCCGCTGTCTTTGGTCGGCAACGGATCGACATGGGTGAGGCATTTACCATAACGTTATAATAAAACTAAAGAAGTTTTCACTCCAAAAACTCCTTGCTTCTACAACTGTCAGAGGATCAGTGATTGTCAACCGCGAAAACATCGTACTATTGTAAGAACTACTGGCTGTGTCGTGCGGTTTCACCCGCGTTAATTTGTGGAAAAAACGAACTACTAAAATATATTGATGTTATATGTATAATCTATATAATATGTATAGTCTATAGTCTGTATATAGTCTCTCCCTCTCCCTCTCCCTCTCCCTTCCTTGATAAATGGACTATCAAACACAAAAATAATTTTCCAATTCGAACCAGTAGTTCCTGAGATTAGCGCGTTCAATCAAACAAACTCTTCAGCTTTATAATATTAGTATAGAATAGATTATGCCTTCTGTGGTGCTATTTAGAAGAATTAACCTAAATCTTTTATTGTTTGCAGAAAAATAACTCAATCAGCAACAGATTTTGATTGCAGCACTTAACACTTGCTCTGTAGGTGCTTGCTTTTGACTATCAAGTGAGGCGTCGTTACATAGTTCTGCGTGTGGAGCAGACATTTGTGTAAATAATACAGGGTACGCTAGTTTGCACTACTCACTACTCACTACTCTGTAATCGACCTCGACTGCATCTATTTACTCACCGTTCTAACTTCGCTCTCAGCTCCGTTCGCGAGGTATTGCGTTTGTTTGAGGTTGGGTGCTAGCAGTTGTCTGGAACAAACAATAACGTATTAAGTCTGAAATCGTACAATAAGTATTTCAGTAAGTTTTAATCAAATCCATAGACTTAAATAAATACAGTATAGACGGGCTGTTCCGAACAAAATCCGTGTCATATTTTTCACACTCTGTGACAGCGCTTCGCTCGGTCAAGTTCGGTTTAAGATGGCGGTATCAAGTATAGACTTTGCACTTAATAATTTTTAAAAATGTAAGTAAAAATATCACAGACATGTATACTAGAAAAATATAGTTATTTACCAATTATAATTTTAAACAAACTTTTAACTGTGCGCAATACACTGACAATCAACAAAATGACATCTACTTGTCTTGCTTGCTCGCAGCCAACTAAAATGCGTTGGCACCATTTGATGTCAACATAGGTCCAAATTTTTAGTACTGAACAGCCTGTCCAGTATAGTATATAAATATAGGTCTATGATCGAATCTTTTTTTATTGTGGACAGTAGGTTTGTATAAAGGTTGTTACATAGGTTATAAAGTAAGCAAAGACCTCTATGTCGTAATGCGTACGTTGCGTACGTAAAAGGAAAGGTTGTTGATAAAACATGCATCGGGAGCGTTAAATATAAAGAGTTAGGTCCAAGAAAAAAGAGAAGAAAGGAAGAAAAGGATAAGTTAGCCACGGGCTACAACGATTAATCCTGGGATTGAAGTTCGTTTATAAGGTCAGGCCAAGCGACCTGCAACAGAAAGATGCTGATGCCATACCATCCAATAAAACACCACGAGCAGACTTTATATCAAAAACAAATAAAGCCCCATAGTCAGTGAATTATATGTTCTACTAGAAACGCACGTTGGTATAAGCAATGCGGCCGAGAGGAAACGAACGCGGCAGAGCGGGGGAGGGCTATGGTCATAGACACAGATAGAAACAGACATGCAACTGCCTCATTACAGATTATGTTGCCTAATAGTTTTTGCCCTCATGAGTAAAAAGCCCAATGCATACGTAACGGGCTTTTTCCCGTACGGGACGAGAAAAACATCAACGGCGACGTACGGGCCACGTTCCGTACGGGATTCCGCTGCGTATGCACTATCGTATACATTTTCTATGAAACGATGTTTAAAAACTTCACGTCCCGTCCCGTACGGGAAAAAACCCCGTTACGTATGCACTGGGCTTAAATTATATAAAAAATATCCTGGCAAAAACATATACATATATTTAAACGCGGAAACTTAATAAACAGTTTCACGGAGTGCTATTTTTTAACCGACTTCAAAAAAAGGAGGAGGTTCTCAATTCGACTGTATTTTTTATTTATTTATGGTTGTTACCTCAGAACTTTGAACTGGGCGAACCGATTTTGATGATTGTTTTTTTAATCGAAAGCTGGTGGCTGTCATGTGGTCCCACATAAATTTTATTGAGATCTGACAATGGCATCCATGAGAAAACCACATAAATCGTAAATTTGTGTTAAGATGTGCGCGACAACACGCCAACCGATTTCGATGATTCTTTTTTAATCGAAAGCAGGTGCTTGTCATGTGGTCCCACATAAATTTGATCGAGATCTGAAAAGTAGTTTTTGAGACTTTGAAGTCGGTTATTTTTTGGTACTAAAATTTAGATTATTCATATAAACGTTGTTTTGCTTTCATTTGGAAACTGCACTTTGGGTTGATCTCAAACTTTGCAAATATATTGGGGTGATCTATATCGACATAATTAGGACTTTTCATGTACCATAAGATGAATAGGAAAGGAGAATGAAACAAAGGTGTTTTTATTTAATCTATACTAATATATAAAGAGGAAAGATTTGATTTTTTGTTTGCATCGAATAGGCTCCGAAACTACTGAACCGATTTCAAAAATTCTTTCACTGTTGGGAAGCTACACTATCCCCGAGTAACATAGGCTATATTATATTTTCAAAAAAATTAGTGATCCTTAATAAAACTCCAATAAGTTGTAAAAAAAATAAGAAAACCGAAGCAAAGCGAGGGCGGTTACTCGTTAAATATAAACAGACTGCAACTTATGAGTGTGTGTATGACTGTATTTTTTTATGATTATTACCTCAAAACTTTCGACGGGGCGAACCGATTTTTATGATTCGAAAGCTGGTGCTTGTCATGTGGTCCCACTTTATTTGAGCGAGATCTTACGAGTACTTTTTGAATTATTTTGAAGTCGATTATTTTTTGTCAACTATTAGCTTGTTTATAGTTAAATTGTTTGTTATTATGTCATTCTTCATTTTGAATAATTACGTTTAGGTTGGCGTTAGGCACAAACTTCCCCGCATGAATAAAGATACTTACAGCTAATATAATAGCTATCTAGTGAACGCAGAGTGCTGTTTGCGCTAATAAGCAACCTCGGATGTCCGGGATCACGTTCGATGGCCACCACATTAATGCTGGCGTGCATGCTGCATCATAATTTTGTTCATTCAGCCCTAAATTGCGCCTGACTTGATATAGGAAGCACATCGCTTTAAGTCTGAATTGTTTCCTAGATTATCCTTTGCACCTGCGTTCGATTTTCTGAGACTTGGATGGGTTGGTTTTAATGTTATCAGGTTTGTGGATGAATTAGTTTTGTTGGCGCTTTAGTGAAGAGCTCTAAATTGGATTAAAGATTTATCCTCTTGTCGGATTGAAATCAAGTATTAACCTATAGTAAAAAAACCGAGCAAGTGTGTAGGGTTTCGAAGTAGTTATCTACTATTACTCATTAACTACTTATGCTAACATATAGCCGTGATAATCTAATGTATAAAATTCTCGTGTCACGGTGTTAGAAGTTGAACTCCTCCGAAACGGCTCGACCGATTTTCGTGAATATTTGCGTGCATATCGGCTAGGGTTAAGAATCGGACAACATCTATTTTTTATCCCCCTACCCCTAAAATTTTTTTAGCGGAACAACGTTTGCCCGGTCAGTTAGTATTATTTATAAATTCATCATATGACCTATTTTTGAGAATTTGGGTGGGGGGGGCACTTGACTCTAGCCAAAATTAGCACTTTAAAGTCAAATACTTCGCAAACGGAACCCTAATTGCAAAAATGGTCTTGAAAAACCCATAATATTTTTGGAAGACCTTTTCAATGATACCCCACACTATAGGTGACGAATAAAAAATTCATCCTCACGTTACCCGTGATAAAAATATTTTTCAATATTTTATTCTACGATTCTATAGCTTTAATAAATATGTAGCATGCCAAATTACAGCTTTCTAGCACTAAGGGTCTCGGCGCTTTGCTTCGGACGGACGGACCGACGGACGGACAGACGGATGGACGGACATGACGAAACTATAAGGGTTCCGATTTTTCTTCGGAACCCTAAAAAGAAATCTATGAAGAGTCGTTTACAAGCTTACAACGTGTAATTATGTATAAAACTTAACAAAATACACATATTTTTGTAAGGTTTAAGAAATAAAACGACCTGAGGGTGACTATCAGAATATTCACGTAGCAACATGACGAAATCGCCTAAACATCTTGAAATTAAAATGCCATAGTTACTAAATAGAAAACCGGCGGCTGTGGCTGACTGCAGCTATTTTTGAAAAACGTCCGTTTCGTCAGGAGTGTTGTATCACTAGTATATTTTTATTCAACATGTAGTTAGTCTTATGACGTATTTGCGTTGTTACACAGCATCTTTATCGAAATAAGTCCAAAATTTTTATTCTTTCTTTTTTACTTTCTATCGCTTCTCGCACGTCGCTTGCGATGCAACACATCACTTAAGCGGCGGATCGACGAATCCGTCGGAAATGCCGCGGTAAACTAATTTCGCTGATAAGTAATTTTTTTGGGGCAGCGTTATTTGGTACGTTGTGAGTTACGAGCTGTAGCGTTTACAATTTTATTTGACGTATTTATTTCTTGACGTATATAATTCTTGAATCAATACAAAATGATGTTATAATCGATTACATTAAATATTATAATTCTAACAGTGTAACAAGTTTATTTACATAATTTTTTATTTTATGTCGATACTTTGGTTCAATTTATTTTTTATTTTATTTTATTTTATTTCAAAATCCACAGTTTTTGACAGTTTAAATACAAATAAAACTTATATAGGTTTTAAAGCCAATTACGGACTTACATTTTCCTTATTTTTCTTAAATTTGTCACAAAGTAATCACCACATTACGTGAAAAAATATATAAAAACAATAAAACCTTGCCTGTATGTGGAAATGTGTGTGTGTGCATATCTGTGTGTGTGTGCATACGTGTCATTTATTCATATAGTGATATTTATTAATAATAATATAAAATAATAAGATAAATAACGATAATAAATATTATTGATGTACATAATTATATTATAAATGTTATGTATGTACCTAATTAGTGCTTACGATAAAGATATATAAGACAACTTCACGTCTGAAAGAAGTTTTTTATGAATTAATATTATTTCAATCATCTTTAGTCAACAGTTTTAGCTCAATACAATGATTTAACTATTACATACAATAAACGCTATTTATAAACAACTTTTACCAGGAAAATATATAACATCTTGGGTTACAATGAGACTGCTTGAAGTAACTTGCTTCACAGAATTAACATTAGCTTAAAATTTTGAACCGCTTCCAAATGCCCCGCCTTCATCTTGTGAATTGGACACAAATTTTTCTGAGAGATATTTCACGTATTCTTTGGCCCGGGGCGAGCTTATGAAGATTTCAGCAGATTTTCTCCAGGAAATATCCATTACGATGATTTTGATGCTCGTCCTTTAAGTGGAGGGAGCGAGAAAGCTGTTATGATATTTTGCATCATGAGACTTATTAGCTATCACATAACAATTGTTCTCAGTTTGATGTCGATAATTATTGTAAATCTGATAATAATATAATATCAAGTGATTAAGATTTAGAATGTAATGCAGAATTATATAGGCTGCTAATTGGTGATAGTGCTACAGTATCAAATTAAAAGTGTCTTATCCATTAAATTTTAGCGTGCTTACTTGTTTTCCTTGTAAATTCATTATATAACACATTTTTGAGATTTTTTTCACTCGTACAACTCCAACCGTTTAGCCGGCAGGGGGGGAAACTTGACTCTAACCAAAATTAGCACTTTAAAGTCAAATATTTCGCAAACGGACCCCTAATTCCAAAAATGGTCTTAAAGTACCCATAATATTTTTGAAAGATCTTTTCAACGATACCACATACTATGGGGTACGCGACGAATAAAAAATTCATCCTCACGTTACCTGTACCACCCCTGAAAAAAATGTTTTTCAATATTTTATTCTACGATTCTGGAGTTTTGATAAATATGTACTATCCATGCCAAATTACAACTTTCTAGCACTAATGGTCTCGGCGCTTCGCTTCAGAGAGTCGGATGGATAGACAGCCTTTTCATTGTAATATTTTATATTTGTATGCAAAATATTATATTGAAAAGTCATACATATGTGGTTATTTGTGCCTTATAGACTTGATATTACTGATTTTATTTGAATTTTTAAACTCGATTTTCTCGCAATTTACACAATGTTAAATGTGCCCCGTTTCCGAATCAAATGCCAGCAGTATATTATGTATAGGTACTATGTATAATATATGCAGAGACGACTGTGACAATTTACCATCAGATACATTAGGCCAGTCAGCACTCTTGTCTATCACGTCACTCACGTCTGTCTGCTATAAAACAGTAGGGACCTAACGTCATTGCCTCTTCGGATACTCAGCAAATCACACTTTTCTGTAAGGTACAAATTTCGCCCGCTTTTGATGTAGCGCTCACCAAACTAGACTTCATCTCCAGTGACGATCGGGTATCTAGTGTAGTGGTTAAGCATTTATGTTCGGTTTACACGTAATAAGTAGTTAACTAAATTTTAACAAAATTTTAAGTAAATTAATACGTGTAAACGCTATTTTAGTACGTTAGTAACGGCAATTTAGTAGTTAAAATTTAGTAATCAAGTAAATAAGTAATTTAGAAATTTTTCTATTTTCTGTTAAGTAGGTGGACGGGGCTTATCACTTAACACGTTTGGACAGGCACTTTTTAGTTAAAATTTAGTAAAACGCTTAAGTAATTATGTAGAACTCTATGAACTAAAGAGCTTTACTAAATTATTATGTGCGCACACAGCTTTAAAAAATTATTCATTTAAAATTTAGTTATCTACTTAACTACTCAATACGTCTAAACCGGACTTTACTTGTATTTAAAAAAATTCTACAAGCATCCAAGCAGACTATGCTTGGATTCAAGAAAAGGGTTTAATCCCCAACCGATCTTTATTAGAATTATCTCATTCAACTACGAAATCACCATAACGTAGATAGATATATTTTCACGAATGCTAAGCTGTTACATTGTTTCTGCAACAACACTGTGGGTTAATTTATGTTTCCGAGCTTATCCCCTCCTAATGCATGATAATACTTGGCTGTTGTGTTGTTTCTATAAGTACGACCATAATAAAGATATTCACTGCGCAATTAAGAAGCTTACCTACTCTTTTGTTATTATGTGGGTACACTTATATGTTAGCAAACAGATAACAGAAATAGCGGAGTGGATTGAACGAAAGACGTCCTTATGTGAATTCTAAGTTCGGGAACCAATCAGTATCAGCAAGAAGCAGCGTTTTCTAATACACTTTAAATGTTATTTTATTTATAACTAGCGTATGCCTGCAGCTTCGCCCGCTTGGATTTCGGTCATTTTACACAAAACCATAATGAGTTACAAAAAACCATCCAGAAGAATCACACTGTCTATTGGTGAAATACGTACAAAAATCCGATCAGTAGTTTTTGAGTTTATCGTGTTCATACAGACAGATAGATGCGGCCTTCAGATTTATAATATGTATGTATATATCGGCGCAACCTAAAATAAGTTCGTAATGGTAAAACTAAATAACTTTGAATTGATAAAACCGGGTGTTATCAGGCCATAAACGAATTGTATCCTAGTGCCTGTCGAATTGTGTGTTTTATTTAGTGTAGATTGCCAGGAGGCAATCCTGACATATGTATAAACGGCCACTGCGAGAGATCCATGTTCATAGTACTGAAGTGCTCTTTGATACATGGTTTACAGAGATGTTTTGAACATAAAAATGCATACCTCAACCCAGTCCTGTACGATATATACATAATATTGTAATATAAATTTTTGTCTGACTGTGTGTAGGGTGAGGCCATACGAGCGTATTCTTTGAGCTATGCGTCGCGTGAAATGAGTCGATTTAATTGTTATCAAGTTTACTACACAATTTCCTAATAAATATGTTTACAGACTGACCTACTGCGGACCCCTGATACACATCCAATGGACCCCTAAGGAGTCCGTGGATCCTACTTTAAGAAACTCTGCCTTACAGCATTAAAACAGCAAAATAGTTAGTGAGCAAAACAAGTTTTCTTATTTAAGTTATCAAGTCGTTAAGAAGATGATAGATGAAGGAGAAACTAACGTTACTGTGGAAACTTTACAGCCTAAATTATCTTTGTTTATCCCGTCCTTGGTATTTGGAGGTCGGGGGAGCCGCGTGGAGGAAAGTCATTATCTGTTTTTTTTAAATTGCTAACTCACAATAATTCCAACAATTATTTTTATTATTTACCTACTGGATACCCGGCGTGTGACTACTGCTCTAAAAATGTAACGTGCCTAATGCATTGTTTCTGAACCATTTTAGCATTTTTGCCCTTCATATGAAACCATTTTGGGGCATATCAGTTGGATGGTTTCAAAGTCTATAAAGGACATCCGTAACTATATGTATAGATTTTATATTTGCCGATGTTATTACTTTTTGACAGGATTAAGTTCGTTATAAAGTTCTAAATTATGTGTATGGACAGGCGGTCGAATTTTTTGTCACGTTTCCGATCAGCATGGTTACTAAATAGGTAATTATTATAATTATTATTATAATTGATAACAATATTATTATGTTGTTCTTCCATTTTCTTTTTATAACCTGCTAACAAAACCGAAGTACTTGAATATACATATTTTGGTACATTGTACTTGTAAATAACATCTAACTCTTTACAATGTAAATCATATACAAAATACCTGAGCAAAAGCAGTTACGTCACAGTTCCTAAACAACAATCATTTCCATGTGACAGCATATTACAGGACTTATGACTTTAAGCCCATCATTATAACTCACAAAATCCAACACGACATACACACAATTGCCATAATACATTCGCATCTCGTGAGATCATTTCCAGGAGTCCAAAATCCATGTTAAATCCCTCCAAGGCTGGCTTGTGGTATGCTAATTAAGTCATTACTACTTTAAATATAACGGTTTTAATGTGGGGAGGGTGTTTACGGGTTCTGAAATAAGTAAACGTATACACTCATCATGAACTCTTAATTCCAGCCATGTTCTAGTGTAAACGTCAAATTCGTATTACCAAAGCGGTCACGTGACACTTTTTAGCCAATCATACGTCGTTGCAAGTCCGATAAATGAATTGCCTGGAACATGAATGGTTTTATAAAAGTTCATAATAGGCCCGCTGTGTACGCCGTTCAACGGACCTTGGTTCAATTCTCAGCGAGGCAGAAGTTTAAAATGATGAGTTTGAACTGTTTGAATTTCTGTTTTCGTGGGTTTTGTATTCTTGTTTTATATGTTGTCCATGGCACCCACAGCATATCCCCACGTGGGGCTATGAGTGTGTAGTGCAGCGATCTATATGTTCTACTAGATCGAGCGTTTGGTACCTTTAATATGGTCCGTTGACAATACCTGACGAGGCAACAACGGTTGCAGTGTACTATCAGCACGCGCGGAGTTAAAACGGCCGCATTGCTGCGACAAAAACAACGTCGATGTGTATTAAAAATCTAACAATACTTTATACTAGTATTAAAATAAGTATTAATGACTATTCATTGATTAAGTGATAATAAAAGCGGCCAAGTGCGAGTCGGACTCGCCCATGAAGGGTTCCGTAGCAGCAAGTAACATAATATAAAAGTTCTTGTAGTTCGTTGTAACTTTGATCAATGTTTTTTGCGGTTTACGATTTATGACGTATTAAAAAAACTACTTACTAGATCTCATTCAAACCAATTTTCGTTGGAAGTTTGCTTGGTAATGTACATCATATATTTTTTAGAAGTTACAGGGTGGGCGACACACATTTTACCACTTTGGAAGTGTCTCTCGCGCAAACTATTCAGTTTAGAAAAAAATGATGTTAGAAACCTCAATATCATTTTTGAAGACCTATCCATAGATACCCCATACGTATGGGTTTGATGAAAAAAACATTTTTGAGTTTCAGTTCTAAGTATGGGGAGTCCCCAAAATTTATTGTTTTTTTTTTTCTATTTTTATGTGAAAATCTTAATGCGGTTCACAGAATACATCTACTTAATAAGTTTCAATGGTATAGCTCTTATAGTTTCGGAAAAAAGTGGCTGTGACATACGGACGGACAGACAGACAGACAGACAGATATGACGAATCCATAAGGGTTCCGTTTTTTGCCATTCGGCTACGGAACCCTAAAAACTTCGTAGTTCGTAACAAAACAAGCATAATAAAAGGTATTTATTGATTTAATCCAATATTTTATCCAAAATAGTCGGCAGCCATATTATTACAAACCTGACGCTAGTCTGTCTCGTTTGCACGACAACAATCCGTCTATGCGTGCGAAAGAGAGAATCGCTAGGAATAAAATCGTACGACTCGTACATAGATTTAAAAATGTACAGATGTTCCATAGCGGAAATATTGTACGTATTAGAGACGGAATAAATCTTATTGCGTTTTTATGTCGTTAGGTACTGATTCAAGAGGCTGGTGAGTGCAGGAGCAGCCTGGCCGCCGTGAGTGTGTCTGCGGGGGTTTCGGTAGTAAAACACGTGACCGAGCTGACTCAAGATGTTTACTGCACTAATTTGTATTGCTAATTGACAGGGTTTTATTGGTGTCAGACGCTTGCTAAGTCACGTCTTGTACGTGTTCACGGGCTCCGCGCGCCCAGCTAGGCAACTCGTGCTTGGCACAAGGACGCTGCGCCAGCACAATGTACGAGTGCTCGTACATACTGGCATCTGACACCGAAAGAAAAGAAACCAAACAAAATGTATATAGTCGCTAACAAAATAAGTAGAAAATTGTAAACTTGTAAAAATGATTGATAACAAAAGTAAATAACTAATGCACTTGTAAACAAAAATGTAAATAATGCACTTGGGCGTAAATGTTAAGTTGCAATTATTGAATCCTAATTTAAACGTAAATGTGTAAAATATAAATGTAAACAAAACATTGCAGTAGAAAATTGTAAGCTAAAATATTGCAATCTAAATTCCATGTTAAAACTGGAAGTTGCAGTGTCCACTTTCGCGGCCGATTCCCGTTGCTCGTTGAGGTCCTACGGCGACGTGACTCTCTGCTGCTTTCTTCTAGCGAGTCTGGAGTCTGGTGGAACTGTTTGCTTCCTGCGGCGACGGTTTGTTAACTGATAACAATATAAGCACTTCCTGCGATCTTCTTGATTGTGATGTTGCCACCAGTCTTCCTGTACTTTTGTATAAATACAGTCGACGCGATGCTTTGATAAATTCATGAGTGCTTTTGTTTTATCAGTAATTGTCAACTTTGAATCCTTAGCAATCTTCAACGTCATTCTTCAGTGTAGACTGTTGTAAGCAGCCTCACACTCGCAGTTCGTTATTGTAGTGTAATTAAGGATTCACTTTGCAAAGATTGATCTTGGAAGTCACCGTGCCCTTGATCTTGTTTTATAATGTCACCTTGAAAATATAATATTTGTTCAACTTGTCAAGTAATTGTAATAGGTGCATTCTCAGCAATGCCCACGGTGTCGTTTTGCTTGCAATGCGCTCCAGCTGATCACGCCGTCACGCGATGACGCAGCTTTGTTAAAACAACTGAAGTAAGTAACACGATTTGCATGATACGTGTGTAAAATTGTACATATTCATCAATTCTTTAACGACAAGAATGTCAATTGTAGTGTATTTATATGTTTTGCGAGTTTTCAATCAGCTGTGATTAAGTTAAAACCCATTGCAGTGTAGTCTGCGATGATCTTGCGAGCTGATGTATCTCCGGGACGACACTGGCATGATGTTAGTTACTGTTACTTGCTATATGTCAGTTTCTTCTTGCCGTAAACTGTACAATGTCAAATTCTTCGGTAAAATGCTTATAATATATTGTATGATGTATTTCATACATGTCATGGCTCTCCATCCACATGTCTCGTAGATGGAAGAATGTCAAATGCTGATGCTGTACGATGCATTTCGTACAAATGTCATGGCTCTCCATCCACATGTCTCGTAGATTGAAGAATGTCAAAATGTCAAATGCTGTTGCTGTACGATGCATTTCGTACAAATGTCATGACTCTCCATCCACATGCCTCATAGATTGAAGAATGTCAAAATGTCAAATGCTGCTGCTGTACGATGCACTTCGTACAAATGTCATGGCTCTCCATTCACATGTCTCGTAGATTGAAGAATGTCAAAATGTCAAATGCTGCTGCTGTACGATGCACTTCGTACAAATGTCAATGCTCTCCATCCACATGTCTCGTAGACTGAAGAATGTCAAATGCTGCTGTACGATGCATTTCGTACAAATGTCATGGCTCTCCATCCACTTGTCTCGTAGATTGAAGAATGTCAAATAATTTCCAGTAGCCTATAGAGCTCCAATTGCTTATGTAGAATGTCACTCCAATCTCAGGAGAGTTTCAGCAACGTGGTCGGCATGATGATGTCAATGAGCTCATTATGTCAATAATGAAAATACAACCACGCTGACTGCTTATGTTTAGTGTTTTATATCGCTATTCCTTCAATAAAATTGCTATGTAGGCAATGCCCCCTGTGTCAAATTGCTTGAAATCCATTCCAGCTGATCGTGTTGTTATTTGATGACGTAGCTTTGTTTTAAGGCAAATGATGTTACACGGTATTTGTAAGATACGTGTAAAACTGTTGTACTTTGTAAAACTTGAAGCGGCGTTACCCTGGGAGCTGATGTGTTTTTTGCTCATATAAAGGTTCATTTTTCTATGTTCTATTACTTCTTGCGACGCAGACTGGCCAAATTCTCCAAATCCCTCCTTCATTAGTAATTGTGATTCACACCTTCCGTTGAGTACGTGCTTACTTGTGTACGCATACAGTTGTTTGTTAAATTTTTCTTGAGATGTCACGTTATTGTTGTGAAGTGCGATTTCCTCGAAGTTGGCTATGTAATTTACATAATACGATTATTATTTTATCATTTTTTAATACGATGTTGCATTGAGATTAGGACGTCTCCTTAATCCCGCAGTTAACGTTCACCCTTTCTTGTAGTGCAGCAACACGATCAACCTTGCGTATTCTTCTTGCTTCAGCAAACTGTAGATTGCTGGCAGTTAGAGTTAAATGAAAATGTTCTTCCTGAGATAAGGACGTATATCCTATCCCGCAGTTGATGTTAACCTCCTTGTTGTGCAGCAAAACGATTAACGTTGCGTATTCTTCGTTCTTCGGCAAACTGTAGATCGCTCGCCGCTGGTCGCTTTCAGTGCTGTCGCAGCTTCAGTACGGGTTTCGCGCCCTTCTCAACTCAGCTGGGGAGGTCCGCTTGTGGAAGGCCAACTGAGCCCATACGCTAGCCGCAAAGGAGCCGCTAAAACACCGAAAGTAAGGTTCGAAAGACCAAAATGAATGAGGAGGCTAGTGAGTGCAGGAGCAGCCTGGCCGCCGTGAATGTGTCCGCGGGGGTTTCGGTAGTAAAACACGTGACCGAGCTGACTCTAGATGTTTACTGCACTAATTTGTATTGCTAATTGACAGGGTTTTATTGGTGTCAGACGCTTGCTAAGTCACGTCTTGTACGTGTTCACGGGCTCCGTGCGCCCAGCTAGGCAACTCGTGCTTGGCACAAGGACGCTGCGCCAGCACAATGTACGAGTGCTCGTACAGGTACATTTGATTACAACTGAAACGTTAATCCGTATAATTCTGTGTTCGCACCCTCATCGTTTCATAGAAAATGTATACGATAGTGCATACGCAGCGGAATCCCGTACGGAACGTACGTCGCCGATGATGTTTTTTTCGTCCCGTACGGGAAAAAGCCCGTTACGTATGCATTGGGCTTTTTACTCATGAGGGCAAAAACTATTATGCAACATAATCTGTAATGAGGCAGTTGCATGTCTGTTTCTATCTATGTCTATGACAATAGCCTTCCCCCACTCTGCCGCGTTCGTTTCGTGCTTTAACCGTTTCGCTTGTAATAATGAGCGTTTCTAGTAGAAAATATAATTCATTGGTGTAGAGGTTTTATTTATTTTATTTATAAACTCTTTATTGATTGTACACCATAAATATTATGTTAAATATACACAGAACTTTTACTACTAAGCACAATACAAAGGGCGGTGTTATCGCTTACAAGCGATTTCTTCCAGGTAATCCAACAGGATGAAGGAATAGACAATTTTTATGAATATCAAAACCTATTTGGGGCTTAAAAATTGATAACTAAGAGTTTGAACGTCACTTGCGAAGGTCAGAAAAGTCCACTTGTTTAAAAATAGACGCTGAAAAAAAGTCGGTACTTTTAAACAAAATACAATAAACATATATTTTTTTACAAAATCATAAATCTCTTACAGCGTCATCTATTTGGGCATCGAACCTAATTGGCACACCTACAAGTCCGCCATTTTGAAAAAACCTCGATTCGGCGGCCAGTGATGAAACATGTGTCAATCGATAGACTAAATGATTATGATCAAAAAGTATTCAGTGATGAAATGTCGTAAGTGATATACTTTCTGAGATAAGTGAGTTCAAAACTGTAGAAAAATAAAGCAAAAAACTTCGTTTCGGCGGACATTGATAAATCATATGTCATTCGATAGGCTAAATAATTACGATTAAAAGGTATTCAGTGATGAAATGTCGTAAGTGATATACTTTCTGAGATAAGTGAGTTCAAAACTGTAGAAAAATAAAGCAAAAAACTTCGTTTCGGCGGACATTGATAAATCATATGTCATTCGATAGGCTAAATAATTACGATTAAAAGGTATTCAGTGATGAAATGTTGTAAGTGATATAATTTCTGAGATAAGTGAGTTCAAAACTAGAAATACTTATAAAGCAAAAAAACTTCGTTACGGCGGACATTGATGAAACATATGTCAATCGATAGGCTAAATGATTACGATTAAAACGTATTCAGTGTTGAAATGTTGTAAGTGATATACTTCCTAAGATATTTGAGTTCAAAACCGTACAAAAATAATGCATTAAAAATTATCATTTACTTATTTTGAATTTATTGGGTCAATAATGAAAAATAAGTATTTTATGTCATATGTGTATGTGCTGCATAGGTAATTGATTTATTAATAACGGGTAGGTTTGAATTAAAAAAAGCAAAGCAAAAGCAAACTACTAGGTTGTTTTATAAATAATTTATTTGCCACCAGCGGCTACAGCTTTGGCAATTACTCTAAACCAAAAGTTAAAATTCACTATTGGCTTAGTTTTCTATATTATGTCTGACAATCACTGAATCTAAAAATTCCGCTGGTGATAAAGGCAATGTTTCCTGATGTCAAGCCCATGCCAAGAACCATATAACACACATTATATGGGAACAACATGACAAGGCTCTTTTTCCCACTATGCATGAGCAGTACCATCCCGCGATTTTATCTCTACCCTTAAGTTGTTTGTTTGACGAATTTGTTTAATTTTTATAATACATAACGTAACTCAGGTAAGGAAAAAAGTGACCGGTACACTTCAATTGCTGTATCGCCATAAAAACTTAACCACAAATACGCCATAAACACTCTGGTCATCCCTCACCTTGATTATGCTGATGTGTGTTGTACAGATTTGTCAGAGGAACTTCTGAATAAATTGGAGCGCCTTCCTAATAACTGTATTAGATATACATATCTTCGGCTTACGTAAGTATGACCACATTTCCCAGTTCCATTCCTAACTTAAATGGCTATCCATTCGATACAGGCGAAACTTCAGAATTCTCTCAACATTTTATGCCATTTTGAATAATGTGTCTTCTCCTGTTTATTTAAAGGAAACCTATAGCACTGCTTATTTCGGGGATTCCTTCACAATATAGTTCATACTGTTCTGGAACTTCTTGCTTGTAGACATCAAAAAATCATAGACTACCAAAAGCTCCTTCAAGAAGTCCGGCAGCACTACCTTAAGCAATTAGAATGTTGTCGCCCATGGTCTTCAACCAGATGTTATATATGTATTTATAAATATTTATTTACTTAATATATAAGATGTTTATATGTAAATCTGAATAAAACTGTATTTATTTAATTTTGTTTATGTATATTGTGATTTTATATGTATATAGTAATTATTCTAAATATTCATAATATTTCTTATCTGGCATAACACTGATACAGTTACAGATACACTAGAAGTAAAAAGATTACAAATGTTTTATTTTTGTACGGTTTTGAACTCAAATATCCCAGAAACCATATCACTTACGACATTTTATCACTGAATACTTTTTGATCGTAATCACTTAGACTATCGACTGACACATGTTTTATCAATATCGGTCGAAATGATGTTTTTTGCTTTATTTTCCTACGGTTTTGAACTCAAATATCTCAGAAAGTATACCACTTACGACATTTCATCACTGAATACTTTTTGATCACAATCATTTAGTCTATCGATTGACACATGTTTCATCACTGGCCGCCGAATCGAGGTTTTTTCAAAATGGCGGACTTGTAGGTATGCCAGGCTCCATACAAAAATGTTGGAAGCCCTTTATTTTCTTTACCTCTGTTCTAATCAGATGTTCCCGAAACAACAAACTTCATGTAATTATAAAACGTACGCGAGATAGAATCCAAATTCAAATTCACGCCGCTCCAAGCGAAACTGAGGGATGCTTAATTTTTTTCAGGAATAGCGCCCGACGATAAGCTAATCTGGACATAAAAAACAAGCGAACCAGTTACAATAAAACGAGTGCGAGCCCACAATGCAAAACGTGAACCTCTGCTGTTTTCATGCAAATTATCCCGCGAATGGAATCGCCGCGCGCGTTTGTCTCTGAATATTCATGCAACGCCATCTTTCGGCTTATTTTGCGAGTTATTTTCGACGTATCTTTCGTCACGCGTTTAAAACGTTTGAACAACGAAAAATATTTGTGCAGTCAACTGTAAAATAACATAAAAATATAATTTTAATGGAAAGGAATGAGTAAGAAAACGATTTTTATAATAACATACATAAGCTAGCTTTAGCCTGTAATTTCGTTTGCGTAATCTAGAGTGTAGAAGTTATCTTAAATTTTGTGATGTATTCATGTAGTTATGACTTTATGTAATTGAAGTTATACTTCTTATGCGACTTGCAAAAAGGTTGCGCTAAACGTTTGCACTACCATGGAGGGGATATGAAAGCACTGGATATGAAAGTACTAGCTTCTTATTATCTTTACCTCTTTTAAAATTTAATGATATTACTTATACAAATCTTACAGAGTCACAGCGTGATTCAGGTTCCTGAGCAACGCCATCTAGTTTGTACTTGTTTATTTTTATTTAGAACAAAAATAGTTTTTGAAAGATAATTAAAACTGATACACGTAATTAAATTAAAATATATTTATTCAATTATGTCAAAGAAGTATAATATCTCACGCGCGTACAAAAGTACACGCACCATTTTTTTATTATTTTAATTGGTATTAATTGTTTAATGTCTGATAAAAAATCATCACAACCGTTTCAAATGCCGAAGTTAATTTTATTGTAAACATAAACCTCTGAAGCTGAGTTAAAATACGAATACTATGTAAAACTATATGACATAGAAACCACGAACTAAAATTTCGGAGTGTTTTAGCTCCACAATAATCATAGCCCCGTTCTATTCAAAATTTACGGTATATTCTGTGGTCTGGGGTTAAATTTGGGGTAAATTAAATCAGGTGACGTCAGAACGGTTATTCAATCGCTTGTGACGACGCGGCGCTTCCGTGAAAGTACGTGTTCAAGATTGAAGCGACGGCGGAAAATTTAAAAAGAAAAATATTTTTGTCGTAGGTAAATTATTTGTACTTTAAGTCATATTGAATAAACAATTTAAAGGACAGCGATGAAAAAGATTAATATTCTTATGACATGGAAAACGTTTGACACAGCTGGTTTCCAAAATGGACTCCTTTCACGGAACATTCGGTGGTAACCAAAAAGATGGAAATCAGTAGCATCGACATCATGCATGCACTATGCATGAGTCTAGAACTAAACTATGCTGTCCAAATTCTGAAACCTCCAATAGGGATTCGGCATCACAACATCTTCCTTTATTTAGCAGAATGTAACACAAACAAAATTGACGACCCTGTAGCCTAGTTGATAGCGACCCTGCCTGCGAATTGAGGGGTCCCGGGTTCGATTCTCGGCCGGGGCAGATATTTATGGGACAGATAAATATTTGTACTCGGGTCATAGTTGTTATTGAGATGTGTTATACTCGTATGTGTCGTCCATGCCTCCCGCGATACGGGTAAAAACCTACTCGGGGGTATGAGTTTGTAAGCGTTCATTTTATTTATTTATTTATTAACAAAAGGTTTGGACTTGAGGACCGAGGAATCTTTCTCTCCAGAAATAACCAACTCCAAAGTATGTGAACATCTGTTATCACAATTTGTCTAGAAATTACGGCGTTTACATCTTTCTGATTGTTTTCCTTCGAGTAAACCTGCGCTTGATTTATGTAGGTGGTTATACAATAATTTCCGCTTCCGCTCGTGCTTTGTTCCGTCGACTCGATATCGCTGCGACTAATGAGGCATACATGTATTGCGTAAAGCCGGGATAATCGCCTTGTATATACCGTACACGTATATTGAACGCTCAGAGAAACTTATACAAACATTGTATGGATCGCTCTCGTTCGAAATCACATCATGCTAATATTATAAATGTGAAAGTTTGTATAGGAGGATGTATGGATATTTGTTCCTCTTTCACGGTAAAACTACAAAGCGGATTTTCATGAAACTTTGCACACAAGTGGATCATGATCTGAAATAACATATAGAGTACTATTGAAGTATAATGTCACGGAACAGACATCTCGTACAATATGTGTGTCCCACCGGGAGGTTCTGTTTTCAAAATTAAGCCCCCGTTCTCCTTTCAAAATGGAATGAATCCATTGAAAATTGAAGCCGATCGGCGCCAATTCATTCGGACATACATTGTGTTCGCGATATCGGTTCTATATGTCAGTAATAATACTTCAATGTAGAGTATATTCCCGGAAAATGCAAGAGAAGCTGCGGGCAGGCGCTAGTTAGACAATACAGAGAAGTGAGCGCCGCAGTAGCGAATACGAATAATGATTTTAAACTTGACTCACTATTGTATGTGTTCACTTAGCCCGATCATAATAAAGTAGTTTTACCTAGAAAGTTTTTCGGGAGTTTTGAAAATTGGAATCTTCCTAGATTTTGATGTGCTCTTTCCGAATTTCAACTTTGCCAACTCGTATATTTGACGCTTGCGCCGCCATTTTGGAATAATGGCGCCTAATAGCATTGAGGTATATACATAGAGAAGACATCTCAAACAAAATGTGTTTCCCCCCGGGGACACGCAACACACAAGAGCACATCAAAATCTATGAAAACACCAATTTTCAAAACTCCTGGAAAACTTTCTAGGTAACCCCGTTTTTCGAACTAATTGTGCAATAGAAATATGTGCACATTACTTTATTATAATGCATTTATTCGTAGGTTCATAGTCAATATTATTGTAACAATGTTTCATAGTGTGACTTGCTGCATGAGTCACCTCACTATCTGTGAGTAAAGTTGTAGAAGTTGTCTATATTATCTATGGAAACTGTCAAGTAATGGAAGCTGGGGACGCGCTCTCTTTTTTCCATTTCTTTCTCTGTTTTCTTCTGTCTTTGAATATTTTGATAAGAATTGATAAGAAGAAGATAATTTCAGTACCTAGATTATGCGATTGAACTTCGTACTTGAGTAGGACAGACAAAGAGATAAATCATTTAAGATATTAATTACAAGATAAGATTAATTAAAAGATATTAATTTAATCAAATCAAAGAATTATTGTGTAGTTTTATGAAACCACGATTCAACTGAAACTTTTTTCGGTTTGTAGGCATTTAACTAAAAAAATTTGAAAATTATTCAATTTAGGGTGTTAAAATAGCGTTTTTAATCTTAACTTAATTATTGAAAAAATGGGAATGATAATGGAAAATCAACAGTAGACAAAATATTTAATTATAAAATTTAATTTCAATTTGCGTATTAGAGTACGGAATACAAAATTAATACAATCATTTAGATGACAGACGCATATTAAAAACTAAGAGCAATATTTATTTAAACCATTGAATCTCCATTATTATTCTTACTACAGTGAAATAATTGAATCTCCATTATTATTCTTACTCCAGGGCCGGCTGTAATGCGACATGCGATAGATGGACGAAAAATTGTGGGGCGACAGAATAAAAGTTTCACTTTAAAAACCTCTATCAGAGCAAAAGATTTTAGTCGAGATTATAAAATCCACAAAACACGAACATTTTGTAGAATATAAATGGTACCTAAAATATTATTTGTTTTACAAATAACAAATATAATACAACCCTAAAGAAATTTTTACCTTTACATTTCTTTTAGTCTGTATAATATTTTTCAGCGAACGAAGTTCATATTAAATTCTATCAACAACTCAATCAAGGAATGTAAATTCTTTTAAGATGCTTCTTTTAACTTTGTGTTGTTTATTTTTAACATAAATAAAATTAAAATGTAAAAGTCAGTATCTTTTTCATCGTACTCAAAACACATAATTGTCTTACCGCTAGGCTCGGTTCTTAACCAATGATATTTAAAAAATATAGATACGTTATGCCCTTACAAATCAACCAAAAAATCTGTTCCGAAAAGAGCTACAACACACACGCGTTTATCTTTTGTTTCACTACACCAATCACATTGGTATAATAAATGAAGGCATTTTAACGTTGTATGTCAAATGTCAAGCACTTCTTACAACAACAAAAGCGTGCGTATCGTCCTATATTGACAGAGCGACTTCGAGCATGACGGTCAATTGCCTGTTTTTACGCTTTTCATCGTCGGTGCGCTAGTGATATATCTACCTTATTTACATTATAATATCATTGGTCTTAACTTACAAACTAATGAGTGAAGCCTATATACGTAGTCTTCGCGCTGACTGGGCGCCCCGGTGTGGTGAAATTTGTGAACCTGTAAAGCCCGTTCTTGTATTTTCTTCACCATATTCTTCATCAATGAATCAAAGAGGAACGTAACACGCATATAAATTTGAAATAAATTGAGTTTAGTAATTGGAATTGAATTTTTTTTGCTAGGTATTATAAGAAAATTGAGGAAAGTTATTCTTTACTTGATCCCTATGTGGTATAACTTTGAAATATGGTAATAGTAGTCCTTCAAGTTGCCAATTCCATTAGACGTATCTACCAACGATTTAGACAAGGGTTCGACGTTGTTTTGAAAATTCCTCAATCTCGTACCACAATTTATACTTTCTTGAAATCATAATAAAATTCTAGATCTGATTTAGAGTTTTCCTTTGAGCCATCGCTCGATACGCTTCATAGCTTTGAAGTACAAAATGGTTCATATTAGATTCGATTTGGCACCACTTTATTACGAATGTAATTCTAGTCTGTGTTTTGGTGTTTGAATACATTTTTTTATTTAAATACCCAAAAAGAAGGACAGATTCGTGGGACCACATGACAAGCACTAGATTTCGATTAAAAAAATAATCATCAAAATCGGTTCACATAGTCCAAAATTCTAAGGTAACAAACATAAAAAAATATATACGTACAATCGAATTAAATACCTCCTCCTTTTTTGAATTTGGTTAAAAATCCTGAAGTGATGTGGTATTGTTACTAACACTCACACTCATATACTCACATAGTTTGGGTTTTATTTTACATGTGATAAAATAATGCTTGACTGCAATCTCATCTCATGGTATTTGATTAGAAGGGGGCATGCAAAAGAGATTGGCTTTTACTCAAAGATTAAACTAAAAATTATAAGTTAATTAAATAATTGTTGGCACGCTCATTTAAAAGCTCTTCTATAGATATAAGTCTCTATCGATGGTATTGGTAATCAGGTATTACTATCTAATATTTTTATCTGTAATCAGCTCTGCTCCGACCAACTAAGTTTCTTTCAACAGACTTCAAAAAAGGAGGAGGTATTCAATTCGACTGTATTTTTTATGTTTGTTATATCAGAACTTTCGACTGGGTGAACCGATTTTGATGATTATTTTTTTAATCGAAAGCTGGTGCTTGTCGTGTGGTCCCATTTTTTGAGCTAAAATAGACGAGCATTTTTTGAGTTATTTTGAAGTCGGTTATTTTTGTCAAGAATTATACTTTACTTAGTTTACAGGTTTACTGGAGTCCATTAGGACAAGATTCCTGTAAGGGCACAATTTTAATAAAGATTAGGATAAGTCCAAAAATTTGTAGCTTCGTAACTTATTTTAGTTTTAGACGACCAGCCGGTCGTTTCTATGTTAAAATCGTCACGTTCATCATAAAATTCAAAAGCATTTATAACTGGAATTCATTTAAAAAGTTTCGTGTAAAAGACAACATTTTTAAACTGAAACATTCCACATTTACTTCGAACAAGGTTCTTTTTGCTGGTTAGTTACAGGATGTAAAATAAACAAAAAATATAAAAGTTACCCTGGCGTTAGTGTAGAAATAAAGTTACATTTAGATGGCGTAAAAATTCCGTAGTTCTGACTGCTTCGCTTAATTATTATGTTAGAAATGGCGTGACACGAAACCAGTCCCATCTCTGTGTATAGCTCACATGGTAAGTAAAGTTTATTGGTACAGTCACCAAAAGAAGCTCTATGCAAGACATGATACAATATAAACGTTCTGTAATATTTATACCATAACATAACTCTTTTGCTGACTTTAAAATTGTAATATGAATTTCATATCAACGAAGACGTAACCAGCATTTTCATTTAGAAGTCGACCATTGGTATATTTTAAATTTACTTATTTCAAATCATAGTGAAACTGATGCAGATTAAGACTTTCGTCAAAACGGCTTAGAAGCGGCCTCTAGTCCTTTTTGGTTAGTGGCTCACTCCAATAACAGGGACTGTATAAAACTTTAAAGCCTTCGATAAGGTTTGGCGACTGATATTTCTCGATAACAATCAAGATAGATGACACGCACTGTCCTGTAAGTATTCTCGACCACTCTCACATATCACTTCGCTCGATCTTAAAAAAAACAATATTTGAATAAAACCTGTGTGCTTAGTGCGAGTTTTACTTGACATAAAGGGCTCGCAAAGTATATGCGAGTTGGCTAAAATTTGTATGGGACCGAAACTTTTCTTTTCACTGCCGCTAGATGACTCTGTTTCGGTTTACTTTGCGAGCCCGTTATGTCAAGTAAAACTCGCACTCAGCACACTGTGAATAAAACCGATTCGCAAATGACCAAAGATGTCAGTTCGAATGACAGACAGATCAAGACAAAAGTGTACAATGACATCTGGTGAATTCAAGGGAAAACCGCCCTTATTACCCATCATGTTTGAAGACAATGGTCGTTAATTGCTTGTCAAGTCGAGCGACCCAGGATTTCGTCGTGTCGAGGCCTGACAGGTTAATCCCTGGGCTTAAGTCGAGTGTGGGTGGTTAGGACACTGCAAGCCTCGAGAAAATTATTTCATGGTAGTTGTGAATATTGAATAGTAACGTACCATTGTTCAAATACGGACTTTTCTCTATTTAATAGTCGATAGTCAAGTATCCTGACTCACAGATGATATAATGACGTTTTTAACGATAACAAACTGGACATTGAATTTATGATTGAGAATTTCAAATTCAAGTAAAAAAAATCCATTAGGTTATAATTTATTTACAGAAGTTAATAAAATAAAGTATTGTGCGTTAAATTATTTATCCTAATTATTGGCTTTTGCCATTTTATTCATAGTTCATGAACTCCTAACGATGTCTGTACTGAACAAGAATATTAAACTCAATGCAGAGATCAATTTGAGATTCTTTTGTGCGATAGAATCGAAAACTTATCAGACGGTTTCCAACGTGTACCAACAACAATAGTTGCTCTCTTTCGTATAATGTTTCTTTGATCTTAACTCTTACGACAGCTTTCAATATTCTTCCAATTAAGAGAATTCTTTTTAAAATGAGATAATATACTAAGTTAATGGATGCAGTTGAACTTATAAAATTGAATTAAATTAAATTGTGTACTTGTATATCAAAATTTAATAAATATTTATTTATTTATTGAACGCTAACATAATGTACACTGTTATTAACTTATTACAATATTTGTCGAGCACTAGGGCGATATCATAAGTGCCATTACAATTACAGGCGAAGACCACATGCATGTAAGCGGTAATAATTTAAATTTAAATTGTATAAAATAAAAAGTCACTAAAAAGAGCATCTCACAATATATATAGTGTCCAACATAAATTGTAATATTACATAAAAGGTAATGTAAGAACTGAAAAGCGTAT
Source organism: Thymelicus acteon (assembly GCA_951805285.1). Lineage (NCBI taxonomy): Eukaryota > Metazoa > Arthropoda > Insecta > Lepidoptera > Hesperiidae > Thymelicus > Thymelicus acteon. Next base: position 19,743,249 of record OX638217.1, read on the forward strand.
TCGTCTTCGTAATTTTCTAATACTTTCATTTAGAAACAGCCATCCGCGTGCGCTTTTCTAGATAATATAGTAAGGTAATCATGCAAATATCCCCCTTTGAAGACGCCGAGTGCCGAGTGCACTGCCTCACTCAAAGGACTCTCCACTCGAAGATAATTTAGTGAAAAATCATAGAAGTAAGGAACTGCGCTCAGAGACATCACTGGCGTTGTCTTATAGTAGACCTTTAATTATAAGTGAAAGAGCGCTTTGTACGTGTCTTTCTTTGTTATAGAAGTCAACCTGGTTCGTCATTGACATTGCTACTTTTAAGTATCAGTTATCGACTTCCTACTATCAGTACTCACCTTAAGCTAATGGCTTAATTTTTGGAGATCGTAATAGACTGGCCAATAAAGCCGTCCGAGGATTTTAGCTTTACCTCAGAATAGATGTGGTTATATGTATTTCTCCCTATTAAATTTTATTTCCAGAAGATTTGATTGTCTTCTTTCTGATGTATTTCTCTGTTGGTCACTACTGCGATACATTGTATAGACCTTTAGGTCTATAAGACCTTTTTAGGTCTCGTGTCATATTCATATTGTGGTAGATGCTCTTGTAATCTCATCTTGCTTGCTAGATGCTTGCTGTTTGGTAGATGCTCTAGGGACGGTAAATGAAAACGGTTTTGCTTATAGGGAGAAGTTTTATGTGATGACCGTCTTTTTAGGGTTCCGTAGCCGAATGGCAAAAAACGGAACCCTTATGGATTCGTCATGTCTGTCTGTCTGTCTGTCTGTCTGTCTGTCTGTCTGTCCGTCCGTATGTCACAGCCACTTTTTTCCGAAACTATAGGAACTATACTGTTGAAACTTGGTAAGTAGATGTATTTTGTGAACCGCATTAAGATTTTTACACAAAAATAGAAAAAAACAGTAAATTTTGGGGGTTCCCCATACTTAGAACTGAAACTCAAAAATGTTTTTTTCATCAAACCCATACGTGTGGGGTATATATGAATAGGTCTTCAAAAATGATATTGAGGTTTCTAATATCATTTTTTTCTAAACTGAATAGTTTGCGCGAGAGACACTTCAAAAGTGGTAAAATGTGTGTCCCCCCCCTGTAACTTCTAAAATAAGGGAATGATAAAACTAAAAAAAATATATGATGTACATTACCAAGCAAACTTCCAACGAAAATTGGTTTGAATGAGATCTAGTAAGTAGTTTTTTTTTAATACGTCATAAATCGTAAACCGCAAAAAACATTGATCAAAGTTACAACGAACTACAAGAACTTTTTTATTATGTTACTTGCTGCTACGGAACCCTTCATGGGCGAGTCCGACTCGCAATTGGCCGCTTTTTTCCAGTTTGTTTCCCGAATACATAAAATTCATAGAAATTATTTTCTATCCATCAAAATTTACAGAAAAAAATTTACACAGGTGGATAGAAAAGTTCCAAAATTTCGTATGCATGTGTGGCTCACTGGTAAAATGTCTTTTAGTGGTATATCTAATATTCCGCTTATAGTAAAGTCTAAAAGAGCTCGTCCCTGGAGAATTTAAAACCTAATTTTGCCTTCTGTTCACGCATTTAACGCGTGCTCCTACGCATGGGAGGAGACGCGCGGGCAGCGCGGCACCCCCCGGACCCCTCATCAGCCAGTAGCGTGAGGAGCTCATTCGACGGAGCGCCGCGCCCCAGTGCCCTTCAACAGCCCGAAGCACCCGCACGTCAATTTTGTACTCGCGTCTCACATAAATTATACCAGCTGATTACAGTCTACAGTATTTTATTTGGACTAGTTACCCCTGCCTTCGCTAGTTAGGGACTAGGCCGCTCCATATGGTCCTTCGAGCCTCTTCAAAACACAGTGAAGACCGAGTATTGAAGAAATCAAGATTTCGTCGTTACAAGAACGTCGGCGCTTCAATCGTAACGGACTTCGTGCTACGGCCGTCGTTACGAGCTTCAAGTCGGCGCATTCAACGAAGGCGAATTCAAATATTCAACGGGTGCTACGTGTACATCAAGCTTCATCGCGGAACAGGACTTTCAACTTACAGGGCATCGTAATCGTGAGATCGTTCCATATCCATTTTTTTTAATCATCCTTCCAAAATCATTCCATCACAATCATTTTACCATTTTCATCCTCTTCTATCCAGTGCATCCATCAAAATTCATTTCATCTAGCCATTCCATTTCAACCATTTCTTCAAATCATTTTCAGTGCTTTTTTAATTTTTTTTCTACATCAATTTTAAATCATTTCATCATATTTTTACAATTTTCATATCATTCACCCATGTGCATTGCATAAGCCATAAATCATTTTCACTGCCTTTTTTTACATTAATTTAAATCATTCATCCATATTTTTTCAAAAGTTCATATCATTCACCCATGTGCATTCCATAATCCATTAAGCCATCTCCCATGTTCATCAGTGTATTCTTAATTTTAATAAGCTGAAACTTAACATTTTTTTTTCTCTTCACAGGCACACGTATCCCGCACGTGGCACGTGGCGCGCAAAGCATACCTTCTTTTCTTTTCTTGCGTTTTCAATTCTTAACGTTTTCGCTTACGCTAGTTCCTTTTCTAAATTATTCTAAAGCATTTTTCTCAACTTTTTTGCATTTAATTTTTTTTCTTTGCGTCTTCAAGCTTCTATAATGTCGACCGAACGTAAACTAAGCGAATTAAATAGAAAACGTGGTTCGATGAAAGCAAAGCTTACGCAGTTCGCTTCTTATTTGGCCGTTTCCGAAAGCTGTGAGAAGTTGAGTCAATGTCAGCTATCCGAACTTGAAGTCCGTCTTAGTAAATTCCAAAACTTATATAATAAATATGATGCATTGCAGACCGACATAGAACAGTTGGTGGAGGACCCTGATGAGCAGTACGGGGAGCGGGAGCAGTTCGAGAACCAGTACTACGACCTCCTGGCTCGCGCTCGGTGCCTGGTTCCAGCCAGCCGCAAAGCAGCAAGCGGACTCGACAGTTCGACGGTGAGCTCGTGTGACGGGCGCAGGCATGGACACAAAAAGCGAGTTAAGTTACCCACCGTTGAATTACTTACATTTTCTGGCAGCTATCAAAACTGGCTCGAATTTAAAAATATTTTCATTTCTCTCGTACACAACGATGAAGACATGGACAACACTGATAAATTACATTACTTGCGCGCTTCTCTTAAAGATAACGCCTTGTTAGTAATAGACAATTTAGATTTTAAAAGCGAAAATTATAAAATAGCTTGGGAATTATTATGCCAGAGATACGACAACAAGCGCTTATTAATAAATAATCACGTTCAAGCTCTTTTTTCAATAGAATCGTTTAACAAAGAATCAAGTAAGTCATTGCGTCATATCATAGATGTCACTAAAAAAAATTTAAGAGCTTTAGGTACATTACGTTCTGAATCAGTGGATCATTGGCTTGTGGACACACTTATTATACACATTATGACTAGCAAGTTGGACAACGCTACTAAACGACAGTGGGAGGAAAGCAGAAACAATTTGTCAGATTCACCTAATTTACAGTATTTTCTTACTTTTCTTAGCAATCGTGCTGACCTATTAGAGACCATGGAGGAAGCACACATTTCAAAAATAAAATCTGACACTCCTCTCATAAACAAATCCAAAAGCTTCATTGTTGCTACGAACAAGAGTCAACATCCATCTTGTCCTATGTGCAAACAACATCATTTTTTGTTTAGTTGTCCAAATTTTAGAAAATTGTCGGTTCATGAACGCATACTTAAAGTAAATGAGGCTAACGTGTGCATCAATTGCTTACGCCCAGGCCACAAACAGTCTTCATGCCGACTTAGCTGTTGCAAATATTGCAAAGTAAAACACAATACATTATTGCATGTAGAAGAATCACATACATCTCTGTCTCAGGATCACAACGTTGCCTTATCTGCAAATCATGCTTCTCAAACAAACATTGTTTTACTTTCCACAGCGATGGTGAAGGTATTGGATGCAAGCGGGGAGCCACACAATGCCCGAATCCTCTTGGACAACGGTAGTACGGCGAACTTTGTATCTCAGGACCTTCTACACAAGCTGAACATACGTACCCATAGTACGAATTCAAGGGTGATAGGTATAAACAATCTCATATCTAGTAGTTCACAATCATGCACGCTTACTATTGAGTCTTCTATTGGTGGCTATAGGTTGAACATTGACTGTTTCACTTTACCGGAAATCACCTCTTCTTTACCTAATACTTACATCAATATAAGTCAATTAAAACTTCCGTTCGGTATTCGTCTTGCCGATCCAAACTTCAACATTCCGTCATCCATTGACATATTAGTAGGAGCGGAAATATTTTGGAACATTGTAGGCGCGAATAGAATTCATTTGGGTAAAAATAAACCTACCTTGATTGAATCGAAGTTAGGTTGGCTATTATCAGGTGTCATACAAAATAATAATAAAACTTCACCTGTGTGTATGCTCGCTCAAAGTGATCATACTTATACAGATTTAACTCGGTTCTGGGAGCTTGATACAATTCCTACGAAGCATGAATTCACTTCGGAGGAACGCGCATGTGAAGAGAGCTTCGTGAAGTCTACTGTACGTAACTCTAGCGGCCAGTTTGTTGTAACCATACCTTTGAAGGATCAACCCGATGTTTTAGGCAGTTCCTTTCAAATGGCTGAAAATAGATTTTTATGTTTAGAACGCCGTTTAGAACGAGACGCGAATTTTAAGGCTATGTACGTAGATTTCATGGAAGAGTACATCAACCTCGGACACATGACTCCCATACAAACATCTGTGCCACATCCACATTATTATTTACCTCATCATGGCGTTTTGAGAGAGTCAAGCGCAACCACAAAATTAACCCCCGTATTCAAGAACAACACTGTGAGGTGGGTCGGGTAAATCTTTTAACGACATCCAAATGATCGGTCCCACAATTCAAGACGATTTACTTTCTATATTAATTCGGTTTCGTCAGCATAAATTTGTTGTTACAGCAGACATAGAAAAGATGTACCGATTTGTTTGTATCGCGCAAGATCAGTGGCCCTTGCAATTGATTTTGTGGCGTCCTGACTCTACACAACCTCTTAAAACTTATACATTAAACACCGTGACGTACGGCACCGCTTCAGCTCCTTTCTTAGCAACAAGGTGTCTAGTACAATTAGCTCACGAGTGTTCTGACAATAACACAAAACAATCAATATTACACGACTTCTACGTAGACGATTTTCTGTCCGGTACTTCCACAATCAATGACACTATACAATTATGTAAAAACGTAACTTCTGTTTTAAAATCTGCACAATTTAACTTAAGAAAGTGGCATTCAAATTCTAAAGAAATTTTAAAAGCTATTTCCACAAATACACAACAAAATGACTCTGTTAACCTTAATCACAATAATGAATTATCTAAAACACTAGGACTTAACTGGAAATGTTCCGAAGACACATTCTCATTCTCTATAAATTTAACTTGTAATCAAACTGTAACAAAACGTCATATTTTGTCAACTATTGCTCAAATTTTTGATCCTCTTGGCCTAGTCGTTCCTTGTATAGTTGAACCTAAAATTATAATGCAGCAATTATGGTCAAATAAATGTTCTTGGGATGAATGTGTACCAAATGACATACAAAACAACTGGACTAATTTTCAACGTACATTGCCGCTTCTTAATGATTTACAAATTCCACGGTTTGTTGTATGTGACACACCAACTGACATACAGTTACATATATTTTCAGATGCATCGGAAAAGGCTTACGGGGCTTGTGTATATGTCCGCTCAGTCGATAGAAGTGGAACGGTCAGTGTTTATCTATTAGCCGCTAAAAGTAAGATCGCTCCACTTACAACTACCACCGTACCGCGGCTTGAGTTGTGTGGTGCGTTATTAGCAGCGCGATTATATGCAAAGGTTTCAAAGGCTCTTAAATTAAATATTTCTGATTGCATATTTTGGTGCGACTCTACAATAGTTTTAGGTTGGCTTTCTACTAGTCCAAACCAGTTAAAACCTTTTGTACGCCATCGTGTTTGTGAGATTCGGGAAGATTTTGGAATTAACAAGTGGCGCTACATTCCTTCCCACGACAATCCTGCAGATCTCGCCTCGCGTGGACTAAGCGCCGACCGCATAAAGGATTCATCAATGTGGTGGTCAGGACCAAATTTCTTAAAATTAAATTCATCTCATTGGCCTGTCCTTCAACAATCCTTAGAAAATACAACTCTACCAGAATTGAAACAAACATTCTTTTCTGTAGAAGAAAATGATTTTTTTACAACACTTATTCATAAATATTCCTCTTTTTCAAAATTACAACGTGTCACTGCTTATATTCTACGATTTGTAAACAAATGCCGCAAAATTAATTCCAATTCATCATCAAATCATTTATCAAAAATTTAATCTAATTCATCATCTAATTATTTATCGTTATCAGAATTAAATAATTCATCAAATTTACTTTTCAAAATTGTTCAAAGACATTCCTTTCCCAATGAATATAATGTATTAAAGACTGATAAGTCACTACCTTACAAAAATAGACTTCTATGCCTATCACCCTTTTTAGATTCCGATGACATAATTCGTGTTGGAGGCAGACTTCGCAACTCGTTCTATGATTATAATGTCAAACATCCTATCTTGCTTTGTAGTAAACATTATCTGACTACTTTACTGCTCGAAATGTATCATAAAACTCTTTGTCATGCCGGACCACAGTTATTACTTGCTACAGTTAGGCATAATTATTGGATATTAGGTGGTCGGACTCTAGCACGGAAAATAACTCGTTCCTGTGTTAAATGTTGTCGAATAAAGGGTGAAACAGTACAACCCATCATGGGAAATTTACCCAAGGAGCGCTTACATCTAGAATTTCCATTTTTAGACACCGGGGTAGATTATGCTGGGCCAGTTTTGATAGCTAGTCGTAAAGGTAGAGGTTGTCAATTAATAAAATCGTTCATTTGTGTCTTTGTTTGCTTAGCCACACGAGCTGTTCACCTCGAGCTAGTTTCAGACTTGACCAAAGAGGCATTTCGAGCTGCTCTCGACCGCTTTATAGCTCGTAGGGGAAAACCACGCAACATATTTTCTGATAACGGCACTACATTTGTTGGAGCCTTTAATGAACTGACTCAATTTCTTTCACAGGACCTATCTGGTGACCTCTTGGATGGAGGTATCAACTTTTCATTCATCCCGGCCTATAGTCCTCATTTTGGAGCATTATGGGAATCAGCAGTCAAGTCCATTAAATTTCATTTAAGGCGTATTTTAAACTCAACTCATTTAACATTTGAAGAAATGGCTACATGTCTCATTCAAATAGAGGCAATTCTTAATTCCAGGCCTTTAACGCCACTCTCCGATGATCCTTCAGATCTATCCCCGCTAACTCCTGCCCATTTCCTCATTGGACGATCTCTGATCGCGATGCCGCATCCTGATATTACCAGCCAACGGATGACGAGCCTGCAGCGATTCAGACGGATCGAACAACTAAAGCAACACTTTTGGTCCCGCTTCTCTAACGAGTATGTTGTCTCGCTTCAACAGAGAGCAAAATGGTTCCAGTCAAAGGGAGAGCTGCAACTGGGGTCAATGGTCATCGTGAAGGACAAGTCGGCGCCACCACTTCAATGGCTTCTGGGGCGCATCATCGGACTCCTTCCTGGATCGGATAAGGTGGCGCGAGTAGCCGACATTCAAACACGCAAGGGCATCATCCGCAGAGCGTTCAACATGATATGCCCTCTTCCACTTCCTTCATCAAATGTTGAAGAGACTTCAAGGCGGGGAGTATGTTCACGCATTTAACGCGTGCTCCTACGCATGGGAGGAGACGCGCGGGCAGCGCGGCACCCCCCGGACCCCTCATCAGCCAGTAGCGTGAGGAGCTCATTCGACGGAGCGCCGCGCCCCAGTGCCCTTCAACAGCCCGAAGCACCCGCACGTCAATTTTGTACTCGCGTCTCACATAAATTATACCAGCTGATTACAGTCTACAGTATTTTATTTGGACTAGTTACCCCTGCCTTCGCTAGTTAGGGACTAGGCCGCTCCACCTTCTTTTAGGCTTTTATAAAAATAGATATTGAAGTAAATCACTCATCACGATATTAAGTATCTCTTATATTGTCCTCGAATATGATACGAGTAGCATAATTTGATCTCAAATTATGTTATATTTTCCTCATTTAGCCTCCAAAGACACGGCAGCTCACACTGCTTAAAATGTCTTGTTAACGTTGATGCAATATTTAATACGCTAGCTAACAAAACACACGATAAGACAAATTTTGCCTGTATGCAGCTCTTGCCTCTATGTAGTGTAATCCGGTCACACACTACTGCTGGAGCGGTGTTTGCCGAACACTCCACGAATGAGCCCCGAGTAGTTCGTCTCGAGATTTTATATCACGAAGCTTTCTTATAAATTACTTTAAAATAAATTGATACTTTTATACATTTAAAACTTTTTCATTTATTACCATTGTTATTATTATCGCGAATACATTTAATCCTGGAATACGAATATTAGTCGAATCGACTAACACAGCGTAAACATTATGTTGTCTCTTTTTAAATAATGCACCGATTATCTTGACGATTTTTGTTAACTCAATCGGTCATTGGGCGTTAACGTGGACGGCTAATCGTATCGGTAAGTACCGCCATTTTGGAAATACGAGAGTTTTGTTAGTCTGATCGACTAATGATTAGTATTTACGTTACTGTAATGTATGTATTGTAATTATTGTTGTTTTGTATTACGTTTTCAAGCCTTATTTTCTGTTCTTCAGTTTAGAAATGACTTCTTCTCGACCAAGTAATGTGGTACCTACTGACAGATGAAAAGTTAGCTTGTTTTTTGTAATTCTTAAAACACTAGAATTTTTGACCTCTTTTAGATTTAGTACAATGATTAGACGGTTTGTGAAGTTATACTTCTTTAGGCTCGTTATGAAATAAATGGAAATAAAAGCGGCCAAGTGCGAGTCGGACTCGCCCATGAAGGGTTCCGTAGCAGCAAGTAACATAATATAAAAGTTCTTTTAGTTAGTTGTAACTTTGATCGATGTTTTTTGTGGTTTACGATTTATGACGTATTAAAAAAAAACTACTTACTAGATCTCGTTCAAACCAATTTTCGTTGGAAATTTGCATGGTAATGTACATCATATATTTTTTTTAGTTTTATCATTCTCTTATTTTAGAAGTTACAGGGGGGGGGACACACATTTTACCACTTTGGAAGTGTCTCTCGCGCAAACTATTCAGTTTAGAAAAAAATGATATTAGAAACCTCAATATCATTTTTGAAGACCTATCCATAGATACCCCACACGTATGGGTTTGATGAAAAAAACATTTTTGAGTTTCAGTTCTAAGTATGGGGAACCCCCAAAATTTATTGTTTTCTTTCTGTTTTTGTGTGAAAATCTTAATGCGGTTCACAGAATACATCTACTTACCAAGTTTCAACAGTATAGCTCTTATAGTTTCGGAAAAAAGTGGCTGTGACATACGGACGGACAGACAGACAGACAGACAGACAGACATGACGAATCTATAAGGGTTCCGTTTTTTGCCATTCGGCTACGGAACCCTAAAAATGACGAGAGTGAAATTTTAAGATTTGTGACACAGAAGGTGAGGAAAAACGTTACAGGTGATTTTTTAACGCGCGTTTTTAGCAAACGCGTGTTATGAAAAAAATACTATTATTATATTTATTATATTGTTTTTTTTGAAAATTTTTGTTTTGATTTTTTTTTTAATTTCATAAATATGTTTTTTGAAAACTTTTTTAGAGAACTTTTCTGAAAATTGTCTTTTTTTATATTTTTTGATGCCAAAGAAGTATAACTACTCACGCGCGTACATATGTACACGTTTATGTTTTTATTTAAAATACATTATAATAATTATCTAACAGATTTTTTATTTCTTTGCCTAATTACATAATTAACAAAAGTTTGGCGGTTGACTCAAGCAAGACGATTGATGGTAGCTATGAAGGCGTACCCCGAGGAGAAAATAAATAAAAAATTATATAATGGTTTTAATGTACTATTAAAATCAATATTACCAATTTAATCTCTCCGAGAGGTCCTACCAGCTGGTCAGATTAAGTCGCCTTATGAACCGCACCCAGCGTGGGATTGGGGCATTGTAAACGGGTTGGTTTACAATGCCCCAATCAGGCCAAATATGGCTAAAAGTATGAAGATTTCATGCTTTTAAGTAACCGAGCAAAGTCAACTAGCTAGCTAGCCGCTCTATAATAACGCGTGTACGAGCGTTTCCTCATTTTTCTAATCTAAGCACGCCCTCTGTATGCTTTGCTCTCGAGGTTTCATAGCAGACTGCATATTAGCCGAGTTGCAGCTACTGGCTTGCAGTTGTTTCAGCGAAATGTTTATTTTGCACTTCAATAATTACTGCAGCTGCATGTTAAGTAATGCCGGCGTCTATTTTTAGGTGTCATAGGTTTTTTATGAGAATAAAAAGATGATGGTGGTGTAGCTTAGACAGTAACTGTAGTATAGTAGTTTTATTGACTATTTCTTGTGGGCTGGGGATCCGAGCTTCGATTCCCTCTTACGTAACCAATTAATTAGTGAAAAATATAAGTTACGTTGAGAGCAATGTAATGTGCATCAGTGTAGTAATAATGTGTGGTAATAACTCGGACGACATTTCTCTTAACTTCACCTCGTCTCTAAAATCGTTGCTAAAATTAGTGTAAACATACGAGGATAAACATGCCTTAGGTGTAACCCCTTTCATCTTGTTACACTTCACGAAAACCGCATAGCAAATCGAGTCGGTTGACTAGTGGGCTCCGAGGTAGCAATGTGGTATTGTGGCAATATGGTGACGTGGTAACGTGGCAATATGGCAACATGGTGACGTGGCAACAGGGCGACGTTTGCTCGGTCTCAGCGCAAATTAACTTGTTAGTATTTGCCCGCGACACGCGACACGCGACGGGCGCGACCACGGCTCGGTTAATTATTTCAGTTTATATACCGTTGTAGTTTCATACAAGGAGCGTCTTAACCGCGCGTTTGAACGATATTTAGAATCATAGCGAAAGCGATTTATTCAGTAACAGTGCGCATAAATACAAAGAAACAAGGAACTATTTGATTCTATTTATGGTTGGTTTTTATTGATAGCGCATTATAAAATGAAAATAAACAAAATCACAAAGAGATTTACTAAAATAACAATAATTTCATTAAATAAATAAACGGTGAAAGCTTAAAAATATTAATGTAACACAAAAATACGCACATGATCAAGGACGTAAAATAATGGCAATGTGCTGTATATTAGCGGAAGTTTTCATAATATCTCTGCTCCTATATTTTAACGCGTTAATTACCGTATTATTACAGTGTTATTACGCATTTGTGACAAAAAGTAAGCGCGCTCAAATGCGGGCGGTGGTTTCTTCGACACATCAAAGGATTGTAGTTCTGTTAGCCTAATGGTGCTCCCTCACCGGGAGCATTCGCGTGTAATGTAACGTTACAGATTTGAGCATTACATCAGTGAAGGAGGAGAACCGAGCATTACAATGCGCACCTTGTAATGATACAAAACGGGCTTACATCAGTGAAGGAGGAGAACCGAGCATTACAATGCGCACCTTGTAATGATACAATGTGTAATATCTTGATACAACTTGTAACATCACTGCGCTCCACTTCCCGTATAATGTTACATTACACGCGAATGCTCGTCAGTCAGGGAGGTAGTATTGTAATGTAATGCTCAAAGTCGAATCTATAATGTTACATTACACGCGAATGCTCGTCAGTCAGGGAGGTAGTATTGTAATGTAATGCTCAAAGTCGAATCTATAATGTTACATTACACGCGAATGCTTGTCAGTCAGGGAGGTAGTATTGTAATGTAATGCTCAAAGTCGAATCTATAATGTTACATTACACGCGAATGCTTGTCAGTCAGGGAGGTAGTATTGTAATGTAATGCTCAAAGACGAATCTATAATGTTACATTACACGTGAATGCTCCCGGTGAGGGAGCACCATAACGTGCTAAGTAACGTAATTCAGACGCAACCGCTAACATTAACTCAGATATATCTGGGGCATAAAATAGGGCGATTTAATCGCTACTCGTGTGAACTGCGTTAATACCACATTATTTATGGTGACGGAAGTTCTCAATGTTGTTTATTACACCATACCAAGGTCCCATGTTAAGGCTTAACTTTAACATCCAATAATAATAATTATACAAGTTTAAACATGCGCACAGTGGTTTTGAGTTAAGTAAGTTTTAACTAAGTAGTTACATGTTTTATGATAAAATCAACGCCTATGTATAAATAGTGCTAAAATTGTTTGAATTAATCAATAATCAGATACTCCTCGTCAAAAAAATTAAGGCAGCTTTTATATTCGAAGACATATTCCAAATTAAAAGTTATAATGGCTGACAAATTTGGATCATACGGCTGATTGATCAAAGGACTCCGCTTGGAGCCATTCGAGTTCGTGGTCGTAGCGTGCGGCCTTCGAATATAATGAGTTTTTAATTAAAAATGTTATGAAAAATACATAATTATGGTAGGTACACAATTAACTTTGAGTAGAATTGTTTTAACTAATACTTTATTATTATACTAGCAATATGGACTAGGACCTTTTTAAATATTACTAGCTGACCCGGCGAACTTCGTATCGCCTAACAAACTATTTTTTGACGTGATAACGTCTATTAAAACGATGAACTCCGGGCGCACGCACGAAAAAATGTAGCGTTCCGCGAGCGAGAGAGAGGCACGATCGGCTACGATCGGCGTATCGTAGCCGATGCCGTAAGCGATCGTAGTTGAGTGGAGCGGAGCTTTGTCATGACGTTGTCACGTTAAAAATTCCGTCTGTAAACGGACTTTACAGACAACCATTTTTTTTTTCCAAAATAAAAGTAACCAAAGTTACTCCTTATTACATCACCTATCTGCCAGTGAGAGTCCCGTCAAAATCGGTCCAGTTATTTTAGAGATTAGCCGGAAGACAGACAGAACAGACAAAAATTGTGAAAAATGTTGTTTTGGTATATGTATCGTGTATACATCTAAATGCACTTAGTAAAAAGCGGTTATTTTAATATTACAAACAGACACTCCAAGTTTATTTATTTGTATAGATGTCGAAACACCTTACATATTGTGTCAAATATTTAACACAGGATCACATTAAAAATATCTAAAAAATATATTTTGCATGCTAAATTGTCCTATATGCGTCGTTTCCCTAATGCTAGGGGCTGTAACCTCAATTATGTAGTGATTCTCTCTAATGATGTTCCTCCATCAGTTCCGGCTTTCCGTAAAGTTAATGGCCTCGACAACGTTCATGTTGAGGGTAGTGCGAAAGGGCATCGAACCTAATTGGCATACCTACAAGTCCGCCATTTTGAAAAAACCTCGATTCGGCGGCCAGTGATGAAACATGTGTCAATCGATAGACTAAATGATAATGATCAAAAAGTATTCAGTGATGAAATGTCGTAAGTGATATACTTTCTGAGATAAGTGAGTTCAAAACTGTAGAAAAATAAAGCAAAAAACTTCGTTTCGGTGGACATTGATAAATCATATGTGAATCGATAGGCTAAATAATTACAATTAAAAAATATTCAGTGATAAAATGTTGTAAGTGATATACTTCCTGAGATATTTGAGTTCAAAACCGTACAAAATAATGCATTAAAAATTAAAAAATCAAAATAAGTAAATGACTTATTTTGAATTTATTGGGTCAATAATGAAAAATAAGTATATTATGCCATATGTGTATCATACACATATCATACACAGTGTATGTGCTGCATAGGTACTTGATTTATTAATAACGGGTAGGTTTGAAGTAAAAAAAAGCAAAGCAAAAGCAAACTACTAGGTTGTTTTATAAAAAAAATATTTGCCACCAGCGGGTACAGCTTTGGCAATTACTCTAAACCAAAAGTTAAAATTCATTATTGGCTTAGTTTTCTATAATATCATGTCTGACAATCACTGAATCTAAAAATTCCGCTGGTGATAAAGGCAATGTTTCCTGATGTCGAGCCCATGCCAAGAACCATATAACACACATTATATTATGGGAACAACAGGACAAGGTTCTTTTTTCCACTATGCACGAGCAGTACCATCAGCGATTTTATCTCTACCCTTAAGTTGTTTGTTTGACGAATTTGTTTAATTTTTATAATACATAACGTAACTGAGGTAAGGAAAAAAAGTGACCGGTACACTTCAATTGCTGTATCGCCATAAACACTTAACCATAAATACGCCATAAACACTCTGGTCATCCCTCACCTTGATTATGCTGATGTGTGTTGTACAGATTTGTCAGAGGAACTTCTGAATAAATTGGAGCGCCTTCTTAATAACTGTATTAGATATATCTTCGGCTTACGTAAGTATGACCACATTTCCCAGTTCCATTCCTAACTTAAATAGCTACCCATTCGATACAGGCGAAACTTCAGAATTTTCTCAACATTTTATGCTATTTTGAATAATGTGTCTTCTCCTGTTTATTTAAAGGAAACCCACAGCACTGCTTATTTTGGGAATTCCTTTACAATACAGTTAAAACTGTTCTGGAACTTCTTGCTTGTAGACATCAAAAAATCATAGACTACACAAAACTCCTTCAAGAAGTCCGGCAGCACTGAAGCACCTGAAGCAACTAGAATGTTGTCGCCCGTGGTCTTCAACCAGATGTTATATGTATATGTATTTATAAATATTTATTTACTTAATATATAAGATGTTTATATGTAAATATGAATAAAACTGTATTTATTTCATTTTCTTTATGTATTTTGTGATTTTATATGTATATAGTAATTATTCTAAATATTCGTAATATTTCTTAACTGGCATTACACTGATACAGTTACAGATACACTAGAAATAAAAAGACAATTAATTTACAAAATTTTTTTATTTTTGTACGGTTTTGAACTCAAATATCTCAGAAAGCATATCACTTGCGACATTTTATCACTGAATACTTTTTGATCGTAATTACTTAGACTATCGACTGACACATGTTTTATCAATATCGGCCGAAACAATGTTTTTTGCTTTATTTTCCTACGGTTTTGAACTCAAATATCTCAGAAAGTATACCACTTACGACATTTTATCACTGAATACTTTTTGATCACAATCATTTATTCTATCGATTGACACATGTTTCATCACTGGCCGCCGAATCGAGGTTTTTTCAAAATGGCGGACTTGAAGGTATGCCAGGCTCATAGATTACCCCCAATAGATTCCGCATTTATAGTGAATATTTCTTAGACTACAAAGTCACAATTTGGCGGAAGGTGCGGTTTGCGGGGTACGAAACAGATGCGCTGTGATTGGATATTTAAAATTCAAACTTGGAATTTATCGAGCTCAACACTGTCCATAGTGACTGAGTATGTATGATCGATAAATCTTAAGATCAATGTTTGTGATTATCATTATTTACTTTCATCACATTTATAATGAATAACAATACAATATAAATATCGATACCTTTAATATTTTTATTAACAGTGTTTATATTATACAATGTCCGATTAGATAAATCAAATATACAATGCTATTCGCGGCTAATTACATTAAAATAATAACATAACTGTTCGTAGTAGGACTGCTTCTTAGCTTCATGAACTTAAAAACTATATTTTTGGGTTTTTAAGACATCATTTTTAGGAATTATTTTTATTACAAACTAGTTGACCCAACAGATGCTGTCATATCTAAATTTCATTAGGTTTGTTACTTTTCCTTTCGTGTGTATATTATTTTCATCACACTGATGTTTTTTCTGCTACGGTTTCAAAATTTCGATGTTTGTCATTTCATATTATTATTATTTTATTGTTTGGCTAATCCCTTAACTTCCAAATGAAGTATAACAAACCATAATTTATTATAGTAATTCCTAATCACAATTTATTACTTTTGTTATAACAGCATTCCAATATCTCTAACTGTTAACTGGACCCTTATTAATGTACCACATGAAGAACTTCAGACCTCTAGTTTTATTACATTTTTATTTTACTTTAAATTCTCATTACAGTGAATAACTTTTGCTTAGTAGGCAAAATGGTATAAAAAAAGGAAAGAAAAGAAAAATAATTATAATTATAATACGAAAATATGTACAACATATCGAGTTAAGTATATATAATATGTACCTATCTACCTACCTGATATTCGCGCAAATAATAATAAATAATAATATAATCAATATTTAGCTGATTTTCCACATAATTTCTCCATAACTATAGGAAAGCACACGAATTTGAAAGTTTCCATACAATAACATTGTTACTTTTTATACTTAGACAAAGTAAATGTATTCTATTCTTTTCTATTCTATTCTCGATAAGAAGTATAAGACCCATAACAAAACTGGCAAGTATAACTATGATACAACTGAATCCATCAACTGTGATCTGAAAAGTGTGTTGAACAAACGACACTGTATTTGGTAGGAAACCATCCCTGTCCACGGTGTATTGATTCTTTCCATTTTTCCTTTCTCACGGGGCATCTAGGAAATCTATAAAACCATTACCACAATGTTTTTTCATATAATAAATAATGTTATCCTTGACTACAGCAACCTTTGTCCCACTTGTAACCTGTTAAAAATTATTTCATAGCAATATCCTCAAAATGAATATCGATACGTCTTTAAAATGAAAAGTTCACTTCCCTAGTATTGTCTTTAGTCAGAAACAAGATAACTATTTTGAATTAGGAATGAATTTTTTACAAAATGTCACTCTCAAAACCAGCTTAAGTTGAACTCTGCTTCATTATAAGAAAATTTGTAAAATAAATATGAATTACTAACTTATTAAATGATATGGCATCTTTTGGGTAACTGTTTTTTCGAACTGATTTTCCATACCATTTAACAGCCATGGTTTCATCAGCAAATTCTTTTTTGAAATTAATTAAATTCTGAAAGATCCGCTTGTGTATGGGTCGAAGGTCTTGGTCGATACTAATGTCGTGAATGCTAGTATAGCTTTATGTGCATAGCAAAAGCACTTCTATGTTGCCGCGCGTCAGTTGCCTTGTATGCGGTATCTTTTGGAGGTAATCTATGGCCAGGCTCCATACAAAAATGTTGGAAGCCCTTTGATGAGATTTTCAGCTTCTTGACATCGACTTTGGCGATGGCGATAAGATTTCGAACGATGTCACCTGGTTCCTGGCTATGTTACCGAAGAACTCGAAGATCATCTCAGGTGATTTTTGGACAGCCTTGATTTCTGGTTCATCTTGAGCTTCTCAAATCCCAATTTGTTGGTCCGAGGGATCTCCAAGTGTATGTTTGGCGAAGTTGGCATTGATATCACGTGTTTTTAACGTAGTTGCAACCCTGTTGACGAGGTAACAATATTCGCATTCTGATCAATTAGTCTTTTCTACAAAAACCCTCCTCCATTTCGGCAACGGCAGAGTATACCTCATTTAAAAAAAAGTTAAAAGAACCTAATACACATTTTATATTATAAAAGAAGAAAACTCAAATAGGATTCCAATTACTTAAGGTCCAACGAAAAGAAATCATTTTTGTCGTTAAAATATTCTGCGTGCCCGTGCATATTTCATCATGTTCAACAACATTTTTCCCTGAAAACGAACCTTTGATCAATAATGCCTGTCTTTTGTTACCTACTGTTTGTATAATATAAAATATGGTACAAATCCCCATCAATCATGACTACATGGCATGTCTCTAAGCCGTTCACACTAAGTTACTAGTCGTTTATTCAGTTATTTATCTTACTTCTGCTTAACGATAATAGCTTTCGTAAGCGGAAAATGCCACATACGAGGTCTTTGTGGCCATTATTTCAAGGAGACATATTTTATGATCATACCCTTAAAATAGGGTTGTGTGTTTACTTCTTATAGTATTTTGAGTGTATCTGTTTATGTGAGAGTGACTTAAGAGGACACTATTTCAGACATAACAAACCCAAAAAAATTAGAGAATTGATCACCGAGTTATTAAGTTAGTATTAGTCTACTTTGCAACAATCCGCGGATAACATGTATGATGGTATATACTTCAAGACATGCGTGGCACCTCCCTCCCTCCCACAACGGAAACATGCACTACACTAATTAAAAGTATATACCAACATACATACCAGCACCAACACGTGTTTCGCCCCGAAACGGAGCATCATCAGGGTAAGTTGACTCTACGATGGTTAGTCGCAAAGTGAACATCGTTCACTGAGCGTGGCGTATTTATACCCTACTCGCCCACTGGTTATCTAATGACGTTGTTGATAATTAGTGATTCACGCCGGCAGAAACCGGGTCTGACGTAATCTGGTGATTATTACTGTCGAAAATCCTCAGTAAAGGCGAGTTAGATACATTAATTTGTTCATTCAGCAGTGTAAAACTTGGGTTATTATTATGTTTTATTATTTCTAACTGCTCTAGTATATTTAATTTAAAACCCTTTTCCGATTTATGTAATATATTGTATGTATGGTTACTAGTTAAACTGTGACCTGATTCTATTAAATGTTTAGCGAAGTTAGACTTATCCGCGTGACCATTCCTATATGCGGCCATATGTTCCCGGTAACGTGTGTCAAAATTTCTACCAGTTTGACCCACGTACACGCCATTACAATCAGGACAAACAATCTTGTAGACACCTGATTGTTCATGTCTACCCCTTTTATCTTTACAGTTTGTTATAGATTGCAAAGAATTGTTTGTTCTGAATGCAACGAAGATGTTGTTACGACGGAGCGTTTTTGCGATTCGCTCTGAAATTGGACCGAGATAGGTTAAACTAGAACGATATTTATTGGGAGTTATATCTTTGGGAGCCGCATACAAGAGATCACGCACCATTAAGCCTCTCCTCTTACGGATGAGACCATCCACCATCTCCCTACCATACCCATTGGCAACAGCAATGTGATAGATGGTATTTAATTCTTTTTGGTAGTTCCGAGGTGATAATGGAACACACATTAATCTGTTAACATAGCAGTGGAATGCTGCCATTTTATGTTGCCATGGATGGCAGGAGGACGCCGGAATGACAGCATCCGTATATGTTGGTTTGCGGAAAATTTCAAAGTCATGTCTATTGTTTTTCCGAGTAATGGTGAGATCTAAAAAGTTCAAGGAATTATTAACTTCGACTTCAAGTTTGAATTTAATTTTGGGATGGATTTTATTTAATTTATTTACGAAAACGTCCATCCCAAAATTAAATTCAAACTTGAAGTCGAAGTTAATAATTCCTTGAACTTTTTAGATCTCACCATTACTCGGAAAAACAATAGACATGACTTTGAAATTTTCCGCAAACCAACATATACGGATGCTGTCATTCCGGCGTCCTCCTGCCATCCATGGCAACATAAAATGGCAGCATTCCACTGCTATGTTAACAGATTAATGTGTGTTCCATTATCACCTCGGAACTACCAAAAAGAATTAAATACCATCTATCACATTGCTGTTGCCAATGGGTATGGTAGGGAGATGGTGGATGGTCTCATCCGTAAGAGGAGAGGCTTAATGGTGCGTGATCTCTTGTATGCGGCTCCCAAAGATATAACTCCCAATAAATATCGTTCTAGTTTAACCTATCTCGGTCCAATTTCAGAGCGAATCGCAAAAACGCTCCGTCGTAACAACATCTTCGTTGCATTCAGAACAAACAATTCTTTGCAATCTATAACAAACTGTAAAGATAAAAGGGGTAGACATGAACAATCAGGTGTCTACAAGATTGTTTGTCCTGATTGTAATGGCGTGTACGTGGGTCAAACTGGTAGAAATTTTGACACACGTTACCGGGAACATATGGCCGCATATAGGAATGGTCACGCGGATAAGTCTAACTTCGCTAAACATTTAATAGAATCAGGTCACAGTTTAACTAGTAACCATACATACAATATATTACATAAATCGGAAAAGGGTTTTAAATTAAATATACTAGAGCAGTTAGAAATAATAAAACATAATAATAACCCAAGTTTTACACTGCTGAATGAACAAATTAATGTATCTAACTCGCCTTTACTGAGGATTTTCGACAGTAATAATCACCAGATTACGTCAGACCCGGTTTCTGCCGGCGTGAATCACTAATTATCAACAACGTCATTAGATAACCAGTGGGCGAGTAGGGTATAAATACGCCACGCTCAGTGAACGATGTTCACTTTGCGACTAACCATCGTAGAGTCAACTTACCCTGATGATGCTCCGTTTCGGGGCGAAACACGTGTTGGTGCTGGTATGTATGTTGGTATATACTTTTAATTAGTGTAGTGCATGTTTCCGTTGTGGGAGGGAGGGAGGTGCCACGCATGTCTTGAAGTATATACCATCATACATGTTATCCGCGGATTGTTGCAAAGTAGACTAATACTAACTTAATAACAATGGATTTCCGCAAAGTAACGCCTGATACTATTAACTTGATCACCGAGTATCAGAATGGCAAAATGGAACAAGGCATTGATTAACTACCGTGGATGTATGGTTGCGTTCTGTAAAGTAGTAAAATGTTCAAGTTATTGTTATACGACCCATGTGGCGCAATGGTTACCATGCCGGATCGCCGCACCGAGGGTCCTGGGTTCGATTCCCAGCGAGGCGGAAATTTGAATGATGAGTTTGAATTTTGAAGTTTGAAGTTTGAAGTTTGAAATTTGAGTTCTCGGTCTGGGTGTATTGTCCTTGTCTATGTTGTGTGTTGTCCCTGGCACCCACGACACAGGGAATCCTAGTGTGGGGCTATGAGTGTGAAGCGTTATTATTATTGTTATTGATATATTCAATTCAAAGATTAAGTATGTTTGCACAGTTACTCATTTTAAATTACATTGGATTGGCGCCCAACGTGGGACCAACCGTTTACGTCACGTTAAATTAGATTGGAATCGATTTCGCGGTATGCTCGGCCGTTTGGACCAATTGGGTGTGCCTCTGATAAGTAAGCAAACATCATAATTATGTGTCAAGAATTTTGAGATATTATTCACTTGAAGGTTTATAATTTTAATGGTCAATTTCTCTTTTATTACCAACATTGTTGTATTATGTTTAGATTCAGTATTATAATAATATTATAAATGTGAAACTTTATGAGGATATCACGGACCTAAAAAAAAGACGGACGTAATCCCAACAACAAATTCAGTAAAGCACCCATATTAATACCAACTCTCTATTCGTACAAGTACACACACCAACACATAGACACTTCAGTGCTTCAATCCCGAATCAAAAATTACGCACACATGGTAAGCGGGCGGCCATTGCTATGCTTCACTCTCGATTAGACGAGGTTACGTCCGTCTCTTTCCAGGTCCGTGGAGGATAATAAAATTATATAAATGTTTATTATTCTTCACCGCAAAAACCACGAAACAGATTTTCATTAAATTAAGCACACAGGTCTACTATGATCTGGAATAAAATATAGGATAAATAATAATTTCGAAAAACGTGCGTAAAGCCGTGGGCAGGCACTTATATAATTTTACGCTTATCGGTGTTAAAAATAACAAGAATAAATGAAAA
Organism: Thymelicus acteon; assembly: GCA_951805285.1. Lineage (NCBI taxonomy): Eukaryota > Metazoa > Arthropoda > Insecta > Lepidoptera > Hesperiidae > Thymelicus > Thymelicus acteon. The sequence goes on from OX638217.1 coordinate 19,764,945, forward strand.
AAAAAATCAGAAGTAGGAAGTAAGAAGCATTCACCATATTATTATAATGAAATCTTTTGTGTAGGAAAATCCAGTTCAAATTAACGATGAGGACTGAGATTTCGCCGAACATGAGTAATAGCCAACAGTGTAAAGAAACTTGATCATCTGTCTAGTTGGCAAAACTGCGAAATAATATGAAAATTCGTGAGTACTTCGATAATACTTCGTTAACACTACACTAATTTATTTCATCATTAAAGATATTCAAGGCCACCAACAGAACGAAACAGAACATAAAGAAAAAATAAGCTCTAATTATAATTCTACGCAGAAATTCATAAGTCATTGGGTTTTGGAGGCAACTGAAAAAATAATCACCACGGGTGAAGTTCCAAACCGAACGAGTAATGAGAAGAATTTCCGAGGCGTCTAGCGACTTCGGGAACAAAAAAGTTGAGGGCGGAAAAGTTTTTCGATCGGTAACGTGAAACCAAAAACTTCGGCGCGTAGTGATGCCAAGTTTGGACTTCGTTGACCCATTTTTTTGACGACTCAGTGAAAGTAGATTTCTTTGTATCGGCTGTGCATTCTAGAAGTTCCCATGTTTGGTTAACTTACTCCTGTCAAAATGTTCGTAATATTTCATTGCTCTGATTGAATCGTCTTTCGATTCGGTTTGAGTTTCAGAGCTTATGATTATTTTTTCAAATGTTGCCTGCAGTTACACAAAAATAATACAATATTTATTAGATGATGTCAAAATCAATCAAGTCAAAAATCTTTTTTCATATAGGTATCACTGATACACTCATACACGTCATTTTTTTAATGTACCAGCTTTTCGGAAAGGTGCTTTGTCATGGAGGAGGAGAAAAGCCGTAAAGAAACTCCTCAGCACATCTTTTAAAATAATGAAAAGTTACATAATATGTTCTAACCTACGCGAAACTGGATGCGGCATTAATTTCCAGGCGTCTTTGTCATTAATATTCATTTATACTATAGTATTCTTTGTCTACTAGCTGATATTTCATTACACATATCTCTTAAACATTTGGATAGGCAAATCACGTATTATTGACTTAGGTAATTTATAGAAAAAAAAAGTACACCGAGCCCCATATAAGAACGTTGTACCCTACTTAGGCGAAAAGAAGACGTCACCAAATTATGTCTATTTCTAGTTAGATGATTATGCATATCACTATTCTGCTTGAACATTCCCGAGTTGTTTTTTTATGAATATAATATTACTCTAAATAAATTGAGAGGCTACTGTTAAAGTTTCTCACAATTGAAAATTTGAATTTTTGGTGTCATCAATAATGCGAACTAATTAGGTATGAAATACTATTTAACATCAAATTAGGATACCTTTATTTTGGAGCAAACATTTTGACTCAACCTATGCCGGTATTTTCATTGAAAAATAGTGCTAACGTCAAAATTCAAAATTTCCATCTGACCTTTCGAGGCGGACGGATGAAAAAACCAAGGAATATTATAGTATATTCAGCTTTCCATAAAAAAATGTTGTCCTTTGTCAAAGAAGCTTACATCTGAACCCATATAATTCATGTCCGATACAGATATAAATTATTTACCTTATTGCCTTGGCAGTCCTGGCACCCTACAGCGACGGAATAAAAAAATACTAAGACGATGACGAATACGCGGCATGAATATTGTGAAGGTAATTTATTTTTTGTGAAAATGAGATTTCCGACTTCGACCAAGGAAACGTTACGTTATAATCTTAAATTAAATTAAAAAAACCCCGACAGTTTCATTTATACTAAACATAGCTAAGAACTTTCTAGATTTAGTCACCTTTCTTAAAAAAAAACTAGATCAAAATCGTTTCATCCGTTTGGGAGCTACGATGCCACAAACAGACATACAGATCCCACCAAAAACATTCTGTAAAAAACTAGCCAAGTCTCGATGGAGCTGCTTGTTTATCTCTAAAAAGTAATGAAATCTAGACAAAGTAGTGCCAAGTCTAAGGTTCCTTACTGCGATTTCTTTATTATTATAGTTAATGTTGTGTGACTTGGCCGTGGTTCTGGCGACAGATTAATGCAATGGTGTCATGGAGCACCTGGTTTTGTACCCTTGTGTACCCTTCAACGGCCAAGCCACACAACATTAACTATAATAATAAAGAAATCGCAGTAAGGAACCTTAGACTTGGCACGACTTTGTCTAGATTTCATTACTTTTTAGAGATAAACAAGCAGCTCCATCGAGACTTGGCTAGTTTTTTACAGAATGTTTTTGGTGGCATTTCACTTCTTTTTGTAGAAACGTATTGATTTATTTTATTAGATTTTCTTACTAGTTTGGTTGGGCTCTTGGGTTTTCTAATCAGGGTCACCAGGTACTCCAGATCTTCGATTATCCTAGTTTTTATAGTTTTTCCTTTATGTGGCCATTAAACCCTAACTCTGTACCAAATTTCAGCTCTCTGAGTTTATGGGAAGTACTAGTTCTATTCTGATGATCATGAGTGAGTGAGTGCCATAAATACGAAACTTTGCTTTCGCTTAACTTCGGAAATAAATGACTTACAGACTTGAAATTTTGGATTTTAAGTATGTGATTATAGCTTACTAGATGAAGAAAATTTCTGCGTTCTGGTCTTATCCAGAGATTCTCAAATAGGGGCCTGAAAATGCGGCGAAATGGTTCCAGTAAAGGATGGTACGGCAGTGTTTGCTTCGCGCTCGACTTGACTGCTGTGCCCCCCGTCAAACTTGTAACATCGCTCTTTTTTCGTCGTGGGTTAAATAAAAATAAATGTAAAATAAACAAAATCACATTAATGTATTTACTTCAAAAAAGATGTTTCTGCTTTATATTAGCCTTATGTTACATTCCTTTCATTTGATATAATTGCAAAATTTCCACCTTAGATAACATAGGTACTGCTAAATAGCAGTTCAGTCAAATCTTCGCATTCACCAATAGCAGGTTGAATTACTAACATAGACAGAACACAGGAAACGAACCAATTAAACCTGGCTTAGCATAAACCTGGCTTAGCACTAAATCAAGAACCGTTACAGTTAAAAGGCAAAATATCGATGATTTTTAGATAATAATACATCACACAGAATTCATCACAATTGTATAATTATCCATACACACTCTTTCTCTAGAAATTAGCGCTCTGCACGCGTTTTCCGAGATATTAAGTACCATATAATATCTTGCCACTACCTGTGTGCTAAATTTCATCAAAATCCGTTCAGTAGTTTTGCGTGAAAGAGTTACAAAGTTTCATCCTTCTTTCTCCTCATAAACCCTCATATTTTAAAATAATAAACAACACTTCACACTCATAGCCACACACTAAGTTTACCTGTGTCGTGGGTGCCATGGACAACACTAGACAAGGACATTCACACCCAGACCGAGAACAGAAATTCAAACTCGTCATTCAAATTTCGTCGGGTCGTCAATTTCATAAAATTAGGAGGACTTACGCCCCAACTGAGAGTCACTAATGGTTACTTAAATCGCTCCTTAGTACAGAATTTGTATGGTGATTCTTTACTAAGGAGCGATTAAAATAACTATTAGTAACTCTGAGTTGGGCCGTTAGATCACTGAACCGTTGCAAGGGGGACTCAAACTATGGAAGAGACATGATACCATCAATGGTAAACATGTCAATAATTATTATTGTTATAGTTTTAATTCTAAATTAGTAAAACTAACTCATTCCTCATTGTTACAAGATTATTAAAAGAAAATACACTCAAATAGGGCCTCCAATTAACATGTCATATGTATCATATTTTCAGCGATTTTGAATACGGCATCGGGTGAAGTATGGTAGTGAGTATTTTATATCCAGAACATTTTATTAACTCGCTACATTCAGAATTTCAAGCACCCGCACTCATACTTGTAACATAAATTGTAACTGAGGCTCACCGTGAGAGTATTCCTGTTGAAATTAAATAAAAATCGCAATGAAAATCTCTTAAGCGGACCATTTTATTTCATATTCTGATTTGTGAATTTATCTAATATATTTTTAAGACGTGGTTTTAAACTTAACTAATCATACATCATGAAGGAAAAGTAACACTTGGAATTTTGATAGGACAATGTCTGTCGGGTCATTGTATATCATCATCATCATCGGGTCATCGGGTAATGTTAGAGATTATTTCTTCAACTTCAAGAAACTTCAAGTATGGAAACTTTCCAAAAAAGTTATGTTTCGAATCTAGGGAAATAAACCTAAGAGTAATGATATTGTAATCACTTCATTTGTTATTCTTTTAAACAAAATGTTTAAATGGCTATTCGGCTTCTATGTCTTCTGTAGCGAAACATTGTTTTCAAATTTATCAATCATACAAAGATTATTAACATTATTAACTGCTCTTAAGATAATTATGTATGTATCAACAAAACCACTGCAGGGTTCTTCTATAATCTACACCCATTTTAGAGCATTGATATTATTATTCATTTTAGGGAACGCATCAAATCATCTAAATACATCGTGTATTTCGGAAGATTTACGCTATATTCAAGATAAATTTTCTTCGTAGAAAACCGCCTTAGAACACTTTTTTTTTAAATCCGCACCTGATTCGACAACAATTTATATCATCATAAAAATAAGAGCATATTGCCGTTAGGAGCGGCGATAACGTTTCTTGAATGTCGCGTCTAGGGACGCTCCCTTAGTGTATCTATGATATTTTCAAGCATTATTGTAAATTTCGCGAGAAGACGGTATATAACCTGCGTACGCCGTTTGGGACACGATGAGTTATGAGATCCTCTCCGACATTTATAAGCTGTGAGGAAAAATACGAGAATTAGACTTGAGCGGCGGTGGTTGGAAGGTTTGTGAAATACGTGAGGCAACAAGACAGTTTTGTATAATAAACGCGCATACACTCACAGAGTATCTCAAAAACATTGAGAACTATTTCGACGCTTGAAAGGCAAAAATTACCAAGCGAGTTGACAACTTTAGACTACCTAGTTACGAATAGCCCTCTTTCCCCTACTGCTGTTTCAGCATTAGCATAGTTAGTTCTAAGAACGTAATGTGAAGGCTCAGCGAATGTGCTCGGCCCACCGGATGAGCCCACCATGATTATAGAGAGAGTATTAAACCAGCCTCCAAATCGGCAATACGTCTTTTTATTTCAGTCCAAATCCGGAATTTATTTAGATTAATTTAAATCATTATAATTAAATAGTTATTGGTTACACGCTCCAAACCAAAAGTACCTACATCATTTTAGTTTTTAATTTTAGAAAAAAAAATCGTAGAAAATCGCCTATTAGTCATAATGCTTAATAAAGCGATTTTTTACGTTTTTTTTTTCTAAAATTAAAAACTAAAATGCTCTAGTGTAAACCTGTCAACATGCCGCTTGGTAATTTTTGCCTTACAAGCGTCGATTTGTCACATAATACACTCGCTTGTTAACTACACGTTAAGGAAGTAAAATAAATCTATCGTCATTTAAGTATTTATTGATAAAAATGTTTTTGTATGTCGGGTTCTACTCCTATTGTTTTCCAATCATCCGCCATCATTCTCTCGAGGCTAGTAAGCTGACAGCTTGGGCCGACAAAGCAAAAGAACAAAATATCAAATTGACTTAATAGTACGTTATTCTACGTCCATTTTCTATAAGGGTACTAAGGTAAGGTAAGGTTCTATACAGGTACGTTTAGAGCGTGAAAAGGATAAATATTATAGGTATGCATCTAAGGAACAAACCCTGAAACCATAAGATATTTATTTCAGTAGTTTTGATACGATATTTTTTTAATAATGAAAGGATTCCACCAATAACATATTTGTTTTCAGAATTTGCTGATATTATTATTTTATTTTTATTGGGTAAAAGCATCATCTTAGTTGTGAAAGAAAAACAAAATACGTCGTAACAATTATTCAGTTTCAGTTCCTTAAAAACTGATAACAAATTCACAATAAAGTTACTAATTTATTTATCATTATTTTTCAAACGTATCCCCAATATTATGTATTTATTCCATAATTATATCAACAAACATGTAAACAACAGAATTTCCTACGTTAAAAATAAACAAGCGTAGGATGTGATTAGGCAGGAGTGAACAACTCCCAGTGAGAGAATAAGAAAGGATGGAGGTAAAGTATCGACCCTTGGGGGACGCCCTAAATTCAGGGAACTAAAATATTGGAATATAAAGTAAACAAGCTTGGGAAATGCATATGAATCAGGGTTTTACAGGTCAGAATAGGTGTACAGGTACAAATTGAAATTTGTCTTCAAAACACTTAAGTATTTTGCCTACATTTTACATTCAAATGCTTATTCAAGATCATATAAGTGTTGATATAAAGAAAATATAGTTACTATAACGTTATAATTATAGCATTGATTGGAGATAAGTAGACGCATGGAAAAACTGTATTTTATAAAGTCCAAATAAATTAGATGAAACTACAAATGTATTAATACATTAAAATAAACGGCGGCTTCGATTCCATTCCACAATTTTCTTTGCGGACTCGCATTCAATCTGAATTAAGGTCGTGAAAATTGAGGTCGGAACAAATATACATTTTCATTCAATAACGTTATAATAAAACCGCTGCCACAAATTGAATACTAGCAGCGCCCTGCTCTAGTTTACGTAGCAACCTGATCTGATGTCAGTTTGAAACGAAGTAAACTATGTTAAAATATTCACCTATTCATTGTATTATAAAACTAAACTACAATAGCACAGAGAAACTCCTAAAATAAATATAGCTCTTATAATAAATTACACACACAAACACACTTGCGTCTATTATTAAAGAAGAGAGGGCCACTTGCAAAAAAACCTTTCATTTTATATGTTTATTAAGTGGTCTCAACCACTTTTTGATAAATAAAGATAGACAAATAAAGATTCTTGTATTTTTTGTATTTGTATTTGTATTGTGTAGTTGTATTTGAAAATCCGTTCAGCAGTGGTTGAGTGAAAGGGTCAATGATATTATTGTATAATGTAAAAAGGTAGATACATAATGTCACTAGCGCGCCGACGATGCAGAGCCTAAGAACAGGCAATTGACCGTTCTGCTCGCAGTCGCTCTATCAATACAAGACGATACGCACGCTTTTGTTGTTGTCAGAAGTGCTTGACATTTGACATCCAACGTTAAAATGCCTTCGTGTATTAAACCAATGTGATTGGTGTAGTGAAACAAAAGATAAACGTGTGTGTGTTGTAGCTTTTTTCGGAACAGATTTTTTGGTTGATTTGTAAGGTTATAACGTATCTATATTTTTTTAAATATATAAATTGGAAAGAGTAACAAAAATCTTTACAAACTACAGTATCAGTAGGATTTTGTATACGATGAGAAGATACCTTGTACACTACACTGATACACTAATAAGGACAAATTACCGCTTAAAATGATTGTGACGTATTACTTATTGTAAAATATTATTTTAAAAGTATCTGAAGAAATAACAAGTAGGTACCTAGTTGCGATAATTATCAGGTGATATTTATCAGGATGTTAAATTATTTTTCAATGATTTCAGGTGGATTATAATTTGTCACTGTCATTAACTCGACGGCAAAGGGATTATTTTCAGCTTCGGAATTTACTTTTTACCATCATAACGCTTTTAATTAGTTAATTATCAGGAGGCAACCGACTTTAGTGAAAAGTCCCTTAATGATATTACTTTATTATTATATTTTAATGATTGGAGCTCCATAGCATCTTTCATGTATATATCTTTTTTATCATAATTTGTCATAAAAGCTCCAAACGAGGTCAGATCCTAAAACATAAATGTTTGTACTTTGTACCGATATTTTGTTACCGAAAAAAGTCTCTATATTATTACACCCGTATTCAGAAACGACACTATGAAGCCTCAGTGTTGCGAGTGTATAGTGTCATTAATTCAAACAATACTTGAGAGAAATTTTTCACTATGCGTTTGTCAAAATAATATATATTACTATGACCGCTTCTTCATTGGATGATATGACAACATGAGCTGTATAATTCAAGTGGCGCTGCCACACTGCAGTTATAGTACTATGTTTTGAAACGTTACTAGGTGTATTTACCGCTGTGGTACTACCATTACCCTCCAAGTCACTCGCGCACACATGGAAGTTTACATATGTGTGTACAGTGTACACATACATAATACAGAATAATGGAGGCCATACACGATCAAGTGTACTTGTCAAGTCTGCAGTATGACTTGACGCGGCATCCAGTGTGCATGAGATAGCTATATGGCCAGATCGCTATACCGTGGCCATACACGATCAAGTATACTGAATGCCGCGTCAAGTCCACTGCAAACTTGACAAGTATACTTGAAGTTTAGTCTTGTTTATATTTACAACTAGCTGACCCGGCGAACTTCGTATCACCTAATACACTACTTTTTTCTAAAATAAAAGTAGCCTAAGTTACTCCTTGTTACATCAGCTATCTGCCAGTGAAGGTCCCATCAAAATCGGTCCAGCCATTTCAGAGATTAGCCGGAACAAACTGACAGACAGACAAAAATTGTAAAAAAATGTTGTTTTGGTATATGTACCGTGTATACATCGTTTTATTTATTTGTATAGATGTACAGATTGCTGTTCTGTAACAAATTAAATCAGTTCACATCGCAGATTCGAAAGTTCCAAAGATTTTACTTTATACGAACACTTTCACAAAGAATAAATATTTTGACAATGAATCTCTCGTACTTTATTAAATCCGCGTTTACTTGAATATTTTATGTACATATTTGAAAGCAAGGTTGATTTCGTTTTCCCGATAACAAAATGGAGGTTCTGTTAAAACAACTCAACTTTATTTACTTGCGAGAAGCAAGCTCCTTGGAAATACATCCTTCCAGTTATCGACAACAATTACGAGACTGGCTGAGTAATAATTTCTTTGAAAACTATTACGCAGTATATTATAATGAAGAATAATTTAGAAAGCGGGTTTTACTCGTTTGTTGACTCAACGTAGAATTAATAAGAAAATGCTTTGAAATTGCTTGAGTTTATATAATTATATTTTGACTGGTGTCCGTAAATTCGACCTATTTTATCCGTTTAAGGGGCCATCCATAAATTACGTCACATGTTAAGGGGAGGGGAGGTCTATGTTGTGTGACATTGTGTGACAAAGGGTGGGGGGAGGTCCTAAATTTCGTGACATTTCAAAATCGAATAATTGGTATTTATAGGTAAATATTAAAAAACAATTAAAGGAAATAAAACTTATTTCGGAACTGCGTCATAATATGTGACGTCACACTAGGGGGGAGATCTCACAAATGTGACCAGCTGTGACAAGGAGGAGAGAGGGGTCAAAAAGTCATGAAATTAGTGTGACGTAATTTATGGACCTAAGGTATTAATTCTCATAAATCCTTCCTTAGTGCTCTTTCTCACTACGATAAAGGACCTTTAAACAAAGTTTCATGTTTCTTCGTCCACTGGTTTCTGCTGTCACTCAACTCACTAAAGCCACTGTTAGTGTTTTAAAGTAGCCATTGTAGATTAACGCCCCAACTCAGAGTCACTAATGGTTACTTTAATCGCTCCTTAATAAAAATCACTATACAAATTCTTTACTCAGGAGCAAATTAACCGGTAGTGACTCTGGCTTGGAGCGTTAGAGGCTTTTCGAAAAATCTTGACAAGATTAGGTACTTAGGGTAATAGTAACAGCTATCTTTGCTCCTATTAGCTATATAACTAAACTAGCTGACCCGGCAAACTAGTATCGCCTAACAAACTATTTTTTTTTTCTAAAATAAAAGTAGCCCAAGTTACTCCTTGTTATATCTGCTATCTGCCAGTGAAAGTCCCGTCAAAATCGGTCTAGCCATTTCAGGGATTAGCCGGAACAAACAGACAGACAGACAAAAATTGTAAAAAATGTTGTTTTGGTATATGTACCGTGTATACATCCAAATGCACCTAGTAAAAAGCGATTATTTTAATATTACAAACAGACACTCCAATTCTATTTATTTGTATGTATGTATGTATGTATGTATAGATGTATAGATAATATAAATTATGGAGGATATTTCCTATTTCAACGTGTTCGCTACTGATAGTGCTAAGAAAGTATTTTTTGGAAATTCAGTACTTTACCTCGCGCATATAACAACTTGAAATCTGTGAATATAAGTACCAATGCAAACAATTTAGGTAGAGGTTTAAGAACTTATCAAAACAACCGCAGGTTAACCCTGCGTGGCTCTTAATGATATAAGAAAAAACATACAAAATACCCACAGAAAACAGAAAGCACAGAAAGAGGCGTAAAATCTACACTATAGCTTAAATATAGCTTATTTAACGTGGATGTCTACAACAAAAGAGTGAATAGGCTTATACTGTGTTAGTACGCTCACCCATTATGGACCATATTTGTAGTCAAGCATTATTTTTGAAGTTATACTTCTTATGCGACTTGCAAAAAGGTTGCGTTAAACGTTTGCGCTACCATGGAGGGGGTATGAAAGCATGTATAGATGGCCCTAGCTTCTTATTATCTTTACCTCTTTTAAAATTTAATATTATTACTTATAAAAATCTCACAGAGTCTCAACAGAGTCATTCAGGTTCATGAACAACACCATCTAGTTTGTACTTGTGTAAACATAGGTAGTACATATTAAAATTTAATGTTATTACTTATACAAATCTCACAGAGTCTCAACAGCGTGGTTCAGGTTCCTGAACAACGCCATCTAGTTTGTACTTGTTTATTTTTATTTGGTACAAAAATAGTTTATGAAACATAATTAAAACTGATACACGTTATTAAATTAAATATTTATTTAATTATGTCAAAGAAGTATAACTTTTCACGCGCGTACAAAAGTACACGCACCCTTTATTAATTCAAAGAAGACTAATTACAGTATAAATTATAGAACTTCTAATAAGTAAAAGTAACCGGTGTATGAATCGTCAATAACAAATCAATATTTCAAATAAATTCCGATATGTCGGCGAGCGACCTCTTTGGTTCTACAACGATGCAGATGCTGTAATGCAAGAAGAGTCATGAAGAAAACTAAATATTTAGAATAAGGAATATTATCTCAATCTATTTGGAACATACGTAGGAGGATTCGATTATTGATCACGGAGTAGTAGAGATTGTTATTGATGTGAACGTTAGGAGAACCGGGAATATATCATGGAGCACAATGATATTGTGTGTAAAGAGAGGAATATCTTTGATGGAGCAAAATAAAAGGAGGATTATTTGATAACCAATACCGCAGTATACCCCTTCTCATTTAAATACATAACGTAAGTACATATAAAAGCTAAAACCTGATTATGTATAGTATGTAGGTATGTAAAAATTGCGCTGTGAACAGAAAATGGCCTATTAATGTCCTTAAGCCCTTTCATTTAATATTCAACGAGCACAATTAATCGATGGATGACGCTACCTGTCGATCGATAAGTGGTGTATTAGCTATCTGTGAAAACAGATAAAAATTACCTACATCGGATGATAAAGATTATGTTTACTTAATTGTTGTGGGAAACGTTCTAATAATGGAACCTACTAAAGTGTACTGAAAGTCGATGGGTCGAGTTGTGTGCCTAGTTACTAATAAATTTTTTTAGAGTATAGACAGGAGGTTGCGTTCAGTTGTCAGTCTTCTAAAAGACTTCGCACTCTTAAAACTGAGTCAATATTTGTTTTCTTAATAAAACCAAATTTTTAATTCAAAAATACCAGATTCCCATTCCAAAGGAACTGATTTGGAAAATATTCATATTTAATGTAAGTACGTAATGAACGTGTTTACAGGTGCAAAAGCGGCAATAAATATATTTTTACGCGCTGCAATTAAGTCATTAAATCGGCTATTAAGCCGATTGCGAATCAAACGCCCCATTGCGCCATCGATCTATGGAGATTAAACGCATTAGCATAATTCAAATACGGTAAAGCCATCATTGTTACATAAGGTATTATTAATTATTTATCATATTCAATATTCATCGCCTTTTTCGTATGGTTTAAAGGGCCTCTAGTCCATTGAAAAGTTACATTTGGGATTGCGTTTTTTAGAGGACGCAATTTTATTTTTTTGATGTGTAGGGGGGGTCAGTGTACAGCTAAAACCAAGTTTGTGGGGTCACCACCCTTGTCCCACGGCCGCCATCTTGAAAATAGGGGTTGAAATGGTTTTTAAGATATATCTCTTAAACTATTTATTTAATAAAAAAAAATTGTAAATATTTTTTGTTGCAAATTAAATTCTCTACAACTTTGGTCCAGTAACTTTTTGTCGTAAAACTATAAATAAAAAAGTTATAAGCGAAAATGTGAACATTTTCTATACATTTAAGTGACATCAAAAGCAGGCTAGAGCGTGAAATTATGCAAAGAAGGATACATTTGTATGAAAATTATTATTTTTTGTATGGCAATTATACTAAAATTCATTTCCACCAAAGTGTGCGATCTGTAAGATCCAACAATAGTCCAGCAGATTTAAATAACATCAAAAAGCGGCCAAGTGCGAGTCGGACTCGCCCATGAAAGGTTCCGTAGCAGCAACTAACATAATATAAAAGTTCTTGTAGTTCGTTGTAACTTTGATCAATGTTTTTTGCGGTTTACGATTTATGACGTATTAAAAAAAAACTACTTGCTAGATCTCATTCAAACCAATTTTCTTTGGAAGTTTTCATGGTAATGTACATCATATATTTTTTTTGTTTTATCATTCTCTTATTTTAGAAGTTACAGGGGGTGGGGACACACATTTTATCACTTTGGAAGTGTCTCTCGCGCAAACTATTCAGTTTAGAAAAAAATGATATCAGAAACCTCAATATCATTTTTGAAGACCTATCCATTGATACCCCACACGAATGGGTTTGATGAAAAAAATATTTTTGAGTTTCAGTTCAAAGTATGGGGAACCCCCAAAATTTACTGTCTTTTTTCTATTTTTGTGTGAAAATCTTAATGCGGTTCACAGAATACATCTACTTACCAAGTTTCAACAGTATAGCTCTTATAGTTTCGGAAAAAAGTGGCTGTGACATACGGACGGACAGACAGACAGACAGACAGACAGACAGACATGACGAATCCATAAGGGTTCCGTTTTTTGCCATTCGGCTACGGAACCCTAAAAACAGGCTAGAGCTTGAAATTATGCATCGAAGGATACATTTGTATGAAAATTATTATTTTTTGTATGGCAATACTGAAATTTATTTCCACCAAAGTGTACGATCTGTAAGATCTAACAATAGTTCTATGCATTTAAATGACATCAAAAGCAGGCAAGAGCTTGAAATAATGCATAGAAGGATACATTTTTTTTCTGAACATTTTCGCTTATAACTTTTTTATTTATAGTTTTTATTTTTTACCCACGACACCTGAATTTTTAAAATCTCGGCTTCTAAGCAACGTACCACGACAAAACACGGGCCAGGTTTTAAGTTAGATCTCCTGTAATACAATACTGAAAACCGAATCCAATTTTTTCCAGTACTTTTTGCATGATTTGCGATTAAATATTATAGACAAAACGACACAAATTTTAAACATGATTGTTTTTGCTTCTGTTGTTCCTACAAAGATCACTCGTATTATTGTTATTTTTAATATCTGCTTTTACAAGTACCTGTTACAATTTAATTACACTTAGTTACAAATTATTATTGTTTTCTGCCTCTTACGTGTTGAATTTTTAGTAAGCGCAGATTTTTACTAAACTTGGACGCACCATAATTTGGAAACTATAATTTGTATGAAAATGGATGGAGCGACTTATTTGTAGGTAATTTATCACTAAATAATTTACTCCTTGACCATTTTATTCTAACTTGTATTGTTTTTTTGAAAATTAAGAAAATCTTTAAAAAGGGACACATTTAAGGGGAGAGGGGGAGTTGTGGACGGGGGAGGGAGGGGGAGACTTATTTTTTTAATGTACTAGCCTATATGTACAACATAGCAACAGTTTCATATAATTATAAATATTGCTCGCCCATACATTGAAATCTAGAATGAATGGACTATAAATAACTATATGAATTCAAAATTTTCTTCACATGTGGTGGTCTTCAAACATCAGAGAGCACAGCTCAAGAACTAATATAATATCCAATAAACTGGCATAGCTGTTTTAACATTGATGGTGTCGGAGAGGTGAAAACCCCCACTCCCCCGCGTCCTATTTACCGAATGTAAATGAACAATATTTTACGTTTAATATTTGTAAGAATAATAAAGTAATAAATTAATTTTAATATCGTTGAAACAATGGTTCGTTTGTTCCATAATACGTGATCATGCCGACTGGACGTGGGTTGCAGGCGAAGTTACCTATGTTACCGGTTTAATTAATCCATCTGTGGAGCCCAGTTCCATTCGAGTTTCAACTAATTGAACCTCAAGGCTTTTCCCTAAAACTATTAGTTATTGCACATGACTTCGTTTACGTGGTCTTAGATTTTTCATAGAAAAGCTTTTGAATTAGGTGTCTATTAAAACACTTACTTAAGTATTCCTTTACTCAATCTCTGGATTAAAGACACATAAGTTATATTAAGAAACAAAATAACTGACTTTATTTTACAATATTCACTAATGCGAATCGAAAAATAAAATACACTTTAATTCCAATTTATATGCAATATATCATATGCGTCGACGACCACCGGGAGTCACCGGAAGCGCGTCTCACTTCGCGAACAAGTGAATTAGTTTTAAGTATATTGTTGTATGTATGTTAGTCTGTAAGGTATTTATAATATGGGCCTCGTTGCCTGAAATAAAGTTTTATTATTATTATTATTATTATTATTATTATAAATAATCAAATCACAATTACTGTTTGAATAACGATTAAAAAGATGCTACAAAATGATAAATAGCTCTTTCAAGAATTTTCGTTTTCAGTAAAATTACGCGCGCAATCCATCCTTAATACACCAAAGGAACAGTTACTTTATAAAACTGCTTAATAAAATGATTTTTACGACCTTAAACTACTAACCGCCGCTTAAATGTAAATGCGTCCATTAATTTAATTTTCCACTTTTGCGACGATAAAATCGGACATTTCAATCGTCCGACACGCGATACTGTCTCTTTTATCGTCGAAAATTTACATAATTGCCGCAATTGTTCCACCTTCCTGTCTACTTTTATAGCTACTTTTAATTGCTTTTAGATTTTTCAATGTTCGTACGGAGGGCCTGTACCTGAAACACGCTGTTGCCTTTGGTCTCCAGTAACTAACTAAAAACTGAATCAGGTCATCTCTAATTTCTGAAAAGCCAATCTATTCTATCCTGTTTTGGACCCAATAACGTCTTGTACCCAAATTTATTTTTTATTCTCTTCAGCTTTTTTCAACAAACTGGCAATGACATACTAGATTCGAAATTTAATAACAAACATTAAAAACATTCATGTTAGAAATATGGTGTTTAGCGTGTGAACACTCAATTTGAAGTAATATATACACCATCACATATCTATACTTAAGCACTCATGTAATGCAATGTACCTAAAACTTTTCCTAACTTAAATTAAATCTCCTTATACAGGTCCGCTGGCAGATATTGCTGTGAGGAATAAAAAGTGCTTGTACAAATTGAGTCCCAGGTAAATTTCAAATGCCATTCCACTCACAATCCCTGCTATAACTTCAAAAGTATATTTTTCGTTACAAGCAAAAAATGTGAAGCAATTTACATTTGAACATACGAACCGACTTCTTTGTGAGCCAATCAAATTGCCAAGCGAGAAAACTCCATTCCCTGTTGCTGATGTTTTATTAGGAGCCTTGTGTGAGTGTGAAAAATCTGACAGTCTTTGTACAAAGCAGACTGTTGAAATTAACAACGGGCAAACCCGATGCCTTTTTGTTTTCTGCTTCTGTGCGGGCGTGAATTAGTGTTTCCCAGTGTCGTGCTTTTACGACAGGCACGACAGTCTGCAAGAATCTACTTAATGCTACGGTTGAAATTCGTGCAAAACTATAAATGCTCTCTACGTGCTGGTGTTTGCTTGGCATTTAATATTAACAGTATTAATTATTTACACAAATTTTGTAACTCACATTCAATCACTGTGCTTATTTATTTTAACTTTAATTTTCGAGCTCATTTTCCCGTATTTAAATCACAACGATGTTAAAATGTAAACGTTCAGATTTAAGTATAAATCTACGGCGATACTTTTCCAAAGATGATAATTAAGTATTAAATTCTTAAGAAAACTTTATAATAACGATATCTTCAAAGAATAGTTCCTCTCTGCTTCATCGTTAATTATGCAAAGTTTCATCTTTCGTCGACAATGGTTTAAACTGATATCTTGATAATTATCATATAAATTGAAGGGTATTGGAAGTAGTGTTTCGTATCAATTAAAATAATTAATTTAGCGCCCCAACTCAGAGTCACGGTAACTTAAATCACTCCTTAGTACAGAATTTGTATGATGATTCTTTACTAAGGAGCGATTAAAGTAACCGTTACTGACTCTGAGTTGAGAGTTAAGAGGGTCTGTTTTGGAACGAAAATATGATTAGGTAATTTGAAACCGAATCCAAAGTCATGAATTTCTCTGCCAATCCTTCTTTTATTTATACTAGTTCCATGGCCTGGGAAAATCCCAATAAAGACAAATAGATTGATCAATCGTGGTGGGCATTTGGCATATTTGGTGGCCTATAGGATTAAAGAGTTCAGAGAAGGCGCATTACAAAATTACATAATAATTACTTGTCCTTCTCTCATAAATGGTTTAAGCGAATTAATTAATCATTAAATGCGGCTTTCACTGAAGTATCAGTATTCAGTTTGTCGAATATTTCAATCAGTTCACAATTTACAAGATATTGATAATAGAATGTAAAAATGTCGCTTATACATTTTTTCGGAAGTACCTACCTTGGCTTAAGAGCCAGTTCTTTCTTTTTTTCTTCTCTCTTTCTTAGCCGGCAACGCATCAGTGCTAGCTTTGGTGTTGCTGATGTCCATGGGTGATGATAGCACTTACCATCAGATGAATCGTCAGCTCGTTTGCCGACTACTTCCATAAAAAAAACCTATGCTGCTAAGCGTCACGTAGGTATATGGAGCCTCGATGACCGCTGGAGACCCGAAGCAGTACCCGACGGACTTTACGTCCAAAACAAACGGTAAAACAATTCACATTTATGCGGGAACTGTTGTTATGTCACCGCCAAATATACCATTAATGTTCGCTATTAAAAAGTTTGTCGATAAATCGCGACCCATTACCGTCGTCCTCGAGTTCAGGATGTTGTTAATTTAATCCCCATAATATCTCAAGCACTAATCATTCTAATTTTTATTGCATATAATAAAAGTAAGAACAGTAATTAGGTAGTACTAATTTACCTATATATAAGTGGTTTATGTAATGGAATTTCTTGCTCCGTTTCTTCGAATAACAAAAACATTTTGTAAGGACGTAGCACGGACCTGAAAAAAAGACGTACGTAACCTCGTCCACAATAATCGAGAGTGAAGCATAGCAATGGTCGCCCGCTTACCATGTGTGCGTAATTTTTGATTCGCGATTGACGCAGTATGGTGTCAATGTGTGGATGTGTGTACTTGTACGAATAGAGAGCTGGTATTACTATGGGTGCTTCACTGAATTTGTTGTTGGGATTACGTCCGTCTTTTTTTAGGTCCGTGGGAGGTAGATAGATTTAATAAAAAAAACTAAAAAAAGCAATAACTATAATTATCAATGATAAATATAATTACTTCGGTATAGATGTTTTTCCGACAAACTTAAAGTCCACACATAACTATACTATATATACTGAGATGCGATGCAACAGCTCATACATTTAATATTCGAAAGCATTGTGCGTAACAATAATGATTCCCCTTAAAACGGGCGAGAACTCGAAAGTCGTCCAACTGTTGGGGTAAACGGAAAACAAGTCTTACGACAAAGTTGGAGCGAAGATAAATGGTCCCAGAAAGTATTCCTGATAACCAAAGATGGGAAGGTTTTCGTATGTTCTTATTTAACGAGAAATGCATAAATTTACAAGGATGATAATTGAAGGCAACATCGTAATCAATTGAAGTAGAAATTGTAGTTTAAGTTAATTAAAAAAATATTAAAGACAATATTAAATTACACTTTCAAGTTCTGTTAAGATAACGTTTCCATTACAACCAGTCATTCGACATATAAAAGTGATAGTATTTGATATAAGTTATTGTACTCACGTATTGAGTTCCAAGTCCAATCTAAACTTGTGGTTGAACGCCTTGATGAGGAGTGACGTGCGGTGGAAGTGCTTGCCGGTCTGAAACAAAGAAAATCTTTCATGAGTCCATATGTTCTTATAAGTTATGAAACGCTTTTCCCAATGGATTGTATCGATCAGAGAAAAAAATTACATCTCTCTCTTTACACATATACGTACACACAAACATACATTATTCTGTTTCGTATTTTATTTCTTTGTTTGATTTATAATTCTTTCGTTCTTTGTTTGAAGTGAAAACTTCTTTAGCATCGTTGTGATTTAAAAGTCGATGAAACGAAAAAGGGACAGTAAAAAGAGACAGGCACATCAATTCATGTAGAAGAAAATGAGATAGGAAGCGTTATACAGTGTTTCTTATGTTCGTGGCTCTTGTTTTTCTAAAAAAAAAATTGAAAATTTGAGTGGGGGTTTAAGGGTGGGTCCAGTAAGCTTTATGTAATATAGTCTGAGGGACTCTACGGGGGGGGGGGTTAGAAATGTCAAAATTTGTCTATGACGCACAGTCTCCGAGATATACGGTATTTTCGGTTTTTCCAAAAAAAAATTTGAAAATTTGGGTGGGGGGGTTAGGGGAGGGTCCAGCAAGGTTTATGTAATAGGGACTGAGGGCGTCTACGGGGGTTGGTAATCGTGTCAAAAATCGTCTAGGATGCACCGTTTCCGAGATATCTGGGATTTCCGGTTTTGTTTTTATGTTACACGAGTAACAGCCCTCGCTTTGCTTCGGTTTTCTTATTTTTTTACACCTTGGGTTACATTATTGGAGTTTTATTAAGGATCCCTAATTTTTTTGAAAATATAATATAGCCTATGTTACTCGGAGATAGTGTAGCTTTCCAACAGTGAAAGAATTTTTTAAATCGGTCCAGTAGTTTCGGAGCCTATTCAATGCAAACAAAAAATCAAATCTTTCCTCTTTATATTAGTATAGATAAAAAAGTGCTAAGTTGTATTCATAGATAGCGCGAGAAACAAGATAGAAGATTCGTTTTATTGGTGGATACATGGCACTAGCTGCTCATTTTACTCTTCATATTAAGAGACGGCATTATTTACCATTGTTTTATTATTATTTAGTACCAAATAGTTTTTGAAAGATAATTAAAACTGATACACTTCATTAAATTAATACCTTTATTTTTGAAGGTTTCACTTCTACCACGTGTGCACACATTTTAATTTTTCTTTTTGGCCAGCAACGCATTAGTGATGCCCTTGTTACTACTGATGTCAATGGATGACGACAGCCACTTACCATCAGGTGAATCGTGAGCTCGATTAGTGGCTATTTCCATAAACAAATCTTCAACAATCCTTCGAACAATATTTTTCGAGTCATATTAGTCGTCAGAAAATGATGAATTTCATTTAGACTGAGATGAAATCTAATAAAACAGTAGAGAAAGAAATACATATCGATCAGAGCGGAATGTTCCGTTAAATTTCACTAGCATTAATATTTTGTTGCGTTCAGAAAAATAAATATTTAAAAATCCCCAATATCCAAATAACGATTTTTACTCATGTCAATCCGGAATTGATTGAACTTTTTTCAGAAATTTTCCGAACTCTGGGAATTTAGAATGCATGCTCTATGAGTTACCCTGAACGCTGAACACGAGGTCCTGGATTTGATTGGATTATTAGGTCACGATCAACTGAGCTGGAGTGAGAGAAGTGGTAAGATGAGTCTTAGAAAAAGTTACTGGCTGGCGAGAGAGATGATTAATAAAATAACAGAAGGGGAATTTGATTAAGCAAATGAATTAGTAGTAAGTATTCCTATATTTTTATGTAATAAAATAATAACTATAATATTTTTTCTAATACAGAGTAGTAGTCTTGTAGTAACCATAACGTTGGACAGCTGACTTTAAAGATTAAATACCAGATGCTTGCAGCATCTACAAATTTTTATAAAGTTAAGAAAAAACTTCGTAGAAAAGCTGCACCTAAAATTCTTATAAAATACTAGCTGACTCGGTGAACTTCGTATCGCCTATTTTTTGCTAAAATAAAAGTAGCCCAAGTTACTCCTTGTTACATCAGCCATCTGCCAGTGAAAGTCCCGTCAAAATCGGTCCAGCCATTTCAGAGATTAGCTGGAACAAACAGACAGACAGACAGACAGACAGACAGACAGACAAAAATTGTAAAAAATGTTGTTTTGGTATATGTACCGTGTATACATCCAAATGCACTTAGTAAAAAGCGTTTATTTTGATATTACAAACAGACACTCTAATTTTATTTATTTGTATAGATGTGTGATATGAAAGGCAGCTTAACAGAGCTAAGTTAACACATTTTTGTAATAGGAGACCCAAGCCTAGCAATGGGACTGTCATGCTATAATATAATGGAAATTAATATAATATTATAATTCAAGCATTCACATAGCTCCGTATGTAATGCCATGGAAAAATCTTGAAATCCCATAGAACTGAATTGTTAGGATTAGTAATAATAATAATAAATGTCCGTTACTCTAATAGTATACGTAGAACGTATTTAACTCTACTTTTGTTAAGAATTGTATGTAACATGTATACCAAATAATATTGGTTATGGACATTATTGCTTGGATTTATTCCCTTGACCTATTTAGGGAACTTGTTTTCGCATTTAAGGCTACGTTACAAGGGTGGCTGGAGGGAGCAAGTCAATCTACATTTTGTAAGGATGAGGGTATTAAGATGTAGGTTGAAGGGCGTTCTCGTTATGGCTCTTATATTATTAATATCTAATAATAATTTATTGAACATGGCTTCATTGGCTTCAACCCATTAATGGCCCACTACTGAGCACGGCTCTCTTTTGAGGAGTCCTTTAGCATAGGTACTGCACCAAGCTGCTCCAGTACGGATTGGTGGAGGGGTTAGTATAGTCGAACTTAACGTACTGCGCGAGGGCCTCTGACATGGTTTAACGACTGTTATTATTACACGCTGTATATTAGCTTCACTTGTATATTTGTAACCGATTCCTTTGGACTTGATTTTAACCCACTTCAAACGGTCAGATTTCATTTTAACTTCGTAGACTTATCGAGGACCGATGACAATTCAATATTTAGAAGAAAAGAAAGAAAAAAAACCTAATTTCATTTTAAGAAATCAAACTAAAAAATTAAAAAAAAAATAATAGTAAAAAAAAACTAAAAACACGATTTTGTAGAAAATCTAACAAAAAAATTAGAAAAAAATTGAATTAATTTAAATTAATATAATATAAATATATATAAAAGCGTGTTTTTTAGTTTTTTTTTAACTAATATTTATTTTATGATACCAACCGAAACGGCGGCTTTATTTCGTTATTTTATCGCATATAACCGAAACCTATTGTAAAACGAAAAACAAATCACATAAGAAAAAACGTGGTAGAATTGACAACTATTAAATTATTAAACTTATCTAGCACAATAAATACAATTACCACATCATTGGAGAGTCCTATCTCGAATAAAGTTCAGAAAAAAAAACACTCGAGTAAACAATACTTGATTGAAATCTTTCGCTGTGCGATTGTCGAAATCGATAAAGCATCTGCCGTGCTACTTTACCGAACGCATAGTTATGGTTTCACTTCTATCAAAATAGAAAGAAAGAATCGATTGTTTGTACTGCCATCTTTGTCTTTAGCATGTGTCAAATGACTAGAGAGAAGTTTGCCGCATCAAATGGACCAATAAGAGGGCTGTATACAGCTCAGTGCGTCCGCACAGCCAAGTGATCCTTAAGGGTCGACTGTGACACAGAAGGCTTGCCATAACGAACGCACTGAGAAATGCCTTACCTCGCATAATATTGCTTCTTTACTTATACAAGTATTATTCTTGAATACGGGTGTAAGTCTTCGCCTTAACTGCGGCCCACGTTACTTCACGAGGTTAATAAGCGACGATAACCAATATAGTTCAATGTTTGAGACTGTAAGGTCAAGTTTGTGTTATTAAAATTTTGTTATTGTTAATTATTTAGGGACGCATTGTTTCTTCCTTTATGAACTTAATAAACAGGAAGGTTCTTCAGTGTTAATAAGAGCCTTGATATTAAATTTGATAAACGAAATATATTGTGTAGTTTGTAATGTATAGTCTCAAATTCATTTTCAAAGTCATTTTTAAACTTACTATACTTCGCGTATCTTAAAAGGGGCGTTATCACTGAAAAGAAAAGACAGCAAAAGAAACTCCTCAGCAAATCGTCTACTTGGTATTTAAGTAGGTTTACTAATCTCAAACGAATAATAAACGATTAATGAATGATGACTTAAGCCCGTATTCGCTAACTGTGGAGTGCGGGTTTCGGTTTCGCTACTTTTATCGACCAAAGTTCCAGAAGTTCGTATGTTAAGTGTTCCTCCGATATTCAGATATGCTTAAACGACGAAGTCATTCGATCACCAACACTACGAAAATACGAAACCAAATTATTAGTCGTAGAATACAAAGCTGCCTAAATTCTGTTATTATTTAATTCGGTAAATATAAAACCGTCTTAAACGTTCATAATTTTATTATTCATCACAGATGTTTCAGTAATGAGATATTTGAGCAAAAATTCAAAGAAACCTATTATGGAGAACGTTTAGAGAGAGCGTAATAAGATTCATACAATAATGCGTCCTTGACTAATGTAATCAAGTTTTAGGTACAACAATTATTCTGAGAGACTTTCTTTTCAAAGGACCAGCGCTTTATAATCAAACTAGCTGATCCGGCGAACTTCGTATCGTCTAACAAACTATTTTTTTTTCTCAAATAAAAGTAGACTAAGTTACTCCTTGTTACATCAGCTATCTGTCAGTGAAAGTCCCGTCAAAATCGGTCCAACCATTTCAGAGATTAGCCGGAACAAACAGACAAACAGACAGACACAAAAATTGTAAAAAATGTTGTTTCGGTATATGTTCCGTGTATACATCTAAATGTACTTAGTAAAAATCGGTTATTTTAATATTACAAACAGACACTCCGATTTTATTTATTTGTAGAAGATAGATATGTGTGTAGAAGAGGCACTTATGTTTATACGTGGTGGTTTTTTTTCACTGCTACGAAAGTTGTCAGATATTCAAAAAATAAATAAAAACAAAACAAAATTAGAGTGTACTATTATTGTTACTATTTGGTTAAAAAACACATCATTGTAAATACCAATGAATGAGTAGGTTGCTTAAAATTAAATTCCAGATTAAGCTATTATTAAAGACGGTACTTTCTCGTGAAAATGTAATTTAGCTTGATTGAACAAAACTTGGTTGTCATTACAGTAAAAACAATAAAATATTTTTCTTTTTTTGTTAATGGAAATAGCCGGCAAACGAGTTGATGATCCACCTGATCGTAAGTGGCTATTGTCGTCCATGGACTTCAGCAACACAAAAGGCATCACTGATGCGTTGACGGCCCAAAGAAGAGAGAAGAAAAAGAAAGAACTGGTTCTCAAGTCCCCAGCCGACGAGCCGTTTGGCGGCGGACTCAAGCAGGCTGGTATTTTTTTTTATGGAAATAGCCGGCAAACGAGCTGTCGATCCTCCTGATGGTAAGTGGCTATCGTCGCCCATGGACATCAGCAACACCAAAGGCATCACCGATACGTTGCCGGCCAAGAAAGAGAGAAGAAAAAGAAAGAAAGAAAGAAAGAAAGAACTGGCTCTCAAGCCCTCAGCCGGAACACGACGAGTCGTTTGGCGGCTGACTCATGCTCAAGGGTGGTAGCTATCCAGGCGAACCCCATGGAGAAATAATAACAGTAATAAAGGGATTAATGAACTATTAACATCAATTAACCATTATAAACCCTCCGAGGGACCCTACCACCAGAGCGCCGCATTTAGTCGCCTCTTGCGACACCTACCTGGCGTGGGATTGGGGTTAGTATTCTAAGCCGCCCCAGTACGGCTGTTATTATTATATCTATACTTTTATTATTACCTTACCTTATTTTTATGAGAGTGGTCCTCAAATTTCATATTCACAATTACGCTACATTTAACAAACATCAAAGAATTGCAAAATTGAGATTTCTCAGATACACAGTTTTTATTTTTGGAAATTATATTTGTTATTACTCAAGTTGAGTGTCGTTTATAAAAATTAAGACTTTCATTATTCATGGAAAGTAAATTTTGGAGTAATAGCCCAAGTTGCGGCTCAATTCATAGGAATCCTGTGTAGTGTTGGAGTTTAAATCAATTTAAAAATAGTTAACTTCAAAGTATGAAGTAATAAAATTAAATAAAATTTTTTGAGGTCGGTGCTAGCAAAATCGTGGTACTGCACTGTCCTCAAATTATTATACTTTTCAAATTGATAACCTCCTTTTTTGAAATCGGTCAATAAATAAACAAAGACAAAGACATTGCCGGTGCCACTGGGCTAAAAACTGGCCAAGTGCGAGTTGGACTCGCGCACGAAGGGTTCCGTACCATTATCTATAATACATTTAGACACTATATTATAGTGTTTTTTTTAGTTTCACCTGTCTCGGCCTGAACAACGGCAAAAATCACGTTTGTTCTATGGGAGCCCAACTTAAATATTTATTCTATTCTGTTTTTAGTATACAATACAATATTCTTTATTGTGTACACTAATAAATGACAAAAAAGAGAAGTTAACAAACAAAAAAAATACACAACAGGCGGTAATATCTATTGTTATGTATAATGTATCGCTATAGGGGCAGCAGAAATGCATCATCTGTGAAAAGGAGAATGCTCATTTTGTATGGAGAAATGTACTGATATTAATATTTTTGTGTTCTGATAAAAATACCTTTATTTGATTATGTTATCTTAATAAATTACACAAACCAACTTTAGTCAATTTTAATTGTAGGAGTTACGAGATTTTCAACAAAATTATTTTGTATTTAGGTTATAGTAGACACAGTAATATAGACTCTATGCAGGTGCATTAAAATCGTATACGTTTAAGTTTCAGATTCATTTGACAGTCCCCAAACGCCATCTATCTTTTAATGTAATAATTATCAAATTCATTTGACAGTCCCCTAACACCATCTAGTTTGTTGTATAGTAGTCAAAATCGAATCAACGCAACCTATTGGCCCGAAGGATCTTAAAAGATCCCTGATTGGCTCTAATTCCAGTATAAATGGCCGAATGCTTTTCTGTTGAAAAAAGGAAGTAAAGTAACTTATTAATTTAAGAAAATTAAGCCCAAGAAGGATTTTTTAGGAAATACGGTAAAATACATAAAATATTTTAGTTTAATTTTTTGTACAAAAATCATTGTGACACAATAATTTTTTTGAGAGTACTGGCTATGGGCATTCTCCTTTCAACTCTCCGTCTACGGACCCCGTTTTTACCTTTTGGGTACGAAATCCTAAAAAGAAGCAAGACAAATATGTAGAATTTTATATAATCATAGTTACATTCATGAAAGTTCTCATGAAAAATAAGTTTGTGTTATTAAAAGCTCAGAAATAATACCAAGTAAACATTTAAATTCACAAAAACTTTATTCACTTTTTCACAATTGCCTTCATCTGTCTTTCAAACGTCCCCGCCTATCTCTATTACAATCATCCACAGAGTACTTAAACACTATACAGTCTATATTGTATTTATTTAATACAACGCTATTCCAATAGGTACTATTAAGTATTCTGTGGCGCTGCACAGAATACTAATAGTTTTTAGAAAATAACACCGGAATGACCTAATATTGTCAGTCATGACGGAAGTAGGTATCCGGAAGTAGATTATTTAAAATATAAAATATGTGATATGGAGTTTGTAATTAGTTTTATAACGTTTAAAATATTTATCATATTTATGTATGTATTTAATAGTAATTAAATTAACCCGTTTCTTACAGTCGGCCTTTCCTGACAATTTTCCCGTCCCGGGAAAGTACTTAAAAAAAAAAAAAATTACAATACACAAGATGTACATAGTTATAACAGTAACCTCGTTGAATTAATGAAATTATTGCTTTTATTAACATTAAAGTATTTATACGATATAAGCATTAATTTATTATGCTTGTACAATCAACAAAATGTTGTCTCCAGCGTTCCCCAGACATAATACATATCCTTTTATATATATATATCATATATATCATTACATTACGCATAGATGACATTGTCATTATTTGTCTTAGCTGAGACCTCAGGTATATTCTCAACTACATTCTAAATTCATTTATTTTCCATCAAATTTATTATTATTATCTAAGTAAAGTAAAATATTAAGGCCTCATACATATCCTTAATATTTGTCTTAACTGAGACCTCAGACATATTCTCAGCCAAGCCAATTTCTCAATTAAGTGTCTAAGAAAAATTAAATTATTCTTGTAAGTATGATACCAAGGCCTCATGCATATCCTTAGTATCTGTCTTAGCTGAGACCTCAGACATATTCTCAACTAAATTTTAAATTAATTAATTTTCCATAAAATTTATTATTATTAAATAAAGTAAAATATTAAGGCCTCATACATATCCTCAATATTTATTTTCTAAGTTTATTATCTTACTTTAAATGTTTAAATTATAAAGTTTCTTTCTAACAACTATTATAATTTTAATCTGATCTATATTATTTTTGCAATACAACTCAATCAAACCTGTGTCAGTTTGTGTCATCTATATTATCGTCACTTGATGTATCAGAGTCTGAATCTGTCCTATTAAAGACTACCCAAGGGTGAATTTTATCTACTGGAAAGATGCCACTAAATTTTCTGTTTCCTTTCCGAGACAATGGTGTGTCTTCTATTACATAGCGGTCATTATCGAGGACTTTAGAAATACGATAAGGACCCCTTAGTTTTGGTATTAACTTTCTACTTTGACCCGTTGATTGTACCTCTCTCTCTACCCTAACTAATTCACCTAATTTAAATGCAACATCTTTTCTGGTTTTATCATAGCGTTCTTTTTCACGTTCTTGGCTGTTTTTCACGTGTTCTGATATTTCTTTTCGTGTTTCTTCTAATGTTGGAGCAATATTCTCCGTTTCATCTGCAACACTTAACTGTAATAACGAATTCGAGGTACTCACTAAATTAAGGCCAAATAATGCTTGGGCAGGGCTTTTCCCTGTTCCTTTATTCAATGTGTTATTTAAGCCCCACTGAATTTCAGATATACAGTCGTCCCACACATTCTCAGGTTTACCATGATTTGAGGCCATCAATGCTGCGAGAACTGTTCGATTATATCTTTCGACTTGTCCGTTGGCCCGTGGTGTCGCTACAGCGTTTAGAACATGTTTAATTCCTAATGAATCTAAATAACTTTTAAACCCCTTTGAGGTAAAAGATGTCCCTCTGTCTGATATTATCCGTTTTGGAACACTAAATGTGTGAAAGTAATTCTTTATAGCTTTGATCGAGTGGACTGATTTGGTACTTTTTACAGGAATAAGTACAATGAATTTGGTAAATGCGTCAATAATGAGAAAAAGATAGCAATTATTATGTTTGCTACGAATAAATGGTCCTAGATGGTCTATGTGTAATGTGTGAAATGGTTGTACAACTTTTTCTATGGGATGTAATTTCCCTGCTTTCCTACCCGCTGGCATCTTTGCATGGGCGCATTCTAAACAAGATTGTACATATTTCTTAATAAATCGCCTCATTTTTGCAAACCAGTAATTATTTTTAATTATTTCTAAAGTTTTATCTAAACCAAAATGTCCTATTTCGTCGTGATTTGACTTCAGTACTTGCCAACGTACACCCTTCGGTACAACCCAACGATCACCGTTTTCTGTTTTTCTATATAAAAGCCCTCTTTTTACTACAAAGTTGTTCTTAATCTCCGCAATATTATCATTGTCTTTGTCATTTATTATAGCTATAATTCTTTGTAACTCGGGATCGCTTTGTTGTACCGTAGTTATCCAATCAGTATCGATATTTCCAACGTTAAGTTCATGTGTCGAAACAGGGTTTCGACTTAGGGCGTCAACATGAGTCATGGATACACCAGGTTTGTACGTGATACTGAAATCAAATTCTTGCATAATGTTCCACCATCTAGCAACCCTAAGTAATATGTCCCTCTTTTCAAACGTTGCACGAAGAGAATTGCAATCCGTAACAATAGTAAAAGGGATTCCTAATAGATATACCCTAAACCGTTGAAGCGAGACCACGACCGCCAACGTTTCTAAATCGTATGCCGTAAATTTTGCTTCCTCGGGTGATGTCTGTCTACTGTAAAATGCGACCGCGCTAAACGGTGAATCTTTATTTGGTCTTTGCATTAATATCCCGGCCAAACCAACTTTAGACGCGTCTGTATGTAACTGTGTTTCAAAATCCGGATTATAAAACGCAAGTATGGGACGTTTAATTAGCCCTTCTTTAAGAGAAACAAATGCAGATTCTTCTTTGTCACCCCACTGCCATTTGGCGTCCTTTTTTAGTAGTTGTGTTAATGGTTTTGCGATTATAGAGAAACCTCTCAAAAATCGACGAAAGAAACTCGCCAAACCTAAAAATTGCCTCACTTTATGTTGATCCGTTGGTCGAGGAAATTTTTCTACAGCTTCAATTTTCTTTTTACCGGGTTTAACTCCTGACTCATTTACTTCAAATCCTAAATAATCGATGGACTGTTTTAGAAAATTGCATTTTGACAGGTTAAGTGTTATGCCTGATGATCGAAAAATATTTAAAGTGTTATTAAGTGTCTGTAATCCTTCGTCTATAGTTTTAGAGGGGATAATGACATCATCCATGTATGCTAAAGCCTTCTTAAATCTTGCATTCCCAAGAACGTTATTGATAGCCCTTTGGAACACCGCCGGGGCATTAACAAGTCCAAACGGCATGCGATTGAACTCATAATGACCGTCCGGCGTCACAAATGCAGTTAAGTGTTTCGCTTTTTCAGCCATAGGGATTTGGTAATAACCAGAAGCCAGATCCAAAGAGGTATAATACTTATGGCCAGACAAATTATCAAGCTGATCGTCTATACGAGGTAGCGGATAATGCTCCTTGACTGTTTTTTATTAAGTGCCCTAAAGTCAATACAAAGTCGATAGTCACCAGTCTTTTTACGGACAAGCACAATTGGAGAAGCGTAATTAGAGGTAGACTTTCTAATGATACCGGAGTCCTCTAACTCTTGTACCATTCCACGAACTATTTGACGTTCAGAATTTGATAAGCGATAGGGTCTATACACAACCGGGTTTGTGTCATTAAGCATTATGTTCATTTCGGAATTAGTCATACATCCCAACTCTTTGGACGAAAAGGCGAAACAGTCCCTAAATTCATTTAATAACTGCACTAACTTAGTTTTATGATCGCGCCCGACATCCTTATCAATATTTATCATGTCGGCTTCGATTTCAGTCACTGTTTCATTATCAGGGCAGTGCTCAATTCTATAAACGTCAGCAACGTTTTCAACACCTAAGGGAAAGGCACGCAGTAATAAAGTATCCTTAGACAATTCAAATATCGAATCGAGACTCCTAATTCCTATCTCACCTAATCCATCTGTTATTTTTATTATACTTTGAAATGATTCATAAGACTTTTTAGGGTTTTGACAAACACTTGGCTCAATAAAAAGGTCTCCTGAATAGTGGGGTTTGGTGTAAATGTTAACCAATGTATACCCATCCACTACTATAGAATTAGCAACATACAATTGTATATTTATCGCTGGATTTACTGTTATTATTAGTTTATCATTATTTTTATATACTAAGATGTGGTCTTGCTCCGTAAATGTTTGGCCAACCAATAAAGGTACCTTTAAAAAATGGTCAGGGACAACTAGAGCTTCCAATTTAGCTTTTACTGAATCTATACATATTTCAACATTACATTTACCTAAACTATTAACAATACTGTCACCGAATCCCCTTAACACAGGCAAATTAGTTATATTAAATTTATCTACCAGGCTTTTAGCTACAGACTCCCTTAGCATTGTACACTGACTTCCAAAATCTATAAAGCAATCTAATTTATGCCCGTTAACACTGGCAGTTTTGAAATACTTGGAGTCAGTAGGGTGTTCATTAGTTATTTTTAAAACTGTCTTATTATTTGTAGGGTCTGCTTTACGAGGACAGTTATCAACTAAATGTCCAATTCTATGACAACTGTCACAACGTTTGATTGGCTGCTTGCATTTAAAATATGGATGACCACTCTCCCCACAATTATAACATTTTGTTTGTTTAGAAATTTTATCAGTTTTATTTTCAGATTCATTTCTTATAGATTTAAATGTTCTAGATTGCTTAGTATCGAGTATGCCTGACTGCAAGGACAAATCTGGTTTATCTACTTTCTTTGTTATTCTTACATTTCTTAAGTAGACGAGTAACTTGTCAGGTTCCGTAAACTGTACTGCTTCTGCACTGGTTTTTACCGATCTGTCTTCGATTCCAAAGAGTATACAATCTATTGCATGTTTACCACTAATATTACAACGGTTCAATAATACTATTTTTTGATAAAAATACTCTTCCAAAGAATCGCCAAATCTAGCCTTGCAGGAAAGCATATCAGTTAGCAATTGTCCATAATTTTCATCACTCGGAAATGCTAATTTTAATTTATTCTGCCACTCAGTCCATGAAAACAGTAAAGTAGGTAAGCCCTGATACCATTTTTGAGCTAATCCTACTAATTTCGGAAGAGCATAATGAATTATCTGTCTCTCAGTCCAATTGTAAATTTTCGCACATTCATTAACCTTAGTTAACCATGTTTCGATAGTCTGATTACGCTTTACCGGATCAAATTCTGGTATTACATTTAAGACTGGGTATCTATCACTACCGCCATCTATCTTCATGGACTGAATTAACTCTTTGAATGAAGAAACGAAAATGTTGGTAAGGTCATTACTTTGTATATTATTTTCACTTACTGCACTGTTGTTTGATGCCCGCTGGCTGTCAGCCACATCACTGCGATTTGTACCCTCATTCAGCGGCACTTCATGTGTGGGTGTTATGATAGGTTCAGGTATCATACCAGAGCTTGGCGGCGCATTCTGCCTACATGAATTACGGCCACCAAATGACGATTCATTCCGCGAGCGATGGCGATCAGTTGATACATCCCGCCTGTGCGAGCAACGGCGAGCATCCGACACATCACGCCTGCGCGAGCCACGGCGAGCAGACGACGCATCACGCCTGTGCGAGCCACGGCGAGCAGACGACGCATCACGCCTGTGCGAGCCACGGCGAGCAGACGACGCATCTCGCCTGCGCGAGCCCCGGCGAGCAGACGAACCATCTCGCCCACGCGAGCCACGGCGAGCAGACGACATATTATCTCGCCTACGCGAGCTACGGCGAACAGACGACAAATCACGCCTGCGTGATTCATGGCGAGCAGGCGTCACGTCTCGCTTTCGTGAGCCACAATGGCTTGGCGTCGTGGTACATATTGGGCTCCGACAGCGAGACGCTTCGCGGCGAACACGGGTACGCCGACGACTATGAACTGGAGATTTGGATTTGTTTTGCGATTTTCTTTTACGATCCATAATGGGCGTTTGAGTTCTTTTACCGAGACAAATTTAAACACATCCCCGATAAAATCCCACTTTCTGAACTATTAAAAGCTCAGAAATAATACCAAGTAAACATTTAAATTCACAAAAACTTTATTCACTTTTTCACAATTGCCTTCATCTGTCTTTCAAACGTCCCCGCCTATCTCTATTACAATCATCCACAGAGTACTTAAACACTATACAGTCTATATTGTATTTATTTAATACAACGCTATTCCAATAGGTACTATTAAGTATTCTGTGGCGCTGCACAGAATACTAATAGTTTTTAGAAAATAACACCGGAATGACCTAATATTGTCAGTCATGACGGAAGTAGGTATCCGGAAGTAGATTATTTAAAATATAAAATATGTGATATGGAGTTTGTAATTAGTTTTATAACGTTTAAAATATTTATCATATTTATGTATGTATTTAATAGTAATTAAATTAACCCGTTTCTTACAGTGTGTAGTAAATTGTGTGATATCATTTTTAGGGTTCCGAAGTAAAAATGGAACCCTTATAGTTTCGTCATGTCCTTCCGTCTGTCTGTCCCTCTGTCCGTCCGTCTGTCCGACGCAAAGCGTCGAAACCCTTAGTGCTAGAAAGTTGTAATTTGACATGGATTATATTATTATCACGGACTTGAAAAAAAGACGGACGTAACCTCGTCTAATCGAGAGTGAAGCATAGCAATGGCCGCCCGCTTACCTTTTTTTTTTACACGAATAAGTTAATGCTTGACCACAATCCCACCTGATGGTAAGTGTAGATGTGGTCCAAGATGGTGAGCACATTAACTTAGAAAAAGCCTATTCACTCTTTTCTTGAAGACATCCACGTCGTAGGCTGGCGGGAACGCCGACGCAGGAAAGTTATTCCAGTCCTTCGCGGTGCGTATAACGAATGACGAGGCAAACCGCGTCGTCCGTACCGGCGGGATGTTCACGACAAAAGGATGGATACCCGCCGTGCGTCGTGTCGTTCGATGGAGAAATGGAGATGGGGGAATTATCTCAAACAATTCCTGCGCACACTCTCCGAAATGTGCCCTGTAGAAAACCGAGAGACTGGCTACTCTGCGCCTTCGCTCGAGGCTTTGAAGATTGGTGTCAACCAAATCTGGGTCACCAATGAGCCTCTTCGCACGGCTCTCCATCGAGTCCAAAGCAGAAAGGTGACATTTGGCTGCGCCTGCCCAAATGTGCGAACAGTACTCCACACACGGCCGAACCTGAGCTTTGTACAAGCTTAAGAGTTGCCTGGGTGTGAAGTACCGTCGCACCCTTGCAAGGACACCAAGTTTCCTTGCAGCAGCCTTAGCTTTGGTCTCGATGAACCGCCCAAAGTTGAGTTTCGAGGATATCTCTACTCCTAACAACTGAAGGCAGTCGGTATAATCCAAGGACACATTCCGAAAAGTAGGAGTCAAGGTGAACGGGCTCTTCTTGGCGGTGAATAGACACGTCTGCGTTTTAGTGGCGTTGAATCTCACAAGATTGGCTTCGCCCCACTCGGACACAGCCCGAAGTGTGAGATTCACACGAGCCACCGTGGCCTCTCTTTCAGACTGAATTTCGTCCCGACTGGCCCTGGAACTTGGTAGGTATCTCTCTACCACTGTGCTATCGTCTGCGTACCCATAGATACCGGGCATAAGCAGGTCATTTATATGTAGCAGAAATAGAGTGGCAGAGAGAACGGACCCCTGAGGAACTCCGGCATTTGTAGCCATCGTCTTCGATGAACAGCCATCGACTACAACGCGGAAAGACCGGTCGCTCAAGAAGTCTTTTACTCAGTCGATAAGGCCAGGGGATATGCCGTAAGCTGGAAGCTTGCTTAGAAGGCTAGCGTGCCAGACCTTATCAAAGGCCTTCGAGACGTCAAGGGAGACAGCAAGTGCCTCCCCATTTTTTTCGAGGGCCTCGCCCCATATATGTGTGGCATACGCTAGAAGATCACATATGTGCGTAATTTTTGATTCGCGATTGAAGCAGTGAAGTGTCAATGTGTGGGTGTGTGTTCTTGTACGAATAGAGAGTTGGTATTACTATGGGTGCTTCACTGAATTCGTTCTTGGGATTACGTCCGTCTTTTTTTTAGGTCCGTGATTATTATCATATTTATTAAAACTCATAGAATAAAATATTGATTTTTTTTTCAGGGTATCTCTCTTACAGGTAACGTGAGGATGAATTTTTTTATTCGTCGCGTACCCTATAGTTTGGGGTATCGTTGAAAAAGTCTTCCAAAATATTATGGGTTTTGTAAGACCATTTTTGGAATTAGGGGTCCTTTTGCGAAATATTTGGCTTTAAAGTGCTTATTTTGGTTAGAATCAAGTGTCCCCCCCAGCTGGCTAAACAGTTGGAGCTGGACAAGTGAAAAAAATCTCAAAAATAAGTTATATGACGAATTTACAAGGAAAACTATCAAGGCTATATTAGCATAAATAGTTGATGAGTAACATTACCCTACATAGCGCGTGGCCTGACACGCACTTGCCCGGTTTTTATTTTAAAATCACTTCATTCGTGCAACAAAGGCTAGTATACTAAAAATTATATCTACTATACAGTTCTCAATTCTAGTATTTTAAAAGTAGTCTCACAATATGGCCAACGATTTAAACTCCGAATCCCTAGCTCGAAGTTGTCTTCGATGAAAAATTGTATAGTCTCATAACTCCGACAAAGAATCTCCGATGCAGAACAGCTACTCGAAAATTCCAATTTTAGGTGCTGCGTTTGGTGATGAAGCTGTAACCAATCGGTTTTGGGTATTATTATGTACTACGAGTAACCGCCTTCGCTTTGCTTCGGTTTTCTTATTTTTTTACACCTTGGGTTACATTATTGGAGTTTTATTAAGGATCCCTATTTTTTTGAAAATATAATATACCTATGTCATTCGGGGACAGTGTAGCTACTCAATAGTGAAAGAATTTTTCAATTCAGTTCAGTAATTTCGGAGCCTATTCAAGACAAACAAACAATTAAATCTTTCCTGTTTATAATATTAGTATGGATTTACATACTATTATGTTTTCTGTGTTTTGGGTCCAGTCAGTTTTGAGGTAAAAATTGTTTTTATTTCTTCAATGTAATTTCAATTTTTAAGCCGTCATTTATTGTTTGGTTTTTGGTCACCAAGTAACTAAATTTCGAAATAAATAAATTAAAATCAGAACCGTGATAAAGGGCATCGAACCTAATTGGCACACCTACAAGTCCGCCATTTTGAAAAAACCTCGATTCGGCGGCCAGTGATGAAACATATGTCAATCGATAGACTAAATGATTATGATCAAAAAGTATTCAGTGATGAAATGTCGTAAGTGATATACTTTCTGAGATAAGTGAGTTCAAAACTGTAGAAAAATAAAGCAAAAAACTTCGTTTCGGCGGACATTGATAAATCATATGTCATTCGACAGGCTAAATAACTACGATTAAAAGGTATTCAGTGACGAAATGTTGTAAGTGATATAATTTCTGAGATAAGTGAGTTCAAAACTGTAGAAATATAAAACAAAAAAACTTCGGTACGGCGGACATTGATGAAACATATGTCAGTCGATAGGCTAAATGATTACGATTAAAAAGTATTCAGTGATGAAATGTTGTAAGTGATATACTTCCTGAGATATTTGAGTTCAAAACCGTACAAAAATAATGCATTAAAAATTATCATTTACTTATTTTGAATTTATTGGGTCAATAATGAAAAATAAGTATATTAAGTCATATGTATGTGCTGCATAGGTACTTGATTTATTAATAACGGGTAGGTTTGAATTAAAAAAAAGCAAAGCAAAAGCGAATTACTAGGTTGTTTTATAAATAATTTATTTGCCACTAGCGGCTACAGCTTTCGCAATTACTCTAAACCAAAAGTTAAAATTCACTATTGGCTTAGTTTCCTATATCATGTCTGACAATCACTGAATCTAAAAATTCCGCTGGTGATAAAGGCAATATTTCCTGATGTCAAGCCCATGCCAAGAACCGTATAACACACATTATATGGGAACAACATAACAAGGTTCTTTTTCCCACTATGCATGAGCAGTACCATCCCGCGATTTTATCTCTACCCTTAAGTTGTTTGTTTGACGAATTTGTTTAATTTTTATAATACATAACGTAACTGAGGTAAGGAAAAAAGTGACCGGTACACTTCAATTGCTGTATCGCCATAAAAACTTAACCATAAATACGCCATAAACACTCTGGTCATTCCTCACCTTGATTATGCTGATGCCGTGTGCTGATGTGTGTTGTACAGATTTGTCAGAGGAACTTCTGAATAAATTGGAGCGCCTTCTTAATAACTGTATTAGATATATCTTCGGCTTACGTAAGTATGACCACATTTCCCAGTTCCATTCCTAACTTAAATGGCTATCCATTCGATACAGGCGAAACTTCAGAATTCTCTCAACATTTTATGCCATTTTGAATAATATGTCTTCTCCTGTTTATTTAAAGGAAACCTATAGCACTGCTTATTTCGGGAATTCCTTCACAATACGGTTCATACTGTTCTGGAACTCCTTGCTTGTAGACATAAAAAAATCATAGACTACCAAAAGCTCCTTCAAGAAGTCCGGCAGCACTACCTGAAGCAATTAGAATGTTGTCGCCCGTGGTCTTCAACCAGATGTTATATATGTATTTATAAATATTTATTTACTTAATATATAAGATGTTTATATGTAAATCTGAATAAAACTGTATTTATTTAATTTTGTTTATGTATATTGTGATTTTATATGTATATAGTAATTATTCTAAATATTCATAATATTTCTTATCTGGCATAACACTGATACTGTTACAGATACACTAGAAATAAAAAGATAATTAATTACAAATGTTTTATTTTTGTACGGTTTCGAACTCAAATATCCCAGAAACCATATCACTTACGACATTTTATCACTGAATACTTTTTGATCGTTATCACTTAGACTATCGACTGACACATGTTTTATCAATATCGGCCGAAACGATGTTTTTTGCTTTATTTTCCTACGGTTTTGAACTCAAATATCTCAGAAAGTATACCACTTACGACATTTCATCACTGAATACTTTTTGATCACAATCATTTAGTCTATCGATTGACACATGTTTCATCACTGGCCGCCGAATCGAGGTTTTTTCAAAATGGCGGACTTGTAGGTATGCCAGGCTCCATACAAAAATGTTGGAAGCCCTTTTGTCATAGCTATTAATTTAGTAAAAATTTGTGATTGACTGAAATATTAAAATATCTGTTTGTATAATTTATGACTTTATACCCACATGCAATTAAAAATTTTCAGTTTATCTTCTAGTACTTCCATCAGTAACTTCATTTAAACTGAAAATATTGTTACTAAAGTAACAAACTGTGAAATACTGTGTCAGTACATAATAAAACATTATTGTCCAGCAACATTTCATTAATAACAATCGTAATAAAAATCGTTATTAAATAGCCGGTGATCCGAGCTAACGGCCGTGTTATTTATCTTCAGAAAGTCGTGGGCAAAAAACTCCGAAGCGAAGTTGAGTAAAGCCGGAGTTTCATAATTACGTTGGCACGCTCGCGAAATCCCTGTTTGAATTGTAGCAGAACTAAATGTGCGGCAAAATAATTGTTATGAGAACTGTTATTTTCTTCTGCTTCATAATGTTCGCGCGTTTTTTAAAAGTCGTTTTGAATAGTTGAAATAAAAGTATGGCGCAACAATATTATGCTCGAGGGTACTTGCACATGTAATTTATTCTGTTGGTCTTTTGCCGAGTGAATTTTTTATAGCACGTGAACTGCAGTCACCTCGGAACGAGTGCTATTTTTAGATGCATGTGTAATTTTGGTATTACAATGTTATTTTTAGATTCTTTGTTACTGTGCTTTTAAGGAATTTAAGTTTATCTTAATTATAACTATTCTAATTGTGTACAAAGTGTCCCAGCGCCAAGTGACCGCCCGGCGTCTATTGATTATTTGGACAAAACTATAAACAAAATTCCAATAAAGTACAGGTCTAATCGGTTTAGTTTTTTTTTATTAGCTTTTTAATTTTTTTTGGAAAAAAACCTGACTTGCTGCACTATTTTCGACATATTTTTTTTGTTTTTACATTTCTTTTCATTCTGTTTTTTTTTTATTTACCAGTTGTTATCATAGTTTATCTATTCGAGGTATAAAATCTACCCAAAATTAAATGGAATATATTTTTTAAAGACATTAACTGAATTTTTTTTGAAAAAAATTACCCTTTTTTATTTAATTTCGCTAAAAAGTTGGAAAAATGCCCCATGAATATTATTATTTTATCAATTATTATTAAATTACATGATATTACCTACAAAATCTCCATAACATGTTTGTAGTTATCTAAATCATTTACAGAACTACAAACTCTTGAAATATGCACCCTATTTTCGATAATAAGAAGAGTAGACTTTTAAAACCAGGCTAGTGGAACATTTAAGTGTCTTACTATCAAAAATACCTTTTGCCTGTTGATAGAATAATTTTAAATGAAAGGAGATAATAAAAACAAGTGCAAAATTAAATCATCTATTAAAAAAAAACAGTAATTAATTCATAAAATTTTCGAAATGACCACCATTGGCATTAATACAGGCTAAGGCTCTAAATGACATCCTTTGACTCGTTATTTGCACTTCAAAAGCTTCGCTCCTATTTCTGTAGCAGCAGCATCAATCCTCTGTTTCAATTGAGACCTTGGAGGACCATGCTACTGGACCACCTCTCTCTCGGTCTCCTGATTTATCGCCTCTTGATTATTATTTTTGGGGCTACATGAAACAAAAAGTGTATGCTGTGCCAATAGCTACGAGAGAACAATTGAAACAGAGGATTGATGCTGCTGCTACAGAAATAGGAGCGAAGCTTTTGAAGTGCAAATAACGAGTCAAAGGATGTCATTTAGAGCCTTAGCCTGTATTAATGCCAATGGTGGTCATTTCGAAAATTTTATGAATTAATTATTGTTTTTTTTTAATAGATGATTTAATTTTGCACTTGTTTTTATTATCTCCTTTCATTTAAAATTATTCTATCAACAGGCAAAAGGTATTTTTGATAGTAAGACACTAAATGTTCCACTAGCCTGGTTTTAAAAGTCTACTCTTCTTATTATCGAAAATAGGGTGCATATTTCAAGAGTTTGTAGTTCTGTAAATGATTTAGATAACTACAAACATGTTATTGAGATTTTGTAGGTAATATCATGTAATTTAATAATAATTGATAAAATAATAATATTCATGGGGCATTTTTCCAACTTTTTAGCGAAATTAAATAAAAAAGGGTAATTTTTTTCAAAAAAAATTCAGTTAATGTCTTTAAAAAATATATTACATTTAATTTTGGGTAGATTTTATACCTCGAATAGATAAACTATGATAACAACTGGTAAATAAAAAAAAACAGAATGAAAATAAATGTAAAAACAAAAAAAATATGTCGAAAATAGTGCAGCAAGTCAGGTTTTTTTCCAAAAAAATTAAAAAGCCAATAAAAAAAAACTAAACCGATTAGACCTGTACTTTATTGGAATTTTGTTTATAGTTTTGTCCAAATAATCAATAGACGCCGGGCGGTCACTTGGCGCTGGGACACCCTGTATAAGCAAAGATATTGTTAGCTATTTTATTGTTATCTAGAAGACGAACGTAATGTTAAAATGAGGGACCGAATAAAAAATTAGTATTATTTTGTAGACAATAAATGCCTATACTCGATCTAATTTGTAAGAATACTGTTGACGCTTTCAATTAGTCACGTCGGTATACTATTTCGATTCGATTGTATATAACAATCGATTTTATTTCAGAAGTTTATTACATCGATTTTATTAATGAAGACACTGAATATACAGACCTACACTCGTACAAGTGCAAGAGAGATAAGTATAGTCATACATCCACAGCCAAACCTTCGTCTAGGGACGTCTAATCCGCTGTGGCTCAGGTGTTGCACGACACAACACATCAACGCCCAAGAGCCGAGCGCAAACATTTATCAGTCACGTAAACGGTTTGAATTATCTTAATTGTAATAGCGATCGTCTTTTTTAACGCTTTCATTTCGCTTACCCTGTTTGTGTGCCAATCTTGCTTAATTAGACCTCTTATGTAGGAGTTGAAAGGAAATACCCATTTTCCATACAAACTCAGGCCCAGATAGAAAAAACTGAAAATTGGTGGTCAATTAGATAATTGTAAAAGCTTTAATTTCTCCAATTTTCACAGCTGCTAGCAATAGCTTTAGTTCTGATAACAATAAATTTTTGCGATAATTAGAATTTCAATAGAATCCAACAGAAGTGGTATTTTGTCCATAGCCTTGCCTGTTGTTCAGCATGGTCTCTCGTCCTACGGCACGTAATACCAACTATATATTTGACGGGTATTTGAACTAGAGTAAAACAAGCTTTCAAATAATCAATTTGAGTAAAATCTTCGTGCACTTACAAAATCAACGAGATCTAAATTTTATATATTTTCTACCTAACGCAATCACAGTCCGCAACGTAACAGAGTTAAAAATTTAACGTCATTGGCTGTAGGAGGCGGAGTATTGGAGTAGGCGAGGTGGAGGTTGGTCGTCGATTCGCGTTTCGCGGATCAGTGGCGACGAGGGTTCTTAATTTGATCAGCGAACAGCGACCGGTATCAGATTAGAGTGTCCCAACATACCCTCGGTGTGATAAATTCTATTAACACAACGTTCGACACTTTTGGCTTGTAAACATCGGTACTGGTTTCTGGGAATTTAAGTACACTTAGCGTTGGACAAAATTTGATTCGGATTCGCAGTTTGTGAAGGATTTTTTTCGAGTGACGGTTGGAATCGTAGTGGAATTGAACTGCGTTGACGGGTTGCAGCTGCCTGTTGAAATGGAAAGCAAAAGTTTAAACAGAGTATGGATATAACATAATATATATGAGTACCTTAACCCAACATGTTAATACAATGATGATAAATGAAATCATAAAAGTAATTTAGTTTGCCCCTTTCTTTTTGATTGTCTAGACTTTAGCTGAAATCTGCTAAGCCTATTAAGACCGTATCATCATTGACATACTACA
Source organism: Thymelicus acteon (assembly GCA_951805285.1). Classification (NCBI taxonomy): domain Eukaryota; kingdom Metazoa; phylum Arthropoda; class Insecta; order Lepidoptera; family Hesperiidae; genus Thymelicus; species Thymelicus acteon. The sequence goes on from OX638217.1 coordinate 19,805,934, forward strand.
AATTAATTGAAATTATATAAAGTTAAAATTGTAGCAAAAATAAATCCGTAATATGGTTACTAAGAATAGCATTTTATATTTAACTTAAACAGCTATTGAAAAGAGATATGCGCAGTAAACACGGCGAGTCACAATAAAACAAGCAATTCACTTGTAGATAAAGCTTCGAGAGGAACAGAGACTAACAAGACGCCATCGATATGCTTGAGATATCTGAAACACCCATTGCTATTCCGTTTAACAGAAAATATTTCTTGAGTGCAAAGCAAAAATTGTGTCACAAAACATATTACATAATTGCGTGGGAAGTATTCTTGACTCTAAATACTTCTTTCTTGAATCATGCCCCACCTTTGTTAAATTCTGATCCCACTGAATAACTTTTGCTGCTCGAATTATCATGTTATTTTACTTACTGAAAAAAAATTGAAGTGTAATACAATGTAACTAGTTGGGACTAAAAAATCCTTTAAGCAAGCTTTTAGTTCTTTTATGCAACAATATCCGAAGTTGATATGCAAGAAGGATAATGTTAATAAAAAACAGGGTAAAACTTTTACTGGCGCCTGAAACTCGTAAAGGTAATGTGATTTTTATCGGTTAACTTTAAAATTGAGATTTTACGCCGTAGATTTTGTGGGTTTCTGGATTTATACATATTTTTCATGTAACCAGAAATGAATTAAGTAATCAGAATTACTGAATTCAATAGGTAAATAGACGTTCTCAAATTAAGACGTATAGCGATAATCATGAAACCGAGTTAAGCAACTTTGGATGTGATCCGGCGTTGGATGGTCTTCAATTATGATGAGAGACCCTTGGAGTAGACCGCGAATGTGTTAAAGCGACGAGAGGCTTTGGAGTTTAACAATCAATTTATTAATACAACATATCATATAACACTTCTGTTTGTCGTGCATGACGTGGTATAATAGAAATATTCAACGTAAAGTATCGACGCCTCGAAACATTCGACAGGGACCCATGTTTGCTCTGCAAAGTACCCACCGAGGGTTCACAATCTCAGCCATTATTTACGTTCGCCCAATTTAAATGGCTCTTTAGCAACATCCTTTGCAAACTGGGGTCCCCTATTCACATACAAATATACCCAAAGTGACCCTCGAGGACTCCCAAATGTTCAGTTTGGAAACGCGAACATTAAAAATTATAAAAATATTTCATAGAAATTGAGTTCGGATTTCAGAATTTTAGTCATGAAAGTTTTTGAGTTGAAAGAGGAAAATATTTGTATAACGTATAGAAATTAATGTTGTCACGTCCTTTCCTTCCTTCTGGGTTATCTTCGACAAGTATCGCAGTGGATAGAGATTTACCTATTCATTGTGAAAATATTTTGAGAGGCATAAAATAATTGATATTCTCTTACTTTTATCACTTTAGACATTCACTACAATGAGTGAGGTCTTGAGAGAGATACATAAACATAGAATGAAACTATTTAAAAATTTGCCACTTGTATTTCAGAAAAGTAGTCTACATAGATTCCGACAACCTGTGCGTCAGTGATTTTTGGAGTCTCCTCATATTATGCGCATCTAAAACGACACAGAAACTTACTTCGGGTATCTTTCAAAGATTTCCCCAGCGAAAAAACGTCCACCGAGAATAGAACAAATTACTTTGACATCCTATTGTTCAGTTGTTGTATTATATTTTTATCAGGAAGCCAATATAGCGCAGCCATATCTCAACTGGCCACTCTTAGCTAATTAAAGCCATTGGCCTCAGTTTGCCCCGAACCCCGGATAATGTGGCTCGCTCCTGAATTGATTTCGGGGCCGCCCTGGCGCTGTTCGCCTCCAACTACGGAAATTTCATTATGTTTAGCATACAGACATTAGCATTGCGTAAGTCTGTAAGACAGTGGTGAATAGCTATGTTGCTTTAAAGTAGGTACATCGAAGTCTTGAGTACACAGTCACATGTCGTAGCTAGATCGAAGGATTGCTAAATTTGTAAAATTATAACAACAACAACAAAACTCTTTATTTTACACCAGTATTAACTGAATTTTAGGTATAGCTAGAATGGTAGGTATAACAGGCGGCCTTATCGTTAAAGAAGCGATTTCTTCCAGAAAAGGAAACCTTAGGGAAGAGTACAATTTAATATAGAGACAATGTAGTAGTGTAGGAGTGCTTAATAAAAGAATACAAATATAATACAGAATATCATAAAAGTATAAAGGTTATTATAGCAAGTGGTCTGCAATGTTATGGTGAAAGAAATTGAGCTTTAATTAATCTTTTAAAAGTATTTATTGATTGAACGCTGCGAATAAACAACGGCAATGAGTTCCATAGCTGAACAGGTCTAGTTGTAAAAGATTTAGCAAAGAACGTAGAAGAACACTCTGGAAAACTTAAGGCAAGATTAGTAGAAGACCGTAAAAAAAAATCATGAGCAAGATGTCGATAGAGAAGCAAAAATATGAGTATCCCGGCGAAGGCGGATTGGGAGCCACTTGAGTTCTGTGCGAAATTTGGAGACGGGATCATATTTCAGAAGATTAATTATAAACCAGATTCAAAGATTTTGAAGTCTCTCAAGTTTATTCAGTTGCTCCTCTGTTAAGTCTAGATAGCATATGTCATCACAGTCAAGTATCGGTAATAGTAGAGAATGGGAGAGCGCAATTTTAATAGCTGTTTGTAGAAAATTACGGAGCCTACGAAGAGATCTAATGACTGAGAACATTTTCCTACAGACCTCATTTACTTGGGGACCCCATGACAAAGTCCGATCTAGGATAATCCCTAGATTCTTGATCTTGTCACTGTAAGGAAATATATTTTTGTTAAAGATGATAGAAGGCACTTGGTTCCAATTGATTTTACTAATTATCCGTTGGCTGCCGATGATGATTACTTGGGATTTAAGTGGGTTAACCATTAGGCCTTGCGAATGACTCCACTGTGATATATCATCAGCATAAAGTGGTAGGAAGAAGATAAATGGAGACTTATAGAATTTACAACACGCTACCTTGTGGTACCCCAGCGGCAGTACGGATCCAGGAAGAATATGTGTCCTTAACCCGAACTTGTTGCCGGCGCTTCAGGAGGTAACTGCGAAACCACTCAATTGCAGTCGGAGATATGTTAACAGAACGTAATGTGGCTAGTATAAGTCATGGTTGACAGCTTTGAATGCATTGCTAAAATCCAGCACCCAGTTTTGTTTACCTAATACTGGCTTGCTTAAAATATATTGCTGGTTTCGAACCTGAATCAAGCCAACTTCCTATTTTGGTGTTTTAATCTTATGCGCAAAAATAAAATTAATCAGTAAACACTTTTGCTGTTTTATTTTTGACATAATAATATCGGAATCTGCAAATGTAACTTCAAAGTTTCTACAATAAATCAATATTGTGATAATATCTTAATTTGATTATTCTTTATCTATTTAATGTATAGAACACCAGCTTTTGGCTGCGGCTTCGTCCACGGTAGAGTGGTTTCAAAATTATTTTTTTAATTAATTAATTAGTTATTACATGATGCCCGTGGCTTCGCGCGTGTGGATATCGATTTTTGATGTGAAACATCTATAGCCGCACGTAAAACCAATTTCTGGCGTGGCGACGCATGCCGTGGCGACGCGTCGCCATCTTTCTCGCTACACTGAGCTCGAATACCTATAGTGTATACTCCGTAGTGTACAGTCACGAGCATAAATATATTACCATGGACAGGTCAATAATATCTACCCCAAGAATGCGTCAATAATATCTATCTGCACGGACGCAATAAAAATATCTGATATTCATAGACAGCATATTAAAGTGACGACAAAATTATCTGATAAAAAAGTACATCAAATAATTGTGACAACCGCCCAAAGCAAAAATATGTGACGACATTAGTCACAAAATAATGTGATCACTCTTTTAGTGCAAATATATGTTTGCCGTTTACTAATTCTACGTTTCTGTAAGCATTTACATTGATTCATATGGATTAATATATGACGTTCAATAGTTGGCAAAAATATCTGACGTAAATCTTTTATCTAATATATAAAATTCTCGTGTCACGATGTTAGAAGTTGAACTCCTCCGAAACGGCTCGACCGATTTTCGTGAATCTTAGCGTGCATATCGGCTAGGGTGGAGAATTGGACAAAATCTATTTTTCATCCCCCTAAATGTTAAGGGTGGTGCCCTTAACCCCTAAACTTTTTTTATTTTTTTAATTATTATTAACTTTTGACAGAACGAAGTCTGTCGGGGCAGCTAGTTATTTTTATACATTTTTCCCGACTGCGCGACGCAAAGGAGGGTAATGTGTTTATCAGTCTATGTATGTATGTATGTTCCTATGTGGCGTTATAGAGATCAAACGGGTTGACCGATTTTGATGATTCTTATATCAATCGATACGCCTTAACCTTGCGAGTGTCATTAAAGACATGACAATAATCAAAAACCACAGGGACAACCAGACACCATATTCTCTAAATGAAAAAAAATTCGACGAACTACGTCAAGTGGGGTATCGCTAAACAGATATTCAAAAATTATTTTTAGGTTCTTTTCATCATTTTTAATTTTAAGTGACAGCTTAGGATATGTAAAGATTTAAAATTGTTTAAACAACCATCCTCGTTCATTTACTAACTCCCTTAATGAAATAACAACATTGCGAATTTTACCGTCTTATAATCCTAATATAGAAGTCAATGAATCCTAACTAAAAAGTGTAAACACGCTCTTCTCAGTGAACCATCTTTCTTTTATTGCATATCCTTTACTAGTAAACTACTCTATGTTCTTGTTACATTTTCAATAATATACTTTTATGCAGCTGCTTCACTTGGCGACGGTTTGGCAACGTCGCCGATTTGGAAGCGTAGCGAGCTGGCGACGTCGCCAGTAAAATGTACACGTGCAAGCTGCGTCTCACTCACTCACTCAGTGTCCAAACCGGCTGCCAAGACGGACGCGCACGCGTGTTTTTTATAAAACAAACTATTTTATTTATTATTCTTATTTATGTTTTTCACTTAACACGGTTCCATTTTTCAATAATGAGTTTCGATACAGAAAGGTTTATTGTAGAAATACAAAATCGTCCATGTTTATGGGATACCGCAAGAACTGATTATTCCGACCGCAATTTAAAAATAAGATGTTGGGACGAAATAGTCAATTTATTTAAAGAATTTAAAAAAGATATGAGATTTGAGAAAACTGACTGACAGAGGGTAGCCACTGGCTACTCTTTTGGCTACCTTCGAACGCCAAAGAGAGCCGTGGCAACTACGCCGGCGACGTCGCCATATATTTGCACTAAAAGAGTGATCACATTATTTTGTAACTAATGTCGTCACATATTTTTGCTTTGGTGGTTGTCACAATTATTTGATGTACTTTTTTCTTCAGATAATTTTGTCGTCACTTTAATATTATGTCGTCTATTAAGGATCAGATGTTTTTGCTACCTTCTTGCAGACAGATATAATTGAACGCATTCGTGGGTAGATATTATTGCTAATGTGTCCATGGTAATATATTTATGCTCGTGACTGTACACAGTGTTGTTTACTACATTAAACATAACCTGTGTTTTACTTGAAAACAAATTATTTTTCTGATAATAAAATCGTAACATTTTATTTTATCATTATGACATATTTAGTTCCTATCGCAATATGTTCTTTTCTGCATATTACTTTTACAAAATAATGTCGATGTTTCACATCTGCCAGGCGTCCCGTGACGGCTCACATTTTTTTTACAAATCCCACGGGAACCTTGAACTTTTCCGAAATAAAAAGGATGCCTATGTGTTAATCCAGGGTATAGGCTATAACCATTCCAAATTTCAGCCAAATCGATTAAATAGTTGTGGCGTGATTGAGGAACAAACATTCAAACATCATCATAAACTTTCACATTTATAATATTAAAATCACTTGTACACGAACATTATCTAACTGAACTATTTCACGAAATTACCTTAATTCTTTACAATATTATGATCTTTAACAGATTGTCCTTTATCACCAAATCTCCGTTACAACATCGGCCATGCAAAGGACCATTGTCATTGCAAAAGCTTAAAATGTTTTTCTCGTGAATATAGTTCCATTGTCAAATATAAAATTTCATTGCGGGAACAAAAAAGTGTTACAATGTGAAGTCTGAAATTAATTTCACATCTCGACACGGGCAGCCGACCGCAAGCCGCTGTGACGTCGCCGTCCATGCCAGGATAGCAAAAACCACAGCCGGGAACAATAAAAGTATTAATATAACCGAATATATGTATATGTTAAGAAATATAGTAACAGTGGGATGACAGGGAATGCACTCGACCGTCACACGGTAAATAGGCCAATGAACGAGCTGAAGATCCACCTGATAGTAAGTGGCTCTTGGATCCACCATTCGAATCTTATACAGAGGGAATTATGTTCTTTCTTTGCTGGTAAAATATATCATCCCAAATTAAACAACGTCGACATATATGGCTACAGATTTCGATATATTCCATTCCACATTCGATGTACGACCCATAACGCGAATCACACATAATCTTCATAATCCTCCATCTACAATGCAAACACACCAAAAGAAATGCGTACAAAGCAGAGATCAAAGAACGGGGCAAAATGTAAGATTATTATTTGATCTCACGTTTTGCTCCATAAACCGTGCAATAAATATCCGAAAGAGCCGCGATACAAAGCGGGAATTTATAGAAAAGGGCAAATTTGTGGGAGAGTGCACGGCTCACAGATAAGTAGCCGACGCTTGCTTTTAGCCGATATTGCCAGTACCGCTAGGAGGGAACAGGGAATGCGTAGAGACGTTACTGTTATTGTAATAAAAAAAAATACCAGCCAGTAATGGTAGGAGAATTTTGGTTTGGGTAACCTGGAGTGGGATTTTTAGATTCAATGCAACTGTTATGAATATGAGGGACGTTACTAAAGAACAGAAGAGACAATAGGATAAGTTTAATTCCGGTGTAATCAATCGTGAAATGTTATGAAATCTTCTGAATGTAAGTTCTTATATGTATAAAAATAATAAATTAATCAACTATCACTTTGGTAAACAAATGATGAAGGGAAACTTGCATACTTCAATGTTCTTCATAGCCGCAGACACCCCCATACAGTGAGGCTCGACCATAGCTCGAAGCTGAGTAAATACACAAAGCAAGCCCAAGACAATTTGTGGTTGAGTTGATATTGATGCTCATGCCACAGAAACAGAGTTATAATAATAATATATTCCTCATTAAATTTAGAAAAACCATATCAATAAAAATGTATTCCAGATATAATAAACAAATAAAATAAGGAAAGAAACGGTAATCCGTTTTTGGAGACGAAAAAAGAGACGTTTTCGTTTATCGATTTAGCGGTTACCTGGACTGAATATTGTTGTTATGCTAAAATTAACCGTATGCCTCACGAGTAAAGCCGTTTTTAATATTAAACTACTTCGCCTAAGTGTAGCTTTGTCTATTAAATTGAATTTATTAAAATTACATGTATTGTCTAACCTTTTGTTCCCATTTCATCGTCTGTAGCTACACAGTCGCCTAGATGCGATTGCTCTTAGCGATAAGCCCGTCTATTGTCTTCGCAGTCTTATAGCATTTAGCTGTTCTTTCATGTTTCAAGCTGTATCTTATTTTACTATTTACATTTTGTTGTGTATTTTATAATATATGTGTATTGTTAGCATGTTATTAATTATAATTATTCAACAATTTTTAGATATTACGATTAAAATAGGTTTTGAAGCTATATTAGAACTGGGCACCGTCGTTCGTAATTGACGTGTAGGTACTATGCGTACAGACGTATATGTGCGTTCGCGTTATGTGAAGGAAAAACTGGTTGCTAGCAGTGCTGTTTAATTGGTTGTCGCCATTTTTGTGATCTTCCCTGGACGAAAATAAATGTAAAAAAATGTTTTGTAATAAAGACGTAATAGTGACATTAACCACAAATGCGGGCAAAAAAATCCAACTAAAAAAAAATAGAAAATAAAATTGAATTAAGAATCGTGTAATTGTAATAAAAGCGTGGGGTGGGGTGCTTTTAAAGATATTATCCCTTCTACTCATTGACACCATGCACCCCACGCTTTTATTACAATTACACGATTCTTAATTCAATTTTATTTTCTATTTTTTTAGTTGGATTTTCTATAAAAGCGTGTTTTTTTAGTTTTTTTTTTAACTATTATTTATTTTTTCATTTTTAGTTTGTGTTTTTGAAATGAAATTTAGGTTTTTTTTTCTTTCTTTCTTTTTTTCTTTAAATATTGAATTGTCATCGATCCTTAATAGGTATGCCAAATTTCGAGTTAATCCGACGTTTTGAAGGGGGTCAAAATCATGTTCAAAGATTCCGTTACATACGTCTGAAGCTAATAAAAGCGTATTAAAAAGACATCTGTTACTACTTAGCAGCGCAAAGAGCATCCATGTAAGAACACAAAGATATGCAAAATTTTCTCTTATTTGAAATGTAACAAAGGCAATGAAAAATATGGGAAAATAGTACAAATAGGTACAGTGAACATTACAACAGTACAATATTCGCGTTATATGACTTTTGCAATTTCATTTACGCGACAGCGACGTACAAAGAGGCGCGGAGTGCGAAAAATCTTACAACCTGACAACTTCACTCTCCTGTCTCCTCTATCGCTACATTTTAATATCCGAGCACAGTACTTCGTGTGAAGAAGTTCTCATATTGTTTTGTTCTTTATTCTCCGAAATTAAGTGACAGAAATCTGAGTAGTGCTCTCAATCTTTTGTAATCGTTTTAATTAGTTTCTTCTCTGTAGATGTTTATGCGAACCTAAAACTTGGTAAAAGGAACGAGTGCGTACGATTAACAATATAAGTTCTTATATAGTAATGGAATTAAGAACGTGTTATATAGCGTACTTACTTCTGGACCTCATGTCATGTCAGGTATATAGAAAATATTATTTATCAATTATAACAATCCAAAGCATTGCGTACTTATCCATTAATTGTGATGTTCATTATTTAATTTCTTTCGCTCTCCATAACATCTTTAATTAAAAAAGCTGTAATAAAAATACTTTTTAATTCAAAATCTCAAAATTCTTTTTTCATGTTCGTCAAATACTTATGCAAAATTCTACCGGCATTTTGGAAAGGATGTAAGGATTGTCAATTAAAAAATAAACAAAATGAAATATAAAAATCAATCAACTCACAAATAAACAGCTGCAGAATCACTACAGCGAGGATGAGATGGACAAAATTTTCTTAAGCTCCTAAATATACAACGGTTTTAATTTCAGAACAATAACTCTTCGGAACACATCTTAACTTCCGTCTTGCATAATAAATTCCAACTGCAGAATAGCAATTTCGTCGTAAAGCATAAATCATGACGGATATTCCTCTGAGCATGAAACAATAAACGTCAGTGACAGACTGACCAGACTGTTTTTGCGAGGATTCAGAGGCATTGCTCAGAAATCTCGGTAAGAAATTGTGACATCGTTATCCAAACGAACGTGGGTGAACGAATTCGTGCTTCCAAGAAGATCATAATATTTTTTGGCAGTTGTGCTGTTGCGTCGTCGTCCAACTATAAGCTTATTTGGACTTGCCCTGTTCGAATATTAGTGTATATGCGTCAAATCTTGCAAGGTGAATAAAAACTACTTGTCCATATCCTACACAATTAAAAATTTTCGTATTGCTTCAGTTCCAACGATAATTTAGTTTTTGGTAATAACAGTTTGATACTACTAGTTTAGTAACGTTAATTTGTAAACAAAATTTCAGTTTGCTTACATTGTTTTAGCTTGCTTTTACTGACATCACTAATCGGTCCAGCTGTTATGAGTCCATATTTGTTTTATTTAAGCACACAGATAAATTGAATGATACCAAAATTATAAGCAGTGTCTAACTAAAAATTATATTATAGTTTCCTATTCCAGCGTCCGTGTGGAATCAAAGCTTGCAAGGTAAATATGGCCCACTTTCCAGTGCTCAATTGAGCTGAAATGTTATGTATGTGATGACCATGAAACATAGCCGGAACTTTGAAATTACCTCTATCAAGTTTTGCCTTGCTTTTTGTCTTGAGTAGTACTTTGATATTAAATGCAATGTCTAATTATGAAGCCAGATAAAGACTTCCATAAAGACGTGTTATTAATATCTAATTAATCATTGCACACTCAAACGTGCCATGGAAAATACACATAATAATCCCATAATATTAATAACTGCCCAGACCGGCACGAACCCGGGACCCTTCGCTCACAGGTAGGGGCATTATCAACTAGGCTAGAAGTTGTCTTATTATCTTGTAATGTTTATTGAAAGAAACTAACTTCATAAACATAAAGATAAAATAAAACTACACACCCTCAGTCAATTTCCTCGCCACGAGTTGTCTATACCCCTTTTTGTATAGTCCTAAAACTTCTTGAGCTGGCTTACAAAACACAACGAGAAGTAAAGTTTTTCGGCAAGAACTGTACCAGTGTTTACGTGTTTTTAGGCAAAACGTTTTCTATGTCCATCTTGGGTGAGATTTGTACGGGTTTTCCTGTTGTAATGCATCTCGCGGGAGACTTTACTTTTTATCCTTTTTCCCCTTTTCAGTTGGATATCATACTGATTGTTGCGGGCGATTTTTAAAATGAAGAGTTGTTTTAAAATTGTGTCTGAATTTTGGGCTGAGTATTTGCGATGGTAAATATGAATGTTTGAAACATTATCTTGCTTTCTGTTTTAATATGCTGTATTGTTTTTGGAATTACATCATGAGTGCAATGGGAGAAATAGTTTACTGTCTATGGCGGAAGTGTGAAGTAACGGAAGTTGGAAAGTGGAAATGCATTCATAACATCAAGAATATTATACGCCTTTATTACCACTATTTTGTTCTTCTGCATTGTGTGTTCATCTTATATATATTTTTTAGGTTATAACTTGAAGTGTTTCTAAATGTAATTTCATCCTTTTTTATGGTTATGTTTATTGTTGGCAATCGTTCAGCTATGCCCTCTGCATGGCCTCTGATACTTGAGTAAGCCAGTAGCCATTTAATCAACTCACATTGAACACCGCGGCGTAGTACGCAGTAGGACTTTTCTAATGAAGACAAAATGTGGTGGTTCAGCGGAGGTATAAAACTAAATTATTACAAAGATACATCAGGCTTCACTATCTGGGACGCAGGAATACCTTCACAACACACGTGACTTAACGTTACGTGAATCACTTAATCTGGAATTTGAATAAAGTAAACCGGAAGACATACAAAAATATAGTTAGTAAATATAGTTATAAGAATTTTATCGTTATAATTCAAGATATCCAACCTTATATTAAGGCGCGGTGTGATCTCAATATTCACAAAACTGGGTTTCTTTGGTGCTCGAGTACGAGGAAACCCAATGAAAATATGGCATGCAAAAAATACAGAGCATAGAAAAAGGTCTAAAGAATAATGTTAACCGAATAGAATATTAAATTGTTGTTTAATATTTCCAATTAAAAATCTTAATTTGCTATACAAAAATGAACTTAATCGTCGACATTCTCTGTATTTTCAGCGGTAACACCATATTTTTTTTGAGAATATAATACGTATATGGTTTTATTAAAACTTAAACCGGACAGATATTGAATTTTATGTGTATATTCTGAATTATCTAAGGAAAACCCTCAAATTAAATGTTTATTCGCAATCTAGTTACATTGTTAGCAAAAATATGCTCTGCAATTTAGAACCCTATTCAGCGTCACGTAAATGTAACATTAGATTAGCGCAGATATGCGGGTGTTGAGTGAAATCAACGTTTTTAAATCGTAGTCATACCGCGCCTTAAGAGATTCGCAAAAGTTTACCACGTCAATATTTGCCGCAACTCGCCCTTAAATCCTATCTCACTGATTGAACTATTACCTTTAATGAAATGTGCGTCCAAGTGAATTATGTGTCCTAATCCCACGAAGACTACGCGGCTGATCGTTCAAACCATCCAAACCTTCCAACACCCACCTAACCTTTACGCTTAATAAAACCCTTGCTGCAAACACTTAAAGTTCAATTTCGTGTGATCAGCAAATATTTTGCTTGCCGTTAACTTGTACCTTATCGTAAGGGTGGAAAGTCGGATTTCGCCTAGCGAGAAGTGAATACAAATTTGTGACGGTTAAATAGAGCGATCGCATTGAACATTCGATTTATCCCTTGCGTTTTGCGAGTTTCGATATCGCGTTCCAGTTTTGTTGATCGCGTGTCCGCTGAGACTAACGGGTGGTTACACATCTTCACTTTCGATTAATATCGAACATCCAGCGGTAAGTACCACACCTAGTTACTCAATTGTCACGCAAAGTGTTACTTACAAAACTGCTTTACAATATTCTACGAATATTTCCTATAATATCTCATAAATGTTCAGCTGAAGCGCTCATAATCCGGTAGCTTGCATCGATTTTAAGTAATCGAGTGAGTTTAGCAACAGGGGTTGCGGGTTTAAGTAATCGAGTGAGTTAAGCAACAGCGGGTGCGGGTATATAGTAATTTAAGTAATCGGGTAGTGCCTTGAATGGTTGACTGCTAGTGCTTTATTTCATGAGCTTTAGAGGGCGCCGTTGGTCCCACTAGTTACCGGAAGGTAACACTCATCAAGCCTTGCTGGAGGCCTATGGCCAGCATGCTACTTCCTATACTTGGGTTAGCTACTAACCTCTCTACCAACCTGCGAGGAGCCTCTTCTGGAGGAGAAACACGTGCTCAGTAGTGAGCCAATAATGGATTAAAGCCATGTCTAGCTGAGAACGTGATTAAGATTAGTAAGGGTCTCAATTGCATCCATCTCTAGTCAAGGCCAACCTCGCAATTTCGTAGTACACCCTGGCTATTTTGGGGATAGTTGGACTATGTACTTTCTACTCTAGACTCAGTGATACTCAGCACGATAGTACAATTACGCCTGGCTAGCCACGACCGTCCTGAAACCAGCCTTTGGCTGAGGCATTTCTTATCCTTGTGGCCCACAAATCTAGTGACATGTTTGGGTGCAGCTAAAGTAAGCCAAATGGTTTGAACTAAATTGTATATAAAATAGGTATAGTGCGTTGCAGCTATTAAGAATATTCTTTATAAAGTGAAAAGGAAAAAACGTTACTGGAAAGGTCATTTGAATCATTCAGCTAAACCACATTACGAAGTGTTTGTTACGGTACGGTTCACTATTTACATTTTTCACGAATCTACACACGCGTTCAAACGGACTAGATGGATAATATGACAGCATTTACTATCCATTCCAAACTCAATCCAAACCCCTTACCAAAAAGCTCGAATTGCACTGACAAGGTGGTGAAATGAACAAGACACAATTGAAAACATGACGCACATTCTGAACCTTGCGACCTTAGCAATAAGGTCGTTATAATGAATCGTTTTTATTTCAGCACGGAGCAGGTGTGTTGAAATACGGAACGCATTCAAGCATCCTCTCACGACGTGTCCATTCGAGTGTGAGGGTCCTTATTGGAAAAATATAGGGAAATCACATCGACCCGTGCTCATTCGTCTATCCCCGCGTAGCGAATCGAGTTGTCATAACAAACGAGAACAAATACAGCCTCGGAGCTCGTGTTTGTCGTACAATGGCGGACAAACATAGAATGTTGTTCGACAAAAATAAACCGTTTCAGACGGCTGGAGATATTGTAGATACTGTTTTGTTCCATTGTTTTGTTGAAATGTAGATTAATGATGTGTGATGAAATTTATTTTCCTATTTATTTGACATATATAAATTTTACCAAGAAAAAATAACCAATTTCAAAATAACTCAAAAACTACTCGTCAGATCTAGTTCAAATTTAAGTGGGACCACATGACAAGCACTAGCTTTCGATTAAAAAAAGAATCATCAAAATCGGTTCACCCAGTCCGAAGTTCTGAGGTAACAAACATAAAAAAATATAGTCGAATTGAGAACCTCCTTTTTTTGAAGTCGGTTAAAAATAAGTTAAATCTGACAAATGCGCTAACCATGCGCAATAACTTAGTGAAGTACTAAAGCCTAGCCTTTCAATAAAGATCCAAAGTTCACACAATGCGTACGTAACCTGGTAGTTCAATGGTTTTTGGACCTAGTCCTAAACGTCTTTCAGTTCAAGTCCTGGGTTCCATTCTGGCCAGGGTAAAACGTTATGTCACAGACGATACCACTTTGTATATGTTGTCTGTAACAGAAATCCTAAGGTAAGATTAAATAGTGTGGTTTTATGAACCCACGATGCAAGTGAAACTTTTTTCGGTTTGTAGGCATTTAACTAAAAATTTTTAGAAAATTATTCAATTTAAGGTTGAAATTGCGTTTTTAACCTTAACTTAATTATTTAAAAATGGGAATGATAATGGGAAATCAATAGTAGACAAAATATTCAAATATAAAATTTAATTTCAATTTGCGTATTAGAGTACGGAATACACACATTATTATTCTATAACGAGTAACCGCCCTCGCTTTGCTTCGGTTTTCTTATTTTTTTACACCTTGGGTTACATTGTTGGAGTTTTATTAAGGATCCCTAATTTTTTGAAAATATAATATAGCCTATGTTACTCGGGGATAGTGTAGCTTCCCAACAGTGAAAGAATTTTTGAAATCGGTTCAGTGGTTTCCGAGCCTATTCAATGCAAACAAAAAATCAAATCTTTCCTCTTTATATATTAGTATAGATAAAGTCCCAAAGCAAATACGTGACTTGCCGGATACGAATCTTCTAAGAAATGTGTAAAAATTCAACTCGTAGGCAAGGGTTATAATAATAATAATAATAATAATAATAATAATTTCTCATAGCTATACAGGATCAAATAATAAACACCAAAAACTATAAGAAATTTATAATCAAAGACCCTTCGGTAACAAATGATAAATGCCGCAAATGTCACACTCAACCAGAGACCATTCAACATATAACTGGGGCATGCACAACACTCACACAAACTGATTATACACACAGACATAACCAAGTAACGAATATAATTCACCAACACCTTGCACTCAAACATAACCTTATTCAAAACACTAACACTCCTTACTATAAATATACTCCCCCAACAGTATTAGAAAATTCCTCATATAAACTATACTATGATCGTGCCATACTGACTGACAAGACAATACACTACAACAGACCTGACATAACGCTCCAAGATAAAATTAATAAAACTACTTACCTGATTGATATCGCAGTTCCCAATACACATAATATACCTAAAACCATTGCTGAAAAAATTAGTAAATATGCAGAGTTAAAAGAGGAAGTATCAAGAATTTGGAGACAAGATAAAGTATACATAGTGCCCATAGTCCTTTCTACCACTGGCGTTATCCCCAAACATCTTCATCACAGCCTTAAATTAATAGGATTAAAAGACACACTTTATGTGACTCTCCAAAAAGCTGCTATATTGAACACCTGTAGAATAGTGCGAAAGTTCATGCAGATAGATGAAAATAATTGAACACTCCAGAACACACAATACGTACACAACACGCTGCATTTACTTGGCTACGGCCCGTAAATGTGGTAGTAGAACCAGCTCAAAAGCTGAGGAAAAAAAATCCTTTTCCGATAATAATAATAATAATAATAATAAATAAATGAAATTACTGGCACGGCTAACACGGCACTGGTGACCCATTCAATATGGAGACACGTTCAAAAAGTAAACGTTTAGGGCCGCTTCCCGGGGGCGATCGCCGGGGCACACCTGGAGCTGACGCTGGGTGTTTCAGCATGCGAACCGTCAGCGGAGAGGAGTTGAATAGGCGGGCTCCCTCCGGGTCTCCCGAAAATACTACAGCCAACCAAACCGATGATAACCGTAGCTTAAATTCATCCACATTAGCAATAGAACCCTATAGTCCATCAACAGCCTCATATATACCATCGCCGGTGTCTTTCACGGATGAAATGTCTCGTGGAGCACCCACCCCAGTCTTAAGTGTTGCGCAGGAGGTGAATACCTTTTTACCTGTGTCCACTAAGGCTGGAAAACCAAGAGTGCGCATGAAATGGAGCAAAGAAGTAAACATGTTTATCATGCGCACCTACTATTACATAACTAAATTAGAGACAGACATGACCATATATAGAAAGCAATTACATGAACTTTTTTCACTACAGTTCCCTGAGATCAAAGTATCTGAACAACGAATTTCAGATCAAAGGAGATCAATAATTTATTTATTTATTTATTTAATAGGTTTACCAACAGTTTTACAATGAATAAATAACCTTATTACAAAAACAGCGTCTTAAGCTACATGTAAAACCAATTACAGGTAAACACAGCATACACAAAGAAACTTAGGTATTGCGTAGGTAAGTTGCGCAACCTACTCCAAATTCAAAAAAAATCAAAAAATTCAAAAAAAGTGGTTAATTTGATAAAGACAATAGTTAACAATAATAATGAATTAGTTAAACGAGGCGTTTGAGACCCTTGAGACGTGAACGGGAACAATTACTTAAATACTAAAGACCGAATCTTGGCGACATTATGAGAACCAATATCCAAATCTTTGAACTGATTATACAATTTGCAAAGTCGAGGTATGGGCGAGTTTGCACCTAAAACAGTCCTTCTTGGTGGAGGCACTAAAGGGGTTATTCTATGCCGAGGGTACCTTCGTGGCACATTGAAGCGAATTTTTTCAAGAAGTTGTGGACAATCAATGAAATTCCTTACAAGTTTAAAAATAAATTGAAGGTCTAGAAAGTCTTTGCGTTTCTCTAGCGGAACAATCTTAAACTGAGCTAATCTCTCATCATAAGATACATTACTTGTAGCAAATTTAGTACCACGAGCTAGGTGCCAGAGAAATCTTTTCTGGATTCGCTCCATTCTTAGAACATGTACTGCAAAATGAGGTCGCCAGGCAGTGCAACAATATTCGAGAATGCTACGCACTAGAGAGTAAAAAAGGATTTTTTTGGTTTTGATGCTTTTAAACACTTTACATTGGCGTATCACAAACCCGAGCATATTTAAAGCCTTTTTGACAATATAGTCAATGTGAGGTATGAATGATAATTTACGATCAATTATGACACCCAAGTCTTTAATTGTGGATACTTCTTGCACAAAATTTTGGGAAATGCGATACCTGGTGGGAATAACATTTAGCTTGCGGGTAAATTTAATGTGAAAACACTTTTTACTATTCAGAATCATTTCATTATTCTGACACCATTGGACCAGTCTTTCAATGTCTTGTTGGAGCAGAGTTTCATCTTCAGTAGTCTCAATGCACTTAATAAATTTAAGATCATCGGCGTACAGAAATGGTGTAGAGTTCTTGAAGCAAGTATTTATATCATTAATAAATATATTGAACAGCACAGGTCCCAAATGTGAGCCTTGAGGAACGCCAGATTGTATGTTTTTTAAATGAGAATCAAAACCTCCTAAAACCACATAAAATGAACGTTTCAACAGATATGATTCTAACCACTTCAATACATTACCTGAAAATCCGTATCCTGACAACTTTGACAGTAAAAGAGTGTGCGATACCCGGTCAAACGCTTTAGAAAAATCCGTGTATATAGCATCAACCTGCTTATTTTGATCTATGGATTCAACTACTGATTCTATATAAGAGACCAGGTTAGTGTTTGTTGATCGGGCAGCTATAAAACCATGTTGATGAATAGAAAAATACTGTTTCATATGTATCTGAATCAAAGGACAAATCAAGGACTCAAAAATCTTAGCAAAAGTTGATAGGATGGAGATAGGCCTATAATTACTAACCTGAGAGATATCCCCATCCTTTAAGATAGGAATAACCTTAGCTATTTTCCAGTAACTAGGGAAGGTACCTGACTGCAAAGATTTATTATAAATATAGTAAAGCGGCTCTACGAGGTTGTTCATACATCTTTTTACAAATATGGCCGGTATCCCGTCCAGCCCCGCTCCTTTGTTGCTATCTAAGACTTTAAATTTTAGAAGAATTTGATCACGGGTTAACACAATTGTGGAAAAACTATTACTAGCTATGTCTACATTTCTTTGTTGTGCTAAACTACTAGTAACAGGACTATTGTTACAACAGTAAACTGATGAAAAATAGTCTGCGAAAAGATTACAAATTCCAATTCCATTCGAGACTTCGACACTGCCATCGGTCATCTTGGAGGGATAGGAACTAAAGCCTTTCCTTTTAGCCTTGATAAAAGTCCAAAACCCCTTAATATTATTGCCAATGATATCCTCAATGCCAGAAATATATGTATTATAATTTCGTGTAATCAATCTGTCACATAACTTATTAAGTGATTGAAGAACAATTTCATCTAAAGGGTTATTATATTTCTTCACTCGCTGCCTAATTTTTTCTTTTCTTTTTAATGTCTTGATCAAATGGCGACTAAACCAGATAGGGTGCTTGTTGTCATTGGGTATATGCAAGGGGACAAATTGTGTAACAGTTGATTTAATAATTTTATAAAAAGTATTTACCATGTCGTCAATATCTTCACTATTCGAAAATAACTCGGCCCAGTTTATGTTTTCCAGATAATTATTTATTTTATCATAGTCAGCTTTTCTAAAGTTTGGGATTTGGATATTAGTATTATATTTTAGGAAGTTAGCGGATATTAACTCAACATTCAAAATTATAGGTGGGTGAAGTGGGTCCACATTTACAAGGGCATCAGAAGCAGAACTAACGATACAAGAGTTAATATTTGTTAAAACTAAATCCAGTATTTTATTTTTATTATTTACAATGTTATTATATTGTATTAAATTGTTCAAATGTGCAAAATCAATAAGAGTCTGTTCCAGTGTAGTGTGTGTAATTAATGAACTTGATTCATTTACATATTGCCACTGAATGCCACTTAAATTGAAGTCACCAACTACACACACAGGATGGTCAAAACTCTCGAGGATTTTATTACAGTTTTGAATAAAACACTCTAATGTTGTTATCTGTACAGGAGGAGGAAGGTATATTGCACATAAAAAAATTTTTTGAATCGCACCTCTACAAGGAAGGTCGATACATATCCATATATCTTCGCACATAGATTCCCAGTTATTCATACGTATCGAGTTTATATGTCTTGAAACAGCAATGATAACACCACCACCCTCCTTTGCAGAATGAAATCCAGATGTCTCTCTATCCCTTCTATAAACTATATAATTATTATCAAATAGTTCACTGCTAAAAACGCCACTATTTAACCAAGTTTCAGTGAGAATGATGACATCATAATTAACAGAGCAAACATTACGGTAAAACGTATGGGTCTTAGTTCGTAAACCACGGGTGTTTTGATAAAATAGTCTTAGGGATGACATAAGTGAATTTAGAATATGTGATTTAATTAGAATATACTTAATCTAAACAAAAAAAAACAAAAAAAATAAATAAAAATAATATGTATCTAGTAAGTAGTCTAAGC
Source organism: Thymelicus acteon (assembly GCA_951805285.1). NCBI lineage: Eukaryota > Metazoa > Arthropoda > Insecta > Lepidoptera > Hesperiidae > Thymelicus > Thymelicus acteon. The sequence continues at coordinate 19,825,463 of OX638217.1, forward strand.
ACGTTATTAGATTACTCCAAGCTATTTAGTGATTCAATATTTTTAATAATTTTATGAGCTGACGTTTCATTCTTCCTCATGTAGATTTTCCCGTTGCGCACCCAAACGAACTTGTACCCCTTTTCCTTTGCGGCCACCCTTGCTGCTGCATGAAGGGCCTTATTAGAAGCAGAAAGGTGCTCAACAACAAAAATTGGTGACTTCTCACCGTTCAGCCCAATATGTGATGTATTAAGTTTATTATTTGTGTTAGACTTATTAAACTTAATCGATGCGGCTAAAAATGTGTCTCGAATCCTTGGTGAGCAAAACTGTACCACTATGGAGCGGGGCCTGGCACTCTTTGGGTTCAGCTTGGCAATGCGGCTGCAGCTTAAGATATGTTCATTTTTAATTTCACAACTAATAGCTTGACCAATATTTTCGACAATGTTTATAACATTTTCATTACTTTTCTCCGGAACACACTGAATTTCAACATTACTTCCCCTGGCAAACTGCTCCAACAGATTTATTTTAGCTACAAGATCCTGATTATCCGACCGTAACGTTGCATTCTCCGTTTGTAAATCCTTCACTTCTTGCGCAATGCCGTCCTGTCTAGCAATTACTTCTTTATACTGCTTATTAACGTTTGTGATAGTGACCTTCAACTCAGATAACTCTTTTCTAATGGGGGCAAGCTCGGCCGTAATAGATGATCGTATTTCTTGGCTAAAACGTATGAACAGGCTCTCCATCTCCGAATGCACTATTTCCTTGACTACGCTCCCAATGTCATCATGAGTACACAATGTACACTCCGCATTAAATTTAGGCGGTGAGTTTAACGCTACTCTTTTAAACGCCACTTTTTTAGGTCGTACAGTAATGTTTGGTCGAGAGCGCAGCGGCGTGTTATCCTTATTACCACCCTTCGGTTGTTTAGACGTACACAAGGGGCATACCCAGGATGACTCATTAGTTATCTCCACATCCGTTGAAATAAGGCAAGCTTGATGATAGGCTTTGTTGCAGTTAGTACATAAGACAGCGTCTTCATCGTTCGTGCCTTCAGAACAACATCCCCAGTCAATGGTTTGCGATGGTTCGGACATGATAATATTATGTTAATAACACAACTTGTGTATTCAGTACGAAGTACAACGCCAAAGTTAGATTCGGTTACAATTCACCACTCACAATAAATCGCCACTTGATTGCATTCGCAAAAAGATCATAAGCGCCATGCAGGATGCGTCGCTTACGCTGTTGTTCTTGTAGACGCGCGGTATGTGAACACAACTCGTAGTAAACAACTTATTTTTCTGGATTATTATGTTGTTTTTGATAACTTTAGATTCGAAATTATGTATTACACCGGTGTCCTGACACTCAAGGTACACAATGCACTTAATTAAAATCTTAAAAACTGACTGATAACCACTTTTTACTTAGTATTTTTCGGGAGCTCACATGAACCGTGCGCACGTACCCACATAATAATTAGAAATAAACTTTTATCGCAAGAAATATTAGACCAAATAAAAGAGGAAGTACTTTATGTGACTCTCCAAAAAGCTGCTATATTGAACACCTGTAGAATAGTGCGAAAGTTCATGCAGATAGATGAAAATAATTGAACACTCCAGAACACACAATACGTACACAACACGCTGCATTTACTTGGCTACGACCCGTAAATGTGGTAGTAGAACCAGCTCAAAAGCTGAGAAAAAAAAATCCTTTTCCGATAATAATAATAATAATAATAATAATAATAATAATTTCTTTATTGATTAAACACAAGTAGGTACATAATATTTATGAATCCACTGGTCCTTGAGGTAGTCGTAACTGTGTTTCAAGGACCAGTTTCTTCTCCCATTTTTGTAGTCTATTGTTTAATCCAAGAATGTAATATAAAAGAAAAAAAAGTTTTTCTTATACTAAGAGACATGAAAAAAACAATCAAAGATAAAGGCGTCTGTGTGTGTGTGTGTGTGTGCGTGTGTGTGTGGGTGTGTGTGTGTGTGTGTGTGTGTGTGTGTGTGTGTGCGTGTGCATGCGTGTTTATGTGTGTATGTGATTGTGTTTGTGTGATTGTGTGTGTGTGATTGTGTGTGTGTTTGTGTGTGTGTGTGTGTGTGTGTCTACATATGATTACATACTGTGTAACATATCTTCCACATCGCCATAATCTAGGTTACTGAGCCAGGTAAGTATGGTTTCTTTTACTTTTTTATTACAGCACGATTTTATGTTGGTGTTTTTGTTTATTTTAATGAGCCTATTGTAGAGTAGGGGGGCAACTACATCGAAATGTTTCCGAGCTAATTTGCTGCGCGCGCGCGGTACTGGGCAGCGATCAACACGTTTGCTTGGTGTTGGAAGATTGGGGACTATTTTACTGTGGTATCGAATAAGAGCTTTTGTTATAAATGTTTTTCTTACCGAAAGTACTTTTGCCCTCACATATATATCAGATGTAGGGTGTCTATGCGGTAGGTGTAACAGTACTTTAAGTACAGCTCTCTGTGCCCTTTCGACATCTATGAGGTATGTTTTTGCAGCGTTTCCCCACACGCAAATGCAATAGTTGATAATACAATCACACAAGGCTTTGTATGTTTGTATTAGCAACTTACTGCTTGCAACTGTGCGCAGATTTTTAAATATATATATGAGTTTTCTGACTCTTGTGGAGAGTTTACTGATATGACTTTTCCAATTTAAATTCGAATCTACTGTTACTCCTAGGTACTTTAAGTTGTCGGTACGAGTTAGTTGTTCACAACTACATGTGTTAGCTTTATCTTTTTGTCGATTGCAGGGATAAGTATGGATAGTCAGGCGGAAGTCTGCGTCTGGACAGGCTGCAGATGTTTTACTAAAACAAATATATTTGGTTTTGCTAACGTTAATAGACAAAAGATTATCTTCCAGCCATGCAGTTACTTTTGATAGTCCATACTCTGCCAGAGCTGCAGTGGACGGCCATGTCTTGTGATGGAAGAGGAGAACAGTGTCATCGGCAAACATCAGTAGGTCCATTCCGGAAACTGAGATTTACTGAGCTCATTGACATACAAAAGGAATAGCGATGGACTTAACGTTGTACCTTGAGGCAATCCAAAGCTACTGTATCCCGGATTACTTACATGCTCACCGACCCTAATCCTCTGTTCTCGATTACTCAAATAGCTTGCGAACCAATCTAGAGTAACGCCTCTGATGCCGTTGTTTTCCAGCCTTGTTAATAGGATTGGAATGGACACTGTATCAAAGGCTTTTTGTAGGTCTAGGAAGACCCCTATACATCGTTCTCCCTGGTCTAGGTAGTCCTTGATCGCGCCTGTAAGTTTCAGTACTGCATCCTCCGTAGATGTTTTACTCCTAAAGCCAAACTGGTTATTACTGAATAAACGATTTTTTTCAAGAAAATTATGTAGTCTTTTATTTGCGATTTTTTCAAATATTTTAGAAAGAGTGTTGAGTAGTGAGATTGGACAATAATTTGTGGGATTAAATTTGTCACCACTTTTGTATATTGGACAAACTGTGGCTTTTTTGCAAATATCAGGGAAAATACCCTGTTCAAAACTTAGGTTGCACAGATAAGCTATCGGTTTTATGATGTAGGGAATGATCTGTTTAAGAGTAGCAGCTGATATGTTATCCCAGCCTGGAGCACTAGATGTTCGCAATGAGTTTATGATAGATTTTACCTCAAGGTCGTCGGTCAGGAATAGAGAAAGTGATTGAAGCGGTGAATCTGGTATTTTAGCTTTCTGAGCCAGATCTTTTTCAGTTACGTTTAATCTACTGAGGATAATATCTGCCAGTTTCTGACCCACTGATATAAAAAAGTTATTCACCTCGTTTAGAGACTCTTTTGGTTTGGAGAGAATACTCAATAGCTCATTTGAGGATTGTTTATTTTGATTGTAGTTACATACTTCTTTTATAATTTTCCACGTTTCTTTAATATTACCATTGTTTTTTTCGAGTTTTGCTTTATAATATTGTGATTTTAGGGTTTTAATTATTTTATTGCAGATATTTCTATACTGTATATATTTTTCCTTTGCATCTACATTTTCCGGTTGCTTCTTCATCTTTTTAAACAATTTATCTCTTTTTCTTATAGATTTAACAACACCTATAGTTATCCAGGGTTTTAGTGGTCTTTTCTTTTTCTGCACTTTAGTTACTATAGTATTGTTTCTGATATATGTTAGAAGCCGGTTTGTGAAAAGTTGTGCAGCATTGTTAATATTATTTAATTGCAATACGTCTGCCCAAGTCTCCTTACATAGTTGTTTTTTAAGGTTATCAAAGTCGATTTTAGTTTTATTAAACGATAAAAGGAGTTTACAAATTTTTGTTTTATTAATATAAAGCATTATTGGGGAATGATCAGTTAATGTTTGTTCAAATACTAAAGTTTTCCAAGCATGACAGCTTTTAACCATAAAATGGTCAATGCATGTGCTTATTCTTGTAGGTAGATTAATGCCTTGAATAAGCCCGTACATCGCCATGAGGTTAAGATAGGCCCCAGCGTTCGTTATATTGTGGTTGCCTGGTAAAATGTCTATGTTGATGTCACCTGTAAGTATCACATTATAACATAGATGAATATTTAAATGATAAGTATGCTTGGAAATGACCAGCTAGGCAACCAGTTCTGCTCAGGTTAGAGAATACCTATTTTTGTAATAAATATAAGTTTTATTTTTATTATGCTGAGGAGTTTTTTTACCGCTTTTCTTCGTCTGCATGACAAAGCACATTTCCGAAAAGCTAGTACATTAAAAAAATGACGTGCATAAGTGTATCAGTGATACCTAAATGAATAGAAGATTATTTGTTTTCATTTCATTTCATTTCATATGTAATTAATACAATAATTTAGAATTTAGATGACAGACGCATATTAAAAACTAAGAGCAATACTTATTTAAATCACTGAATCTCCATTATTATTCTTACTCCGGGGCCGGCTGTAATGCGACATGCGATAGATGGACGAAAAATTTTGGGGCGATAGAATAAGTTTTACTTTAAAAAAAATTGCAGAAGCCTCTGTTAACCCGTGGATAAGCCTCGAATTCACCTAAATTTAAATTATAAATTAAATGCTTTCAATCATAATGTACACATAGATCAGTTTCAATATTCCGTCTTTTAAAGGGTTTCTAAAGTATATTTTTGTTAACGTCCAAGTAACATACAATTCGAAACAGTTGTTTGCGTAGGGTTTGTTAAACACACGTTACTACCGCGCTGTTGACTCTGATAGGTCTGTAAACTTGAAGTTCAAGTCGGTTTGTGTACGGTAAACCGGATGTATGAAATTGGCAGGATACTGGAAATTAAGACTTAAGTTTTGGTGTTAAGGCTCAAGATTTGTAAGCATTTGATAAAAGTTAACGTTTTAGTTAAATATGATGTTGGCATGGTATCTTGCTATTTTCAAAAATACTATACAACCAATGTATCATTACAACTTTATACAACAAAATATGTCATTAATTAATGAATAATTATATATTTGTGAAGTAAGGTACCGAGGTAAAGAATAAAATACCTACAGTTAGTTTATTTGACCAGTGGTAAAAAAATGTTATTGATTAAAATGTAATTTTATATTAATAGTACAATTGGTTGTCAACTTTTCATAAAATTATTATTGTGGGATTGGTATTTTAAGTAAAAGTAAGATGTGAAGAATGTAAGGTGCGTGGAAGGGAACGTAATGAGTGAGCGTGAATGTAGAACCAGGCTGAATGACGGTTTGCTAAGACGAATGGAATGGAAGGAAGAATGACTGAGTTATGGACGATGCGCTGTACGAGAAAGTTGTATGCTAAGACGAAGACGAATTGCTAACGGTTGCTTTGCCAGTAAAATCTTTATTTCTACAAGCAATAAAGCGTTGTGGTGTTGAAGACGTTGTTTGATTTGAAGAAATCACCACATTATTAAAGGCATATTGACGCCTTATGAAACCTAGTTAGTATCGCCACTCCCAACCCTCCCCTTAACATGGGGAGCGTAGTGACTGGAAAAGTTCTAACCATTTCCTTTGTTACATAATAGGGACGATTCCACTAATGAATAAAGCGTTTTAGCTTGTTTTAATCTCTTTGCCAGTAATAATTAGTGTGTCCAATTAGCGTAATTGAGTCCGAGGATGACGTGATCTCACGGGATACGGGGTACTTGAACTCATTATTAGATTTTCATTTAAGGATCCGTAATTGAGTTTAGTGATATGATAATTTATGTTTATACATACATGAACGTGATAAACGAAATAATCTAACGTACAAACAAGAAGATTGTATTATTTCGAAGTTAAAACGCAATGAAGTAGGTCTATTATACAAAGTAATATGGGTAAAAGTTTCTAATAATAAAATTAAAATATACTATGATTTCCTGTGTTGTTGCATAGGACATAATTAAATAAATGTAACTTCGAAAACGTCTTCAATTCTATTGTGATGACTGGACAAACAAACCCAGAAACAGCTTTATTGATTCGTTAAGTTTAAGAAAAGGTGGTAAAATACAGTAAAAGTACATTAGCCTATTCCAGATAAGAAGTAAAATTGTAATGGCGAAAAAAGAGGCTGGCAGTTATATCACACGACACTCCTCGCGTACTTAATTCAGTTTAAAACTAAGCGAGTTTCGATAACAGATAAAAAGTATTCGTGAATAAAACTCATCGATGGCAAACGAACATTCAAAAACAAATCGGAGCGTTATTAACAAGGAAGGGACAAACAAGCGCCATCTATACATCACACGCATTTTTATTACACGTCAGTAAACAAATAATAAATATTGCCAGGTATACCTTAACACCGCTTTACAAAATTGAAAACATACCCTAACAATAAAGAGATTAGGTTCAACATTGCACTAATCGATCCGAGTCGCCTTGAATGTGCGCGTTGAAGGAAAAATGATTTTACTAACAGGTGATTAGGTTTATTTTTCTTCGATACGTGTAGGGTAAATGCTCCGTAGCGGTGCCGTGAAGTTGTCAACATGATTTAGTGACGGCAGGGAGGATGAAAAATGGCGGTATCGAGACACAAATCATCCAAACGCCTATTGGCGTAGTGATGGAACGATAGGTTTAGGATTTAGCGGTTATCTGCGTCGGACAGCGAAGCGGCCGAGTTAATTGATAGCATTTGTCATAAGTAATGAAGTGGCAACAGGAATCGTCGGGACCGAGCTGAAAGGGCAACGGATTCGATGGCTGTGGAGCGCATCACTTTTGTGATTTATTCACAACTGTGTGCGGTAGAATAGGTTGTGTGCCGTGTGACAGGATGCATCCAGTTGTAACTGTTCGTATTGATGACTTTCTTTTGTACGAAAGAAAGATTTTTCATCCAACTTCTTTAGATGGGCGACACTGTTAAGTGCGGTTTACAACTTATTCTTAACATTGATTAGGTATTTCTATATCTTCTCAATAAGGTTGAATTATTAATAATATTATTAGGTAAATTTACCTTAGCCTTGAATTCCGTAATCGAGCGTCTTTGTCAATTTACGAGTTTGACAATATTATTACTTTTTGTCATTTTGCGTGTTTGACTTTATGCGTTTTTGACCTTAAGAGTATAATCCGATCGATGGCGTACCACGGTAACTTAGGAACAATTTTGTCCAGAACAAAACAATGGCAAGTTACTAGCGTTTTCTAATTATTCGCTTTTCGCTCACAGATTGAAGTGGAACGTTAAGTGTTATAGACCAAGCACATAATAATAAAGTGAGAAACGTTATTAATTACGATCGGGACCAGAGAAGACCTCAGTGTCCATTAACAAAACAGGATCAAGGCGCTCGGGGAGCGGTAAACAATAATATTTGTTCAGACAAATGGAAATAGGAATAGAGCGCGCTCTCTTGTTTCTCGCTGAATAATCGATAATGGTAACTCATGTAGGGCTGCCAAATATTGTTAAACTTATTCTTAGGTATATTCTCGTTGTGAGAAATCTATACACATATAAATAACATTGAAGTGTCTGTGTTTTAAAAATAACAGTGTCTTCGCAAGTGTTTCTAGTGTTACAAGATATTAAACCACAAATAATTTAATTTATAGAGGAAGTTATAGGGCAACACATAGGCTACTTTTTATCCCGTAACTTTGACACACGAGAACGGTCACGGGCACAGCTGGTCCAAACTATATTTTAGGGATTTTCTTTTTACAATTTTTATCTGTCTGTCTGTTTGTTGCGGCTAATCTCTAAAATGGCTGGACCGATTTTGACGGAACTTTCACTGGCAGGTAGCAGATGTAACAAGGAGTAACTTAGGCTACTTTTATTTTAGAAAAAAATGTTTGTTAGGCGATACGAAGTTCGCCGGGTCAGCTAGTAATACATAATCTGATATTATCAGGTATATCTGCTCGTTTGTTTGTTTTCAGAAAAAATCTCAGAGTTTCGGGTCAATGAATTCCAATCATGTTTAAACATAAATTTATTGATATAAAAAATAGTTATTAATTCAAGTAACCTAAAGGAACATTCTGGTTTTCAAATTAGTATTGTGTTTATTGTTGTCGGGTTTTGAATAATTACTTTTTCTTGATAAACATTATTTAACCTTGTTATAAAGTGAGTAAATATTATAAATTCAGGATAAAATCTATGGAATCCATTTTAATATAAAATTAATTTTAAATACTTCGTATTCGTAATCCTTCGTATCGTCCACGGGAATGTTAAAAAGATGTGCGTAAAAAAATAAATTCAAATGTATTAATTAAAAAAAAATTACTCATTAATAATGATTGATACACCGTATTTTTTGCATTACTCTTTCTGTAAGAGAACTAGCATCATAGAAAATCATTAAAAGACATCTCACTATTTTGTAGTTGGAAAAATTTTTAGAAAAGCGTCACGTAGATTGTTTCATCAAGCCTGCTCAATAATTCCCTTGAAACAACTATGTCGTCTATATTTTCTTTGGTCTGTTTTCTAAACGCTCCCATTTAAGATCTTCTAATTGAACTGTCTTTCGATTGCAAGTAACTATTGAAACGGACAATTTTTGTTCAGACAAGACAATGTGACTTTAGTAACAAATAAAAGCTTTGGGTGGAAAGTAATGTTTTTTTAACCGACTTCAAAAAAGGAGGAGGTATTCAATTCGACTGTATTTTTTATGTTTGTTACCTCAGAACTTTTGGCTCAGTGAACTGATTTTGATGATTCTTTTTTAATCGAAAGCTGGTGCTTGTAATGTGGTCCCACTTAAAATTGATCTAGATCTGACGAGAAGTTTTTGAGTTATCTTGCAGTCGGTAATTTTTTTCTTGGTTAAATTCTTGTTTTATTTCAAGATGCAATATGGATAGGAAATTCCTGTCTTTCTGTTATTCATTATTAATATGGTAATATGTAATACCAAATACGAGTACACAAATATAATATATATACAACTATATGTGTGTATATATATATATATATATATATATATATATATATATATATATACAAATATAAAATAATATGGTTGTTTGTCTATATGGTAAATACCACCATATTTTGTAATATAGATCTGTAAAAAGTATAACCGATGCACAGGTTAACTGCGTTATTATTTATCCGATTTGTAAGACGTCTTTTTAATAATTCATCACAACCATAACACGACATTTAGGACAGAAAATTAATAATATGAAACCTACAGACACAAATCCACTTACTCTGTGACAAATTTCCACTGGAGGCCGTACTTAATACCGATTACTCGAGTCAACAGACCAAAAACTCCGCCTCAGTATGTAGGAACGCTTGTAATGTTTCGGAAAATTACGTTCTATCATCCTCAATTACAATTACGCTCATAGGTCGGTGGAGGCACCGAAAGTGATTGGATGTTTTTATACTGAGAAACGAACCATTCGGCTATTGTCAATCGTAGTGGATGAAGTGATCAAATTCACCAAGTAGTTGCAGAATGGTCGCTCGTGGAAAAATTCTTGAGTGCTGAATTTGATTGCTTTTCGGAAAAAAAATCCTTAAAAAGTACATCGATGATCTTCATAAACAACGATCGAATAACACGAAACCATTAAACTTAAAACCGCGAAACTCCAATAAGCGTATAAACAAGCTCTCTTAAGAATAAAACCAACCAACAACACATAAATCTCGCGCTATCAGTGTTTTAGTCGAATAATTCACGGCTAAGTTAGTGCATCTATGTAAAAGTTCTCGAAGTCTTGGGAAGGTTTTTCTTTAAGGTTTAACTACGAACACGTAACGTGGCGCGAAATTAAAAAATGTGGATAAGACCTTCGTTTAGTGGAAAAAGGACGATGATACTTGTATCGTTTGATAACCAGACGTCGTCTCAACTACCTGGAAAAACTTATTATCTTGGGCTTTCTATAATTGTTTATAAGTCAAGTTAGTATTGTTTACAAGTTAAGTTTATAAGTCATTTGCGAAGCAACTGTTAAAAAGCCATAACATTACATAGTTTACTGTTATTACTTTATTACCATAAAAGGTCACTTCTCTCTATGTAAAAAAAAATGTTTTATGAAACCACGATGCAAGTGAAACTTTTCGTTTGTAGGCATTTAACTAAAAAAATTTGGAAAATTATTCGATTTAGGGTATTCAAATTGCGGTTTTAATCTTAATTATTGAAAAATGGGAATTATGGGAAATCAATAGTAGACAAAATATTCAATTATAAAATTTAATTTCAATTTGCGTATTAGAGTACGGAATACAATATTAATACAATCATTTAGATGATAGACACATATTAAAAACTCTTAGTTTTTAATATGTGTCTATCATCTAAATTAGCATCATTTATTTAAATCATTGAATCTCCATTATTATTCTTACGCCAGGGCAGGCTGTAATGCGACATGCGATAGATGGGCGAAAGATTTAGGGGCGATAGAATAAAAGTTTCACTTTAAAAGCAAAGGGATATATTGAGTTGTATTGCAAAGTCATTTATTTCTAAGTGCTCTAATCTTGCAAACAATGCGTCAGTAACACTTTTTGGTGGTACGCTAATTGCTTACAGATACTTCCGACATATTGAATGTTTTGCTGTTAGGCTTAAATCTCTACTCAAAATGAGATACGACCACCGACCATGCTCGACAAGTGAGGGTTTGACCTCACAGCATATAAACATTTCGAGGAACTTAAAAGCGCGTTTTTCCGTTTCCCCAATAAATGTTGACATTAGAACTCCGTGCTGATTTCAAAAACAAGTTATGAAACGCGAAAACTGACTTCCAAACTGTGCTTCTAAATCACCATGTATAATAATTAACTTGGATATTGAGTGGAATTGAGTCAAAATATCTGCACAAAATTTTTCTATCATGGATATCCATAAAATGTATTCAATCTGCGATGGTATGAGCTAATATGAAGTAAGGCCATATCCACGATGATATAAGATCAATAACTAATAAAATTTACCTTTACCATGACCATAAAAATATATGGTTAGATCTTTTTCTCTCCACGCCCGCACATCGCTTCTATTCGGACAACGCTCTAAACATCTTAGATAAATAATGTCGGTAAAGCTCTAGATTTATCACTTGCTCGGTGAATCTCGTGTAAAAAACTTGCTCCCAACACATTTTCTTCGCTAGTTACGGCGCGATGTTAATAGTTTTTTGTTCCTCAGTATATCTTTGGATTAAGTGCAGCCTTTGTTTTCCTTGCTTTACTGCAATTTTGGTTTAGGTACATGTCAAAGTGCTTTTGTGGTAGAAGAAAGTCCCTAATACCATAATTTACGTAGTTTTTTTTCGTAAATAAATATCTTCAACCGAAACAAAATAATCATGTGATTAAGTTATGATGGTACTTGCAAATATAATATTGTCACACTTTCTGTTATCGATGTAATTAAAAATGTATTTAAAAACTGCATTCTTTTATTTTCAGAGTAAATTGAACCTATATGATCTATAATAATGTTATCAAGAGGTAAAGTTTGTGAGTTTGTGTGTATTATTATATTGATCTCTGGGATTACTTCGATTTCCGAAATCGAACCTACATAATTATTTCAAAAAAAAACTGGGAATCCAGCTAAACAGTCAGTTAAACCTATCATTTAACCGTGGCGCTACCAATTGTATCGCGGTAATGTCATAGTTAATGCACCTTAAGGAGGCAATGCAATGTGGTTGTAACCTTAGGATTAATGCTACTTTGGTTACAAAGTGGGTATTATTTGCAAACTTAGGACAAGGAAATCTGACTACGTGATTTTCTCTCACATAAATGCAAACCATTGCCAGGTTCTACATGACGGATAGCCTAATCCTTTCATTGCGCGCTGAATCCGTCAAATTTACGTCCAAGTCAATTAGGAAAAGATTTAGTATTGGCGTTTTCCCGCAGCGGCCGCAGCATCGATCAACATCAAATTGTTCGGTGGCAAACGCAAAAGGCGCATTGGAATGACACAGTGCTTTTTAGGCCTCGTACGCAGACATGTCTAACAATCCTAATTGCAATTTGAAATCCAGGTTATAAGTACAGTTTTCGATCGCGCGATTTAAATTGGTCTTTGCCTGTTCAATTATAGGGTTCAAACTAGATTACTGTTCCTAAAAACGTTGTATAGCGATCTGCGTCAAAGTAGTTACGTGGAACTTCTCGATAACACTTTTTTATAAAAGTACATATTTAGTATATGTATAACATTCTGTGAATTTATGTTGTAGTAATAGTTAGTAGTTAAAATATTGATTTATTAAATAACAAAAACAAACAATCTATAATAGTTAGCTGGAATTATCAAAACATTTACAGCACGAGAAGGGTTTCATTTCAATCTTCAATTACAATCAAAGGCATTAATTGAATCAAATCTGTGAATTAAATCAAATCGAATAAGGATTTGAATCAAAACCACTTCAATTCCAAAACACTTCAACTACTTCCTATAACCCTTCCGTCATATCAGGTTGTTAGTGAATAATTGAGTTAGAGAACTGAATCGAACAGACGACAGCGCACTATTGAAAATTTATATAATTTATAATAAATAATTAAGGTCATCAGATTACTGAGGATGGAGGTTTATACTTGAAATTTTTAGAATCTTGATTGCGTTTGCCTATGTTTTATAGCGCAGTTTGCATGCAATCGGTGGGTAGTAGGCCTAAATATTAGGTAATTTTTAGTAAAGTAAATGTACCACTATTTTTAGATTATATTGACCTACTGATCTACATCATCTATCGCAGTAGATATCCATTTAAGGTCATAAATAAAAGACATTCTACTTATTAAGAGAGGCAGGAAACTGATCGAAATTATTCACCTCATAGTCCGTCTATGATTGAATTTGCCCCCCCTTTTCTCCTTTAAGAGGAAAATAACATAAAGGGGGAAATAATTACGGCACGTTTCCGATAACGTGGGGTGAGTTAGTAATTAAGACAGGGGGATGAGTTGTTCTCTCAGAGGTGCGCATTTCATTCTGTGACGTAGCACTATTTTTTGTTGCCTTGGTTACGTTTCAAAGATCGTTATTGGAATCGGTGTCATGTTCTCAAGCTACTCACTTCTGAATTCTATTTTATGGATTTAAGTTGAGTGGAATTCCTGATGTAAACTTTTTAACTGTCCTCCTTCTTGTCTTTACTTTGTGCTTTGGAAACTTTAATGACTTATTATAGTGTTACATATTGTATCTTTATGACAAGCTGTATGTTGATTCAAGCAACTTTTTTTTCTTCTTTGAGTCTCTGCTATTTTTTAACTTTAATAGTTTATTGTAGTACTATTGTACTTTTATCACAAGTTCCAAGTTCAAGTAATTCAATTAATTTCTGGTAACTTTTTTATTTCTAGAGTCTCTACAATTTTTTAGAAACTTTAAAGACTTATTTTTGTGCTTAATCATTAGCTGTAAGTTGATTCAATTAACTTTTTATTTTTAAACTTAAACCTAATAAGGTAGCACGTTACCTGTATTTTGCTGGCTTTTCGATACCTATACATACTAGACACATTATGGGGTAGAGGAGAAATATTTCTTGACAAAAATAACCGACTTCAAAATTAGGGATAGCTAAAAAACTACTCGTCAGATCTCACTCAAATTTAGGTGGGACTACATGACAAGCGCTTTTGTCTAAAAAAAGAATCATCAAAATCGATTCGCCCAGTCGAAATCGATACCTCCTCCTTTTTTGAAATCGGTTAAAAAATAGTTCATACCAACATTACCAAATTTCTGATTTTATTCTACTTCAATTTTGTAGTTTTAATAAACATGTAGTATATCCTTCTCAAATTGCAGCTTTCTAGTACTAAGGGTTACTGCTCTACACTATGGAGAGACGGACATGGTGAAACTATAAACCGTGTCAAAATGGAATTCTAAAAATAAATTGTTTACAAAAATATTTTTAAGAACGACTGAAAAAGCCCAAGAACTCCAGATATAAGTCGAAATGAATGAAAAGGTGCACTCCAGTCAATTAAAACGGCATATCCGCCATCGAATACCAATCAAAAAATATTTTTATCCCCGGGGTTCTGTATAAAATAACGAGAGAAGTCAAGTTACTTAAAACCATGAGTGTTAGCCGATAGATTCTACTTTTATGAACATATTAATTTCTTGTGGAACCAATCTCGTAATGAGGCGTATTTGTTTTGCGTACGCTGTAAGTAACATCAAGTTCTATTACGATGGTGTTAAGGTTCATTTTCCGTTTGGATCTGGTCTGAATAAGGATGTAGTTATTACACGAGCGAAGCAAAGTTACCAGGTGTGATTTATAGGGACACGAGGCTTTGAATTAAATCCTCGTCATAATTTCATGTGGAGTGCCGAAGGGAGCGTCGTAACGGATTTTCGTGGTTAATTACAAGGGGTTATTCGATACCGTGTATTTGTTTGAAGTAATTACATTTGCTGCTCATAGCTCAGTTCATGTCGATATTACGTGATTGATAAAATTAAGATTGCCTTAAAGACAGTAAAAAGAAAAGATTACATTCACACACACATACTTTTATATATTTCTATGCAATGATTATTTTTTATGGAAATAGCCGGCAAACGAGCTGAGGAGACACCTGATGGTAAGTGGTTATCCTCGCCCATGGATATCAGCAACACCACAGGCATCACTGATGCGTTGCCAGCCGAGTAAGAAGAAAAAGAAGTAAAGAAAGAACGTTATAAAATAAAAATGTCTAAAATGTCATTACGTGAATAATGAATATACGTTTGCTTTAAAAACCCTATTCTTCAGACATGGCTGGCAACTGCAGTACACTGCCATCACGGAAACCGGGGCACCAAGCATCTGGTTTACATATATTAAGATGTTGTAGGCCCTCACGTATTACCCACAAATTGCCGAGGTCTTTTGCCTAATAAATTGGCAACAGCGACATCTGCCGCCTTAATTACAGGCGAGATTAAAGGCCTCGGTACGTGAGTTAGCATAACAAAATTACTATTGAAAATCTGGCTACCAAGTTTCTAGATGGTGAGGACAGAAATATTTTACTTACGTAGCGAGCTTAGCGGGCTATTGCTCAATTAGTCAACTATAAACTGTTTCGTTACCACTTTAGAATTATAATGAGAGGTACAAAATTTTTGTATTTACGTAATAAAGGCTTTATACGAAAATATCATAATTATAATTACGAGCATAACATATTTGCAAAATAATCTTTTAATATTTTTGATTTGCTATATTTGTATTGAAGACGAGTAACCGCCCTCGCTTTGCTTCGGATTTCTTATTTTTTTACACCTTGGGTTACATTATTGGAGTTTTATTAAGGATCCCTAATTTTTTTTTTGAAAATATAATATAGCCTATGTTACTCGGGGATAGTGTAGCTTCCCAACAGTGAAAGAATTTTTCAAATCGGTTCAGTAGTTTCGGAGCCTATTCAATGCAAACAAAAAATCAAATCTTTCCTCTTTATATATTAGTATTTGTATTGAAGATTAGCTGACCGGGCAAACTTTGTACCGCTTATCAATCTCTCCTTCTCTCTCTCATATTCTGTCAATCGCGCCAACTGTCAAACGACTGAATATTTCTAAAAAGACAAAAGACATTAAATGTTTCACAGCTAGGAACATTTTGTACTGCAAAATTAAATTGTCGTTTTTAGTATTTTCCGTTACTTATTATTTATGTTTCTCACCGTTTTAATCTCCCTGAAACTTCACAAATGATCAAAATTAGCCATATCGGTCCAGTCATTCTCGAGTTTTAGCGAGACAAACGAATAGCAATTGATTTTTATATCTAAAGAAGATAAAATTTTATTTCCATAATTAAACTTAAATGAGAAAGCAAAAACAAAGCATGTAGTCTAACATGACTTTATTATTTAATTTTATACATATAAGATCGAATCGGACGACGTAGATTTTTATTTCGCATTTAAAAATAAATACAAATAAAAATAAAAAAAACAACACAGGGTTTTAATCCGTAATAGCAGTTTAAATTTTACTTAAATCAAAATTGCTAAAATAATTTATTTCATTCGTAAAAACACCGAAACTCTAATTAAAAACTATCAGGCAGGATATACAACTGGGCCGAAGAGAACTTTATTTCATTTTTATGCAAGGAAACTAGAAAATTCTCATACAAGAGACGAGCCTCTTTGGTCTTTGGCCTCTAATTAAGCCGACAGATGGCGTGGAGGGCGCTTCACGACAAGAATACGATTTGTAGGGCATTCGTAGTGAGTGATGTCACCAGGGTTATACTATTATAAGGTGCCACAGATAGAAAATTGTAATTTCACGTGCTATAACAGATATGTAAGCGCTTGAAAGGCAAAAATTACCAAGCGACATGTTGATAACTTTACACTAGAGCATTTCAAAGTTAAAATTTTAGAAAAAAAATCGTATAAAATCGTCTATTAGTCATAGCTACTTAATTCCAATGAATGTTACATGCAGTTTAAATGCTTAATAAAGCGATTTTTACGATTTTTTTCTAAAATAGAAACTTTAAAATGCTCTAGTGTAAAGTTGTCAACATGTCGCTTGGTAATTTTTGCTATTCAAGCGCAATGATATTATATACTAAAACATCATTGTTCAAGCGTCGATATGTAAATATCCAAATGACAATTAATTTAAGTTATATTTGAACCGATTGTTATATATGATTTTATAACTTTCCTAATAGGTAATTGACTCGGTTTTATTTAGAAGGTGGGTTAAAACAATCGGCATTGTATTTTCTTACTTATTTCCTTACAATATTAATAAAATGTGTTCAAATATTAGTATGATTTAGACGTTTGGAAAACAACATTGTATTAATTCATACACACAGAACATCGTATTAATTCATACACATTTTACATAAATTTATGTAATTTTACACAAATTACATAAATTTAAAACTGGAAACCATCACATATTTAACAGCTATCATGACCACTTGCGCCACTTCGACTGTCTTCCATTATTTAAAAGAATTCAGGCTTTAGGTAGTGTTTTTCTGTACAAACTGCTTAATCATTTAATTGACTGCCCATTCCTCTTGAACCGAATTAATATTAGCATACCCAGAATAATGTCCAGGGCCACATATTACAGGATTTATAAGCCATTTTATTTATATCCTAATAAAACAAAATATGTGTTAAATTCTCCAATTAATGTGTTGCAACGAAATTACAATACTATATTTCATAACAGCGATATAGATATCTTTGCAGAATCGTTAGGTCTATTTAAGAAAAAATACATAAGGCAATGACAGCCATTTGAATCTCTCTTTTTTATTATAAACTTTTAATTTGAAATCTTTATTTGTTATATTTTATCGTGCCTTCTGATTACAATGTCATGTAAAAATGTTGTGCAAACCTTTAATTTAAGTGCATAATATATCAGGTTAGATTATAAATTTGTTATATTGTAAAATTTAAGTTATGTACTAAGTTGGTATGCCTTAAATAAATAAATAAATAAATAAATAAATAAATAAATAAATGCTGATCAAATAAAACAATAAGCAGTTACTTCTATGCACAACACATTCTTTTAATGGGATATAAGATGATATTTATCAATAACCTTATCCCACAAGGTTTATTCTAAACTTTGATCTTTATAATGATACTAGCTGCCCGGACAGACTTCGTTTGTCAAAAGTTTTTTTTTAATTAAACCTTTTGTGTGCCTTAAGAGAGATGTAAGCTATCTTATCTTTTAAGTTGGATCAAACTGCACACGGTGTGCAAATTTAAATTTGACATCAGCAACACCAAAGGCATCACCGATGCGTTACCGGCCAAGAAAGAGAGAAGAAAAGGAAAGAAAATCCTATGTCTTATTCCAGATCATATAGTCCACTTCTGTGCTAAATTTTACGTTTAGTAGTTTTTGTGTGAAGAAGAAACAAACATCGATATCATCACAATCTTAGTAAGTTACTATCACAGTTACTTTATTATATTAGTAGGAAGTAGGATTATAAACTTATCTCTAGAAAACATAGAAAGTAGTTGTAAGTGAAAGTATGAGAGTAAAGTTTATATATAAATTCTAACGTGGAGTTACGATGTTTTCTCACATTGAAGGTTTTACATAGCACTAACCGACGCCCTAGGCGAGATTTCTACGGCACCCCCCTTCTGCCGTTAAAACTCATACAAAAATAATAAATACATATGTAAATATATGCCAAGTTACAGCTTTCAAACACTATGGGTCTCGACACCAAGCTGCAACGGACGGACAAGACGCCCCTTCAACTCTGGCGCCCTGGGCGGTTGCCCAACCACGCCCTTCCCTAACACCGGCACTGTTTTTTTATTATTTTCTTTTAAACTCAAAGCTAAAATGATAACTGGAAAAAGTTGCAGTTAGTAAATGAACATTTCTTCTTTGAAAGACTTAAGAAATAGCAGATTGTTAATGAAATTCTTAAAATATCATCATTATTAAAAAAATACAACGCGTAAAAGTTAACAAGGACTAGTAAAAGAAAATAGTCTTTATGAAGAACTGCTTATTTTGATCTAGTAACACGGTAGCGCCCCTGCCAAGACAATCGACTCTACTACTTTTTAACCGACTTCAAAAAAGGAGGAGGTATTCAATTGGACTGTATTTTTTTATATTTGTTACGTCAGAACTTTCGACTGGCTGAACCAATTTTGATGATTCTTTTTTAATCAAAACTAGTGCTTGTCGTGTGGTCCCACTTTTTGAGCTAGATCTGACGAGTAGTTTTTGAGTTATTTTGAAGTCGGTTATTTTTTTCTTGGTAAAATTCAGATTATTCTCGAAGTGTTTCGTCGTATTCTCGGGCCCACATAACTTCGGCCTAAATAATGCTGGAGAGCTCAGTCTCAGAATAGAATGCAGCAGGTTTTGTAAAGTTAAGGCTTGCACAGCTTTTTAACAGTAAAAACATTAAAAAAGCTAAATCTTGGCAGGATATTTTACATGAAATATTTTGCTGGAATGCTATTGACTTACCCTTGCGCGAGATCTTGTGCCTTGCTGGTAGTCCGACCCAAATCGCCCCTGCAACAAAACATTTATAATTACAATAAAAAAACTGGCCAAACACAAAGAAATCACCCGTGGGATAGTAATAAACAATATTAATTAAGTTATCAAGTACTATTTGCCACTTCCTGTAGAAAATACGGGAGATATATAAGAAAATAATTTCGAAAAGACCAAAATATTAAGACACCTAGATCCTGCCCGGATTAAATTAATATCAGTAATAAAGTTAATATCACAATGTTCAGTATTAGAGCGTCGTTCTGTTAAAATAATGCTATAATGTAACAATTGAATGATCTCATTCAAATTCATATCGTTTATTGTCATTATTTTAAAATCTAAATTTTACAGGATCACATCAATTCTTTAGGATCTCAGAAAATATGGAAAATTATATGACCGCTCAGGAACTATACCCTTTTGAATATATCCCACTAATTCCATTGACATCCTTATTATTATTACAGTTAAATACGTCATAACACATCAAAAAACTATTCAAATAAATGCCACTCTTGTCCGCCCTTTGTCAATGTTTCCGACTAAATTGGATACCTCTCCTGTGCTCTTTTTCCTCCTGATTAAATTCTGAACCCTGACGCATTTCTTAAACAAGTGTAAATGGGTATGGCAAAGTGAATCATGTTATTAAAACGTCGTGTGTATCGTAAGGCATTCGAATGAAAGAGTAATACGCGTGCAATTCACACGTGGTAGAAGTGAAACCTTTAAAAATTTGGTTTCAAGATAATGAGACGAATGTAAAATTTCGGGAAGATGATAATTGTAGGTTTTAGTAATAGTCATAGTGATGAAAAAGAAGATAAAAATAAAACAGTGGTAACCAACGCCATCTCTTAACATAATATGAAGAGTAAAATGAGAAGCTAGCGCCATCTATCTAGCAGTAAAACGAATCTTCTAACTTGTTCCTCGCGCCATCTATGAATACAATTTGGTACTTTTTAAAGTAACACAAAGAGAACCACGAACATAAGAAACACTGTATAATACTTCCTACCTCATTTTCTACCGCGTTAAATCTTACGAATTTGTGTCTGTCTCTTTTCACTGTCACTTTTTCGTTTCATCGACTTTCAAATCACAACAACGCTAAAGAAGTTTTCACTTAAAAAAATATTCGAGTTTGTTTTTTTTCAATAAAGCTATAATTGTGTTTAATCGTAATGTGTACATCTAGTATTTGAATCGGGCCCTTCATTCAGGAACCTTCCACTTGTTTTCAAGACATTAGTCTTTTTTTTATTCACTGCTACATAATAACAGTAAAGATAGATAAGAACAATAAAGAGTAAAAGCTATTGTTCAGCTGGCAATACAATAACATACAATACAATACAATACAATACAATACAATATTCTTTATTGTGCACACTAGATGTACTTAAAATATTACAGTGCAAGTAGTATCGACACAATAGGTGGTCTTATCGCTGTGATAGCGATTTCTACCAACAACCATTTTATATTGTATACCTGTCACAGGTAGGACAGCGATCTGCATTGTATCTCTCTATCAACTATAATATTGTACCTATGATCCACAATAAATTTTCTGATTTTGACTTAATCTAAGGCAATATGAAGATTGAAAATAAATTGATACAATACAGTAAATACTTTTATCAAAACATAAAACATACTAACAGTATTGATAAGAAAAATATTGTTAAATCAAAACAATACTGCCAGTATGTCTTTTATGATGTTAAAAAGTGAGGAAAAGGAAAATTTCTAAAGCAAGTAAGTAATAGGTATTTATTTTTAAGTGAAACTTTTATTCTATCGCCCTAAAATTTTTCGTCCATCTATCGCATGTCGCATTACAGCTCGAAATTTTTAATATGTGTCTATCATCTAAATGTTCGTATTAATTATGTATTTCGTACTATAATACGCAAATTGAAATTAAATTGAAAATATTTTGTCTACTGTAACTATTGATTTCCCATTATCATTCCCATTTTTCAATTATTAAGTTAAGATTATATATTATTATATATATTATTAAAAACGCAATTTTAAAACCCTAAATCGAATAATTTTCTAAATTTTTTAGTCAAATGCCTACAAACCAAAAAAAGTTTCACTTGCATTGTGGTTTCATAAAACCACACTTTTATAATTTATTTACTGCTTCAAAAGTTACAACCACATGCAGAAGCTGAAAGTGGATCTTATGTGGCCGAGACCATCTATCAATAAAATTGGAGTGTCTGTTTGTAATATTAAAATAACCGCTGTTTACTAAATGCATTTGGATATATACGAGTACACGGTACATATACCAAAACAACATTTTTTACAATTTTTGTCTGTCTGTCTGTTTGTTCCGGCTAGTCTCTGAAATAGCTCGACCGATTTTGACGGGACTTTCACTGGCAGATAGCTGATGTAATAAGGAGTAACTTAGGCTACTTTTACTAAAAAAATAGTTTGTTAGGCGATACGAAGTTCGCTGGGTCAGCTAGTTTTTCATAAAACTCGGCTACTGAGCTAAGTATTGGGTCCATTATGGGGTAATGGGGATAACGTTCCATGTCTAAATTACTGCAATGTTCTCATTTACTACCTCATTACCGTTTAAAATGAAAATGTTTTTAACGCCACTACTTCTACACTAATCTTTTACACTTATTAGTTCCAAATAGTCATAGTAAAGCTAGTACCTTATACCCCAAACAAGTATAACGATGTCATGATACCAGAAGTTGGTATATTCACTTAGTTTGCGACAGAACAACTGTTCGCGACGAGCTAGTTCCGCTGTACCCACAAACGGTGGTTTACGCTCTACTTATTCATTTTGAAATTCGGCGAGTTAAGAACGATAAATTTGTTAAGACGGATATTCTAAGGTTTCTTGTCCCCGCGATTCCTTCCGTGGTAATCCTTCTAATATTTATAAATGTAAAAATATGTTTGTTACTCTTTCACGAAAAATCTACTTAAAGGATTTTCGTGAAAATTTGCATTTTTTAATGGGAATAGCCGGCAAACCAGCTGACGATCCACCTGATGGTAAGTGGCTATCGTTGCCCATGGATATCAGCAACACCAAAGGCATCACTGATGCGTTGCCGACCAAGAAAGAGGGAAGAAAAAGAAAAAAAAGAAAGAACTGGCTTTCAAGCCCCCAGCCTGAACACGAGTAGTTTGGCGGCTGACTCATGCTCAAGCGAACTCCATGGAGAAATAATAATAGTATTAATGGTAATAATTAACAACATAGAAGTATACTATGATTTGGAATAACTTGTAGGGTACTTATTATCCCAGAGAAGAGAGAGATATATATATATAGAGAAATATCCTGTGTGTTTTTCCACTCTGCACCACGCTGCGTAGCTGCGCTATCTGCGTCTTAGCACACGCTCAGTCTTAGCGGCTGACTCCAGACCATGGATCTCATTTCATAATGATTGAGAGCGGAATTCTATTTCAAAACGACGCCCTTGTGAGAATTAGGGAGGGCTTTATGACTTATTCAAGTGTTTGAACTTTTTGTTTTGCTTGTCATTTGCCGAAGATTTAATGTCAACCAAGGATAACATACCCTTATATGCAACTACCACCTGCGCTCGAAGTAGCGTAACTTTGTCGATCAGTTACATTTACTGAAGGTGTATCTATCTACAGCACCAGTTCTTGAAGCAATCGTCGATGCTACGTCGGTAAGGGATGTCGAATTATCGCATCAATCTTTCCCACTGATCTAGCTGTTGCATTGCGTGATGTAAGACATCCCTAGGCGTCTAAGAAAGTTGGCGAAGCCAGCAAAGTTATATCCCGCGGTATTTCTATCTGCGGTCACCTGAATCCTCTGGTAAATCTTTGTGGACGGATTACTTGAGGCAACTCGAAAGCTCCGAATCCGGCATAATTAAGTTTGAAGGATGAATTGGTATGGTCACTTTGCGTGCTAAGAAATATTTATTATCAGTTAAACTACTTAAAGGACTGATTTTTAATTTAATTTAAAGTGTCAAGAATACAATTTTTTGGGTGTAAGCTCATTTTAAAAGCTCTGAGGTATACCTTTCATAACTAATTAATAGACATACAGTTATCAGTAACTTAAGTTCTTTAAACCAAAGCTTTAGTACTTTAAACAGTACCATTTAAAACAAGTTTAGAAACTATAACTGTAACATTATACTCGCTCGCAGCAACGCTGAGGTTTCCACATAAGAGTTAGTAGTAACAAATTCAATTACGCCGTCAACGCATTGTTAACTTCACCGCGATTAGTTAAACGCTGCTTCCACAGTTAACCAACCCTGGCTTAGGTAGAACCGTCTGCTTCGCGGTATATGAACTATGAAGTCAAGTAACATCTTTGTATCATAAAGCTGTTAAGTTTTAAAGAAGTTTTGATTTGTTTAACATTAGAGAGTAGCGGAAGATTTTCTGTCGTTAGTAGACGCGTTCTTTCATGTAATGTTCATGTCGATGTTTATGTTGGATACATTATTGCGTCTTCAAGTTAAAAGTACTTAGGGCTTGTTTCACAATCTTCAAGTAGAGTCCTGAATAAGCTATTCGCCGGTTAAAGTGACGTTAAAATGTCATTTTACATACACGAAATGTCAACTTAACCAACGAATAGCTTACTTCGGACTTACTTGAAGATGGTGAAACAAGCCCTTAGACTTTTAGTAAATTTGTACGATTTACCCCAGGACTAAATTGTTACTTATTATTAGGTGGTTGTAAATGTTTTGTTTGTCGTGGGAATAGCGATGGTTTTTCTTATTTGTAAGATTCCTTAGCTTCAAGTCTTCTAAACCAAACAACCAATTGCGTGAAAAACATAGTTATTCACAACAATTTATAAAAGATCCATTCTACTCAACAAATGCTAAAGCTTCAAAATCCTTCCACGTACCACATGCTGCTTACACCAATTGGCAAATGTGACATTATGTTGCAATGTAACTAATTACCTAGGTATGTATGTATTTATATCATCTAAAATCGTCCAACTAAATAATCTGAATTTTACCACGAAAAAAATAACCGACTTCAAATTAACTCAAAAACTACTCATCAGATCTAGCTCAAATTTAACTAGAACTACATGACAAGCACCAGCTTTCGATTAAAAAAAGAATCATCAAAATCGGTTCACCCAGTCGAGAGTTCTGAGGTAACAAACATAAAAAAGCGGCCAAGTGCGAGTCGGACTCGCTCATGAAGGGTTCCGTAGCAGCAAGTAACATAATATAAAAGTTCTTGTAGTTCGTTGTAACTTTGATCAATGTTTTTTGCGGTTTACGATTTATGACGTATTAAAAAAAAACTACTTACTAAATATCATTCAAACCAATTTTCGTTGGAAGTTTTCATGGTAATGTACATCATATATATTTTTTAGTTTTATCATTCTCTTATTTTAGAAGTTACAGGGGGGGGGGACACACATTTTACCACTTTGGAAGTGTCTCTCGCGCAAACTATTCAGTTTAGAAAAAAATGATATTAGAAACCTCAATATCATTTTTGAAGACCTATCCATAGATACCCCACACGTATGGGTTTGATGAAAAAAACATTTTTGAGTTTCAGTTCTAAGTATGGGGAACCCCCAAAATTTAGTGTTTTTTTTTTCTATTTTTGTGTGAAAATCTTAATGCGGTTCACAAAATACATCTACTCACCAAGTTTCAACAGTATAGCTCTTATAGTTTCGGAAAAAAGTGGCTGTGACATACGGACGGACAGACAGACAGACAGACAGACAGACATGACGAATCTATAAGGGTTCCGTTTTTTGCCATTCAGCTACGGAACCCTAAAAACAGTCGAATTGAATACCTCCTCCTTTTTTGAAGTGGGTTAATAAAAGAAAACCTGCAATTTATAGCCACAACAACTTAGAAAAATAAGAAACTGTTCTCGAATAACCTTTTCAATTTTCAAAGCAAAATGGCCGATGTTCACGAGTAGCCCGCCATATTTTACGAAGTTTTGTTGAGCAACTTGCATAAATTATCCGACATCAAATAGTTGGGCTGTCTAATAGTTTGTAAAGACGTTGTGGTGAGCCGCTGTTTCCCTCCATAAAAGTTAGAGTTCTCGCAGATTATATTAGTGTTGAAGATGGTTTGGGTTGATTTAGATGTGTTGTACTATGATTTAATCTTATTTTAATTAAGCGACGTCCTTGAAGATTTAAGTGTACCTGAAATGACGTAAGCAAGCCTTACTTTTATTAAGTAGATGTGTCAGTTAGTTAAATATTTTATAATTAGAAAGGCAATATGTACTTTGTTTTTGTAGAAGGTGTAAACCTCAAATTATAAAACAAAAGGTTTATACATAATTCTGAGGTGTAAATAAACAACTTTAACATGACGTATACAGTATACACGTCACTGTACTCAATCTGTAGTATGCGCAAGTAACAATATGTGCAAGTTTTATTGTCAACTGAGGTATCTTTAAACTTTGCTTCGAATCACAATATTCGAATATTGGTATGTAGTTTGACACAAATTGGATATCTTTGAAAGTGGCCAGGTTTCAAGTGTTATGTAGATGTCACGCCAAGTTTTGCCATATTCGCTTAACTTTCAAGTTTTTTTTTTTTTTTTTTTTATGCTTTTAGCAGGCAAACGAGCAGACGGGTCACCTGATGGTAAGTGATCACCGCCGCCCATGGACATTAGCAACACTGGGGGCGTCACCAACGCGTTGCCGGCCAAGAAAATGACGATAGACCCGCTTCTTGAAGGACCCCATATCATAGCTTAGGGGGAACAACAAGTTGCAGTTACTGCACGTTTATAATACTACTAGATTCCGCCCGCAGCTTTGCAGGCGTGGATTTCGGTCAATTTACATAAAACCATAATGAATGACAAACTTAAACCTTCTACAAGAATCACCATCTATTGGTGAAAATCTTACAAAAATCCGTTCGGTATTTGTTACTTTATCGCGTTGATATAGACAGACGCAGCTGGGGGACTTTATTTTTTATATATTTTATGTATAGATACATAATGTGTGGCTTGGCTAAATAAATGATTCAATATTTTTTATTTATCCCGAGGATGACTACGGTGGATACTAACGGTTAACTAACTCAGAGTCACTAACGGTTACTTTAATCGCTCCTTAATAAAGAATCATCATACAAATTCTGTACTAAGGAGCGATTTAAGTAACCGTTAGTGACTGTGAGTTGGGGCGTAAGACAACTAATGGCAGGTTGGACCAAACTTTGTCCTGCGTATCTTATTTTCAAATCTGGATTTCACAAATTAATAAATTGTCATTTATAATACACCTTGTAATCGCTTAGAAAAAATTAAATTATAGGTAAAATTGTTAGACATCAAAAGAAACAAAACAACAAATTGGACTTTTCGTGTTTTATATACGTGGTTAACGCCAACTATACCTGAGTCATATAAACAAGAATTTTATAACAGGAACCCGTAAAATATCCGACGTAATTTTTGGAAACAGACAAGAAAGTTATTTTGGTGTCCAATAATTTACGTAAGATGTTTGGCGAAACTCGCCAAATTTATCGAACGTCAACCGAAACTTTCTTCAACTCGTTTAGTGAGCTAGTCGCCATTTTAGTTTCAAGAAATTCGGTTCTTCTTTGAATAATTTTCACATGTACGCTTCTTTTATGAATTAGAATTCTCAATCAATATTATTATGTCAGTACGTCGAAATTTTCTTAACTTAAAAGTTTTGTTAAGTTGCAACCAGCTGGTTGTACAGGTACTACAAAAGAAAAATTTGTCTTTAAATGTTGTCATTTACCTAATTACTTTGACAATTTATCGAAACCATAATTTATACGTTGCTTTAGTTATTAGATTAATGTGAAAAAAAAATAGTTTACTATCTATCGCTGATGTTATAATATCAACTTTTTCTATTCAATTTGTATAGAAAAATACACTATATTTATAATTACAGCCAACAAACTCTGTAACAGATACAAGTTAGACTTTGTTTTGTCTGTTGACATAAGTGGTAACTCTTGGCAGTTAGAAATTAAAAAGTTTCAGGTGAAGAAGAAATGTTAAAGCTAGACGATGCAACAACACCGAAAGCACATATTTTATCCGCTTCTGGAATACCTCCAAATTCACGCGTCAATTGAAAGGGGTGCTAAGTTACTTCTCAAATGCTTTTTTCGCATACGAGTCAGATGAAAAATACTTTGCAGTACACTGGCACCTAAACGCGTACTGAAGTCATGTTTTTTCGTAAACTATGTAGTTCAGGAATGTGATTCTAGCAGAGTGAGTATAAATATTTTTAATTATTCTGAATGTCAGTCTTAGATTTATAAGCGTTTTAAGCGTTGATTACAGTCATTTAAATTAAGAGTATCTATGCATATTGGTAAGCATATATCTAAGCATGATACGTGATAAACCAAACCTGTTTCGAAATATATTTTTTCGGTAATTTGAGCATAAATCGACGATAAAGAAAAATAATACAATTATGCAAACATTAGACCATGATTATAAACAGGTATAAGAGTGTAAATTGCCTGCTCAAATAAAATATAATATATTATTTTATTGTAAATATGATTCTCATATTCTTTCTTTTTAAATTTGTTAACGATTTAAAATGGTTAACCAACTTAATAGATGTAGTGATAAAACTACTTAAGTCAAACAAAACATTTTGATAGGTCTTAAATAAGTAAATCTCCCGAAATTAAATTATTTTTCTGAAATCCAAAGCATCTTTAATTTTGAAGAGCCCTTAAAACATTTCTTTGAAGCGAAAGCCCTACGAAGCAGCGAGTGTATTTTAACGATCCGATACTTTTAGATAACTAGTAACCTGACCTCGTCTCGCTTCAGCAAACATATTCTTTTACACACGAGAGTCCGTTCTCCGTGTAGCGTAGGTTTTTTAAAGATAACAGCAAAAATAAGGTAAACTCCACAACGGAATGAGCTTCTTACATTTCACAAGGTTACATAATATGGAAAAGTAGGAGAGAACTACTCGTATAGGGA
The DNA here is from genome assembly GCA_951805285.1 of Thymelicus acteon. Taxonomy (NCBI): domain Eukaryota; kingdom Metazoa; phylum Arthropoda; class Insecta; order Lepidoptera; family Hesperiidae; genus Thymelicus; species Thymelicus acteon. The sequence goes on from OX638217.1 coordinate 19,854,070, forward strand.
TTGAAAAATTCAGTTGAATTGAATAGTACTACTTTATATCATAGTAGATGTAGGTATATGTTATATATTTCATGTTTTTATGTTTATCATGAACAAAGAGCTGCTTATTGGTTAGTGTTCATGGCCATCGAAGAATATTCGAGCAGCTCTGCAACCAGATCTACTCAGATTAGTAAATATTTTTGTAGTATTTTTTAAAGATGTGCTGAGGAGTTTCTTGACGGCTTTTCTTCTTCTCCATAAGCACTTCTAAGCACCTTTCCGAAAAACTGGTAGATTAAAAAATGATGACGTGCTAAAGTGTATCAGTGATACCTATATGATTAAAATATTTTGACTTTAGCATTTTATCTGTATTTATATTTATCATTACAACTTTTCCGGTCAGAAAAAAAAAACATTTTACCTATTTTTATTATTAACTATGTATCAACTTACTACTTTGCTTATAAACCATGAACAGTTAGCATAAAATATTTCACAGTAGATTTTTTACAATGAGGGTGAGTACCTAGCCACGTAAAGAATATTATTATTATTATTATTATATTATATAAATTAATGTCAGGAATAAGCTGAGTACGGACCCCAGCGTCCTCAAAAAGATGGCTCTGTGTCTAGTTCAGTTTTCAAACCATTGTTATTAACACACTACTAAGAATAATAATAATAATCAAGGAGAAAGACAAAGAGGTCAGTTATAGCTAAGAGAATATTGCTAGATAAATATCTGTAACTGCACGCTACATTTGCAACAAAATTAGCTACGTTAGCTCAAGTTGTAATAGCTTCTTAATTATAAGGAATGAGTCACAATCAAATATAAAGGGCTGATCATTATCTTACTTATTTTCTTTACTCGAAAACTAGCTGAGCCGGCGAACTTCGTATTGCCTAACAATGTTTTTTTTTCTAAAATAAAAGTAGCCTAAGTTACTCCTTGTTACATCAGCTATCTGCCAGTAAAAGTCCCGTCAAAATCGGTCCAGTCATTTCAGAGATTAGCCGGAACAAACAGACAAACAGACAGACAGACAGACAGACAGACAGATAGACAGACAGACAAAAATTGTAAAAAATATACGTGTCGAATTGAGAACCTCCTCCTTTTTTTCGTCGGTTAAAAATGTTGTTTTGGTATATGTACCGTGTATACATCCAAATGCACTTAGTAAAAAGCGGTTATTTTAATATTCTATTAAAAACAGACACTCCAGTTTTATTTATTTGTATAGAGTATAGATGTATAGATAAGATTGTTTTACTCTCCGGCCTTTCAAATTTTCTATTCCCAATCAGCAGAAAATGAAAGCCTTGAGCGAACTTTTCCTCTGTGCCTAAGGCCCAGACGGTATGCAAACAGAATTAGTCTCTATAATCGAATATCGGGCACCTTGTTTGTCCATGGACCAATTACGAAACTTGGCGGCCGAGATTGGATGGGAAAATACATTGAGAAAAGTTAAAACTGAAATAAATTGACCCCCTCTGCTCTGTTGACAATGAAAAATTACTCATTTTATAATTATCGTCTATACGAGTATCTCTCTGGCAAGTTGCTTCATGATAGAATTAGTGAGTGGTTTTCCCCACGGAAGATGATAATGCCCTAGTACATAGTAGTACATAGTAGTAGCACTTGGCTTGTTGTATGTGCGGATCATATGATGTTATCAGCATATCATTACGCACTCATAAGTACTGAGACTCAAAACATTATAAATATTCAGGCAAAAATGCAAAATAACTTTTAAAGCGAAACGTAATATTATACTGAAAGCCAAAAAAGAAAATAAAACAAAATTATTCTAACATTCCTTGACCACAAAGAAACATTCACTATTAATTATTAAGGGCTTGTTTCACAATCTTCAAGTAAGTCCGAAGTAAGCTATTCGTTGGTTAAGTTGACATTTCGTGTATGTAAAATGACACTTTAACGTCACTTTAACCGGCGAATAGCTTATTCAGGACTCTACTTGAAGATGGTGAAACAAGCCCTAAGTGTAATAAAGAAATATGCAAATATTTATGTACTGTCAGTACCTACCTAAAGGCGGTTTCACACGTCAAAGGGAGATTTTTATAATATTCGTAGTCGTCAGGATCTTGGAATTTTTTTCTTGGGAAGACATTTTTACGACTTAAGTAAAATAAGTATAAGTAGGTATATCACTGTAATACAAGAACCAGAAATTTTATAAACTTGTGTATTTTGTGTCAGCAGTAACTTATTTTTATTTAAATCTTGAAGTAAAATATGAACTTGTAAATATATAATATTTTATCTGACAGGGAAAAACAAGGAAGGAAAAGTTTTAAAAATGATGATTTATTAAATTAAATCATCTACACAATTATTAAAATATATATATATTTTTTTAATTTGGCCCCTAGATTTAGTAGATATTAAGTTTTTGGGGAACTTTATTTACCATATTACATAACACTAATCTTATTTCTTTTCTTTATTATGTGCCTACAGTCGTCAAGAAATGATTGCCGAGTTCCTTCATACATTAACGTCGGTCCTTTCATCGGTTGTAGAGAAACTTAAAAGTACTAAAATGATATAAATATAGACCACGTCGGTACTCAAATACTTTCTTGAGCGATTCGTGCAACAGTTCCTAATTACTTCAATACCTGGAAAAGGTGTTGATCGATCTTAGCGAGTTTAAACAACTTGGGGCCAAAGTTAAATTGGCTTCAGACGAATATTTGTGAACTAAACCGTTACCATTGGAATGTGCCCTTTATCGCCAGACCGGCTTGTTTAAGATTGCATAATCATACCAAATTGCTGTTTATTTACTGTATTTAGGTACAGTAAGTGTTGATACCCTGAACAGCATGTCATTGTGATATCGGGATAAGCCTCTATGAATAAGTGGAACAATTAATAAAACATCTCACGGGACTGTCCAGTGTCACCTTCTATCCTCTACCTCCTTCTACCTCGTGTACCCGAGATAAGCTACAGTGTAGGGTATCTTTAAACCAGGAGTGACTTTTACTAAGTTCGAGCGCTTTACCATCCATGACTACATTCCATTATCATCAGGTTTTGTCTTCAAGCATTAGCTTATTTAGTATCATAAAAAATAACTGACTTCAAAATTAGGGATAACTCAAAAACTCGTCAGATTCCGCTCAAAAAGTGGGACTACATGACAAGCACGTGCTTTCGATAAAAAAAATCATCAAAATCGGTTCACCTAGTCGAAAGTCCTGAGGTAACAAAAATTAAAAAATGAAGTCGAATTGAATACCTCCTCCTTTTTTGAAGTCTGTTAAAATTTCTCAGAGAGTAAGATTTTGCACATCTTGTAATCCTTTAATGTTGCACCTCAGCTTCAACCGATTGAATGCCCACTGGCACATCCCTCATACATCCGTCAATAATGATTAGTTATTAATAAAACGACTGGATGTTCACATTTTGCGTCAAATCATTGTATAATAATAATAATAATAATGATATTTATAACTACGAATTAGTATTTTTATGAAGTACCTATTCATTATTTTGTACGATTCGTAAATGTTTGAGTATGGATATCAATCTGAGCCCCTGAAAAAATATAAATGCATCGTTTTAAATCACGTTCGGGAAAAATACAAGCCATCCAAGTGGAAATGAACCGTGGCATTGGCGTGGTGGTTGATTAGTCCAGCCATTTTTAACACTTCATAATGCAGAGAATGTAAGCTCGTATTAATTTATCGACGTCTGGTAATTAATGACCCTGTAACCTAGTTGGTAGCGACCTTGTCTGCGAAGCGAGGGGCCTCAGGTTCAATTCCCGGCTAAGGCAGATATTTATGTGACAGATAAATATTTGTACTCGGGTCATGGGTGTGATTGTGATGTGTTATGTGTCGTCCATGCCACCCACGGTACAGGTAAAAACCTACTGCGGGGGTATGAGTGTGAAAGCTTTTGTGAAAGCGTTTGTTTTTCAAGTATAAGGGCGTATGTAAAAGAGCATTTAGTACAGGAGCATAAATACAGGAGTGTGCGAGGGCATATTGTCTAAATTTTTATCATCGAGTACGACGGTACTTATTATCTCGTCGCTATTCAATCTAACTTACGTAAAGTCACGCTCGAGATTACCAATAACATCGCACGATCTCTTTATTAAAGATTTGTAATATCTAATAAGATTTCACGTGTTCGGCAAACATCAAAGGATTGTTTACTCGCTCCGTGAACAAGAAATTTGGAAGCAATCAAAACTTTAACGGTACGGCTTGCTTTTGTCTGTGGATGTGTAATAAATTGTGTTGGTTGTTTGCGTGTAATGTAATTTCAAAATACCTAGTTACCGAGATACGGCAGCTGAAATTAAAGAACTTAAAATTGGTATTTCATCTTTGTCCCGAGTTTCAAAATTATGTACTCCTACAATATATTATTACTATAGAGGTTAAAGTGGTTTGTTCATCTTTGAGTCTCAATCACCTGTCAAACTATTCTTGATAGCTCCGTTGTTTTGACATAAAGATAATGTTCCTTACTTTTCTGCTCTGCTACATTATCTGATAAAATTTACGTTAAACGTAATTATGGACCGCATCAGTGTATATCAATAGGCGGCGTTAATTAATTGTTTTGCTACTTCATTCACTAGTTTGTGTAAAACAAACGCTTATAAAACCCCCAAATAAAATAGATTCACGGGGTAGTCAATGATATTTTTTTTATCTTGTAACACCTATGCCTTTCCTTACGCCCAAAGCAACGGCTTGAGGATAGTTTTTTCATGAAATGAGGGTATACAGAGCCATCTGTTGAATATATGACAAATATCTATGACAATATTGTAACTGTATTTTGACAATCTATCCTACTATCTATATATTATTTGAAAATTCCTCCCCTAAGAGGTAAAAATAGGGGTCGGAGGTCAGTTTCATACCAACGAATTTCGTCAGTTTTAGAGTTACAAATATGAATTTTTTTATGTAAGTTTATAGTGAGAAACAAAAGTTAACGTCACATTTTTTATTGTAAACTAGCTGACCCGGCGAACTTCGTATCGCCTAACAGTTTTTTTTTTTCTAAAATAAAAGTAGCCTAAGTTACTCCTTGTTACATCAGCTATCTGCCAGTGAAAGTCCCGTCAAAATCGGTACAGCCATTTCAGAGATTAGCTGGAACAAACAGACAGATAGACAAAAATTGTGAAAAATGTTGTTTTGGTATATGTAGCGTGTACACATCCAAATACACTTAGTAAAAAGCGGTTATTTTAATATTACAAACAGACACTCCAATTTTATTTATTTGTATAGATATGAAAGTTTGTATGTACACATGTTTGTTACTCTCAAGCAAAAACTGCCAAACCGATTTTCATGAAATTTAGCACACAGGTAAACTATTATATTAAATAAGACATGGGCTATTTATTGTCCCAAAAAAACGCAGAGAACGCCGCGGGCTGAGCACAGTCTACAACATGACAAAATGTTTCTACGTGCACGGAGCCAATGTTTGATTACTCCAAGAACAACGTGCTACGCTTCGCGCGTTAACGCTTAATTCAGACATTGAGCACAAAACAAGAAGTGTTCTCGAGGGGGAAACTTCTCAGCTAATAGAAAAACTCCTGCTTCTTCCATGGCATCATTAATCACCATTATCCAGAAAGTCGTGCTACAGAAAAATACTGCTTTCACCGCCTTTATATCTGCTTCGCGCTTTTAGCCAATCACTTAAATATAACGCTGGAAACCTATTGACAAAATAAAATATAACGTTATTTCATTGATTCTGTATAGAATACCGACGTGCGTGGTGTTAGTAAGTAAATAATATTGTACGCAATTGATGATAACGTATCTACGTCTACGTATCTACGTCTACAGAGTGCTGTAGACGCACTGTTGATACGTTGCTTGTGAAACACCTTTAAATAATAGCATAAAAATGCCGCTATTAAAATGAAATCAGAATTGTTTCAGAGAATTCATAGTAATAGAACGTATAGAATAGCGTATAGAAAAATATTTATTTACCTAATATTTTTACAGTTGGTTCTTTGGCATATAATAAAATGTTCCCAGCTATTTAGTAACGCAGTTGAAACGTTTGCTAAGTACAGAATTAAAGTAGGCAATTCACGGTTAAAACTTAAACTAGACGTAAAATTTTGTTAATTACCTAATTGTGTACAGTTTTTGCAGTAATCGATACTGAAAACGCAACATGTACCTACCTTTCCAAAATGATAAATTTTTTAAATAGTATTTAGCTAGTATTAGCTGTTAGTTAGCAGTAGCTAGTATTTTAGCTTCATTCCTGTTATGCAAAATAAGAATCATTGGGGAAACCACAACATATTCAGTGGCCCAATAAACGAGTTGACCTAATTTAAAATTTCAATCTTCGTTGACGATAACACGGTTACGCACAACCGTTATAATTTATTCCCATAGTAATAATGGACACAAACGGTCATTCGCCACATCGAACCAACTCGAACCGAATCGAATCTAAACCCAGCTCGTCTCAGGGTAAATATTAACTGAGCTAATAGTCGCTAACGCCCCAACTCAGAATCACTAATGGTTATTTAAATCGCTCCTTAGTACAGAATTTGTATGGTGATTATTTACTAAGGAGCGATTTAAGTAACCGTTAGTGACTCTTAAGTTGGGAAGTAAGAATCGTTAAAATAAAATGGTTGTCTGTAAAGTCGGTTTACGGACGGTAGTTTAACGTGACAACGTCATGACAAAGCTCCGCTCCGCTCCGCTACAATACGCTGATCATAGCCGATAGTGCCTCTCTCTCGCTTTTGCCGCTCTCTCGCTCGCGGAACGCGACATTTTTTCATAGATGCGCCCGGCACTCATCGTTTTAATAGACGTTATCACGTCAAAAACATTTTCAAGAATTTATAATTTTCCAAAAAGATACTCTTCGTTGCTTAATTTGGATAATTTAATATTGGTTCCGAAAACCGGCCAAGTATGTATTTGAAAAACCGTCGTCTGATAAAAAATAAAAAGTTGTGATGTTTACCTTCTGCGTGTTGATCTCTCGTGTAGAGATGCCCATCTTCTCGTGGTGACGCAGCTGCACTGGGTAGATGATCTGGTAGTAGTGCGCGCCGATGTTGCGCACCAGGTCTTGGTTCTGTCTGTACTCACGCAGTAGTCGCTCCACTTCTCCTGAGGACAACGGAAAAACTAAAGTCTCGTATATATTTTGATTGGAATACATAAACACATCCTGTAAAAAAAAACTGCAGGAAAGAAATGTAATAAAGTTGAATGTCGAATAGCTAGTTGTTCTAGAGACTATTCATGACATAAAATTAGTTTTACGTCTAAACATTTGTTTTATTCTTATCAAAAAAGTGATAACTTATGGGTTTTAGATTTCCCTGTACCAAAAATACATTCTATTCAATTTTTCCGTCAAAAAATTATCGAAAGTAAACAAAAACGTCGGAAGAAAACATCAACTTTCCATAATTTTCTCAAATATTTCAGCAAAAGAATAAGAACTTCGCAAGCGTAGCTGTCTATGGCCTTAACAAAGGTCACTATGAGAGGAGACACCCAGCAGTGGGACAATCATCCGTTAGTTAGTTAATATAGATGTTAATACAGATCTTACATGTTTCTATCGCACGTGGTTTGTTCCTTCCCCATTTAAGTATTTCACTTCAATCACACGCGCCCCGCGACGTCTTCACTCGTTTGAAGGTGTTGATTAATTATATTTGCGAGCGGCAAACACCGTGAAATTTGAATAACGTTGTTCGCAGAAACCAATTTTATTTACCCCTTGATCTGTGCTCGGTGAGTACATTATCGTAATATATTCAATTTCATAGCACCAAATTATTTCGACATCCCGAATTATGCTTTGTTCTCGAATTCGGTCAAAGGATGTCAATGGGTAGTTCTAGAATAAGTTGTGATTATATTTCTATTATAAGGAATATAACACCATTTGGTTTTGATAAGTATTAGTTACAGATAAATAGATTTAGATATTCACAACAGCCAAATCGTGATTCAGCCTTTAGTAGGAACTATTGTGCACTATCACAGACCTATATACCTAGAGTAGATGGGGCAAGTTCATACATTTCACGTGGGACAACTAGGATTTGAAATCCTAATTAGGCGCCGTGTCATTTAGTCAGCCTTTCATTGCTATTGGCAACAGATATCAACTGAAATAATGAAAAATGCCTGATTTTAATGTTATGAACTGTAGAAAATCTACAAATATAGTAAGGAAAGATAAATAAAACATTTTCATTCATCGCTAAGTAATTTCGTTATAAAATTGTGTTCCTATCTATTTAAAATAAATTAATTTAATGTTTCTTGTGCTTTTACCATGTTTTACAATGACGAGCAATTACTGAGTATGCACTACATACTACACAACACATTGCTCATTTTGGTCACAAAATTGTAGGGCTTCTTTGTTGGAACACGCAATGAAAGTACAACAATCGTTACTATCAATCGTTGCTAAGCAACGCTTTACTTCGTAGTACTGTCAATATTGTCGTTTTTCGGTCAAATATAGTTTATAGTGTTTTTCATTTGCCCAATCTTGTCTCGATTCTAATCGCTTTTGAGAACCGACGAATAATTATATTCTCATAGATATAATATTTATAACAAAAAAATTATTCCAAAGGTAAGTGTAATTTTTTTATAGTTTCGTCATGTCTGTTCGCCCGTCCGTCCGTCCACTCGCAACATAGTGCTGAGAACCTAAGAGCTAGAAAGGTGTAATTTGGCATGGATGTACATATTTATTAAAACTACAAAGTCGTAGAATAAAAATTGATCTGTTTGTTTATATTTTTGAAACGTGTTTATAATTTTAATATTAATAATAATTTAATATTCAAATTCAAAATCATTTATTCATATAGGTATCATTGATACACTTATGCACGTCATTTTTTTTAATCAACCAGCTTTTCGCAAAGGTGCTTTGTCATGGAGGAGAAGAAAAACCGTAAAGAAACTCCTCAGCACATCTTTTAAAAATAAAAATACATTGGTATATTTATTACAAAAAATATCACTAGCTTGTACGGAACTGGTTGCAGAGCTGGTCATTTCCATACGTCTTTGTCATTTAAGTACTCATCTACAGTATAATAATCTTTGCCTAAAAGTTGAGATTCTACATGTTTCTTAAACAATTCCACTGGCAAATCAGTTATTAACTTCGGGATTTTATTATAGAACTATACACCAAGCCCCATAAAAATCGCTGCACTTTAGAAAGACGGTAAAACGGCGTAACTAATTGGTGCATTACCCCAATGATATATGAAAACATTAACAAAATAAAATTATTTATTTGGTTTTATTCAGCACTATCCTATACAATAACAACCAACCAGACTGATTATAATCCGTTATCGATATCGAGAATCGGTAAGAAATCGGTTTCGTATCGATATTGCTAGGATGAGGTATATCAATCACTAAAATATTCTTGTGACAAAACACTGTGTCAAAAAAAGTGACACGCTTGGTTTTCATACAATTCGAGCTACATGCGCAGTCTACTCTAGTATATATGTCTGTGTGCACTATGTTCTGCTGCATAAATAAACATCAGATAGAAAGGTAATGAATCGTAGTCAGGTCTATGTCAATCTTGTGTCAATCGTACGTCGATTGATGCTATCACGCCAAGCCTCCTGTAAGAGGTCACTGACATATATTCTACCTCGTATGCCCCGACGGTATTCGTGCATAGTGAGAGAGTTTTAAAAATGCAAGTTGAGTAAAAGCTTGCAAACAAACACATCCCAGCACTAACAAAGGAAATCCTCTTTTATAAGTTTCTCAACTGCTAAGTTAAGACAATATAACTTTTAACAAAAAATAACCATTTTCAAAGACAGTCTTCGAACAAATAATAAAATGAGAACATCAACGTATTCGAAATCAATTAAATAAAATCCCTAATAATTAGGGATAATTCAAAAAACTACTAGTCAGATCTCGCTCAAATTTAAGTGGGACCACATGACAAGCACCAAATTTCTAATAAAAAAAGAAACATTAAAATTGGTACACCCAGTAAAAAGTTAAAAGACATAAATAAATTAAAATGTGTGCAATTCACACGTGGTAAAAGTGAAACCTTCAAAAATAAAGGTATTAATTTAATAACGTGTATCAGTTTTAATTATCTTTCAAAATTTTTTTTGTACTGAATAGAAATAAAACAGTGGTAACTAACGCCATCTCTTAACATAGTATGAAGAGTAAAATGAGCAGCTAGCGCCATCTATCCAGCAATAAAACCAATCTTATATCTTGTTCCTCGCGCCATCTATGAATACAACTTAGCACTTTTTAAAGTAACACGAAGATAAGAAAAACTGTATAATGCTTCCTATCTCATTTTCTCCCAAGTTAAATCTTATGAATTTATATGTCTGTCTCTTTTTACTGTCCCTTTTTTGTTTCATCGACTTTCAAATGACAACGATGCTAAAGAAGTTTTCACTTCAAAAACATATAAAAAACAGTCTAATTGAGAACCGCCTCCTTTTTTTGAAGTCGGTTTAAAAGTTGGTTACATCACCTTTGAAATACAGGATGATAACTGGGTATATTCCACAAACTATTCATCTACAATACTAGGCGTCTGACAAGTTGTCACGGAAAATTCAGCTACAGACCACTGCAGTTTAAGTGTAAGAGCCGGTGTCAAGGTCTAAGCTGTAGCGAAGCCAGTAAGTCGAGATGTGAGATGGGTTTTATGGGTGGCGGTTCAGTGTAAATATTTATGCGGCTCCTGCTTAACTACTCAATTTAGACATTTCAGTCGCAAGGCGGAGTTTGTTTGAATGAGGTTAAAATGTCTAGCTTTGAAAGCGAAATCAAGTTTAATCTTGTTAGATGAGTATGTGTACGTAGGTAATTCATTATAGAATTGACATTGTGAGAGATACAGCCATTTCATAAAATTCCCGTGTGCAAATGTTTCATGGTTTTGACGATAGTTGTAACACCAACCTTCAACGTTTTCATGACGATGCCCAACTTAGGAATATTGGATCTTATAGCTTTTGTAAATATACATTTCATTATACTAAACTAGCTGACCCGGCGAACTTCGTATCGCCTAAGAATGTAAAATCGGTACAGCCGTTCTTAGCCGTTACAGTTTCTGTGTGATCCTCCCTCTCCCTCTCCCTCTCCCTCTCCCTCTCCCTCTCCCTCTCACGCTCCCGCCCCCGCTCCTGCTCCCGTTCCCGCTAATAGCTATCTATCAACTACACATAACAAAATTTTACCTTATCCCGAAGGAACAGGTCTATTTTCCGCGATAAAAAGTATCCTATAATTATCCATCCCCGAGCTTTATTTGATATCTGTATAAATAACTAATCTATCAACTACATATAACAAAAATTTACCTAATCCCACAGGAACAGGTCTATTTTCCGGGATAAAAAGTATCCTATGTTCGTCTCCTGATTCTAAGCTAACTCCCCACCAATTTTCAGCCAAATCGGTTCAGCCGTTCTTGAGTTATAAATAGTGTAACAAACACGACTTTCTTTTATATATATAGATTATAGTTTTTTTATAGTGTAAGTTATATTCAGTTATTAGGGTTCATTAGGGTTCGAAACGGAACCCTTATAGTTTATGTCAGTCCGTTAATAATATGGTCTGCAAAGACCATTTTTCGATTTAAAGGTCCGTATACGAACTATTCGGCTTTTAAGTACCACGTATAATTTTCGTTAGTAGAGCATATTATGTTGATCTCCTTGCCTGATACGTTCATAGCACGGTCTTGGTATCATGGTGTGAGTACGTATGAGTACGCTGTAGTGGAACTCCTTTAACCTTATATATTTGCCCCCTTATTCATAAAAAGAAGCAAACTTATAGAATGCTTATTAAGTGCTTTGTTTCTTTCACCTTCACTAAAGGCCAAAGATAAAACATATTATAAGGGTGCAATAGCTAAAATAGTTTTGATAAACATTAATGAATAAGGCCGATGATATTGAAAAGAAAATCGACTCACTCGTAATTGCCATGTATTAGAACATGCCTTGTTCTAAGTGTAAGTGCCTTAGCATCTAGTAATACGGTTGCGAATATCAGCAATCTTCAATATTCGCGACTGAAATAGATAATTTAACATTGTATGACGCCCCTATCAATTAATTAGTGCGATGATTGACAGCACTCTGAAACGGCTTTCAGCGCTGGGCGAGTGACGACATAGGGCGTTCCTACATTCGACGACACGACAACGACATGGTTTAAGTTAATTGCAAAATATAGTAAATTTACGATTCCACGCCGCTCGAAACGACAAAGAAGTCTACGTTACAATCAATATTATTAATTGAAATATCTTTGGTTACAATACACATATAATTATGACATCATTCTCGTATGAAAAAACGGCTTAACTTGGGAGTAAAACTACACTTATTTAAACTAACTAATATAGATATCTATTCGGCTGGATCACATGCAACTTTTTTACATTTATCTCAAGTATATGACATTAGACGGTAGGTGTAGGTGAAGAAACAAATTGTTTTAAAATTACTTATCAGTAGATAAGAAGCAAGAAAAAACTGTGTAGCTTACAGATAGAATGACAGGTTTATTATTACTACCATTTTATACGCATTTTATGGCACTAATTATAATGTATAGTTATTAGAATTTAATATATCGACTAACACGTAGACTTCGGTTTCTATTTGTAAACAACTAAAATCGTTAATAACATCACGTTTTAGAAAAGTTAATAGTTTGTGTTAACGCTCACTTAACGTGCCAACCAATTGGTTAGAATGGACTTGGCACAGAAACGCATTTACATCTACTTAACAGTACTTGGAATATGTAATTTGAAAGATTTTAAATATTAAATTTACGATAACATTGTTAAGGATTCTTTTCTTGGGTTACACTGGTCGGCATCAAAAAAGAGCAAAAAAATGTATATGTGGACGTGATACATATGGATACGTTAAATCCAAATATGTAGTTAGAATTCACCTAGCACGTCTAATTTCGACGCAATACCACTTTTTGGATACACTAGAATTGTTGTGTTATTGTTGCAGCCAGCGGTACTTGTGAACGTTGGTACATGTATTTAGTTGTGTTCTGTGTCTGTTTCTGTGTTAGAAAGAAACAACAAGCTATTGTTTATTGCTCTAATCAACTGACATGCGCGAACGCAGTGATTGTTTTAAACAAGTGAGCGACGTACGTGTGAAAAGTTGAAAAAAAAACAAATACGAGTTATTTCATTGTTTTAGTTTTCGTTTTAAAAGTTTTGGGAAGTTGGTTTCAATATTTTACTTTTATCGATCAAATTAACCAATATATACCTACCATTAATTTAATTTAAAACATTTTAATATCTTTTATTTTGATTGTTTTAGAAAAAAAAATGCCACGTTTACGCAAAAATTCTCCAGGCAATTTTTGTTATGTTTGTGGTAATTTTGTAATAGCCTTACATCAACGAAAACTAACACCTTAAAAAAAAGGCTTATCATTGTCATTTTGATCTGCAAATAGATGACAGAGAGAAAAGCTGGTTGCCAAAGATATGTTGCAAAACATGTGCAATAGCTCTGACTGGTTGGCTGAAGGGGTCTAAAAAATCATTGCGATTTAGTCGTCCTATGATATGGAGAGAGCCACAGAACCATATAAACGGCTGCTATTTTTGTATGACAGAAATTAAAGGATTCTCTAGAAAAAATAAACACAAAATAAAATATTTCAACCTTCATTCTGCTCAAAGACCAATTCTTCGCAATAAAGAGCAGCCAGCGCCAGTTCCTCCTTCGGGTGAGCAAATTGATGAGGTATTAAATATAACAAAATTGCCATCTACAAAATCAAATGAATTTACACCAAGTAGTTCACCTAGCATAACCATCGAACCCCATATTCTCAACCAGTCCGAACTTAATGATCTTGTCCGTGATTTGGAACTTTCGAAATCCAATGCACAACTTTTAGGTTCCAGATTACAACAGTGGAGCCTGTCAGAAAAAGGGACAACGTGAACAAGCACTAATAGTCATTAATCAGTGTATTTTTTTCTTTCTAAAATAAATACATGTTTAATTTAGATTAAGACCAGTATTTTATTTAAATGTAAATATCTGAAAAACTAGACGTGATAGAAGGAATCTATAAACAGATTTGGACTCAGTAAACCAAAGCCAATAGAAATCACATAGTAAACTCTTTGCTCCTTGATTTATATTTTTTTTTGCCGACCAGTGTTATTTAGTTTGCTTATTTGAAATAAAAAAACCATATCTGTGGTTATTAAGGGGTCTTTAATTTACAAAAATTTACTTTGTAGGAATCATATTAGTTTTTATTTAATCAACCAATCAAGTCAACTTAAAATAGAAAACATTAAATATTATAATATCCTATTATTTTTATTCCACAAAGATCAGTTCTTATTATACTTACAATGATCATATTTTTTGCAGACTTCGATAAATTTTATATGTATTTCCTGATAAATCAATAAATTTGCCTGAGGATATGTATACGAGTAATTGCCTCTTACCATTGAGTGGGGCTAAATTCATGCACGTAATTAATTAGCAGTGAATTTATCTGTTGATTTATCAGGATATTTAAAATTTAATAAATATAATAACAACATTTTATAAAATTTATTACATCCTTTTCAATTACATGAAATATACTCGTACGTTTGATACATTCAACACTGACCACAAAAAACTATACAGAGCATTTTCGAAGGCTTTTTAAAGCACTTTATAAGACTGGTCGGTTCTCAGCAAACTAAAAATAATCAGTGATCTGAGAATCGAATGTTAATTTTAAAAAAAGGAAAACCAACGAATTGTTTAAAGACTTGGCACTGAAACGCAATTTAATCGGCTCGGATGCACTCAGCTTCGGTAATACGACGGTTTTTATTCTGCGGTGTACAGACGACAATGCAGTTGCAGGTCTGTTCGATCAGCTATTTTTAACTCGATCCGTGAAAATAGGGATTTGATCAGTACACTGTGCCACATTGGCCATGATAACAATTATTTATGTAATCCGTACAAACGGAGCTGTTTCTCCCCTGTTCTTGCCTACAAGTTGTGCAACTTGCTGAACGAAGGGAGACCGAGGAGAGTTGAAACAAAGGTAAGTTGAAATAACTGTTTCTTGGAAACAAAAGAAACTAGCAAGTCGGCAATTTCACCCTTATACTATCCCTCCACCTCCTGAATACTTATTTACACGCCATGATTAAAGCTTACGCCGCTATATGAATATCAAGTCCAAAAATACATACATTTAACTTTTCGTCATAATTTTACCCTTACCTAAAGTTTGATAAATTAATTATTTTATCCTAAAGAGTACACGTTGTTTGCCAGCTTATTAATCCAAGATTTAAACTGTAATAAAAATTTGCATGTGTATATTCGATTACGAAATTATGTCAATTCAACCATAATGGCGACCGATTTTTGTACCCTAGAAGAGTTGAAACAACGTGTTTCAATTTACCTCGTTTGCATTTTGTTTAGCATTCGCATTTTATTTTGTATTGATTTTTTGTTTTGTATTGGTGTTTTTGAGTTTTCTAACTGAATTTCCCTCAATCAATTAATTAAAGTACATAATCAATAATAAAATACAAAGATATTTTACCATAGATATGTTATGTCCATACATTTCGAGGTTTAGTTTTCGATCCGCGATGACATGTCATAATTGTCAAAGCATAACATAGAATAGTCAGGCAGAAGGGAATAAAAGAAATAGTACCGATTAGGCATAATATTATTGTTGTGATTTAACATTTTGAAATTATATTGCAAAAACAAATAACTTAAAGTATGTAATTATATAATAATTAAAAATGGCGCGATTACGATATCTCTGGCGCCTTTATTTAAGTGTGGATTACACAAATTTGGCCCGTAAAAGACACTTTTATAAGAATAAAAAAATCGCGATTTGGGCTTTGTTTAGAACATTCAGTACATTTTACAAGTTATTTGGGATAAACTTTCGAAAAAATTACAAAGTTACATTAGTTGCACTTTTAGGGGAGAGAATCTAACGGTTTTTGATTCACCAACAGGCTTCCGAACGTCAAAGAAATGGATACTGTACGCGCTGAAAAGCGTGACCTTAGTGCGCGTTTAGGTCACAGTGTGTTTACAACAATGTAAGGTTTATTTTAAAATAATTTAAAAATTGAATTGAAAAAATACATGTGTTAGATTTATTTTTATTTTGAAATCTTTCTCCAACCCTCGTGTAATAAGGAAGTGGCATGAAAATAGTTCTAGTTATCCAGGATTTAACCAACATGCTTTAGAAGATTTAAAAAAGATTAAATTGCAGGAAAAGAATATTGTGTACACTTATTACTGATAAAATAACTCTTATAGCTTAGGCATTGGCTTCACTGTGAAATTTTTGAACTATGCTTACCCAATAACATAAAAGTAGCTCATCACTTGGAAATCTAGGAAAATTTAAAATAATGAAAGATAAAAGTATATTTAACGTTTTTATTTTACAAACAATCTAAAACATTCATTCTAAATTCAATCTAAAACAATCATTATATAAAGATTTCATTTGGTTCAATTTACGAAATATCTTCACTACCTAATTTCACTTCTGCCATATTAGTCTATGACGAATAGCATGTGCCATATTAAATTTTTTATTTTAATCAATTTTAAAAGAAATATTCTATATTAGTAACAAAATTTAACATAACGTTTTATGTATTTACCTATGGTATATAACTATATCATTATTATTCAATTTGGAGAAATGATTTTTGTAAAATCTGAAAACACAACTCGGCATTTTTGTGACAACTATAGACAGCCTCACTCAAAGGCAGCTATCAACTGTCTACAATGAAATCACTACACTTGACCAGATTCGACTGACTTAATTTCAACGCCCTCTCGGCATATCTACCTCCCTATACATACAACATCATTGATAAAATATATCTCTCCAGTACGGACGACAAGTTTTGCTTTGTTATTAGTTATGCGTACCTTAGAAGGGCAGGAATAAATCGTCCGTGTCGGTGTTCCCGTCGTGTTATATAGTAAGGCTGCTTCTAAGTCAGTGCACATTACTACCCGAGACTATACGCCACTTTTTTGTATTTCATGCCGATATTTCGACCTAGTTACATGAATTAGGTACATACAGTTATGGCAAGACCGCGGTTGCGGGGGGAAACTCTTGACAGATATCATTGACATACCTACATATGACAGATAACCCTGTCAACATTACGACTTGATCATTTTCCTGTTATTAACCTATTACGACACTCGATATAACGACTCAGTAGATTACATTAAAAGTAAATAATTCCTTGAGAAGCCAATCTTTTCTCCGCACAACAGAGGTCTGTACGTATAAAATATTCAACCATAGCATTGTCTATGCTACCAATTACAAACCAATTGATATTCTATGGATTTTGTTAAAAAAACAATTGTTTAAAAGTACGCCATTCATTGCTACTGGTCCGATTGCCGTTGTTTTTTATTTTGCCTCTGTAATGCAAATTAGTTGTTTGAACAAAGCCAGTTACATTGGTTTTTAAATTGAAATAGTATAGGGGTGTGGAATCGTTTTGTTGACAAAGATTTTCTTTAGATAGTATAGGGGTGTGGAATCGTTTTGTTGACAAAGATTTTCTTTAGATAGTATAGGGGTGTGGAATCGTTTTGTTGACAAAGATTTTCTTTAGAAACTTTGGAGGAAAAAGCGTTTTCTTTTATGAAAGAATTAACGCGTGCTATATTAGTTATAGAATTTATAATGAGATAGGTAATAGAGTAAAAATCGAAGATTAAAGCTGTAACTCTACGCACAGTGGAAATATAAGACGGTCATGAGTTGACATGAACATACCCTTGTCTTATGATTGTTATGTTGCGATTTTTATAGGAAAACATAAATAAATATACTTATAAAATAATATATTTCATTACGAGTAAAAAAGCCTGTAATGACAGGCTCTCAATGGCTTTGCAATGGCAAAGAGTTCCGACAAATGTCTACCCGAGCCGAGGCGCAGCCGAAGGTGAGGGTTGACAATAAGAACAAGTTGCAATGACGGTTCCGCGCGTGTACTGAACAACTATTTTTAATACAGTTGCGAAAAAAAGAAGCAATTTAATAGAATAATAAAAACACAATAAACTTGAAAATGGCGCCAACCGTAAAAGAATATAAGCAGAGATTTTTTTTTATTTTCTTCATCCATTCTGGGTAGGCAAAGGGAACTATGCCCATACAGCCAAGTCTGCAGTAGATTTTTTTTATTGATATGAAATGAAAATGAAATTTAATGAGATAAAATGAAATGAAACCTTACTTAACGCATTGAATCAAATCATTAAATCTGATATTGAAAGAAATTAGTAGCTTCTTTTTAGAAATATTTGCATAAATCATAAAAACTTCTATGATTTTTTTTTGTAAAAACTTCATGGTTGGTTTTTTCTTTATAATAGACATTATTTTGACAGTTGGATAAGAGAACGCACGAGTTTGGAAAAGGTAAAGAAAAAGCTCGAGTATGTAATAGCCCACATCCCGAACGCTATACGTCCCTGCAATACGTCACTTTTTGAGCAACTGTATTAAAAATCTAGTTACCGCCATGGTTTAAGTGTTATCATTTAAAATTTTTAAACATTACCTATTATTATAATTTAAATGTACTGGTATTTATTCGTAATAGTCAAAAAGTCTGGTGAAGAGGATCCTTAGCTCCGCTGGTAATATACCAAATTAACATGTAATCATCTACGGTTTTATTTACCCGAGAATATTACTTTATCCATATAAATTCTCCAAAGTAAAGTTGTAAGTCGAAATTTTACCGCTATTTTAGAACATTTTTGGCCAGAGTTCATTAGGTAAATGTACGTGGTCGGCTTAAATTGAAAACGAAAGATCGTATGGCAAGTTTCTTTTGAATAATTTACATAGGCTTTTTGAAAATACTTACATTGGTTTTGGCATATTCACAAGTTTTATGATTGAACTCGAATGTTAAATAGTTTTTAATAAATATAACTCGTAAAGTCGAAAGTGAAAAATGGAGTTTGGTTCTTTTGTATGTAACTAGGTAGGTACAACAAACTGGCGATCCACCTGATGGTACTTGTAAGTTGCCACCGTCTATCATGAACATCAGCAAGAGGATAAGCATCACCGATGCGTTGCCGATCACGAAAGAAGAGAGAAATTTAAAGAAATAACTGACTTTCTTTCTTTGCAAGACTAGTCTAGGAGAAAGAGTCGGCTTCGGTTGGAGTCCAACATGATCTAGTGAATATTTTGAGTTATTCAAAAAACAATACGTGCAATGACAATCGTAAATCATTCGTCTGCTCCACATACAGTAATTATACGAATCAGCTCATTCGGGAATCGGCTCACAAGATATAATGGAGGTTAAAATACATCATGATGTAGAATAATCGAGCCGCTGTGTACTGAGGGCACAGCACTCGGATAATTCAATTAAACCCTGGTCCAATTCCATTAAAGTTTGAAAGCGTATTCATGGGAAGTAAATCTTTTGTAATGCGCAGAGGCGCGGGATCCCGCGATTCGTTGCTACGTGACTAATTGAGTTCGCTCAGGGATGAGGCAAATTATTTCTACTATTGACTTTCGGCTCAGTTGATTCCGGATTCTGGGTTGTGTTGACTTTTTATTTGATATTTGATGAACCTCGTTAGGAGAGCCGTTGATTTTTATGCTTTATCAGATGATGGAATCTGAAATGTTGTAGTCTACGTGTCCGACAACTTGTGTTGATTGCGACTGATCGACCAAGGTTACAAAGTTGCGAGTTTGAGTTGGTTGAGCAGTTGGATTGGGTATGACGGCTAGTAGTAGATCCAAATAAAATCAAACAGATTACATTCATTTATGCATTATATAGTTGAAGTTTGGAATTTGGACGTAAGTGATCAATAACATCAAACTACTCGTCAAAATCAATCAATCAAAATAGTCTGCAATAAATAAAAAAACATCCAAATACATTGATTCAGTAAAAACCTATTACTTGCCGTGAAGACGGCCACGTAACTTGAACTTATTAATACCAGCACAATATACCCCAAGCTATTGTTATAGACCATTTTTAACGCGCGATACTCACAAGAACAATTTGCACAAACAATATACTTTTTCACGCAGTACTGGTAATTAAAACACAATGCGACCCTCTCGTGTGTATAACGATAAATCATGCGTTGACGAGACGTCCGAGGGATTGTGAACCTTATTACATTGTGTGAGGGACGATATTCCAAAAACAACACGTAAAAGGATTTTGTTTTGTTACCGTACGCTGTACGAATTACCTAAACCCAAAACTGTCAAATTTTGGGCGGAATTGTGATTAGTATGCATGAAATAAGAAATAAGGTTTGGAAATATTTCATCTAATTCTCAGGTATTTTAAGGGTACCGTACCCAATTAATAATAATTCTGCTGTCCATCAATCCTTCTATTAGGGTCGTACTATTGAACCGTATTAGACAGACATTCGAAACTTTTACAGACAATATTGGTACTTTTATAGCTTTTGTAACGACAAAAAATGGCGCCCTCGACTTTATTCACCTGGGTTAATTTTGCTGGGTGTCTACCGCCCCAACTCAGAGTCACCAGCCGACCAGGTGGAGTGACGACCTGAAGAAGACAGCGGGTATCCGCTGGATTCAGAAGGCTCAGGACCGGTCTGAGTGGCGTAGATTAAGGGAGGCCTTTGTCCAGCAGTGGACCTCAAAAGGTTGATGGATGGATGGATAGATAGATGGATAGATATATGGATGGACGTATTGAAGTAGGTTTTTTAACCGACGAAAAAAATGGAGGAGGTTTTCAATTCGACACGAATATTTTTTTTATTTTTTTTATGTATGATCACGCAGCAATCGGCACAGGGTGGTCCGATTTCTTTTGTTAATGTCTTGAAGTTGGTCCCATATTTTTTTGAAAATTTTATTCTTACCCTAAAGGTACGAAAATAAGGGATTATTGATTATTCACCCACGGAATTTTTACCCTTTACCCCAATAACTTTGTACTGGATGATCCGATTTTGATGATTCTTTTTTATTGAATATTGTATACCTAGAAGTTACTCTTGTTTAAATTTGGAAACAAAATTTTACCCCTAAAGGTACGAAAATAGGGGATGATTGATATTTCACCTACTACTTTTTACGTGGTAACTGAATCTATCACCAATATTAATTTTCATAGCAACTAAAAATTAAGAAATAATTACTTTTTAACAAAAAATAAAACCAACGAAAAAAAACTGAAAAGCGAAAAATAAAATAAACCATTTAGTGTTATAAATTAAGATCCTAAATTAACTGTAAATAAATAATTTTGAGGCGGTGCCAAACCAATGAAAAAGCAAACGGTGAAAAGATGTGCGTCACGCTGCTGCTGCCATGTGCATCGCATGCCGCTGCCCTCATAAAACGAACTTTATGTAATTAATTTTGTTTGTTTGGCACGGTCTCAAAATTATTTATTTACAGTTAATTTAGGATCTTAATTTATAACACTAAGGGCTTGTTTCACCATCTTCAAGTCGAGTCCTGAATAAGCTATTCGCCGGCTATAGTGATGTTAAAGTGTCATTTTACATACACGAAATGTCAATTTAACCAACGAATAGCTTACTTCGGACTTACTTGAAGATTGTGAAACAAGCCCTAAATGGTTTATTTTATTTTTCGCTTTTCAGTTTTTTTTTCGTTGGTTTTATTTTTTGTTAAAAAGTAATTTATTAATATTACAATATGATTATTCGGCGTAAATATTGTACAATGGTACGTTTTATTTCGTGTGGGAGTTCGACTTGCCCTAGGCCCATATTTTAATAATTCCAAAGGTCAAACTCATACTAGCCGTAACAGATGTAAAGTTTTAAACATAAATTGATTGTGACCGTAAAATTTGTTATCGTTATTGAAATTGGAGCCGAAACTCAAATATTCCGTATTTGTATACGTATATATTATGTAGTACGTAATAGTATATTTCGTATTACGAGTAGTTGAAACACCAATAAAACTATTTTTGTATTCAGTGACTACTGTTTACAAAAACGGAAGTATGTTTATGTATAAATACCACATTGCATGCTTTTACTACGAGTACAAATTGCCACAATGTTATTTATTTTAATTTTAATGTATGGTAAACATTGCATTACAAGGATCGCCGCGCCAAGATCCTAGGTTCGATTCCTAGTGAGGCGGATATTTTAACGATGAGTTTGAGTATCTGTCTGGGTGTAAATATCCTTGTCTTTGTGTGTTGTCCATGGCACCCACGCCACAGGGAATCGTAGTGTGGGGCTATGAGTGTGAAGCGTTATTATTATTATTTCGTTTCTGATTATGTAAAAAAGTAACAAAAGTATCTCAACCGAACAACAATAAACTGCAGGGCTATTCAGTTTTGTAACTTGACAGCGGATTCCGCGATGAGTGTCAAAATTGAAGTTCAAAATCTTTAGTTTACTCGAGAATGCGATAGCTCTTGACTAACTTTTCGTTTGACAATTGGACACGAGCTTCGACGGTGACGTAATTCGATGATCGAGAATAATAAATATGTCATCCTCTAATCATCTAGTACGGCACTTGCGAAGTGAAGTGATCCTAGAACTCGAACGTCAATTTTGAAACTCCGCTGTCAAGTTACAAAAGAGAATAGCCTTCCTGAACTGAAGCTTAAAACTGGTAATATCACAATAATATATTATAATTCGTAATAATGTTAAGCACTGAATAATGAAGTGCTCGCTTCTTACCTTAATGTTTTGAGCTTCGGCTACGAGTTGCTGAGCTACGGGATTGCTACGGGAGAGCTACGAAACCACTACGAAGTAGCGATGCGCGATTGCGAGATATTTCAACAATCGAGACAATCGCGAATATCCGAATATCTTTAGTTCTGACGGCAATGCATTTTTGTGACAAGCTTGAGCTGATACTGCCAGGGTTGGCTCCAGCCGAGGGAGCTCCTTAAGGCTACGTCCACACAGACAGGCGGCTTGCTTAGCGCGTAGAGCCTAGCGAGTCACCTAGCGAGTAGCTTAGTAAAACAAATATTCTAGCGTGTTCGCGACTGGCCGTACTGCGCGCTTCGTGCCTACACTTGAGTCAAACTCGTATCATAATACTTGTCAACAAATCATAAAAATTCCTTTATAGGGTTTTCACAAACTGATTTGTATTTCGCACACCAAATAACTATTAAAGAACTAAATAATCATTATAACGTTTGTGACATCTTCATTATTTTACTATTGACGTATAACAACAACACACTAAGAGAAAACGACGTAAAAACCAACATCTTAAAACAATATTCATCATTGAATAACTCACGCTCGCACATCCTTAATTTCGTGAAGCGACTTGTAACCTTTGCACAAAAATATTATTTACGGTCCGCATGCCTATGACTATAAATAGAAATGACTACGAAAACCTCACAGCTATAATGGCGCTACATGCTTTGCAACTTGGTCGTATTATATTTCGAAATACAGTGAAATCAACTTATCTGTGACCTTAAGGAGGGCGCTGCCGGACGCATTGGACCAATCATAGTGCGGCTAATATTAAATTATGAATGGGATGGCATTAGTTCCAATTTTCGCCACGGCACAAATAAGTTCTTCAGAGATGGCACTGTACAGATTATACAGATATTTCATTCCACTCAATATGCATGAGCATAAAGTTATTTATAAGTTAAATTTCATTAAACAAAGCAGAATAACATTTTATATTTATGTTTATGTATTTTAAAACAGTCTATTTATTTATTTATTTATTTATTTATTTATTTATTTATTTATTTATTTATTTATTTATTTATTTATAGGATCATCCACAAAATTACAAAAAACCAGCAATGATTACAGATCTAAGTCTTAAAATTAATCTATTTGTAATTTTAATTACGGATGAACACAGCATGCATATTAAGGTGCATTAACATTGTATATCTCTTATTTTTATAAGTATGACGAAAGCAAACAAATAAAGTAAATACGATACATTATAATATAAATATAAAATATATACGATTGCGATACATAATTATGTTATTAATATGATAAAATAAATATGATAGTAGATTTGCAAATTGTGTAGTGGGTATGAATACTATAATTATTTTGTAATACCTAATTAGGAAATTTTGTGAGATTTTGGGTTTAAAACCCTATGAATTTTATTTTTAAAAGTTGCAAGTTTATCATGAAAGGTGTCAATGGTCTCGTCTTTAATAAGGAACTCCTGAAACAGTTTGCATAGTCTAGGGATGAGAGAATTGCGTCCTAAGTTAGTTTTGAATTTTCTATGGGCGAGTAATGGTCTTGGATGTCGTGGTAGATTATATGGGATAGAAAATGAGAAGTTTTGAAGTAGGTACGAGTTGTCAATAATGCTATTCAATTGTTTGTACCAAAATATCATGTCCTGCATTTTGCGTCTATCAGACAGCGACATAAGATTAAACTTTTGGAGACGATTTACGTATGGTTCTCGTTTACTAAATCCATTGGAATAAAACAAAGTGAAGCGTCTCTGTATAGACTCAATCCGGTCCTTGTGAATCTGGTAGTTAGGATTCCAAACAACACAGCAGTATTCGAGTTTACTTCTACCTAGAGTAGTATACAGTAGCTTTCTGGTGCTTATATTCTTAAATTCTTTGGAGTTCCTGAATACGAAGCCTAGGGTGCTACGTGCGGATTTACATATGTTTTCGATATGATTAATAAAGTTTAATTTGGAATCAAATGTTATACCTAAATCACGTATACTCTGTTGTTGTTGGAGCCTAACACCATTAATTTGGGATGTCCGCTCGAATAATTTATGATTACGAGTGAATTTAATAAATGAACACTTATCAGGGTTTAAAAGCATTCCATTGTTACTGCACCAATCAGATAGCCTATCAATGTCGTCTTGAAGTGCCTTGGCATCTTGATCAGAATTAATTTGTTTCGCGATCTTAAGGTCATCAGCAAATATATAATACTTAGAGTTACGTATACAGTCTGTGACGTCATTTAGATATATGTTGAAGAGAAGTGGACCTAGGATAGATCCCTGGGGCACTCCTGATGTAGCATAAAACGGTGAAGACATATGGCCCTTTACAACCACCTGCGATGATCTACCCTCTAGATATGATGAGAGCCATGACAGTAATGATCCTCCAAAGCCGAAATTTGAAAGTTTTTTATGAGAAGTGAATGATTAACCTTATCGAATGCCTTGGAGAAATCTGTATATATTGTGTCAACCTGAATGCGTGAGTCGACGGAGCTAGAAACGAATGTAAAGAAATTAGCCAAGTTAGTCTATATCGATTTTATGCGTAACTATTCCGTGTTATTTTAAACTTTTGCAAAATAAATATTATGTTTAAAAAGAAATTAAATTATAAAGAGTGGAATGGAACGCGACTTGCGAACTCCAGATTTAGTTCAAACGCACTTTATACGACCAAAAGTTTCATGCACCTGTTTGTTTGTGGTTGCTAGGCAACACAGTGATTACGTAAATTCTGATACGAATGTGAATATAGTGTAGTTAGTCGCTTAGCGTGTATCGATTGTACAAACGTGTTGGGTTTTTGTCACTAGGCGCGAGGCATTTTAGAAGAAAAAAATGGATGAAATATTAATTGCATCAGTTTTTAAAAGAGAACCTTTGTGAAATCCAGCTAATGAACTCCATAAAATGTTTATACAGAATATTGAACTCCCCATGACTTAACCGTGACTTATTTATATCATGAACCCAACATGATAGATAAGGCCGTGAAATAGTATATTTCAAAGAAGAATTTTCTGTAAGTAGCAGTTTTAGAGCTATTTTGAAAGTGACATTTCGTCAACGTGCCGACAAGCAAAATGACCAAAGCACCTAGCGACCCACCTCTCAGTGCGGCCACCGTGTATCCTAGCAAGTAGCTAGAATGCAAACCACTAGGCTTTAGGCGCTAAGCAAGCCGCCTGTCTGTGCGGACGTAGCCTTATGGTTAACAGTACAGTCACAATTTTTTTCTTCAGTATCTACATTGACAATATAAAATCATGTATTTAGTTTTTTAAACTATTACTTGATTTTAAAATTTTATTGCTCGATGAAACTCATGATCACGTCTACATCTACATCACTACATTTTCTGTTATGACTGAAAAGTCTTGAATAAGATACCGAAAGATTTAAATGATAGACATGATATATTACATCCTTGTAGGAGATTATTTCTATTAAGACCCCCCTCCCTCTAAGGTTTTAAGTACATTAAATAATTTAAACCAAATTATTATTATACAAACACGACTTAATCACACTAAAAAGACAATAAACCACATGCTAAAAAGCCATGAATAAACTTTTTCACTTAACCATATTACGTCATAAATATCTGCATGGATGATGTTGGCAAAAAATTTGCAATTCATGCCATCATAATATATCAGCACGATACTTAGGATGTGAATATTGGAGGAATAGCGGTTGGTGTAGATGTGCTATGCATCTTTCTAACGCTATGGCGACACTGCCAGCGGAGTTTGAAAGATACTACGGCCCGAAGTTCAAAATATTATTTTAAATATTCAACTTAACTCGATACAAATGGCGACGCGAAGAGAATTTAAGCAATTCATAAGTTAATTACGAGTAAATGTACTATGTACTTTTGATAGTTTAAGTAGGAACTTTACACGAAAAAAATTTCAAGTAACTCATTTTTCTTGTTCTTTCCTTTATTTAAGACGCTATGTTGATTAATAGAAATTGATCCTCATGAATGTCCCTTTCGGGGACATCATAAAATTACAGAAAGTTATTTTTTTACATTTTATCGGTTCGATACCAGGCTCAAGCAGTTGAAATTAAAAAAAAAATATTTGAATGCAGTATTAATTACTTTTGAAAACAAAGGAATGTTTCCTTTCAGTTAAATTTCCCATCATCAATATTCAGGGTATTTTTCCTCCAAGTATCGTCTTTATTTTTCATCCTGTATAATTAAGTAGCTCAGCTATTATAATTAAATAACAAAAGATTTTCGCAAAGAACTGCCGAATTTCAATTCTTCTGTTGCTTTAATTTCATAATGATAATGAGAATTGTGATGTTATTAGAGTACAACTAAAGAATATACGACTAACCGTAATTATATCTAGTGTCCTACATTTATCATCAACCGTAAATGAAATATGGATACATTTTTTAATTTTTGAATGCAGCCAACAAACAGGAACCAATTTATCACACCGGGAAATAAACAAGAGATCGAAAAATTTATTGCAAGTCGGAAAAATATATGCGGTGATGAAACATTACTATTATTTACGTGTGGTCGGAATACATTGCACCATATTTTTGTGGTCGTATATTGACCAGGATAAATATATCCTTACATAATTTATATTTTAGTCGCTGGTGTCTGTCCTTGTACAGTCAGCAAAGGAATTAGATAATTATGCAGGACATGATTCTAAAGCCTTCTGTAATCTATACTTACTAAAGAGGAAAGATTTGATTTTTTGTTTGCATTGAATAGGCTCCGAAACTACTGAACCGATTTGAAAAATTTTTTCACTGTTGGGAAGCTACACTATCCCCAAGTAACATAGGCTATATTATATTTTCAAAAAAAGTTAGGGATCCTTAATAAAACTCCAATAATGTAACCCAAGGTGTAAAAAAATAAGAAAAACGAAGCAAAGCGAGGGCGTTTACTCGTTAATAATATTATAGAATGTTACTGTTATTATCATTGTTAAACGCTACCTAATGTACTGGTATGCCTAAGGTCTTATGTATTGTCTTCATCTCATTGTATATATTCAATTATTTCTTACTTAATAAACCAGTCTAGTAACAACCTTCGTGTGTTTTACTCGCCTCCTCTTACGCTTACAGCACATGGCGACCCTGCCAGGGTTCGAACCTGGAATTTTCTGAACTATATACATCATCATCATCCTGCACATTTCCCAATTTTATTTGGGGTCGGCGCAATATGTTTTCCTCTTCCACAATTCCCTATCAGCCGTCATCTTTACACTAACTCTCTTATCTTTCATATCATCTGTCACACAATCCATCCATCTTTTCTTTGGTCATCCTCGTCCCCTTCGTCTATCTATCACATTCATATCCATCACTCTTCTCGCCACATGCGTTTCCTCTCGCCTCATCACATGCCCATACCACGACATTCGGTTCCCTTTCAACTTTTCTGTCATTTTTGCCACTTTCAAACTTCCTCTAATATACTCATTCCTTATTTTATCCATTCTCGTCACTCCACACATCCACCTTAACATTCTCATCTCTGTGACATGCAATCGTCTCTCATCCGTCTTCTTTGTAGCCCAACATTCTGATCCATACATTACGACAGGTCTGATGACGGATTTGTAGATTTTACCCTTCAATTTAAGGGGCATCCGTGGGTCGCAAATAGTTCCTGTGACCTGTCGCCATGTCTGAACTATATACATAAGGTATGATTTTAAGATGATAATAATAGTAACATTCTGTAATATTAATATTTACAGAAGATTTTAGAATCATATCTAATTCTTTTGCTGACTATACATCATCTCTCTTGTACAGCTTATCTGATTATTAGGCTTGAATTCTTCCTATGTCGACGTTGGTCAAGCGAAACAATATACACAGCATACGTAACTCGCAATCTATACTTCACACTGCGATACTGTAAGTGATACACGCGTAGCAACGTTGTACATTGGACGCGTTGTATATTGGAATGCATAAGCGTAGGAAGAATTCAGGCCTTAAGATGATTATCATAAATTAATATGATAGTTTTTAAGAGTTACGAAAGCTTTAACAGTACAGTATGGCGCGCCATTGTAAAACTCTGCATTCAACTCGCGCGCGAATAGTACATACATTACATCATACATACAGGTATGAGTGTTAATCTTAAGGAGTATTTCAGACTGTTTATCCGTAAGAAACCATGTTCATTTATGCATACATAATAATTAGCTCGACCCTCATCTATCACTTATCATCATAACCCTAATGAAATAAACATCGCAAGATAACTCAAGTTCATCTAACGCTGACATTCACATTGATGTATCACAGACAATCATCGTCACGCCATACATCACGCCACGCTGTATCATTGCCTTCATCAAAATCTAATTGGCTAGACGCATACATGAGTAGAGAAAAGGTATCGATATCGCTATAAATTTTACTAACAAAAAATAGCCGACTTCAAAATTACTCTAAAACTACTCGTCAGATCTCGTTCAAATTTATGTGGGATTACGTGACAAGCACCTGCTTTCGATTAAAAAAAGAATCATCGAAATCGGTTGGCGTGATATTGAGTTATTTGTCGCGCTTACTTAATACAAATTTAAGACTTATATGGTTTTATCATGGATGCCATTGTCAGATCTCAATAAAATTTATATGAGACCACACGACAGCTACCAGCTTTCGATTAAAAAAAGAATCATCAAAATCAGTTCGCCCAGTCCAAAGTTCTGAGGTAACGAACATAAAAATAAAGAAACACAGTCAAATTGAGAACCTCCTCCTTTTTTGAAGTCGGTTAAAAACTAAGAATCCAGTATATTTCAAACCAATGTGTTGTGTATATACCCAATTTCAAAGAGCATGTTAGGTCTTCGGCGACAACAGTTGTTAAGAGTGAGGCCAAACGAGCGTATTTTTAACGGACTTCAAAAAAGGAGGAGGTATTAATTTTGACTGTTTTTTCATGTTTGTTACCTCAGAACTTATGACTGGGTGAACCGATTTTGATGGTTCTTTTTTTAATCGAAAGCTGGTGCTTGTCATGTGTTCCCAATTAAAGAACGAGATAAAACTAGTAGTTTTTGAGTTATCCCTAATTTTGAAGTCGGTTATTTTTTGACAAGAATTATTGAGTCGCGAAAAATTAGTCGCGAGCATTCGGTATCATGCTATAGTCCTGTTTGAACCACACGGCGACGCAAATTGAGCTTGGACTTAGTATGAAATCGACTCATTTCACGCGACTCATAGCTCAAATACGCTCGTATTAAAGCAAGCTCGGTTCAAAATTTAGGTAAGTTTTATATTTTTTATCTTGTTCCTTTACACCGATATCTAAAAATAAGTTAATAAATATTGTATGAAGGCAGAGCGCTAATATTATGATAATTATTTATTTAGAATATCTTGTCATATTCAATTAGATATGTAACTTAGTTTGCGTGTGTGTATACATTGCAAATAAAAACAATATTGAGAGAGAAAAAATAGATAGAAAACAACTTATAAAAGAGTTAAAAATACTTTGCATGGCGAAAAGTTTGTGTGGCGATAGAAGCGCCTTCGTTCAATAAATTCCCACAGGCGGAAAAGGACAGTAGGAAGTTTAAAAAAATTTACACATTTTAAACTTCGAAATTTTCTCACGACTTGTTCGTTTTCGTTCATTCGTTCAATGTTCTTTTCTTCGTTCAATTCTCACCGTGCATATGACAAGGACTTAAACTTTTAACAAGAAAACCTTGTTTTATAAAGAAGTTTAGCTTTTAACTTGTTTAACGGAATAATCTCCGGTCGCTTTAAGAGGCGAACGAGTGCGAAATTTTTACAAAACTTTTTCTTTTAACTTATTTTTTGAATAAGGTTAAGGTTGTAATCCTTTTATAAATTCCGCGACCACTGGCATTCTACAGAACATATTGTCATCTGTGTACCACTAAATTAAAGTTGAGTCTAATGCTTCGTATAGTTAAAATACAGGCCAAGTTTAACATGAGCTATAAATAAAGGAAAGTTCTTTTAACGTCTGGTGTTGAAATTTACGGAAAGTTTTTTTGAGTCCCATATTAATATATTATTATGTGTAATGATTTTCTGACATAACGTTCTATCTATTAGGATTCATGTATTACAATAAAGGCAATTGCTTAAATTATTTTCTTAAGTTCATCAAACAGATTTCCTGCGTTACATAATTTCTACTTTGATCGGACAGAACCCACGACTCATGCGTTTCCTGCTTAACTTGCCTGCCAGTACTTTTTTTAATCAATACCTACCAAACTCCGGCGTATGACGATAACTTTGCCGATATTCAATCGCCTCGTGATTTGCTACCCATGTAGTTCCCTGAATATAAATCAAGCGTTCAAGTACACTATGCACACTGTTGAACGACTTTAAATAATTCAATAACGCTTACACATTAAAACCTCCTGCAGCTTATAAATAGCTAACGTGAAGATTTAAAACAGCCAGGACCCGAAAATTATCTTTTCTTGTCTTTGTGACGTAATGGTCCTGGAAAGGGTCCTGGGTTCTAATACTAGGGAGACAGAAATTTGAATGGCGAGATTAAATTTCTGTTCGCGGTCTATATTAGGGTAGGGTAGGGTTATTAGTTAGGTTATTAGTTAGAGTTAGGGTTATTTGTTTATTTATAATAGTTTATTATAGTACCGGTAGTCGACATACATAAACTGACGTCAACAAAATAAATCGACTTAACGCCCTGACTCAGAGTCACTAACGGTTACTTAAATCTCTCCTTAGTACAGTATTTGTATGGTGATTCTTTACTAAGGAGCGATTAAAGTAACCGTTAGTGACTCTGAGAGGGGACGTAAGAAAGCTAACTCCTAGTTACCTCCCCAGTGTGTAAACACCACGGTCTTTTACACATGACACGGCACGTAAACACGACATTTACATACCGTGTGCTACACAACATTTTTAAACTTAGTAATATCGTGGCGAGAAAATTTAGAACAACACATTAAAATGTTAAGATACGTCGGCTTCAATCAATTAGCGACAAGCCGACTGATAGGAATATATATTATATTGTTGAGAAATATAATAGGGTATTCTACTATGTTTGAAAAAATACTTCAAAATGTTGATTTTCCTAATAAAAAGCCGCAAAAAAATATATTACGGCAAAATAAACACGCTTTCTTGACATAAAATTCAATTAAATTTTAAAACTTTTTTATTCCCGCAAAAACGCTGTCAACCATTTTGGTGACGTAATATTGATGCGCGTCAAGATAGCGTGTTTCCGATCGCAGTTTGAGGGTATTCTCATAAACTTCTCGGTGCGAGTTTTTATGCAGTTTTGTTGACGCTTTTGTTTTTTAATGGAAACATAATAAATTGCATTTGATTAATTAATAAGTTTATTTGTTCTCTCATATGACAACACTAACACAGAGTACTAAATAGCCGAAGAAAAGTTTGGCAGGCGCGCAGGATGCGTGCAGGAGAAGTGAAGTTCACGCGCAGTTTGCGTGCAGTCGACGCGCAGTTCAAAAATTACGAGAATACGGTTTAGACACTAAACGTCAACCAACGTCAACTTGATTGCCGCGTCACTGCAACTTGATTGCAGCGTCACTGCAACTCAATCGATGCGTCTTAAAGTTACGTGAATTAGGCTGCTGTATGTACGAGCGGCACTCATTCAACGTTAACAGCTTTATAGCTGACACTGACGCTGACACTGATGTTGAACTGATAGTTTTTGGCCTATAATAATGCCTATATGACGTCACACCATTGCGGCTCGTGTTTTAGGTCACGTGATATACAGATTGAAAATTACGACTTTTAATTTTAATATAATAAAATAATAATGTGCTTTTATTAATGATGAAAATGAAAATCATAAAAAATGAAAAAAAAGCAAATCAAAATCAGAATATTTAAGTATATTTCTACATAAATTTTAATTTTTATCAAAGTTCATAATTTATTTTTCACTACCGAAAGTACCCTATTACAACATATATCGTATTTCACTTCAATTAATAAGTTTAAAATTTGCACCAAAACACTTCAAAGTGTCATGGCGTCACTTGTGACGTCACGCCTCAGTAAAATATTATAATAGACAAGACATCATTGTCAGTATTGTCATATTCGTTTGTTTACTGAGGCGTGACGTCATTCGCGCTGATTGAAACTGATTGGCGTTCAAGATATCATGGCGGCTTGCCGTATTTTGTAGTTTTATTTTATCAAAATATTATTAATTTCGCTCATAATAATACAATAAATACGTGTTTTGTAATTTAGTATTAGTGTTTCATTAAATAAAGACATAATTTTAGTGATTTTTACTTACTGTCATCATGCCTATTACACAAGTCTTTCCATGTAACTGACAAGACTTATATTTTATACCACTTTACAATAGAAATTAGTAGGGCAAGTGGTAAATGTTGGAAGTTGCTCTACCATCCAAAATTGTGCGATGGTAAAATTACTGCAATGAAACGATTAAAAAGCGAGAGACCGACAGTTGTCGCGATAACGTTTCAAGACCAATCAACTTTACTATCTATCGACTTTACTTACAATCAATCAAACGAGCTATCAACTTTACTTACAATCAATCAAATTTTGATTGAATAGTGAACTCAATCAATCAAACTACTACTCAGTAAATCAAATCACTTTATATTATACTGTCTAAGCATGAAAAACATTCAGTCAAACCATCAATGTTGGTTCCAGTTTCCTCTAAAAGCCGAAACAATTAGAACAGCAATTTGGAGTTGTTCCAAATATAAGTCGATGACGTCCATATTTAGCCACGAACAAAATCACGCCATCTACCCTAACTGAATGGGAGTTTGAACCGATTAATTGGAATTTTACCGGCCCCATTAAAACTGTTTTTGGCTCACACGGTCCTAAATGCAAAATGAAAATCCTTATTGCCTACGACGAAGCGCCGTAGCTAATCTACGCCGTAGACTCGCTACACTAGTAGCGTAGACACAAGGGTATGGTCGTACTGTTGACGAGTAGCGAGTATGTGAGATGCTATCTAATAGTTTAGAGGGAAATTGAAAGCGAACAATTGACAACATTAATTATGGACTGACACTGATGTCACGGACTTGATTTAATTGACAGTGATTGATTAGTCTAACAACTTACAGCTCAGTCTAGGTGCGTTCCACTTGACGTTCACAACGATCAAAATAACCCTTTAGTCGTTCCACTTAACGACCACGGTCGCGTCGGTCGTTATGGTCATTATGGTCGCAGGTACTGGAGGTACATGGTACAATAGGCTCTAAGTCTCTTGTATGGAAGAAGTCAAAAATCGAAAATGTGCCTAATGCATTGTTTTTGTAGTCTCAAAACATTTTTGGGGCATATCGGTTGAATAGTTTCAAAGTATAGTTATAAAAGACATCTGTACAACCATTTTTGTATTTTACATATCATCGTTGCGACTTTAAGACCTGTTATGTGTAAAAAATCTGCTTTTTCGAGGGAATCGATAAAAATCGATAAAATTTTGTTTAGCAAGCACACATGTTATTTTAAATTTGGTGAATAAATTACGATGGAAACTTCGTACACAAATGAGAGTTTTTGAATTCGATAGTGCTTCAAAATGTAGATTCATTTGACGTAAAAAAGTGATTTTGCCAAAAGTGGCACATAACACATAAGAGGTCTTAAAGTCGCAACGACGATATACAGTTTTCCCAAATTTTTATGGAAATAGCTGGCAAATGAGCTTACGATCCACCTGATGGTAAGTGGCTATCGTCGCCTATGGACATCAGCAATACTAAAGGCATTACTGATGCATTGCCGCACAAGAAAGACAGAAGAAAAAGAAAGAAAGAACTGGCTCTCAAGCCCCCAGCCGGAACTCGACGAGTCGTTTGGCGGCTGACTCATGCTCAAGGGTGGTAGCTATCCAGGCGAACCCCATGGAGAAATAATAATAGTAATAATGGTATTAATAAACAATTAAAATCAATATTACCAATACAATCCCTCAAGGGGCCCTACCACCAGCGGGCCGGATTTAGTCGCCTCTTACGACACCCATCCGGCGTGGGATTCGGGTTAGTATTCTAAGTCACCCCAATACGACTAAATACTTATTATAGCGTATTTGTGTAATTGTAGTTCAACATTAAATTAAAATAAAAAAATTTAATCGAAAAATCGCTTATCGCCTCTACATTGGTCGTCGGCAATGATACAAGCGAATACATTATCGTAGCAACTCAGCAATGTACCAAGCACTAAATGGTATGCCATTGATTTCGCCAGCGCGGCAGCGTGCAGCTTCATTCAGATGTTAATATCGAGGCGTAAAATCCTATTTGGGTTGGATTCAAACGCATGAGGTAGTTTCACTTGAAGTTTTAAATGTAGGCTTTTGGTACAAAACGGAATGAAAGTAGCGTCTGAACCGTAAGAACCTCTTCAGCCATTGCTTTGACTTTATTCATCACCTTGGTAACTTATAAATAAAATGCTATATACGCTAATACACTCATACCCCCCAAGTAGGTAATTACCTGTGTCGCGGGTGGCATGGACGACACATAAACACATCACAATAACACCCATGACCCGAGTACAAATATTTATCTGTCACATAAATATCTGCTCCAGCCGGGAATCGAACCCGGAATCTCTCGCTTCGCAGGCAGGGTCGCTACCAACAAGGCTACAGGGTCATCATTACGTCAATCAAAAATGATTAAGCTTGGATCATACTGTACCACGATGTTATAATAAATTAGTGTAAAACGAGTCTAATGTATTTTAGTTGTAGTTCTACAGTTATGATAAATTTTAATGGTTAAATAAGAAAACATTTATTCGATGGTTTAAAAAGAATTATTCACCCAATAAATAATACCCACAACAATAACATGTACAAGTGTTTTAATTATCTCAAACCAGAGTGTAGTCAAAATAAATGAATAGCACATACAAAAAATATTTTATGAGACAGTTTAAGTTACACTAAAATAAAAAAATCATAATTTCTCAAAGGAACTTAAATTTGCTTGCTTGAATAATGTGGCAGTACGCTGAAACAAGAATTTGCATAAACGTAAAAAAATCCTTTATAACAACTGAGGTACAATCAACATATTGAAATGCTTTGTTTAGTCCTACGTCGGTTACAAATATATTATACGCGATACAAAGCGTTCTTGAGGCTTAATGGTGGGCGGTTTGTAATAAATCTGAACTCGCATGGCAAGGCTTTCAGGCGGAAAGGAATGAATGGACAAGAGGCTTTGTGGCAGCGATAGTGTAGTGTAGTGCCGGCGCAGAACTAATAGAAGGGCTGCCGTCGGAGTGCCTTTTAGCCGTGGTCTACCACGAGTACTGCAATACAACGCTAATACAACTTCTAACGCTGGTTACTCTATTTTATTGACAAGGAAAAAGTACACGGTGCACGGAAGAGCAACCGTTTTAATATAAAAAATGATTAATAAATTAATAAATGAGAAATAATATATTTTAAGAAATGTACACGGACGTTAAAAAAAGAACGGACGTAACCTTGTCTAATCGAGAGTGAAGCATAGCAATTACAACTCGCTTACCTTGTGTGCGTAATTTTGTAATTTTTGATTCGCGATGGTGTCAATGTCATAGCTCTATGGTGTCAGTGTGGGTGTGTGTACTTGTACGAATACAGAGTTGGTATTACTATATAGGTGCTTCACTAAATTTGTTCTTGGGATTACGTCCGTCTTTTTTTTACATCCGTGGAAATGTACTAGTGACAGTAATTTGTTTTATAAACGTTTTCTATAATGTTCATGCCGCGCCGCGCTAAGGGTCTTGAGTTCGACTCCCAGCGAGGCAGAATTTTGAATGATGAGTTTGAATTTCTGTTCTTGATCTGGATGTGCATGTTGTTGTTATCTTTGTCTTGCTCATAACTACGATACAAAAATAACCAAAAAAACAAATGAATCTTGCCAATTAGGATCTGTGGTGCCACAGATAGACACACTGTTTTGCAAATAAACTTGAAACGCTCTCTTATCTTCGGAGTTAAAAATATAAATAACTAAAATGCATTTGATGGTCTGATTCTGATTCAACTGGATTCAACAGTCTTTTCTTAAAACCAAAATGCGAAAAAACTAACAACTGAAAAGAAATTACAACACTTAACTTAGCTATTGCTACTTTATATATCCAGAGCTCAAAGATGAATAATTAATGTGCCTGCTATTGGATTGAAGTCATGTGGCGTTGCGATACACGTCCCAATACATGCATAGCCTATGTATATTAAGAATACTTTTATGTTCAGTAGTCGGAAATTCACGAAAAAAAATTTTTGAGAGAAAATAGGAAAAAATATAACTGATATTATTTCCATGACGTTTTATAACCGGTTTACCAGAAGGAAGGAATAATTTACGTCAGCAGGGTTTTAATAGGAATGACCGTACTCATAGTCAGCGTAAGGTAGACGCCTCACTGATGACGAAAGAATATCGAGCGAAGAAAAACGTTTATTCAGCATCTACGAGTATTAAACTCTGTACCTATAGTGGAATTCATAACTCGATGGACATAACATGACAAATAGAGTATTGAAGAAAATTAATAGTGTCGATATTTTAGTACCATTGTTCGATACATCGAGAAAGTGAGCGGCGAAAAACCTTTTGTTTCTGTGTGCAATGAAAAGACGTTAAGATATCAAATAGTGTTCCATTAGTACATTTGTACTTCTTATGTACTGAAAATACCGTCCATATAATAATTCTATGCTGACTAAACTTCAATAAAGATATTAAATTTTACTGAATATAAACAAAATACAGGCAGATTATTATAATGAAAATAATAATATTTAATTTGATTTTAAAAGTAACCCAAAAATACTTTTCATAAAAAATTTTTTTTCATAACATCGATAAGAAAAGCGATGCCTATGTTCTGGCAACATTTGTGCATTTTGAGTTGTCAAACTGGTCCGTCGAATTAGTGATTCTACAATATACCTTAATCTGACGCGTTCGACTAAACCCCCTTTTGGGCTCCCCTACTACTAGCTAACTTACTTACCACCATCTTATTCACCATCTGCGTTTAAAATACTCATGAATTCTATTATCTCGCTCTCAAGACATCGCATAGCATCGTTAATCTCCTCAAGCCGTTAAGGAAGCAGGGTCCTTGCAATGGCCCAGCATACTACCGACCCTCGAGCCGTTTACTTTTTAACTTTTACTCGGATTAAGGATTTTATACAACCTAACCGGGTTACCGCTGAGAGCTTAACGTGTAAAAGTTTCATTGTAAATTGTTTTCGGGTAACGTAAAACGAAATTTTACGGTTAAATTGTACGAATAATGTATAAAAATATTACTACACAGTGTTACACAAAATCTCTGGCGGTATTTCGGTGCACGATAATCTCAAAAACTAGTGCATCAATTTTTATGTTTTATGAGGAAATATTAGGTATGTGAGTTATATTCAAAAACAGTTCAGAATTTGGAACTGTTTCTGTCGATTAATTTAACTCTTAAAAGCTTACTTGCAATGGTTACCTATACGTTACACGGTTACTGCGTTTCTAAGCGTTAATATTTTAAGGTAGAGTACCTACCGTCAGCATCAAGAAAGCGTCATCTCAGAATGGTTTGTTTTTTTTAGTATTAGCACCTTTTTATCATCTTTTATAGACAAAATATTAAATATTTTGGACCTTGTTCAGTATTTATTTGAAATTATTTCTAAACGTTGTCGAAACAAGGTTACAAAAAAGGTTTTGAGGAAAAAAAATCCACGGTTGCCCAAGTATACTACAACCATAGTCAAAATAAAAAAGTCAATAATTTTATAACATTGTAAAGAAGTTTCACTTCGTACATATGTATACCAATTCATACGTGCACATATTTCTCAGGTTAAGAACGTAATTACTATAAATCATTTAAATCCATATCAAAATACTGTCACGTACTTATTTTTTAACGAGAGAATGAAATTTCAACAACAACAAAATAAATTCGTGTAGATAATGGCTTCAACCCATTAATGGCCCACTACTGAGCACGGGTCTCTTCTCTTGAGGTTGCTTAGAGCATACTCCACCACGCTGCTCCAGTGCGGATTGATGGAGGGTTAGTGACCAACCCAAGGGTCGGAAGTTTCCATGGTGCCCGAGTTATCTTACGATAACAACTGGAACCGACTGCTTTACGTGCAAGTAATACGTGTAGGCAATATAACACGATAATCTATAATAAATAAATAAATAAACGCTAACACACTCATACCCCCGCAGTAGGTTATTACCTGTGTCGCGGGTGGCATGGACGACACATATAACACATCACAATAACACCCATGACCCGAGTACAAATATTTATCTGCCACATAAATATCTGCCCCGGCCGGGAATCGAACCCGGGACCCCTCGCTTCGCAGGCAGGGTCGCTACCAACTAGGCTATAGGGTCGTCATATTGTCGTCATCTATATGATAAACATACAGAATAGAACTATAAAAATGATTGAATGCACTCGGAAACCATTATTGAATTCTCTCTAACAATTTCCTTTGCAGCTTGACTGAATTCCTAAAAGGCTAAGATTGAGCTGATACAAGTTAAATTTCTTGATAAACAAGTTAGAACTTGTTCATAAAATAGTTTAAAAGTTTTTACGTCTTTCTGTTGAAAGTTAGCGCTTGTCGTATGCACACTGAACTAACTCCGAGAAGAATAAACGCTGAAACTTGTGAAATATCGTTATCTAAAGTCTTTTGAAATATCTAGCTTGCGGACCCTTCAGCTTAGAAGTTCTGGAAACTTTTAGAATCTGTGGTATCTTTAAATAATGGACGATGATTTGATACTGGTCTTGTTTGAATTATAACAATCATCGCAAAGCTTGCAGCAACTCGAGATTCACATAATTCACTGTGTAGATACTCCTGAATGGCATGTTACAAAATTTGGAGAGAGAAAAATAATGTATAGGTTTTTCTGCTGTCTTTTGCTTCTTTTTTCAGCTTTCTAACAAGTCTTCGAACCTTGTTGTTCTATGGTATTCGAAATAATACATGACATGAACGATAAAGTGTCGCCACATGTGGAGAAACAACGTTGTGTAGTCATGTTTCTAGAGACAAGACGATATTTAAATAAATTAGAGTATATTCACAGTGTTACTTCGCTTCACATTATTTTTTCGATTAAAATCGATTAAAAAAGATTACGATTTGAAATCCGAAGTAAAATTAGTCATCCTGTTAAGAATTTGATAACCTTTTTGTAAGTCTACGATAAACATATGTATTAAAGCTCGCTCAAAGCAAACAATATGAAACGACACGCGTGACGTCTGCATGGTATTTCGAACGGATTTGCATATCAATGCCCGCTCTACGTATAAATATAATATGCATACGACACGTTCAACACAACCTCGTTTGTGCTACAAGCGAACACGAAGCGAGCGATGTCATATTGAGCATCGCATGTGGCTTAGATGCCATCTTGTAAAATAATTTGCATGTCAATGCATTCGGCATGTAAATTCGAATGCCGGTCGAACGCTTGGAACGTGACTCGTCTTACAATCGATAATGAATCGGTATAACAGAATATGGCGCCAGGCTCGAAATAAACTCACTTAAGAAGTTACGGTGCTAGGTCTGCTAGGTTGATTTGACGGGGCTTACATTTTTATGTAAATATCCATCAAACGAGCAACGATCCACCTGATATATGGATATCATCACATGGATGTTTAAGGACACACCAATAATACCAAAGGCTAAACGTAAGAGGCGACTAAATCCGGTCCGCTGGTGGTAGGGCCCCTCGGAGGTATTACACTGGTAATATTGATTTTAATTGTTAATTAATACATTATTACTATTATTATCTCTCCATAGGGTTTAGCTGAATAGCTACCACCCTTAAGCATAAGTTAGCCGCCAAAAGACAGCCGGCAACGCATCAGTAATGCCTTTGGTGTTGCTGATGTCCATGGGCGACGATAGCCACTTACCATGAGGTGGATCGTCAGCTCGTTTGCCGGCTATTTCCATAAAAAAGAAATTGTCAGAAGAAAGAAGGAATAAAGAAAGTTTTTACATGTACATATAAAAAATTAAAAACCAAAGCTAGAATTACAGTGCCTTTAAAATAATACAATTTTTAACCGACTTCAAAAAAGGAGGAGGTTCTCAATTCGACTGTATTTTTTTTTTATGTTTGTTACCTCAGAACTTTGGACTGGGCGAACCGATTTTGATGATTGTTTTTTTAATCGAAAGCTGGTGGCTGCCATGTGGTCCCACATAAATTTTATTGAGATCTGACAATGGCATCCATGAGAAAACCACATAAGTCGTAAATTTGTGTTAAGATGTGCGCGATAAATTGACGAATAACTCAATATCACGCCAACCGATTTCGATGATTCTTTTTTTAATCGAAAGCAGGTGCTTGTCACACTTGCCACATAAATTTGAACGAGATCTGAAAAGTATTTTTTGAGACTTTGAAGTCGGTTATTTTTTGTTAGTAAAATTTAGATTATGGCTTAACAACTATAACAGTAGGAAATCAATAGTACTTTTGGTTAGAGTAATAATTGATACTTGATATTTAAACCAAAATAAAACTAAAACTACACCAAGTCGATTATGAGCAGTCTGCAATTAACAGTTTATACTCAGAGCAGTTTCAAATATTAAAAGAAAACGTGAGGAGACTTCTAGAGTTCACTTCAGGACAAGTACACTTGGCATTTTGCAAGGGAGATATAGAATACTCCGGCGAAACCCCAGAGCCTTCCAATGTGTCGAATTGATGCGGAAGAAATTATCATGCGTGGAACATAAAAATTTAAAATAAACTGAAACATCTCCCACAACGTTACTTTTTGAAAAACTCCTGCAATATCAAATAAAAAATTTTGAGATTACTTTTACATACCGTCGCTGCGCGTGCCGACCGCATGTTAAGACCGCGTATTTGCTTTTTGATGATTTTACAGGAGGAAGATAAAACTTAATATATCAGCG
This sequence comes from Thymelicus acteon, assembly GCA_951805285.1. Classification (NCBI taxonomy): domain Eukaryota; kingdom Metazoa; phylum Arthropoda; class Insecta; order Lepidoptera; family Hesperiidae; genus Thymelicus; species Thymelicus acteon. The sequence continues at coordinate 19,896,113 of OX638217.1, forward strand.
ATATTAATTCTTATTACCGACTGAACAGCTAGTTAAAATAAAGAAAGTTGTAAAGAACTAGCTGTTAATTTCAGTCGGTAATAAGAATTAATATCGCTGAAATATTAAGTGTTATCTTCCTCCTGTAAAATCATCAAAAAGCAAATACGCGGTCTTTACAAGTTGCTCTTACGCGGATTCGCACGCGCAGCGACGATACGTATTTCAAATTACAGTCAAAACTTAAAAGTCATGTTCAAACTCCACACTTGGTTCTTCGTTATGCTGCGGACGGACGAACGGACATGACGAAACTATTGGTTCTGTTTTGAATACAGAACCAAAATAATATTAATCTAATAAACACACAGTATTAAATGATTGTCTACTGTTAAATCATAGAAGACATAATAGTACTTATAATAGTAACTGAAAGACGATACGATGACAGGCTGAATGATGTGCGAAAGGGCTTAACTCGATTGATCGTTACAGCAGAACTGGTCTCAATTAGAACATGCATAATATTCAGTACTCCGGCCACGCAACAGATGGCTCGACAGTTTAGAATTATTACGCGGAACTAGTTCCGGATTCAGTCTAACTTCAAGTTCTGTAGAATAGAATTAGGCGACTTGACACTATGGGGCCATCCATAAATTACGTCACACTAATTTCAAGACTTTTTGACCCCTCCCCCCGTCCTTGTCACAGCTGGCCACATTCGCGAGACCTCCTCCCCCTAGTGTGACGTCACATATTATGAAATTTTACACCTCCAAAGTATTAAATTAAAACAGCTGTTCCAAAATAAGTTTTATGTCCATTAATTGTTTTTAATATTTACATATACATACCAATTATTCGATTTTGAAATGTGACGTCACTAAATTTAGGATTCCCTTCCACCCCTTGTCACACAATGTCACACTACATCAACCCCCCCCCCTAACGTGTGACGTATTTTATGGATGGCCCCTATTAAGTAACCAGGGTAATCTTAATTTCTACACTTATATTATCTTAATTTTCTCACACGGATAAGTCTTTATATCTTGCTTATAATATTGTTGAATTCAAAAATTCTTAAGTGTTTTATTCAATTTAAATTTCGCAAGTTACATACTGGGTTGGTAAACCTGTATTACAGGGTACCCCGTTCATCCGCTAAAATAATAATAACAATGTGAAATGCATAACGAACATACATAAAGATTATGTAGAGCTGGTAGCGCTTGCTAACTTTATATACTATTTACATTTTAAATTTTCGTGTTTGTGTGAAAGTGAGAGAGAAATCATCTAGTATTTAATGGAAAAAATATTTGAGACGAAAAATTTTTTTTTTATTAATATAATTAAATTGCAATCTTCAATCTTATGTAGTACATAAAACGTAAGCATTTAAAAGGCTTAACACAAAATCAAATACGCAACATTAAACCTTATGACTTTATTAAAATAACGCCATCTTGTGTCAAAATCAAAACTATTTAAAAGGCACATTATTAAAAATATCTTTCAGCTACAGATATTATGCAATAAAATAAAATAATATAATTATGGAAATGTAAAAGCGAGTCAATATTATAAAGACAGCAGCCCCGAGCCCCAACCGAGGTCAGCCTCAGAACGGACTATGGTATTTCTTTGTACTACCATTATTTTTAAATGTTTCTTTTCTCCAGTTTCCTTTGATTGCATTTCCCGTTGCACAAGTACAGTGCATGAAATGATTTTCTCCGCTTTTTACCCGCAAATCCATTTTAGTAATGGGTTTTAGAAATGTATTGGATATGTCTATGACACATATTCCATACATACCAATTTATTAGGACTAACTGTGTCCCTAAACATAATATACAAAAAGACATCCAAAAATACGAAAATCCAGCATAAAAAATTCCTATCATAAAATATTTTCTTGGCAGGACGAATCACTACCTACATACTAGTATAGAGGGTCAATACAATAGTTCATATTTAGGGTAATCATACGACGTAAATATTATTCACTGTTCTTTTATATTATTCTCGAGGGTATGTGGAGTAGTCCAATTTGCACTTGATCAGCGTAGTGGACCATAGCCTTAACTCATTATATTGTAAGAGAAGACCCGAGGTCAAAAGAAAGGGAATGGAATGATCATCACAGTGTATATCAAATGAGTTTCTAGAAGACATTAAAAGGAAATATCCTACTAATATTAATGTACGTAGTATGTATTTATGTTGTTTTATATACATAATACTATTTCATAATATATTGTTGTATGCGCAATTCTTTTGGAATTCATATTTAGTCTTTATTTATATGAGCGCCTTCTTTTTTTTAGCACTGCCCAAAGGTTGACTGTCAGAGAATGCTTTTAGCATTAAGTCCGCCTTTTGTACCACATTGTATATACTCGTAGTATAATAAAGTTTAAATAAATAAATATTACGACGAAATTCTGTTGCTGTTGTTTGAAAGATTGTATGCATTTTTGTTACTCTCACCCAAAAAATGCTGAACAGATTTTCATGAAATTAAGTAAACAAGTAGACTATGATCGGGAATAAGACATAGGAACTTATTTACCTAGAAAACATGGGCAAAGCTGCAGGCAGAATGCTAGTTTGGATATTATTATTTTATTGGGAAACTGGCCCTGATGGAGTATTATTTTCATTACACCATGGAAACAGATCGAACCCTCCTGTACTTAAGCTAAGACCACTTGAAATTCCCGGGCAAGTAAATCCGAAGTTGTCAGAAACTGTTAGCAGTGCCGCGCTGCAGATTGGTTTGGGTTAGTGAATTAATTCTGATTTGCGCTCTGATCTTGGTTATTGGCGTCCTAGCTTGAGATTCCATTTTAGATGGGTTGTAGGTATAAAACTGTCGATATTTATTTATTTATTTATTTATTTATTTCTTAGGTAATCCTACAGCGTTTACAGAATTACTTATTGTATACAAAACAATTTTATTACTTAAATGCTATGGCCAAAAACGGATTACACAAAAAATACTAGTATTTTTTTATGAACAGTTTGTTATTCTTGAAACCGTGCTTAAAAGTGTGTGTGCATGTGTGTGAGTATGTAAATGTATAAGTATGTGAGTGTACTTGAGTGTGCGTGTATGTGTGTGTAAGTGTGTGTTTGTGTATGTGTTTGCGTATGTGTGTGCGTGTCATATGCTACATAATGATATTTATTAATTTATTGGAGGTGCAATTTTTTTATTTCTTTTTTAAGTTGACTAGATTTTAAATTAAAAATGTCTAAGCTTGAGTAATGGTTATTGTAGTTGCGAGCTGAACGACAGATAACCGAATTTTCAGCATACTTAGTATTTACTAAAGGTACATGGAGCAGAGGTGTGTGTCTAGTACGGTAGGATGGGACTTGTAAATTAATACAGGCCAGGAGTTCGCTGCAGTCTATGTTCCCAGATAGTAAGTCGTGAAGTAGAACGATGTCATACTGATTACGCCTTTGTTCTAATAGATCAACACCGAAGTGTTTGCATGCTTCACTATAGGAATCGAAATCTCTGTGGTCTTTAAAACTTAAAAAATTTACAAAATTTTTTTGAACCGATTCTAGCCTTTTAACGTATACCTTATATTGCGGAGACCAGACGCTACAAGCATATTCTAAGACACTTCTTACATAGCAGAAGTATAGTACCTTGATGCACGCTATATCTGTAAATGATTGACAGACACGTCTGATGAAACCAAGTTGCTTATAGGCCTTACAAACAATCGTATCAATATGTTCGGCGAACGTCAATTTTGCATCCAACGTTACGCCTAGATCACGCACGGAGTGGCCGCTTTTGATTGGAATGTTATTAATATGGTATTTATAATTAATAGGTTTTAATTTGCGAGTGAAAGTAACTTGAAGACATTTAGCAGTGTTCACAGAAATTTTGTTTCTTAAATAATAATTTCTTAAATAATAATAATATAAGTATCTAATACCCTTAAGCGAGCAATTTTTGTATATAAATATGTATATATATTCTCGGAATCTCGGAAACAGCGCCTACGATTTTCATGGAATTTAGTATGCGAAGGGATTCGAGGGCGATAAATCGATCTAGCTAGGATTCATTTTTAGAAAATTTCGTTTTATCCGTGTTTTCAGGCAATGAAAAACTGCTACAATATCACTAACTCTTCCTGACATCTTTTGGTGTGTAATAAAATATTATTAATCTCGTGCATAATACTCGTAATACAATAAATGCCTGTTTTGTAATCCATTAATAGGGTTTCATTAAATAAAGACATAATGTTAGTGATTTACTATCATCATATCTATTATGTCTATTTAATGTGGATGAAAAGATCAAAATTTTACACTCTCTAGATTACTGATCTATATTAAAGTAATTATTCAGACTGTAACGTATATAAACAATTATAATAATATGAAACTGTTATTGACGAGCGTTAAGTATCGCATAAAAGACTCCTCGTAAAATCGTACTTAAATTACTACCACTACTAAAATTTTAATCGCTACGAAATTAATACTTGATGTCATAAACTCAAGTAAACAAACCTTTTAATATAAAACGCACATACAAAATGTATTATGCAAATATTTCTAACAAACTCAACAAAGTTGCCACATCAAAGCGGTTTCGCTTTAGATTTTATAAACTAGTTCGAACCGGTTCGCGGCGGTTACGATTCTGGTTTTAGCCGGTTAGCTGCTGGTTTATGAGTGCTTTTTGAGCGAGATACGTAGCTTTGTGAGTGCTCGTGTGTCGAATGCTTTGAAACGATGAAAATAACGCGGTTTTCTCATTTGGTAGGGTTTCTGTCGGTTAATGATCCCGTCTCCTCGATGTGTCCTTGTGGATCTATTTGTAAGGCTCGGTCGTTCATTCATTTCATTCAGACGAGCTTGTTAGGGAACATTATATGGAATTAATTAGATCTTACTGACATCATGTGATTTCGTATTACGATTTCTGTAAGGATATAATATGGGCAAGAAATAATGTACCTGCGCGCTAATGGCCGGTTCATTAAACTCATCCATTACTTGATAGGTAATATGTACCCTTAAAAATCAGTTACAAATAATATAGCATGATCTTTAATCGGTAGTAGGCGAAAATAAGTTATAAGGCATTGCAAACGGTAATATTTAAAGTTTGACTCAAACTAATTATTTTGATTTTCACTACGCTACATTGGTAGCAAAATTTGTTTTATTAAAAAGGCCATTTTAGATTTAGTTGTAGCTTCAAAACATTGGTTCTACTTAATAAAGCATTATTCATTTGCACATACAATTAATCTCTACAGGAAATTTTCAACAAAAGCACTACAGAACTATTACAAAAATAGTAAACAAAATGATAGTGTTTGAAAATTTTACTGTGATACGTAAAGTTTGTAGAGTCAATGGTAACAGCGCAGCGTCGCAGGATATCCCGGCGTTCATGCCTCGACGAGATATTAAGCACTGCACGAGTATAGCCGCTTGTACATTGGACGACACGACAACGATATTTTAAGTACACTGTCGATGTATGTACAGAATGTTAAAATATATTTAATAGTATCAAAATAACACCTCTTTATGTCTAATATATAAAATGTAGAATGTGCTGTAGTTTAGAGGTTTAAATAAAAAAGTTATTCTGTTGTCAACCTTCAATCGTGGATTTTATTAAGTCCGGTTTAGACGTATTAAGTAATTAAGTGGATAACTACATTTTTACTAAATTTTAAATAAAAAGTACCTGTCCAAACGTGATAAGTGATAAGCCCCGCCCACCTACTTAACAGAAAATATTGTAGAAAAATTTCTAAATTACTTGTTTACTTGATTACTAAATTTTAACTACTAAATTGTCCATTTACACGTATTAATTTACTTAAAATTTAGTTAACTACTTAATACGTGTAAACCGAATATTAGGTTATGGGCCCAGCACGGTTCCACTGCAAATAACCAGGTGTGCGTGCGAATGGCAAGAAGCTGGCACCAGTAAATTAATGTCATAGTGTTAATTGCTCTCTGCCGCGGCTTTGCCCGCGTTTTCCGGGATACTAAATATCCCGTGTCTTTTTCCAGGTCATGGTCTACCTGTGTGCTAAATTTCATGAAAGTCGGTTAAGCAGTTTTTGCGTGAAAGAGTAACAAATATCCACACAAACTTTTTCATATTTTATAAATTTTACACGGTGTAAGAATATTTTAAAAATATTTTATAATTGCAGTGTATCACACCACTGAGTCAACTAGTGTAAATTTTAAAATTAAAAAGACCCGCTTGCTGTCATAAAACCTATCACGACATACTTTTTGAAATTCTTATGGTGAGCTCTTTAATTTGATATGATAATGAATAATGCATTATGAAGCATATAGCATTATTCGGTTTATTTTTATTTTTCGATACTTCATACAATGTCATCTCACAGTTACCACAGTTGTTTTTTTTTTACTTCACTTATCTAAGAACACTTGGGTTATCAAGTTTAATTTAACGATATCTTAATTATATAAATCCGTTCAGCGGTTTGGAAGATACGAGGTATTAAAGAATATTACATGCTTACATACATACAAGATACGCGCGAAAAACATAACCCTTCCTTTGCAGTCGGGTAAAAAGCCGGATCGCCGTCGTGTCGTCCACTGTAAAAGCAGTCTATACCTACTGTTTAAAGAGAACTGTGTAGAGACTTTTATAAATATAACCTTAACACTGTGTGTTGTATGTTGATGGTATTCTCGGTCCAAATTGTTGTGTATTAAGGAGGTAGATATAAAAGTATTTTGTTTCTTCTAACCCTCTTGTACAAGCTAACCCGTTCCATTGTAATAAACCTCATGCTGCAATCGTCCGTCTTTTATTCAATACACCACATAAATCTTACATCCTTTGATTATTATAACACGATATGTAAACGTTAGATAATAAAATTATGGGATATGCAAACGTCTTATAAATGTGCATTCAAGGGTGAAGTACGTGCACGGACGTAAAAAAAGAACGGACGTAACCTTGTCTAATCAAGAGTGAAGCTGACAGCTGACAGCTCGCTTACCATGTGTGCGTAATTTTGTAATTTTTGATTCGCGCTGGTGTCAATGTCGTAGCCGTATGGTGTCAATGTGTGGGTGTGTGTACTTGTACGAATACAGAGTTGGTATTCCTATGGGTGCTTCACTGAATTTGTTCTTGGGATTACGTCCGTCTTTTTTTTAGGTCCGTGAGTACGTGACAGATTTTTTTTTTTATTTATTTTATAAATAAGTAGCAGTTCCAACAATTGTATGTACATATGTTCCAATATCAAAATAACACGCATAATCTAAAATGTGACCATTTTACATGTCAGTTTCATTTCTTCCATTATAAGTACAATAACTTTGTGAGTTACTGGGTCACTGTACCAGGATGTGAGTTTGCCGGGGTGATTTTTTTAAATAAAATTTATTCGCCGCAACGCCATAACTCTAAAGCACACGGCCCGATATAAACGAGCGTTTCCAGGATATCCTGAGTTGAGCGCACCGCGCTATAACCGAGACTCGTAACGTTTTTTATTGTAATCGCTTTTTCACTCCGTTGTGGAATACTTTTTACAATTTATTCCTCCTTTTATTTTTCCCACATATTGCTTTATAACATGATTGTAGTCTTTATTTGAACGCACTAGCCTTTATCGGGAATTATTTTGACGGCATGTTTATGTTTTTTTTTAGTGACGTTACGGTTAATGTGTAAACTCTTAGTTCCCAAAGTGGCAAAGGTGGATCCTCAGGGGACCACGGGAGACTCAACGGGGGTCTACGTTGGCGTGACAAAAAATCAATCAATTAATTAACCAATCAATTCTCACTTTTTTTTCGAAAACTATTAATCTCTATAATGTAATCTCAGCCGCAAGGCTCTATAGTTAGATCTAATGTTCACATTTTTTATTGAGGTTTGGGCATATGGTAGAAATGTAGCTGCAGGGGGTCCAACGGAGTCAGATAAATTTTAAAAGTGTTCTATGATAAAAAAAAGTTTGGAAAAGTCTGGTGTAAACGTACCACAGGATGGTGGATGACCACCACCACCCGTAAACGTCCTTAAATCCAAAGGCAGCCGACGCGTTGGCAGTCAATAAGTGGTAAGCGCTTATTACTACTTATTGTTAGTTTTATTTGTATGATATAAATATTTGAACAGAATTATAAAGCAAAAAAAAAAGGATTTTACGTAGTCTATCACTGAAATATTAAAATATCGCCCAAACTCCTTAAAACTAATACAAAAATTGCCTGGGACGACGTCAAATAATTATTAAGGTACTGGCGTAAAGTTTTACGAAATCTGTATTTTAATCATAGTTAACATAAGAAAGTTTTAACAGAACGAAATAAAAATATGCTTAGAGAATTGCATGCATTATTAAGAGAAAGCGTAACTTTTAATTTAATTCTGAAAGTTTGAGTTCCAGCAAAGTTTTTAGTCGGGAAGTCCGAAAAAATTGAAATGAATTACTGTTACACTCACCGACAGGACTTTCTTCATTCCAAAACGAGTCGTCCAGTGTATAATCGGCTTCTGTAACAAACATAATTCACAATTAGTTTGTTGTTTAATAAATTAGTGTTCAACAACTAATCTATACTAATATATAAAGAGGAAAGATTTGATTTTTTGTTTGCATTAAATAGGTTCCGAAACTACTGAACCGATTTCAAAAATTCTTTCACTTTTAGGAAGCTACACTATACCCGAGTAACATAGGCTAATTATATTTTCAAAAAAAATTAAGGATCCTTAATAAAACTCCAATAATGTAAACCAAGGTGTAAAAAAATAAGAAAACCGAAGCAAAGCGAGGGCGGTTACTCGTTTTATACAAAGTTAAAGAATCAAGGTTATGTGTCATAAAAAAACTTGTTATTATGTAATTTGTATTGATAAGTATGTATCGTATTTGCTACGTTCAACACAGAGTTAATCATTTGGGAATAAAATTATTACATACTTATTTACATATATTTTCGTGAAAATCGGTTAGAAAACATTAACATACACTATGATTCTTGACAAAAAATTACCGACTTCAAAATTAGGGATAACTCAAAAACTACTCGATAGATCATGGACACGGGTGTTAATAACAATAAATAACTTTGAACTATTGTTACGATAACATATTGTTACGATAATAACGGTACGATTTTCAATTTATTCCAAGTTAACAATATATAGTTGCCGGTATTATTTAGAAAACGCGGATTAATTAACACTCATCGGCACCGGCGGTGGAATGGGCCCATTGTTTGATTTGTTAGCAGTCACGTTAATTATAAATATTTTCCCTCTATTTCTGTTTATTTGCGCGGAAAATTTAGTAAATTGAGGTAAACTCCTTTGACAATACCAGCCCGATGCTGTAGGAGTTTGATGCGGTTAATGAATATTTTAATAATTAATACCTTGCCTTACTTGGTTAAGTAATCGATTTGGAAAGACAAGCACATATAAGTCACTTTTTAACCGACTTCAAAAAAGGAGGAGGTATTCAATTCGACTGTATTTTTTAAAATTTGTTACCTCAGAATTTTCGACTGGGCTAACCGATTTTGATGATTCTTTTTTTAATCGAAAGCTGGTGCTTGTCATGTGGTGCTACTTAAATTTGAGCTAGATCTGACGAGTAGTGAGTTATTTTGAAGATTGTTATTTTTTTCTTGGTAAAATTCAGATTATAAATTCACGAACTAGCTGCTAGTATTTTATCAGGCCTTTAGTCTAGGTCGCTTGCCGTGCCGTTATATGTAAGTGTGCGTGTATGTATCAATCATGGCATGAAATAAGCCCAGCTCCTGGACTGTAGCTTTTTTATTGGGATTATTTTCAATAATATAATTATGTTATTTAAAAGTACAGTTAATTAAGTTCATGTAGTACCAAAAATACAAATGGATTTGTTCATATCAAATCGAATATTACTCTTTATAATGTAATGTAACCTTTCACTGAGCTATACAATAATAAGTAAAAACGAGCACTGGGGAAGCAACGAGGTGTTTATAACTAAAGCTGTGGGATTTTTCCGTTCATCGCTTACAAATAATGTAATGTAACCATACATGCGCATGAAGCACGTGTCATACTACCACAAGCAAATGTTTTATTATAGGAAAAATATATTTTATGTAAACTTATATTGTTATACTGAGTGAGTATTAATCATTATAGTTTTTTTTATGTGGGTAAAAATTAGCTCTCCTAAGAACAAGTTGAGAGCAGAGATAGAGCCATCCGTGTGATTTTCGATTGAGACAAATATTTGAATACACTATTTGATCGACTAAACAACTAAACAACGATTGTATGATAATAATTATGGTGTTGAACTGAAACTTATATATATCGCCGTCTTTGAAGACCGAAATAGATAAACCCGAACTTTTCCTTGTAACATTAACCAAACCTAGGCCTAAAGGGATAAATAAATAAATAATAATCTAATCATCATCAAATAAATAAAATTGGAGAGTCTATTTGTAATATTAAAATAATCGCTTTTACTAAGTGCATTTGGATGTATACACGGTACATATACCAAAACAATTTTTTTACAATTTTTGACTGTCTGTCTGTCTGTTTGTTCGGCTAATCTCTGAAATGGCTGGACCGATATTGACGGGACTTTCACTAGCAGATAGCTGATGTAACAAGGAGTAACTTAGGCTACTTTTATTTTAGAAAAAGCGGCCAAGTGCGAGTCGGACTCGCCCATGAAGGGTTCCGTAGCAGCAAGTAACATAATATAAAAGTTCTTGTAGTTCGTTGTAAGTTTGATCGATGTTTTTTGCGGTTTACGATTTATGACGTATTAAAAAAAAAACTACTTATTAGATCTCGTTCAAATCAATTTTCGTTGAAAGTTTGCATGGTAATGTACATCATATATTTTTTTTAGTTTTATCATTCTCTTATTTTAGAAGTTACAGGGGGGGGACACACATTTTACCACTTTGGAAGTGTCCCTCGCGCAAACTATTCAGTTTAGAAAAAAATGATATTAGAAACCTCGATATCATTTTTGAAGACCTATCCATAAATACCCCACACGTATGGGTTTGATGAAAAAAAATTTTTTGAGTTTCAGTTCTATGTATGGGGACCCCAAAATTTATTGATTTTTTTTCTATTTTTGTGTAAAAATCTTAACGCGGTTTACAGAATACATCTCCTTACCAAGTTTCAACAGTATAGTTCTTATAGTTTCGGAGAAAAGTGGCTGTGACATACGGACGGACAGACAGACAGACAGACAGACAGACAGACAGACAGACAGACAGACAGACAGACAGACAGACAGACATGACGAATTTATAAGGGTTCCGTTTTTTGCCATTTGGCTACGGAACCCTAAAAAAAAGTAGTTTGTTAGGCGATACGAAGTTCGCCGGGTCAGCTAGTAATAAATAAATAACGCTTCACACTCATAGCCCCCACACTAGGATTCCCTGTATCGTGGGTGCCATGGACAACACACTACACAAGGACATTCGCACCCAGACCGAGAACAGAAATTCAAACTCATCATTCAAATTTCCGCCTTGCTGGGAATTGAACCCAGGGCCCTTGGTGCGGCGATCCGGCATGGTAACCATTGCGCCACGCGTCAAATGGGAAACATTTGAGTGGATCAAGGCATGGGTACCAGCTAGTTCACCCACAGACACACACACACACACACACATACATACATACATTTTCGTATTCACAAGCTCACCATCGCATTCTCAATGCTAAAGAATCCTTTGTCGCTCGAATGTTGATATCAAACAAGCGGTTAACGAAAAGGTCTTTAAACAATATGATGCTGAAAATATCACCATTTACTTTTACGGCGCAATGAGGGATCCGTTTAGTTTACTCGACAAATGGTGGACTTTAAGTTATGAGATAAGAGCGGGTTGGTTAAAAACAGGTTATTTTCTGCATGTGAAAACAACGATGAAATAGGGTTCCGTACGAAAAAACGAAAAACGGAACCCATAGGATCACTCGTGTGCCTATTCGCTCTTTACAGCCAATTTACTTCGAAACTACTGGACCAAATGACTTGTTTGGTACTACATGAGTACTTTTTTATGACCCACAGACGAAGGTATAAAGTAAATAAATGATTTTGAAAAAATCAATATTTAACAAAAACTGTTTTGCTAACCGTATTGTGTCATATGTCAAATGAAAGGGCAATTGTTCAAGAAAGAACGAAAATTGGAGCCAAATATTTACCATTCCCCCTTATCTACGAAACTACTGACGCTAGAATTTAAAAAAAATACAGGGAATAGTTCTTTACTTAAATATTACAGGAAAATTTATAAAAATCTATGATCTTAAAAAAACGATAAAAAGAAATAAAACAGAAAAATAACGATAAATAGATAATCAACGTACGGAACCCTCTCCACGCGAGTTTATCTCGCACTTGTTTTATTATTAAACAACTACGCGTCCCCTTTGTTGGCTATAAATATAATTATAAAGATACTAGCTGACTCGGCAATCGTTGTTCTGCCAAAAATTTTGGGGTGGACCACCCTTAACATTTAGGGGGATGAAAAATAGATGTTGTCAGATTCTCCACCCTAGCCGATATGCACGCTAAGATTCACGAAAATCGGTCGAGCCGTTTCGGAGGCGTTCAACTTCTAACACCGTGACACGAGAATTTTATATATTAGATATCGTAGTTTAAAACGTTATAGAAAGCTCTCAAACTCACAAAAATATGAAATTAAAAGCGATCTACCTGTACGCTAAATTTCATGAAAATCTCTTTAGCAGTTTTTGCGAGAAAGAGTAACAAACATTCCTACAGACTTTCGCATTTAAAATATTACGCCCCAACTCAGAGTCACTAACGGTTACTTAATCGTTTCTCAGTAAAGAATCACCATACAAATTCTGTACTAAGGAGTAATTTAAGTAACCGTTAGTGACTCTGAGTTGGGGCGTTAGTTGGATAAGTAGGATTACTCCAATATTTGCCTTACCAAAGCACTTTCATATCCATTACATGGTTCCTATATTTACTGTGGATTACTAAATTTAAATTGAGACAAAAATAACGTAGGGAAAAACACTGTACCCTTGTTTACAATGCCGCTGGTCCTACGCCGCTATGTCCTTTCAATAAATTAGCTTAGTAAACGTTATTTTAAGGCCGTCAATGGAATTCAAAAGAAGTAGAATAAAATTTACAGGATTCAAATTCATGATTATGGCTTTCTAAAGTAAAAGAGTTTTGAGTTGGTGGTTCTGAGATTCAAACTTATAACAGAGTAACTGAGTATTCAAAATTATAACAGAGACGTGTCACATTGCTAGGCTTAGTTCTCCTCTCATGTGTAGACCCCTCTTTCCCACTGGGCACTCTGGGCACGTGCCCAGGGCCCCATGATCGATAGGGGCCCCCTAGTTCCTGCCATCACTAAACGATAACCGATATTTATTACTGAAAAACTTTTTTAATTTGTATAAATCGAACCTAAATTACTGAGTACAATACCAATTTGCTTATTAGCTTTTGCATAAATCTAGAGGCTTGCTTATCTACTTTCTTTGTTTATTCCAGCAAAATAGTGTTCTGACAAAGTCACAGGGGCCCCATTATCCTAATATGCCCAGGGCCTCCAGTAGGTTAAAGACGGCCTTGCTCATGTGTGATTTTTGTGTTGTCATATAAGTCCACGGCCAACTGCGTTGAGTCCAGCATAAAAACATCATTCATTTTGACAAATAATATATTATTCACATTAGCTTAGCAAAAGGTTACTTTTATTAACCACGTAACTTGATATCTTAAGGCACGTAGTGAATTCAAACTTGAACCGACACACTCATTATAATATTTCAGACTCACAAGTTCACATTTTGAAAGCAATACATTATTTCTAACACGCAATTAACTTAAACGTGTGTACAGGAATTGAAATGAGGACCTCACCAGACAATATACTCGTACTCGTAGTAAAATTGTTTTCGTAAAACTATTTACGGTGCAATACTCATTATCATTTTGTCCGTAACAACTCCATAATGAGACTGATCTCCATTAACCTTTTAAGTTCCACTGTAGGCAAAAACTTCCTTACGGGGAAATTTCCCCTACCCTCAATAATTAAAACTAACTGCTTTGGGTTTACGAGTCAACTACGACCCGGAAATTAAGCCCATTTTATTTATGGCCAGATATTATAGGATGCAAGTTTTTGGTTGCTTTTTGTACTTTATTTTTGTTTAACATCATTATTGTTTTCATGGTTACACATCTTAACTCATCGTGGACTGAACACATTTTACTATAATACGAGTACTCACGATATTTATTTTGTATTCCGATATTTCGACCCAGTTGCATGGATCGTGGTCACGGATGAACTGCGGTGGCGCGGAGAAACTTTTGACAGGATGACAGGTGACATTTGATACTAGTACATAAGTCTATCAACTTTCCGTCTAGTTCGTTTTTGCGTTTTGTTGACAATATTACGACACACATGTTGTGAGTGTACCACATTACGACATGTGGTGAGTGTAGTGTGTCGTAATATTGTCAACAAAACGCAAAAACGAACTAGACGGAAAGTTGATAGACTTATGTACTAGTATCAAATGTCACCTGTCATCCTGTCAAAAGTTTCTCCGCGCCACCGCAGTTCATCCGTGACCACGATCCATGCAACTGGGTCGAAATATCGGAATACAAAATAAATATCGTGAGTACTCGTATTATAGTAAAATGGTTACACATCTGTTTAAAATGTATTTTAAATCATTTTACTTCCTTTTAGCCCATACCTCCGATCAATATCTGAATTTTGGTATACCTATGTATTCTGACGTGCTGAAAACGAATACATAGGCAAAATTTCCGCATATTAATTTCATATTCAAGGTGACCATGAAAAAACATATTTTTCATTTTTCACGTTTATTTGGTAAACTATTTTACAGAAAAAAGTTTACGACAAAAGTTGTAGTCCATAAATAAATTGCACAAATAGAACATTATATTTCCGATTAAATTCACTGGTAATCCTGTCTCGCGCTCGTTCGACTCCAATTATTTTTTTTGTATTTTCTTTTCAATTCTGCAATGATTTTCAAAGGTTGCCAGAAAAAGGTCAGTTAATTTTTATGTGTTTCTAGTATATTTTATTAAAGTTTTTATCAGAACCTGACGATTGAAAATAACACTGAATTACAAGATTTTAGTTTGTCTGGCTATAACGTACTCGTAAAAATACTTTGCCAGATGAACGGAATCGATGACATATACATAATATGGTAACAAAGTATATGCATGTTTTTTGACAAAATTACTGTAATTTCATTATTTAACTGATAGACATGAAAAGCCTAAACCACTGACCATTGAAGCGTAAAACTTACATAGAAATTCCTTATAATATAGCGTGGTAAAGCACCAAGTAACGATTATGAAAATTCATACATTTAAGGAGGTAAATAGGGGGTAGAAGCATTCTATAGTTTGTTTATAGATAAATTCAATAGATAGAATTATAATAAGTACTAAATCAAACAACAGTATCGGCATATTAGTATTCATAATTAATGATCGAAAGTAAATTAATGACGCGTCGTGGGAACAGCAGCGTCAAGTATTATTCTTGATGATTGTTTTGACGTACATTAATAACAATGGCCGGCACACATAGGCTTTATACTATCGCCAAATTGGTTATCGACGTGGATATGACGTCGTTAAATGGAGTGCTGCGGTAAATTATCAATTTGTTTTTACATCACAAAAAGTTTACTAATCTTTTAACGTAATAAAGATCATCAGACATACATTATCATCATTAATTGATTGACTGATCAGTACACTCCAATATCGCGGGGTCTTCCATAACAATGAGTCGATGAAAATCTTTATGTACTATTGCAGGAAAAAAAAGGATGCGTGTACTTTTGTACGCGCGTGAGAAGTTATACTTTTTTGACTTAGTTAAATAAATATTTAATTTAATAACGTGTATCAGTTTTAATTATCTTTCAAAAACTATTTTTATACTAAATAAAAATAATAAAATATTACTTGTATACTACCTACGTTTACACAAATACAAACTAGGTGCCGTTGTTCAGGAACCTGAATCACGCTGTTGAGACTGTGAGATTTGTATAAGTAATAAGATTAAATTTTAAAAGGGGTAAAGATAATAAGCTATAACCTATCCAAATGTTTAAGAGATATGTGAAATCTCAGCTAGTAGAAAAAGGATACTATAGCATAAATGAATATATTAATGACAAAGACGCCTGGAAATTAGTGCCGCATCCAGTTCCGCGTAGGTTAGAAGATATTATGTAACTTTTCATGATTTTAAAAGATGTGCGAGTTTATTTCGGCTTTTCTTCTCCTCCATGACAAAGCACCCTTCCGAAAAGCTGGTAGATTAAAAAAATGACGTGCATAAGTGTATTCATATAGTAAGGTAATCATAATCATCATAATAAGGTATCATAAGGTATCACTGATATCTATACGAATAAAAGATTTTGATTTTGATTTGATTTGAAGAAGCTAGGGCCATCTATCCAGTGCTTTCATACCCCCTCCATGGTAGCGTAAATGTTTAACGCAACCTTTTTGCAAGTCGCATAAGAAGTATAACTTCAAAAACGGTATTTGTCCCACTCGAGGTTAGTCACAGGTACGTGGCTACTCCTGGAGCCTCTTGTATTTGTGTAAACAGCAACCAACACCCTTCCAACAAGAGTACAACAGCTGATACGATAATTGTTATAAGGCTGTCTATCAGTGAGTAACGTTAGTAATAGATTTCAAAAGAACCAGTGATGTTCTTACACAAATACTACATAGATACGAGTTAATTAAAATCAAATTATTTTTGTACCCTTATTGTTGTTTGAGGGATTCCAGAACCTTTTTAATTACTGTTCCAAGAACTTTTTGCAATGCAAACTTTTCAAATAAACATCAGTGTTAGGCCGGTAATTACCCGGAAGCCGGCCGGAACATAATTTATACAAAGTTAATTATAATTTACGACCTGTCTCGTGTGCGCTGCAATGTATGTACCTTTGTGAAATGATTACTAATGTCACACGTATTAAAATTATTATTTACATATCGTTTAAAATTTTGTGACAACGTAAATAAAACTAATGGTTCCTTTCAAGGCCCGATAACCGTTGGGGATGAAAAATCATTAAATGGCGACCCCTTACCAAGAGGAATTAAGGATGTACTCTGCCTAGACGAACTGACTTCTTGAGGAAGAAAGCCGGTATCCACTGAATTCAGATTAGTGTCGCAAGTCAGGAAGACATAATATTAAGGTAGGGAGGTATATTAAGCAGTTAGCACATTTAGAAACAGAACAATCAAGAGTATCTAATTAAAGTAACCCTTTGACAAGTATATTTACGGTCGATTTTCGACTGTCAGCTGCCTCTAGTTATTATTAAAAACCTTGCGCAATTTTAAAACCACAACGAAGTAAAAATAATCTTGGGGCTTGGGGCAATACAATAAGCAATTTTTTTCCCGCACCACAAAAAGGGGGCGAGAGAAATCTACGCGATTCGACCGCTACTGGAATACAAATGAGGTTTTGCATTTGCGCTGCAATTACCCTATCTAATGTACGTAATTCGTCTGACGTCACGTTGGGATTGCGTGGAGGGGATGTGAAATTTGGCGAGTAATTGCAAGAAGTATTTTGGTGTTAAGTGTTTCGGATGTTTAATACCCTACACTCATGTAATATCATTCGCGCATAGCTCGTCGTCACAGCAAACATTCTGTTTAGATATAAAAATTATTTGTAACTTAATCTCTCAGCGTCTAAGCACACCCTATCTGCATAATAAGTCAAACTCAGAAAAGTGAACTTTGTCAGTTTAAATCCATAGACACGTGTGATCATGTATCCTGCTGCTGAACTTGGCAAGGTTATGGGAAACTCGTGACTTTAGGTTTCCTCGTGTTTTCCTTTGAAAATGTAAAGCGAGTGCAGGTCTCAAACCGAGACCCCTCTGTGCAACGTTTTGAAACTACAAGCTTATTTTGACTTATAACTGTGTATATAGACAATAGTCATTACAAATCTGCGTTGGACAGTAGGCAAAATTATCATTTCATCAAATGGGATGCGTTATTACGAATTTGGTCGACCACATTCCATCCAGTGAATAATTTCTGTTCATGCGTCGTTTGCAGTCAAGTTTTCATTATCTCTGTACACCTGTTTTGTTTGGGATTTGTCCGTCAGTAAGCTGCAATTCCGCGCTTGGCTTTAATAATGGAATCAAAGTGTTGTGTTGTTCCCATTTCGCGTATAATTTTGGAATAATTTAGTATAACATTTTAATTGTTGTTTCAAAATTAAGCACTGCCAACAACTAACTGATACAGTTAGTTATTCATTGTTATTGAAATAGTTTCAAAATATTTTGTGATTTTATCCATGGATTTTTACGTGAATAGCAACACAGTGACTGATAAAAACACGATTTTTTATATCTTGGAAACACATGTTTCTCATAATTTTAATCATATCCCAGTAATATTATACTGAAGTGTGAAAGTTTATACCAACTAAATACCGAATTGTTACTGACGTATTTATGTGAAAACGAAAGAACCGAAACAAGAAATAAGATTGACAAACAAACCTAAAACACCTTTTGTGGTTTACAAATTGCGTTGTATTTTTATCATAAAAACAGGAATACATTTTTTTGTAAACGTAGTACAAATCACAATGTGTTCAAATCCAATGCAAGTTTAAGACATTTTACTGTAAATGTAGGCTCTAAACTTTCTCAGTATTCAGTAACCCCTCTACTATCTATTGTAGGTCCTCTCGTTCGCTTTTAAAATAAGAAATATAGCTCAGCAATAATCTTGGTAATGCTTGTTACAAAATTTTCCATTTTCATACTTTTGTAGGGTTGTTAGCATTATAATGTCTTAAATAAAGAATATTATTAGAGTGAATGAAGTGTAGGGAAATAAGAAATGTTTTAGAGTTCTCCAACTCCTTATAGCTAAGGTTAAGACAAGACTCAGAATCTAAGTATCAAAATCACCTTGTCTAATATTACAGAATATTACTCACAGCCCTAGCCAAAACGTTCCATTTAACGCATTCGGCGTTTACTTAAATGTAAAATTATTGTAACAGAATATTGTTCGATAAAGCTCTCGAAAATGGAATGAAAAATGTAAAAGCAAAAGCGAGTACGTTCTCAGTTTCCTGCAGTAATCACTTGGCTTTTAATCTTTCAGCGATTGCAAAGTAAAATTGTGACTTGACAGAGTGCCGCTGTCTTCAGTTATATAATTTTATGTTATATTTAAAACTTAAATTTAAAACTAGCTGACCTGGCGAACTTCGTATCGCCTAACATACTTTTTTTCTAAAATAAAAGTAGCCTAAGTTACTCCTTGTTACATCAGCTATCTGCCAGTGAAAGTTCCATAAAAATTTTCATTTCAGAGATTAGAGATTAGCCGGAACAAACAGACAGACAGACAGACAGATAGACAGAAAGACATACAGACAGACAGACAGACATACAAAAATTGTAAAAATTGTTGTTTTGGTATATGTACCGTGTACACGTCCAAATGCACTTAGTAAAAAGCGGTTATTTTAATATTACAGACAGACACTCCAATTTTATTTATTTCTATAGAGAAGTTATCGCTTTTGCTCTGCATTGGTGAACTTGTTCCTTAGTGCACTTAGTAAGTAGTAATGTTAAAACGTTATTTCTGATGATGTTATTTCACTAACTTGATTTTTATTTGTCATTGTTTATAATGTTACCTCCAATTTCCAACAATGTGCCAGTGAAAAGTGCATCGAAATCGGTTAAGCTGTTTCTGTGAATAAACTCTTAACAAACGTTAGTCAAGTGATACTCCTCATTCTATTGACACCCATAAGCGACCAAGCCCACACAATTCATCCAGCAACTGGTCTATTTATTGTCCTTAGTCAACAAAATACAGCCGTGTCTGTACTCATAAAAGTTCATTCAAATATAAATAAATAATTGGTGTAAATCACAAATGTTTTTTAAACATTAATAAAATCAAACCTTGTACTCATTTCTGAAATTAGATTGGTTCGTATAAAAGATCAAATCCGTCCATGTCAAATTCAATTATTTAAAATAACAATAGAATATTATTTGCAGTCGGGAAACTTGACACTTATTGCACAATTAATAATAAATTATATTTGTTTCTTTCACTCTCATCCAATTTTCATAACGCATAAAAGTATAACTTCAAAAATTGAATCAACCGTTACAATCTTGTGACATATTTGATTATATATTTTTTTAATTTTTTTAATAATATATTTTAGTTATTATTTTAATAATATATTTTTTAAGGTTTTTAGTTTTAGTTTTAGGTTAATTGTTCTAGTATATATATTTTTATAACCATATTGTCAATGATTGTATAAAATATAAATAGTAATTTTTTTATAAAAATAGTTATTAAATATTGTGGGATATCAGAAATCGAGAACGATGCTAACGAGGAAGTTATTTAAAAACTAATTGCTTGTGGATAAAACTACGATGAAAACAATTTACAATGCAAATAGCCAGTGAGATCTCGAATATTTATTGAGCATAATTGAAAACAGTAGTGATGGGATATTAATGCAATAATGAATATTTTAGTCCCATTTTGTGTAAAGCTACTACAGATTGATAAAAGAAAACGTTTGTCTAATTTATACCTATTTACATATCTATCTATTTACATATCTATCAAAGTTTCGAAGTTCACTGCTGGACATAGATATCTTCTTATTAAAACCACTCCAACCGGTGCTGGACCCTACCAATTCCCTCGGAACCATCTCTCAGTATCCTGCTGTCTACTTTAAGTCAATCCATCTCGTCGAATGTATTCCTTATTTCAAGACGTGGAGCCATTCAAGGACATTTTTCAATAAAACGTTATGTAAGCGAAAGGTTGATAATTTACAAACTTAGCATCGTGGACATTTTGACATCAATAAAAAATTGTTATGAATTTTTCGGTAACAATTTCATTAGTATTTTCAAATATTTTGAAATTGAAAAGTCGTATCCAAAATTAAAGCAAAATTAACATAAACATTCAATAAAAGATCATACAAAAAAAAATTCACTCTTCATGAAGATTCATATCATTAGTGGGCAGGAATACGACGTAAAACATTGCGGTATCATGATGATTGATGAGCCAAACCTGCATCCTTTTTAAGTACAATTACGTAAAATAGAGGTATTGTACTTGACACAAAAAGTATTTAAAACTAAAATTACGCATGTAGATAATGTATAATTTCTCATATTCCCACTTTCCACGCAATCCCCGCCATTTTATCGACCGACGTCAACCATGACTTGACAGCGCGCTCTTTGTTCGGAAATCGAATTACGATGTCCAATATTGATACAATTCTACTAACAAAACGAACCCAACTACAAGAAAGATAGTAATTTGATTCACAATCGATATCGTCGTATCTTCTGTTGATGCCATCGCAATCAAGAATAAGACCTCTCATTTTAGGGCTCCCTCAGTAAAACGGAGGGACACATAAAGGTTCTAGATTGTGAAAATGAGTAAAAGAGTCGTGCCTTTTCTTCTAAATGTTTTTATTTATTTATTTATACTTAAAAGAAGTTTATTAAATGTAGGTATTTTTTTAAATACTTTTAAAACCAGACATTTAAAATTTTGTGTTTGTGCTGTTAGTAGCTGATGAGGCATGAGGTCACCATTATCATAAAAATGTCATCGAAACCAAGTCAATTTGTGAAATTTCAGGAGATTTCATACGAAGATTTAGTTCTAATTCAGCTTGCAAGATTTAACTCATACATACAGTACAATAAAAAACTCTTTATTGCACACAAATATAAAATGTACATGTAGATAACACAATATATAATGAATAGTACACAATAGACGATCTCATCGCTAAAAAGCGATCTCTTTCAGATAACTCAAAGTGGAAAACTTATCTAAGTAGACAAATAAATACAAGCATATGACATGCTAACATATCTTGTTATAATAAAAACGTTACATAAAGCCATTTATTTATAAAACATTTATTAAACAACAATTTTCATGTTTCACAACAATAAAAATGTTTACAATCGATTCGTTTTTCTTGAAGAGAACGTGAAAAGGAATAAATTTATTGTTCCCTATCGACACTCAATTTCATGTTTCTCAGTTGCCTGGCTGCCGGGGTTGGCGATCAAAGGCGCTGCGGTATTTGGATTCGTTTGCTCCATTCATATCTACGCATTTTCATAATAGCTTTCATGCCTAGAACGAATTATTTCCATTGAATCTGAATATGAAAGAGAGAAATATTATTCCATGTTCGAAATATTTCCTTCAAACCATCGCTGAACGAGCTTCGGTAAATTCTAATAATACGTACTTATTCTTGAGAATCGATTGAGGCATAATAAGGTAAATGATGTATTTGTGATATTAATCCCGTCTAAGTAAACTAAACTCGTTTTGTAATCAGATATTTATTTGAGGATAATATAAATATTAAATGTTCTGGATAGTTGTGCCAGTGCCAGTATGTGCAAACAGGAAACGATTATTTCTACAGGACTTATGCAGATATCATGGTCAATCTCAAATGTGATACTTATCACAAACAGTCAAGCCTAAATACAATAATTTCCCAAGTCATGAAATGAAATCATGGCAGTTCTCGCTTGACATCTGCGGTATCCAGCTGAAGAAGGAGACGGTGAGTGTTCTTAAGATTTTGTTATTTGTAATGTCTGTACATCCATCCCATTCGAAACACAAATATTACAAAGATGTAAATAAGTTACATATAATCTAAATTTTACTAACAAAAAATAACCGACTTCAAATTTACTCTAAAACTACTTGTCAGATCTCGTTTAAATTTATGTGGGATTGTGACAAGCACCTGCTTTCGATTAAAAAAAGAATCATCGAAATCGGTTGGCGTGTTATTGAGTTATTCGTCCAATTTACCTCCTCCTTAGACAGACAGTACATATCCTCCATATTCATACACGTCAATTAAACTAAAATAATAAAATTAAATGCTGTCCCAGTGTAGGACAACCTAACTAAGAAAGAGGAAGTAAAAAACCTTAAATATCAATTTCAAAATAACGACAAATCTGGAAAAGATAATCATCCAGCTACTCGTATCCAACGCGACATGCATGCCGAAAAACGAAATTTCGCTCTCCGGTTCGCTCCGTGTTTTAAATTAATAATTAAATACGGCACGTGACTTCGGATGAACATGGCGACCACAATCTGATACTTCGCTGAAATGGCTTTTTGAGCTAAAACTCGTTTAATGCTCTCGGCCTTTTACTGAAATTTCGTTAGGGACTAGTAGCCAATAGAGTAATTTCGGACCGAAGGAATGAGGATGAAATTTTCGCTATCTTCGTAAAATGTACCTCTGGTATTTTCACCATATTTTCTGTAAACAAAGCTTAGCAAATGATTCAAATTAAAAATCTAAAGTATAGTATGGTCTGCAAAAAAATCTGTGGCTGTCGTGTAATTAATACAACTTTTCGACACCACCATGATATGATATGGTTACTGTGCTTATAACGTCGCACTACCATACACATACGTCACAACACAAAATCCTCACTAAACTATAAATTAATTTACCTATCCAAAAAGCACGATATAAGCAACTTACAAGTCACAAGTAACAAAGACGGCAGTCATTGAACTAGTTTCCTGTAACGCTTTGACTTAATAAATTAATACGTCATAATAAACAATTAGCACGATTCAATTCTTTTACAAACTAGTGAATTTGCTTCTGTTATAGGTATCCCACAAGGCTCCACCCTGGGTCCACTAGTGTTTACTTTATACAGCGTTAATATCCGTTTCCGATAAACCCGACTTTGCCATTTAGTATTATGGGATGAAATTTACAAAGTGCAGTGACGACGCTCCCCGCAGTGCTGCATAATGCATCAGCGGGTGTTACTCTGGATGCTTTTAGTTGGGGGATAGTAATTAATGTAAAGTGAATAAGCACTAATATATTTAAATGTAGCTTCTTCTGTGACTTTAATTATTGTAACGTCAAGGTTCCTTTCTTAACTGTTCTATTTTTATCACTTGTGTTTGTGTATAATCTTCACAGCCAGATTTCACGGAATTTATTAGCCTCAGGTGACATATAAGTCCAAAATAATAAATATTAATTGTTAATTTGATAATCTGCCTTCGAGAGGTAACTTAAGAGGCAAATTAAAAAAAGGCAATTGCGTTATTTTATTTTATTTTGTAAACTTTAATTTTAGTTTCTTCGTTCGACAGCGTGTGGTTTAATTTTAAAAGTCTGCGCAAAAAATCTCTTGAACTGACTGTTCATTGCAAACGTAATTTTCACTTGCTTTCAATGTTGGACTGGCATTACTGCTTTAAATACTTGATAGGTTTTTTACTGCTAAAGAAGCAAACAGGAATTCATTTCAGTAAATGACTTCTATTCAAAGAATAAATATTTTGTCTCTTCTAAAATCTATAAATTGCCCTTATTTGAACTTTGCTTGGACAACAGTCATACGTACTTAGATGACTAACACTTTGTTAATACGAAAAACGGCAAACGTTAAGATTAATTTAGGACAATTATTTCTGTTTGTATATTTGATAATAATAAGACGTTAAGGAGTTATATAAAACGACTGAAGTTAAGGTTCATTTAGGACCATTATTTTTGTAACCATCATACATGTTAACCGCGGACTGTAGCAAAGTAGACAAATATTAACTTAAAAGAAGTATCGTTATGTGTCGCTGAGTAAGTAATTGCTGAATTTGAATCCAAAACTAGTATACTAATGAAATGGGTAGGTGCAGGTAAGTAGCCTGGTGATTTGTGACCCGTGCGCAACGCTAGATCGGTTATCGGAAATGTATGGAGGCTATTGACAGTACGCAAATACGTGCTTACATCGCTCTCTGTAGCTCTGAATAGATACGAGCGAATTTACTAGCTACTAAACATTGATGGAACGTTACAATGTTTAACTAATACGGGCAACTGAAAATTCAAAAAGTTACGATTAGTAAAAAATATTTGTTGTTACCCTCTCCTAATACCAATGCTTAGAGTTCCATGTGATGCGATTGCCATGGATGTGAATGAATTGTGAAAGAATTTTCGAATACAGGACTGGTTTCAATAAGAAAGAAACTCATATTGAGAAGTTTAAATTATTTCACTCGGGTCCTCTCCCCATATCAAAAAGGAATGATGGCATGCCCAGGGGCTGTTACTGAATAACTAAGAATGAAGATACCTACGCTTCTCCAACTTTGTCACTGACAAAAGATCTTTCTTTGTTGATTTTAGGTGAAGGATAACAGCTACCAGATAAAAATCTTTGCCGTCATACAAAAATAATGTTCTGATTACAATTTACATTGACATGAATTTTCCATAACTACTGATGCATCGTTCGTTGACCAGACGAAAATAGAAAGGACTCTTCTATTTTCATAACTTTATTCTGTTACATTATTTTATTCATATAAAGATTGAATCCGACAGATGATTGAATATGAAACGTCGTGTTATTTCATATTGGATACAAATGTTGTTTCTAAGATATTCTTACACTATTTTCTTCGATACATTTAGGTGGATATAAATATATTCCAAACATCAAAAGATAGGTATTATACACGTATTATATCCTGTAAGATTAACAGTCAACGATACATACAATTGCTAGATCAAAAATCTTAACGTGTATAAGAAAATATTATCGTTACAGATCTTTATATAACAATTATTCCGATGTTCCATTTGCATGATTTTTGAAGTGAAACTTCTATATAGACGGGGTATTAGGATTTTTCTGTCACGAAAAAGCGTTACGGCCGCGTGGAGGGGGTAGCCGATATAACGCGTGGTGAGAGGCGGCAGTGGTGGAGGGAGAGAAACTATATATATTTATATATATTTTTTGGAGTTTCTTTAATATTTTTTATTTTTTTTAAATGTTTTTCCTTGAAATATTCTTACTGAAAAATTTTTTTTCAACAAAATTTTATTGACTTATTTTATTTGGAAATTCCACTTGTCCGTTGAAGTATCACTTCTACTATGTGTCCCAGTTTTAAGTAAAGCGTAATTATTTTTTTCCTAAGATAACACCAAGAAAAACGGACTTTGTTTCCGTAGAGATGTGATAGGCGGGAAGTAAAATCAAAATTATATTATTACTTACGTACAGAAACCATGCTCTAAAAGACCATTTACATTGTGTGATAACAAATCACTCCAACCTTCTAGCGGTCTAGTACCTCGCCCACCCTTTTCATTTGTACTGTGTATTGTTTAGGGTGAGATCGTGGTTTTACCGTCGACAGGAAAGGATGGAATGCCAATAGATATATGGGGAATGCTGGCATGCTTGAAATATTACATTACGGCCCATCTTACCGTGCCCATAATAGGTCACTATATCTTCAAGGATGTCTATGGCATCTTTGTCTTCGATTTAAACAATAACATAACCTTTTATGCATATAATAAAAAAAACAGTTTCTGGTCGATGTTTCTCATTGTACATGAACGATAAATTGTGAAAAATCATTATGATGGATATTATACTACCGCAATAGATTCTATATCAATTATTTTTAGAATAGTTGTGTATTTTTTATCTTTGTTTCTGCTTATCCCAAAATGGGCTTAATCGAATTCTCTACAAAAATTAAATTATATAAACATTTTCTCAGTCGCATCTGCAAGAGTTATAAATGACAAGGTCTAAGTATTGAAAACCAGTACGAGTATATTTTTAATAACTGCTCAGAAACCACCATCAGCGCAAAACTTTGCTAATCCCCTCGAGAGGCCAACCCTGAAACCGCTGCCACAATTTCATCTGGGATCTCGGTTAAAACCTGTAATTACATCGCCGACCCGGTCGAGGTGGGTCGGCCGAGTATACCCAGCACGAAGAGAAATACCCGGATATGAAATGACAAAAGGCGTATCGGATGGCATCAGTTTTTTTACTACGTGCTAATATTGTCACAGAGATTTTGTAGCTAGCAGTAAATCGTTCGAAATTCGGGTGTTTTATTTAGCCGTATTTTCGTCCCATTGTCAACTGGAGTCGTTTCTGTACGAGTGAAGTGATTTTTAGGGTTGGATTTAGAAGGGTTTATGGTGATTGTGAATTGTTGGGAAGAAGTATGTAACAGATTTTTTTATGTGCCTAATTTTGGTACAAAAAATGGAACTTGATTTCAAAATTATTCCGTTCTTCAAGGTTTTAAAGCCTCTAAATCTGGTCTTTATATCTCGATAAAATAAGTCATGACTTGTCAGAATAAGTCGGTAAAGCTGTTTTGATATACATTAAAATTAATTTGTAAACGTGACTATAGCGCCCCCTAATGCTATACTCATTTAACCTATACTTATCTAACAACAATGCCCAATTAATCACAATACCTGCTTCGTTACATCGAGAGTAAAAACTGCAGACTTTAATAATAAAGCATGTAAAAAGAACGAGCTGTAAGCAATTAGCCACATCTAATCAGCAAACAAAAAATCGCATTTCTAGTAACACGAAACTTAGTCAAAACTCGAATAAAAACATCGCTTGATTTAATTTGGCGGATATTTTTTTGTTTTTCCCCTTTGCAGGATTAAAAGAAGATATCGTAATCCGATCTGAGAGGAATCTGTTTAATCAGATATTTATTGGGAATTTTTAATTAGAACGGAAATTTTATTTGAAATCAGTTCGCTTTACTCTTGTTTCAAATAAACGGGGCCACTGATTTATAGATCTATGGATAAAACAGGCATTGAATTAAACACTTGACCACTTAAGCGACCCACTGCATTTCCTCGTAATTAAGTTGGCCGTATTCTAACATGCTGCTCCAGTGTAAATTGATATATATATATAAGTGTCAGTAATTATTATGCTTTCATAGATATGGAAAACAGATTGATATCTATCGATAACAAATAATAACTGACGAAGCAATAGAAGGATTCATGGTAAACTGTCACCGTCGCTCATTGACATAAGTGAGACCAAGGGCGTCCCAGATTCGTTGCTACCACAAAAGACAGCGGAGGACCTGCACTACTGTTTCTGGTTCTCTAATACTCTGCAACATGTCGCAATGATAATTCCAAGTTAGATTTAAAAAGTAGGGTTGTAGCAAAATATAGGAAACTTAAAGTATTACAGTGCGGAACCATTCTCAATACAAGTATTATTTGAACTTGTTAGGTTTCAACTAATCGTAAAGGTAGGAGCAAAAACTGAACATCGCTCGAAGATTGGATGAGGAATTTGATACTCAACCCTGCTCATGCTGCCGCGAAATTATTAAAAAAGCGGCCAAGTGCGAGTCGGACTCGCCCATGAAGGGTTCCGTAGCAGCAAGTAACATAATATAAAAGTTCTTGTAGATCGTTGTAACTTTGATCAATATTTTATGCGTTTTAAGATTTATGACGTATTAAAAAAAACTACTTACTAGATCTCATTCAAACCAATTTTCGTTGGAAGTTTGCTCGGTAATGTACATCATATATTTTTTTTTAGTTTTATCATTCCCTTATTTTAGAAGTTACAGGGGGGGGGGACACACATTTCACCACTTTGCAAGTGTCTCTCGCGCAAAATATTCAGTTTAGAAAAAAATGATATTAGAAACCTTAATATTATTTTTGAAGACCTATCCATAGATACCCTACACGTATGGGTTTGATGAAAAAAACATTTTTGAGTTTCAGTTCTAAGTATGGGGAACCCCCAAAATTTATTGTTTTTTTGCTATTTTTGTGTGAAAATCTTAATGCGGTTCACAGAATACATCTACTTACCAAGTTTCAATGGTATAGCTCTTATAGTTTCGGAAAAAAGTGGCTGTGACATACGGACGGACAGACAGACAGACAGACAGACAGACAGACAGACAGACAGACAGACAGACAGACAGACAGACAGACAGACATGACGAATCCATAAGGGTTCCGTTTTTTGCCATTCGGCTACGGAACCCTAAAAAGCGATTTAATATCATGAATATTTTTGTTATTTAACCAACAATGTGTGCAGTCTACTCGCACAAAACACACATAGAAACAAACAAGGGTAATAAAAATTATTTCATTAATTATTAGATGCTTTTAAAAAGGTTCGTTATCGGAGTTGACGGGACCCGGATGGACATCGGTTTCAAAACTTTGGCTGATTGTTGTGGAAGCCCTTCAAACCGCAAATAGGGATCGCTTTGACCACCCGGGTGAATGAAATCTATATATCAATAGATTACGTCATGTGATTTAAAATTAATGGAGTTTAATCTGATGGGAAACCGCATCAAAATAAAATTATGTACTAGAACGAAATGGACAACTCGTATAGACTGAACTGAATAAATATGTGAAACATTGAAAAAATAATTTAAAAAAATATGTGTAAATTACTTTTTACTTATTAGTTCTAAACAAACATTATTAGGTTTTTCGAATAGTTCTGGCATCCTGGGTAATAGAGACTTTAAAATACTTAAGTTATCAAAAAAAGTTCTATGTGTACACGCTATGTTGAGTTTTGTCTTAATATTATAATTGGCTTCAAAAATCTAGTAGGTAAGATCCAATGTACTATATTGGATCTTACCTACTAGATTTTTGAAGCCAATTAAATTAATTATTCTGAGGAGGAAAAAAGTAAATCACATTAAAATCTGTAATTTCATTACCATAATATTTAGTGTATACACGTGGATGTGCACTCGTCCTATTTATGTGCGCTAATTAAGAGCAGGTACTGTATATTGCAATATTTATAGACAAGATTTAAATAATTAGGATTAACTTTAACGCTATTTATTTTAATCGTAAATAATTATTTGTTCAAAAAATAAATACAAAATATTGAATAGTCAATTTAGGTCCTAAAGCAAAGCATGAGCCAAAAAAATAATCATCCAACATACTTAACTTGTAAAAAGTGATTTTTACATGATCCTCAAGGAAAGTGATCCTTAATGAGATTCCCAGTAATTATTAGGTATAACTAGCTACTCTATAATTATGGTTATTTTTATCGTCTCTGAAACCCTACACATTAACTCAATTGAGAGACAAAACAGAATCCAACAACATGGATAAGTGGCAAAATAGATTTGTTTTTGTTCATAAATAAACCAATAAACATATATCTTTTGCTGCTTAAATAAGGCATCCATAGATAATTTATGGGAACGCGAAGATCAGCAGTTCGCTATAGGCTGTGAAACATAATCATACATTAGGGCAATCCAAGCGATGAGTTATGAACAACTCTGGGATATAAAATAATCAATATTTGGAATTGTTTTACTTGTATGTTTGTTGTGGCACGGCTTTCATTTTTACAACACACCTGTTTTAACTTGAAATTCTTTCGGCATTTCTTCTCCTCCATGACAAAGCACCTTTTCGATATGCTGGTACATTTAAAAAATTACGTGCGTGTATGAGTGATACCTGTTATTGAATGATTTTGACTTTGAATAAAGACAAAGTTAAGATAAATATTCATGTATCCTAATTATTATTTTTGACGACTCTCATTTATAATACATTTTTTTTAATATTGCGTGTTTATTATGCAGTATATTTTTTGATTAAAAATATGTACCTACTAGATATTATTTAAATTAATAATGAAGCAAGCAATGTAAGACCAATTATTAAAAGACAAATATACTATTTTTTAAAGAAATACGCGTTATCTATACTAATATACCTAGTCTAGCCATAAATACTGTTACAAACACTTCACTAAATATATTTTTTTGGAATTAAGATATCTGTAAATTAATTATATAAAAACAAAGGTAGTTAAATGTTAATTAAAGTTTTGTTTCGGTTATTCAAAATACCCTCCCTGGTTTTGAATGTAGGGCCTCAACCTCTTAGGCCAGCCGTCAATCGTAGCATGTACAAGGTTCGTATCTATATCAGCCACTGCTTTAATTATGGATGCTTTCAGAAACTTAAAATTTTGGTGAGATTTAGCGCATGCTTTCTGTTTCCATTGTTGCCATATTTTGTTTCCAACGGATGTAAGTCTGTGCTTTAAGAGGGCCCCTCGTTGTGCCCTATAAAGTAAATTTTATGACCAATCAGCCAGTTTTGTATCCTGCTTTCTGATGATCTGGCGCTGAATCTTATTGGAATACTTATTGTGGATTTTCGATAATTTTTTGAAGAAGATGTTCCACAATCTTTGCAAGGACAGTATTTTGATACTCAAAAATACTGGGCTTCACTTCTTTTTCACAGAGAAATAACACAGATGAGCCCGAATATGAGACTCCAAGTCAAACCATGATTGACGCAGGATAATGCCCACGCTGGATTATTGGCATACGCCTGGTTGCTTCTTTGTTCACGTGGGCATAATATTTTATCACTTTGTTTTTTGTAACTTTCTTCAATGCCAAAATTTTTTTCGTTTCAAATAAGAATTTGACGGTTTTTTTTCTCGCGTACCTTTTTAACAAAGCTGGTCATCTCTCGAGCCTTAATTTTTTTGGAGGTTCATTACGGAAATTCCCTGTGTGTCGTCGATAAGCTCTGGGTACAAGGTCTTCATTTAACATTCATTTGATGGTAGTTTTTCTTAACCCTACCTGAAGAGCTAAAATTTTTTGCTTCCGGACAGGAATTCGTTTAATTCGCGCCTGTACCTCTTTGGTGATCGCTGGCGTTCTAACCGTGCAAGGTTGGGCGCTGCTTCTACGGTTTTAGAAGCTCGAAACTTCAGGGAATCATTTGATAATACGATAAGAAAAATCCATGAGTTATTTTTCAAATTTTCAGCAATTTAAAAACCTCAAGCTGCATAGCTGTAGCGGTGCAACTTAGTAACCCGTGTGTCTCTTATTTTAACGTCCACTCATTTTTTATTAAATGACACAATATCAATTATTTCTTTATTTTAAGATAGTGCAAAATTTCCTCATTCGTAATTAATCGAAACATTTCTCGCTAGTATTTGGTACTTAAATTAAACAAGGCTGTAACAGTATATCTGGCAAGACTATGTATAAAGAGGAAAGACCAGTCGCGCGCGGACGCTTGCTTCGGCAGAACGCGTGTTGTTCGATCTGTTTAAACCGGTTCGAGCAGTGCGCATCGCGTACAATAGCGTGCGTTGTTTACAACGCGCTTATCTCGACTGTCCTTACGGACAGTCGAACTATGAATGAAGAACAAATAAGTAATGAGCAAGACGAGGTGAATAATATCAGTATAATGGGGAGTAATAATTGTGAAATAACGAGAAGTAGCGATACCTTAGTTGATATGGAGTTAGAGAAAATATCAGAAAGTACAAGTTCAGAGAGTGCAAGGAGATCAAGTAAGAGACATCGAGTTGTAGATCAGGAGGAACTATGGACGACTATAGGAAGGAAAGGAAAACGGTTTGCACGGACTTTAGATAACGATGGATCGACGAGAATAGCGGAAGATTATGTTGAAATATCCCTAACATGTACAGAAAAACTTCCAAAGCGAATAAAACTGGCTAGATCCCTTAGAGAAGAACAAATCACAGACGTAATAAGAATGAAATTTATCAACGCTTACAAAGTTTTCATTGTGTTTAAAAACGAAGAGAGTGCTGACATGCTTTTAAGCTCAAACTTTTTTAATAAGAATGGATTTAAATGTCAGAAAACATTGGAGGTGAGCCAGTCTTATGGAGTTATAAAGGACATAGATCTAGATCTGACTGAAGAAGAAATAGCAGAGAGCCTCAGTAGTGAGATATTGATTATGGGCGTAAAAAGACTGAAGCGTAAAAATAGTTTTGATGGGCGGTGGGAGGCAAGTGAATCGGTTCGTATATGTTTTAAGGGTTCAACCCTACCGTCTCAGGTCCGCATCTTTGACACTATTGTTAACGTAAGTTCGTATGTTTATCCAGTCACACAATGCTCACAATGCTGGAGATTTGGACATACAGTAAAAATGTGTTCAGCTATTAAACCAATATATCCAAAGTGTGGTAACAACCATAAAAATTGTGATACTTCTCAATTTCTGTGCAATAACTGCGGGGGCAGACACATGACGCTTTCAAAAACCTGTCCAGCATTTATAAAAGAGAGGAGACTACGTGAAATAATGGCGGAACATAACTGTTCATATAAGCAGGCTATTAATCTTTATGTATCGGTTACATCAGAGTCTGAAACAATATATAATACAGCACCCGTTACACAAAAGACCCCAGTAGTCGAGCCCACGCAGATACAGTCAGACATTCATCAAGAATCTATAACATATGCAAAGGTAGTTAAAGAGAAAGGTAATAACTATCGGAAAAATAGAAAACAAACAAGGAAGGAAAAGAATAGCAATGAAGAAGAATACTTAGGCAACGTAATGGATACTAGTGAATGTGAAAGTTCTGGGAAGGAACAGAACAGATCAAAAGATAACAACGAGAACAACAAGGATTATAGCAAAGAAGAAAGACAAAAAAATGAAGAAAAAATTTCTTGGCACGTGTTATATAATAAATTGAAGGAGAAGATTACAGAGAAAAATATATCATGGGAAGAGAAAGTAAAAGGTTGTATAAGTATAATTTTTAAAGGATTACTATCAATTGTGGGAAAATATCTGTCTGACTTTTCATTTTTGGATATGTTAAACAAGTATGGATAGTTACGCCCCATGCATAACAGATGGACACCCTGCGCATTCCACTGCGGTAAATATACTTCAGTGGAATGCGCAAAGCCTTCGACCTAAATCCCTTGAATTTGAGACATTACTTTATCAAGAGAAAATTCACATCGCAATTATAAGCGAGACTTGGCTTTACCCAGACAGCAGTTTTCATATTACCGGATATAACATATTTAGATCAGATCGTAGTGACGGATATGGCGGAGTCGCAATACTTACTCACTGGTCAATAAAAGCACATCGAGTTGATACAAATATCTCCAACCGAGGAATAGAAATAGTACAAGTTTTAATTCAGAACTGTGAGCATATAGATAATGTCGTATCAATATATTGCCCTCCTTCTACTAGAACCACGGAGAACGATTGGAATCAAATCTTTTCTCAACTGGCACACAAAACCATTATTGCTGGAGATTTCAACGGTCACCATTCTAATTGGTCAACAAAGACAGATCCTAGAGGGGTGCAGATTTTTGACTCGGCTATGGATAACAATCTAATCTCGCTTAATGATGGTACTCACACACGCATAAAATTGGTTGATGGTGTGACACATAAAACATCTCCTGACTTAACATTGGTAACTACAGATATCGCACTAAATTTCAATTGGAAGGTGATAAATGAAACTTTAGGAAGTGACCATCTAGTAGTGAAGTTTAGTATCAACATTACTCCTTCCACATCATTTAAAAGTCGACGGAACTTTAGAAAGACCAACTGGGAGATGTATAGGCAGAAAATAGAAAACGCGTTATCGGACTACATATTTCCTTCGGACAATCAGAAAGCATACGACAGCTTTCTAGAACTCATAAATAGGGTTGCAGATGAAGTTACACCTACTATAAAAATCTACAAAAATCCGATAAAAGCGAATAAATTTACTCCGAAACCTTACTGGACGCAAGACTTGTCTAAATCAGTTGCTGTGCGTCGTCAGGCTCTCGCAAAATTTAGAAGAAACCCTTGCCCGGACAATTTGACGGTCTTGGAGAATAAGATTGCCGAGTCTCAGAGACTTATTCGTCGCAGTAGAGCTAAGTCGTTCCAAAACTTTTGTGATGGTATGAGCGGTGTTACGTCTTCAAGAGAGATGTGGCTTCGTATGAGATGGCTAAAGGGGTATAAATCAGATAGACCTACGATAGATACACATAAGGCTTCATTATTATTAAATAAATTAACTCCAGATTTTGTCCCACCTGATACGCCTAGGTTTACCTCTGTTAATCAGCAACTTGGCTCACTAATCTCAGTAGAGGAGTTGAATAATTGTACTAAGAAAGCAGATACAGCTCCCGGAGGGGACAATATTTCTTACTCCATGATCCATAATCTTCCTCATATAGGTAAAGTGGCCCTGGTATCCTTATACAATAGATTTTTATGTGATGGCTTTGTTCCGCAACAATGGAGGAATATAAATATAGTCCCTATACCAAAAACTAGTACATCCACAGCATCAGATTTTAGACCAATTGCCTTATTGTCTTGCGTTTGCAAAATATTTCATACAATTATCACTCGCAGGCTTGACTGGTTCATAGAGAAAAATAACTGCCTATCAAAAGAAACTGTAGGATTTAGGAGGTCTCGCTCGTGTTTCGATAATTTAACCAGACTAGTTAGCCGTATACAAATTGGATTTACTAAAGGGCAATCAACTGTAGGGTGTTTTGTAGACATTGATAATGCATACAATAATGTGAATGTAACAAAACTTGTGAACATTATGGATGAGCTTGGAGTGGGATCTGAACTATGTACATACATATGGCAATTCCTTCATAAACGTTGGCTTTCTATTGAAATAGGTGATGGTAAACATCTACGTAGATCTACAGGATTAGGCTTGGCACAGGGTGACCCTTTGTCCCCAATACTATTTAACATAGCCACAAACAAAATTTGTCGGGATATACAACAAGTATTTATATCGCAATATGCGGATGATTTTGTTGTATATAGTTATAACAAAAACATATCCTTGGCTGTAATTGATGTGCAAAGAGCTTTGAATATGCTATGTGATATGATTGAAGAGCTTGGTCTCAGTATCTCACATAGGAAGTCTAAAGTGTGTTTGTTTAGCAGAGGTAGATCAAGGCATAACATTAATATCAACGTTAACAACAGTACTATCCCACAAGTTGATACTGTTAAATACCTAGGTATGTGGCTAGACCGGAGTTTAAGATGGGGTAGACACATCAATGAAATTCGAGACAAAACTCTTAAATTTTTAAATGTTTTTAAAGTTCTTGCTGGGGCTAAGTGGGGGATACACCCGAAACACCTTAGACAATTGTATATTGCCATTATTCGCAGTAGGCTCGACTATTGTAGCTTTTTATACGATGTAAGCGTTAAAACTCATTTAAACAAACTTAACATTGTTCAGGACCAAGCAATGCGTGTCATCGGAGGTTTTGTGAAAAGTACCCCTATCCACGTGATGGAAAGTGAATTAGATCTGGTTCCGTTACATATCCGTAGAATGTACTTAGCAGGTAAATTTTTGTTAAAGTCAATGTCTCACAGTGATGATCCCAATATAAAAGTAATAGAACAACTGAGCGAGGTAACTCATTGCACATATTGGACTAGAAAAAAACTCCCTTTATTAGTTAAAATGCATCAAATTTACAAAGACCATTATATTTATTCTTCAAACAAATTGCAAATTCATAATTTGAATAGTTGGATAAGTAGTTTCAATTTGACGGACCACATTTATTTAAATATAGACGGAGTTAATTTTTCTAAAAAGAAGACTAAAACGACGGAGTTAAAAAGAAGATGTGATGACTTAATCTATAAAAAATATAATTCATATTATCAGCTCTTTACAGGTGGATCTAAAGATGCAACAGGATCAGGTGCAGCATTCTTTGACCCTCAGATAGGCGTACATGCAAAATTTAAGGCGGGGTCTGATATTACAATTATGCACACCGAACTTATAGCTATAGCTGAATCTCTTTCGTATGCTTTAACAGTTAATAGTAACAAATTTGTAATTCTTACCGCTCATTTACACGCGCGTGTCACGGACCGTCTCGTGGCGCGTCCGTAAGCCACGCCCCCTACGCGCGTGTGAACACCACGCGAGCGCTCGCGCGAGACCCTTTGGCGCGCGCATACAAAACCGCTCCCGACGCGAGCCCTGCGAGCGCGAGACGCGCCGCGGTCTGGACCGCGAGCGCCCTGTTCACACGCGCGCGTATGCGCGCGTCTCGCGGATTGTCTCGTGGCTCGCGCGCGCGTGTAAATGGGGTATTACAGATTCAAAAAGCGCACTGTTACATTTGGCTTCGTTAACCTCGAACTTTCGAGGTTTCCCGATAGCCTACAGCATATTAGATACCATCTGCAAATTTCAAAATTCTAACAAAAATATTGTGCTGCAATGGGTTCCTTCGCACATTGGTATTATAGGTAACGAGGAAGCTGACAAAACGGCAAAAGAAGCCATAAATGAGGGAATACCATATGTGTGTCCACCAGTATATAGCGAAATACTTTCAAAAGTAAAAGCACAATGTAGACGTAGCTGGAGGGAATACTTTGATGAACGCTCGTTAAATAAAGGTATATGGTATAAGACTATACAGTGTGAGCTTCCTCGCTATCCATGGTTTCAAAAAATAACTATGAAACGTAAACATATAGTGGCACTACTCAGGCTTCGCTCCGGACATATTCCATCAAACAAGTTCAAATTTATTATGAGACAAACAAATTCACCAAACTGTGCAGACTGCGGAGTAATTGAGGACGTCCAACATGTGTTGATGGAATGTGTTCGGAATGAAGAAATACGCCGTAATTTTAAATTTATAAACAACCAAGTGGGTATTTGTAACAGTGTCTTGGCCTCTCCTGGTTCAGAAGAGGCCAGGACACTGATCCAACTATATCTTTTGAGTATTTCTTAGATAAGATTAATAGTCTTACGAGGGTGACATAGTCAAATGTATGACTAAACCCTCTATAAATAAATTAAGAATAAAAAAAAAAAAAAAAAGAGGAAAGATTTGATTTTTTGTTTGCATTGAATAGGCTCCGAAACTACTGAACCGATTTAAAAAATTCTTTCACTGTTGGGAAGCTACACTATCCCCGAGTAACATAGGCTATATTATATTAAAAAAAAATAGGGATCCCTAATAAAACTCCAATAATGTAACCCAAGGTGTAAAAAAATAAGAAAACCGAAGCAAAGCGAGGGCGGTTACTCGTCAGTTATATTTTCACAATTCTTGTCAAGGATAAAATCTTGCACAATAATTTCATACAATAACAATAGAGATACGAAACATCTGGAGTCTTACTAAAGCAATAAAATATAACTAAAACCAATATACCTTTCAAAAGAATTGAACGTTGTTATTTTCTGAATACAATATACGTTGACATTACATTATTATGTAATAAAATATTACAACATTTTCCTGACATTATTATTTATTGTTTCAACATAATTTTTAGACGCCTCAGCTATTATTTTCCGTTTCGTGCCTTTACTTTAGGTGGTCTCTAACAAATAAATGTTAGGATCAATTATTATATGTCATTGTAACATAATAACATCTTTTCCTACCTCACTCGCTTATACTCCTCCATAATTATATCATTAACCTAATGCTAACCTAAACTCGCCTTAATCGCTATTCTTGCAATTTCCACGCCTTTACTACTCCTATCACAATTAAGATAAAGGGCGTTTTTGATCGCTCGGACGAGCCCAATCGTTATCGTGGCAAGCTCTTATTAAAATAGAGGATTTTATCTATCGTAAGCAATTTCTAAATTACATTTGGAAGCTCGAGGTCGTGGTTAATGGGGCGCGTTGAATCGTGTCTTTTTTAGGCTTTCTTTACTGGCCCTCGCTAAGGACCTGAAGATCTAATGGAGCATTTTATACGGAATGGATTGTGATTTGAACACCTCATAGCCCAATAGCGTGCCGTACGAGGACAATAAACATGTTAATAGTTCGAGCAGCAATCGTCAATGCAACATTGACAAATTTTGAAAAGTGGTACAAAAATAGGCATTTGTAAGGACTGCCGACAAAAGTGAAAACTCAAAACAATGGAAAACTGTGTTCTTTTTGGAACGAAGTTCCTTATCGCACGTTGCGAAAGGGGGCTAGGTGGAAAATTTTGTAACGAAAAGTTGTAACGACACTTTTTGCCGTCGTAGTTTTTTTTTTATATAGAAAGCAAGCCAGATATTTTCGTTTCTTGCAGTCAGTACTAGGATAGCAAAAACATGCAAGCGAGTGTGCCAAAATAAATCTGGGGTAGAAATTACTACTAGCAATTGCTACTAGGTGAACATAGCCGATGAGAAATTTAATACCTTAGATTTGTTTTGGCACACTTGCTGCATGTTTTTGCTATTTTAGTACTGACTGTAAAGAACTTCGTTCCATCCGGGTGTCCCTTGACACCTCTCAAGTTTTTTAAATTTGTAAATAAATTATAGTCTGAATTATCGAAAACACAGTTAAAACAATGCATACAGAAGATAAAATTATCAAGTAGTAAACATAACTTCACTTACTGCTACTCGTATTACCGCATGTCCAACGCTGCTATAGAAGTTTTGACTTCAAAGATTTGAATAACCGACAACGGAGTATACGAGGCACCTGATGGTAAATGGTCATCGTCGCCGTTAGACATTAGTAACACAAAAGGGATCATAGATTCGTTGTTGGGCAAGAAGAGAGAAGAAAGAAATTAAAGAAATAAAGAATAAGAAATTTCTTAAGAAAGGGAAACAAATAAATGTTTTTTACTACAAGTAAGTTAATGCTTCACCAAAATCACACAAGCTGGTAAGTGGAAATGTGGTTCATTGTGGTGAGCAGATTAACTTAGTAAGAGACTATTAACTCTTTTCTTGAAGACATCCACGTCATAGGCAGAAAGAAGTTCTTTTTTATTTAACAAAATGTGGGATGAATTTATTCTGCTTCAAAATTACAAAGCTAAAACCGAAATTCATTGGCCATGGATTTGTTAAGTGAAATAATAACATGAATTTTAGAAATTCAATTCCCAGTTTACATTTTATTCGGGGCAAGCCAATCACGAAACATATCAAAGCGCTGTTTCCAAGTTAGATAAATTTCGAATAACGTTATACCCAATTTTGCTCGTTAGTCTAACCCATATTATAATGTATTAAGACCGAAGTTACGTAAAGAGTTTAATGGAAGTTTTCCAATTTAAAATGCAAAAGCCTTTCCAGTCAGATTTTATTAGTTTGATCGCTCCACTTTTGGCCCAGATTTATTAAACTTTGAGATAGAAAGGGCGTGCTTAGAAAAATTAAACTTGGATTGAAACAACTGTAAGTACACAAGAAAACTCTATTTTTCTAGATTGTATTGAATTGCGTTTCTTCGTATTGTTATTATTAGTTCGGATATTATTAGTAAATCTTCAATTAACTAAGTAATTTTTATTTAATCATAAATCAATTGATTTGAGGTTTCACAGCATTCTGGATAATATATTTTTTTATTCATATCAAATTTCACCTATTTAAACCATTTTTACGCTAAATACTCATATACAGTATGATTTATTCTGTAGTTGTTAAGAGATTTCAGGAAAAAATGAGCTTAAAATAATGACTATGCAAAATTTTACATACAAATAAAAGTACTTCAGTTTCAATATTTAAGGGTAATTTCTGGGCAAAACATTGACTACGGAGAACGCTGAATACAGAGGCAGATCTGTTCTGATTTACTGACTGCTAACTCCTGGAGATATTCATCAGCAACATATATAATCTTATAATGAGAGACCACGCAAAAGATGCAGTAATGTCCAAGTATACCATTAACCTACTATTCAGCTGTTTTAGAGTACATCGGTCAAGGTTGGCCATTTGGCAGCCAGCCAGTACAGCATTCAAGATTGGAAGCCACGAGATTAAAGCCAACTAGTGAATGTAGCACGAAACGCTGCTACGTGACTAGTATTCGAAGAAAGTCGAAAAGTTAATCAATCGAAAGTAGAATTTTTCTTCTCGAACCTCCGTCATGATTACTGAATTATTAGTAGAAACCGGGCTATTCACTTGGCTTCGGGAAACGTTATCTTTTTGTGGGTAACGATCGGTACTAAACATGTAGCACATTTACTTTATTAGTAAATAAAATAGTTTTTGCTGCGCACACCAAATGATGACTTTTATAGGAACATTTGGGATACCTTGGGTTACATTATTGATATTTACGTAAAGATTTCTAATTAAAAAAAGTTCAGTCAATGTTACGCTGATAACGTAGCTTTCTGTAGGTGAAATAATTAAAATCGGTTAAGTAAGTAAGTTAGTTACATAACTTTTTTAATCGACAACAAAAAAAGAATTATATTTTTATCCAGATTCGTCCATGATTATCAAAATTCTGTTCTGATGATGGGATACATGAGTAATTGAGGGAATTTCTTATATTTCTTTAAGACTATTTTGTAAAAGTAAACACTTTTATAAAAGTCGATAAATCATATTTAGTCATAGATATTATAAACTGTATAATATGAATTGAGACTATTAATTTTGTAAGTGACTAAACAGAAACATTATCTATTCTAATAAATAAATTCTAAAATAAATAGACATTGAAACTTACTTCGGCGACACGTCACACCCAACCTATCTTATCTATTAAACTTATGGCTTCAATTTTAATAACCTACACCTTTCAACGTGACTAATGAATGAAAATGGTTTAGTCTGTTTCCAGTTTGAAATCGTAATTAGTGCGCCCAATTAGGTTAATTAAGTTAGAAGACAAAGCCGGCTTCCATCGTCATTATAGGAGCTCTGCAGGAATATAATTTTTATTGCCAATCCTATCACGGTTCATTTGTTGCTACGACTCCGTCACTATGAACAATTTTGAAGGTATTTTTCTTTTGGGTCATTAAGAAAATCAAATGAGGGTATTTTTAACTTTGAATTATGACAGGCCTTGAGTTAATTAGTTTAAGAGTTTGAATTTTTCAGACAGAATATTCAATGATATTTAAAAATATTATACCCTTACGGACGTTATACCAAATCAACCAAAAAATCTGTTCCGGAAAGAGCTACAACACACATACGTTTATCTTTTGTTTCACTGCAGCAATCACATTGGTATAATACACGAAGACATTTTAACGCTTGTATGTTAAATGTCAAGCACTTCTGACAACAATAAAAGCGTGCGTATCGTCTTGTATTGACAGAGCAACTACGAGCAGAACGGTCAATTGCCTGTTCTTACGCTCTTCATCGTCGGTGCGCTAGTGACATAATTATCTACCCCTTTTTACATAATAATATCATTGAGAATATTACGTTAAATGACGGATAAATCAAGTTCCGGTTGTAAAGGTTTATATTATGTATTGTTTAGTCCACTCAACTTCTCTCTCCGCTCAATGTAACATATAGAGCTAGCCCACAAACTAATTTAGTAGTTTACTCTTCTTAATCAGTAGGGTTCAGCAACTTTCTAATAATGTTATTGATGTCAGTGAAAATGATAAAACCACCTTCCATCAGGTCTCGTTTGCTTTTGGAATGGGACTTTTGGTGAATGGATACTTTTCCGCATTGGACCTTTTGCAAATGCGGAGGCTTTTGCAAAGGTTCCATTTGGAACATTTTGCGACTAAACTAATGTTTAGTATAGTTAAGCGGTTGTTTACATTAAAACACACAAAAACAATCTTTCAAGGTTTTCATTATCTCTTGATGTATAGAGTCGTTAAAGAAAGTTATAATATTACAACAAATATAATGGAGCGAAACCTATACGCCTGAACCGTACAGTAACGCAATCTCATCCTGTAAGTATTTCGGATTTATCTGTTATCTTAAGATAAGCAACAAGCGAGGGCACGCGACGGTGCGTGCCGCTCGCAATCTGCGAGTTTTTGGACGCGAGCTCGCGAGTTTTACGACGTCACGGAAGTTTGCTTCTTACTCGCGCTTTGGAAGTTTAAGGAAGTTTACTGATTTACGAGTGATTCCTGTTACCTATCTTTTACTGCGAATGACAAGTTTTTTCTTTGCATATAGCTATTTAATCTGTTTGATGTTATTTGAAGAAAAACAAAGAAAGAACTGGCTCTCAAGCCCCCAGCCGGAACATGACGAGTCGTTTGGCGGCTGACTCATACTCAAGGGTGGTAGCTATCCAGGTGATAGCAAATCCCATGGAGAAATAATAATACCTAACAAGAAAAACTAAAATTTCGAGAAAATTATAAATTCGAAATTTATGTTTAGCTCTTATTCAAATCTTTGCAAATATATTGACCAAAAATTTTTTGAGGCAGATTTTTTTAAAATATGTACGTAAAAGTATCCCTAACTAAATGTTACGGAACACTACCAAGAAAACAAACTACAAATGGGTTGGCACAAAGTTATGAAAAACCCTAGTACAGACATTCAAAGTAATTGTTTCAAAGAAA
Organism: Thymelicus acteon; assembly: GCA_951805285.1. Lineage (NCBI taxonomy): Eukaryota > Metazoa > Arthropoda > Insecta > Lepidoptera > Hesperiidae > Thymelicus > Thymelicus acteon. The sequence goes on from OX638217.1 coordinate 19,939,474, forward strand.
GAATCCTCAGAAAGAAAGAAATCCTATAGGCTAGAACTAAGCAATTCATTAAGCAAATGGAACAAAGTACTCGTAATTCAAAGTTACAAAGTAATTGAGATACAAGTCCACACAATCACGACAGATAAACACAAGAAACAAACCGTGGATCACGCCACTGTGCGTGCTGCCTGCTATTTGCCGGCGAGAAGGCACTTGGCACGCGATTTTTGGACAAACCGCTCTCGCTAATGAAACAGCCTGGTTTATCAGTAAAACACCGTGAGTAGGCAATGATTATGATTACGAGTATTTATGGCTTTATTTTACGGATGCCTGAGCAGTTCTGAAGTATTAGATAAATGGGAACCTACTGGATTCTTATCAAAAGTCGACAATAGACTAATAAACCCGCCCTCGCATTGCTTTGAATTCCCCGTACCCTGAAGCAATTTGTTTTTGGCTTATTGGTGGAAGAGTTACCTCCGACAATCCTCCTTGATTATGAAGCGAGACCTATGCCCTACAGTGAACCCTTAATGTGTTTACCCCAAACCACTGAAATATTTAACTATTTTATTTTTATACTGCGAACCTACGTGGAAAGGTCAAAAAAATTACATCGCCCGACGGAGGCAGAAGTCGATAATGGAAAATCCGGTGACATAATCAAATAAATAATTCCCGCCTCAGAGGCTGGAAATGTCAACAATGTTTTCAAATAATGTGTGCTGATGTGGAATCTGTTATTTTACGGACTTAAAACATCTATCATTACAGAACAAATTTCTTACTTTTACTATACACTTTTAGATGTAGACAAATTGTTATATTGTGAAAATTGAGCAACAAGACGAAAGCGACACTTAAATTTATTTTTTAAACATTTTCAACAACATCTTTTATAATTTCAGAACAGTAGTCAGCCTTTGTCCACCTCTTTATGTTATAACTCTTTGTTTTTTACATTCGTTCTTTGTTTCCCGCTCATTCATTCTTCGCTGGAGTATTATTTAAGGAACCTTCTAAATCGCGCCTTTCACTTCTGAAGAGACTGTCCGAATGATCTCGAAGAACAATTCTTTTTGGAAATAATGCAGCAGCGAGCTTTTGTCCTTCAGAGCGAAATGTTGACTCAATGCGCTGGATTTTCGGGTGATATTCTCCAAAAAACTGATAGAAATTTAAGTCACCGATGCAAGAAAAAAAAACAAGTTAAGGATCCACGTTTTCCTTTATAAATATTTCCGCATAAATATACCAGACATAATTTCCAATACACAATATTATTAAGTTACTACTGAACTCGTGTAACAACCCACACCTTTATCCACCACGACCAAACATTTTAGCAGTGTCCGAAATATACTTGATTTTATAAAAGTGGACATTTTTTCGTCCTCCAATTTGTTTTACACCGCAATCCGTTGTTATTGCGTCCGAAGTTGCCGCTTCACACTCCACGGAGTGCGTTGTTTTATTGCAACGCGCGCCGCGTATTGTGTGACAACTTCTTTCTTTTTTTTTATTTACTGCACTTTCAGTTCTATGTTCACTGTTATTTGAATGTACATGAAATTGAGACATTTTCGGGTATGTGCAATGCAATCTTAAAATTTCTGAAGATTTAAATTATGGCATATGAAATATTGTAACTTTTTTAGTATTAAATTGTTGTATTGTCATATTATAAACAGCCGATGATATAATATACCAAAGTAAGAATAGCCCATTTAGACAAATTTTGATTATATCTAATTATAAATATTTTAATGAATAATAGTTATTACTGTTGTTATTACAATATAATCACAATGTGTTTGTAACAAAATATTTAATATTATTTATGTGACAGTGCCATGGACAACACACAGAGGCAAGAACACACACGCAGACCGAGAACAGAAATTCAAACTCATCATTCAATCAGTCTCGTTGGGAATCGAACCCAGGACCCTTGGCGCAGCGATCCGGCATGATAACCATCGTACCACACAGGTCGAATATTAATTTGACATTGATACCTCCGAATTCTGTGTTACGAATTACAAACATAACGCATAACGTAACGGTGAAAGTTTGAATAAACTCCTCATAAAATGTCATAACGCGGGCTTAAATCGTTGTGCCTCTCTAATGCAGCGGCTGAGGGCCAGCCTGAACGGCATTCTGAGTGCGTTGGCGGAAAGGTGGGACTCGCCAACGTTGTACCACTGGATACGGCGTCACACCAATATTTAATTGTATTCAATGTCTTGTGTTTTTGTGTATGTATTTTCTGTTGTGAATGTTTTGTAACTGTTTCTGTGTTCTCTGTTATATTGTCTTGTGTTTTGTGTATGTAATTTGTGATACGAATGATTTGTAACTGTTTCTGTTTTTTCTGTGTTATGTTGTGAATGTTTTTGTAACTGTTTCTGTGTTCTGTGTATTTTATGTTACTAACAATAGTTTATAAGAATTTTGTATTTACTAACATCATATGGACTTTGTCCGAAATAAAGATTTATTATTATTATTATTATTATTAAATATAAAAATTTAATCTAAAGGAGTTACAACTCCGAAACAGTTTGTGACTTAAGAGCAAATAAATATTATATAATTATGTTTATTATTTATACCTAGCTAATTTTAAGATTATTTTTAACCCGTATGTTCTTTTATTGACTTCTAGATTTTCGCAGTGACTACAAAATCCCAATCAATGATCGAGTCGGTTTTAAGTTTTCAATAAATGTATGTTCAAGTAATATACGGAATCCTCGAAGTAAAATAATATTCGATCTATCGAGCATGTGTCAATTCGAATATTTCATAGCAGGTCAACCCGGTTACTCATTCGGGCGGACTGTGAGTTTCAAAATTCGGCAACATGTCAGGTTAGAGCGGCTATGCAAACCGTGGAATCGAATGGCTGTTTGAAATCCAATTTCCGTTGCTGCGTAATAGCATTTCAAAATATATAACTTTATGTAAATTAAATAGTTATCTACGTGGAGTGTAAGTTTGAATAATGTAGTGGGGTAAATACTATTTTAGATGGTCAAAAACTGCTTGCAACTTATGATAAGCTTATTGTAATTTCTTGCACATCATGGGCAACGATGAAAAATAATCTAGGTAATTAAATACATAAATCTAATTTCTGTCTTTTAAAAGTGTTGTATTTTATTCATTCAACATAAGGAATATAACATAACTAAAAATGCAATGGATTTAAATTAATAATTTAAATCATTTACACTGGATCCCTTATCAAATACAACGCCACATAATAACGTTTCACAATCGTATGGTGTTTTGAACATATTATACAAATATAGAATATAAAGTCATCATAAAATTCTGCCCCGCTAGAAATCGAACCCAGGACCCTTCAAACGGGGATTTAGCATAGTTTACAAAGCGCCACAAGTCGTCAAAAACAGCTCTGTAAATTCCACCAGTTTTACAAAAACAAAACCAAAAGATTTACATGACTGAAAGCCATCTTCTCTACACAGCTTTGAAAACTCTAGCTTTCCTAAAGCAATGGAAGCAAAAAGCGTGGCACGATTTCGTCCATCGAGTACGATGCCAGTGAAACAGAATTTTGTGACCGCACTCTGTGTCAAATTAAAACGGAATAACTTCAGTCTTTACAATGTAAAGGCGTCAATCATTCACGTATACTTTTCAAATGAAATGTCACCTGAAAAGCATACGTGAGTGATTGGCGCCGTAAATATATTTTTATGTGGTGCTATTACAGCCTATAGTAATATCTGTTTTTCGTATAGAGATTTGTATTGGAATCCCACGTGGGTCTGATTTTTACAGTTCTGAAGTAAAACTCTTATATGTCTGTCCGTCCGTCCGTCCGTCCGTCCGTCCGTCCGTCCGTCCGTCCGTCTAGACTGTCCAAGGCGTAGCCCCGAGACCCTTAGTGCTAGAATTTCGTATTGGGGATTTGTATTGGAATCCCACGTGGGTCTGATTTTTATAGTTCCGAAGTTCAACTCTTATATGTATGTCTGTTCGTCCATCCGTCCGTCCGTCCGTCTGTCCAAGACGTAGCCCCGAGACCCTTAGTGCTAGAAAGCTGTAATTTGGGACGAATATGTATATTTATTAAAACTCCAAAATCGTAGAACAAAATATTGAAAAATATATTTTTTTAAGGTACCTCCCCTACAGCTAACGTGAGGAAGAAATTTTTGTAATTTTTGTAATCTATACAACTATACAAATAAATAAAATTGGAGTGTTTGTTTGTAATAGTAAAATAATCGTTTTTTACTAAGTGCGTTTCAATGTATACTTGGTACATATACCAAAACAACATTTTTTTACAATTTTTGTCTGTCTGTTTGTTCCGGCTAATTTCAAAAATAACTGGACCGATTTTGACGGGACTTTAACTGGCAGATAGCTAATGTAACAAGGAGTAATTTACGTTACTTTTGCTTTAGAAAAAAAAGTTTGTTAAGGGATACGAAGTTCGCCGGGTCAGCTGGTATAATAATATATTCCACAACCAATTAAACTAAATACGAGTAGAATCACGTTTCAGTCAGCCATTTCACAGGATCATTCCGCGGATTTTTGTTCGCTCAGCCGTACTCATATACCTCGTAGATTAAAAAATGCATTTGAATATAAAATTACCTACTGAGTGATGTGATTGTACGAGTACGATTCATAGCAGTGATAAGAAGAACTTTACTTGCTCCAAACAACAGTGTCAACCATAAATTATTTAACGTCTAATTGTTTTAACGTCGATGCAAACATTTTCTCTTTAATATCCCCAACAAACGGGCAGACAAACACTAATAGACTAGTAAACTACCTAATAGTAATGACGTCACACCGGAGGCATCACGGACGAGCCGCAGGAGGAGAAAGAAGCACGAAATTTTATTTATTTTTATTGGAATTTAACTCCTTTAGAATCGATTTTCATATTTAAGCCCGCGGTATGTTGTGCGTTATATTTGTAATTCGTAACACAGAATCTAGATGGTGTTGTAACTGATCTGTAACAACGCCAAAATGGAATAATAATCTTTTTACATCCTATTCTGATGATGTGAAACATCATTATCATCATCATCATCATTATCATCATCGTCGTCGTAGTAACGTAGATAATAATATAATAGTATATATGTTACCGGATATCTGTATAATGCAGGTATTCAACACAATTCCTAGGAAATGTGTATAATACCTGGGTCGTTTTGGCAATGTATTAAATTATATGAATATTATTCACCATTAAATAGTTTGCCTAGGTAATGTATACGTTTCCCAACTACTGTACAGAATACCTGCAGGTCCACCGGCAATGAATAAAGTTAGATTTGGGTATGTGTAGTCAACTTGGATGGAGGTTAGAATTAAGAATTTACTTAAAAACACACTCAAAACAAATTGTAACCTGCATGAATAGATATTTTTTTATACATTTTAAATTAATGCTTGACCAAAATCACACTTGATGGTAAGGAGAGATGCAGTCTAATGGCTCCTACACTACACTGCTCGCCTACGCAGTTTCGGATTTTTCAAAATTGGTGACAGAACCGACTTAGCCAACCCCGACCTCACGTGGTACTAGTCTGCCCTACCCCTAGAGTGAATGTAAACCCCGGAGGCGCGACCAAAAAGCCGAAGCTGCGTAGGCGAGCATAGAGTGCCTGCAGTTTGTTACGCAAGGGCGGAGGGGCTGCACTTCCCGCAGCGCCGCAGACGTTTGGAAGCCTTTTTGTGTATCAAAAACCCCTAAATTCTCCCTAAAAGTGTATAAATAACAAGAACCGCAAATTTACAAACCTAGGTTTATAAACAATATACAACTAAATGAATAAAGTATTAACTGAAACATTCGCTACTTGAAAGTTGGCCTTTTGAAAAGTGTCATTATAAAAGGCAGACCAAACGTACAGTTGGCAACTGTTAGGTTGGGAAATAAAAAAAAATGTGATAAGTTGGCAAATGATTATTCGGCGAAATAAAATTCTGCGAAACGTTAGTTGGCAAGTGATAATCGGCCAAACAATTTTCGGCGAAAAGGCAGAGAACCGTCTTTTACACGCATTACTTTTATAGAATGCCTGGGCTAAGTATGAAATAAATAATATTCAAACCGTTACCTGAACGTTTTAGATATTCTATACATTGCCTAGGTATTGTATAGAATGCTGAATTATACAGATATCCGGTAACATATACATATATAGTAACAACGCCATCGAATGATAGTAAAAATAATACGATTTCACGTTAATTTTATTATTATTTTCAACACTGCAACCGGAATCGGTTAACACGTATTTGTTTTTTTTTATTATTTGTTAGTAAAAGAGGGATAGATACTAGCTAGGGAGTAATAAAAAAGGTTTCATTATATGATTTTAATATGAAAAAGCTTTCGCGAACAATAACTGATAAAAATGTATTGTAATCGCCTACATTTTAGATTCTGAACTATAAAATAAATGAGGTAGATCGGTGATAAGCGCACAGGAACGACTGGATTAATTAAGATTCTAGAATAATTATTTCACAGCCAACGAACCTACTATAATCTTCCAGGTTCCTAGATGTGATTCTTAATGTCTTATCTCAGTCGAAGTTGGGAGATTAAAATATAATTTATACTTCGACATTAACAAATCGATGGGTTCTACGTATATGAGCCAAACAGGCAAAGTTTCATTCACTTCGGTTTTACCAATTTAAAATTATACCAATTTTAAACTTTCGGAGCCTCTCCTGTTTTTTTTATTTTTACCCTTAAACGTAAGACCCATCGAAATATTGCTTTCTTACGAATTTTATAGATGTGAAATTTTTCAATTTTTTTTCAATTCCATTTTACAATTACATCGATACATACAAATTATCCCAAAATCGTAGGCAAAGACGCGGGCAAGGCTCTACTAATCTATAATGTGTGTAATGTATAGACTTACAAAGTTATTACATATGTATGTACATATTACGAAACTATGGCTTAAGGCATTAGTTACTCCCATTCCAAAAACGTCTAACCCCTGTGGATTAAAGGAGTATAGGCCTATTACAATTTTGCCCTTCCTATCTAAAATATTAGAGGCAATTGTGCACAAACAACTATCTGCATATATTTTCTCACACGACCTCCTGAGCCCACTTCAGTCCGGATTCAGACAAGGACATAGCACAACCACTGCTCTTCTGAAGTTAACTGATGACATCCGCGATGGCATGGAGAATAGAATGGTCACCATTTTGGTACTGATCGATTTTTCTAATGCGTTTAACATGGTCGATCATGATATTCTCCTTGCCATTCTTACCCAGTTTCATCTCTCGTCCACAGTCTTGGCATGGTTCTCTTCATATTTGCGAGGCCGTCAACAGGCCGTCAAGGTTGAGGGTACAGTCTCTGATTGGTGCGAACTTATCTCTGGCGTGCCTCAAGGTGGTATTCTCTCTCCTCTGCTCTTTTCAATTTTTATAAACACCCTCACACCGCTCCTTGGTTGTTCTTACCATCTTTATGCGGACGACCTGCAAATTTATACCGCAACTGATGTACTTGATGTCGACAGCGCCATTCAGAAGGTTAATTCTGATTTAAATAAGGTCAGCTGTACGGTGCAACCGTGCATCTGCTGTGGTCAGCATTTACTTGAGCGCGTGCGACACAATTTAATTACAATTATTATGTATTTTAGTTAGTTCGCAATCAGCCATCAAGGGTCGCGCGTGCTCATCTTTTATCACGTTATCGTCATCAAATTTCATTAAATTTCATATACATTTAAAATCCGATTTACAGTAATACAGTTCACTATTATACAAAAAGTCTTATCATTTTACTTCTACTAATATACATAGCTAACAAGAGCTCGTACATTAGTATATGGTCCTTCGAAAAAGGGGCTTACGTGTCGTAATAACCGCGTGTAGTGGAAAAGTACCGCGTGAGCTGAACTAGTGTATATCAAGTGTGTGGTAACATCAAGGTTATCAAGGACAGACTTTCAAAAAATATCAGGATTGCAGTGATAATATCAGGATTGCAGTGAGGATTCTGGATCGTCGCCGCGTTGGGTGCAAGCAGGGAGCACGTCAGGAGCAGTAAAGATCCAGTTATCAAGTAAGATCGTTACATTTTAAATACCTTTTGCAAATATGGAAGATATTTACAAAACTCAGGTAGAGCTACATGTGGCTATGTCCAAAATAGTCTCTAATATTAAAAAAGAGTCCAAAGATCGTAAATCTGCGGATTATCTTAAGAGGCGATTGGAAACGTTAGATGCTTATTGGGCGAAGTATCAATATAACCATGATCTCCTTAATTTGGAAGGAAACAAGACCCATCCGTATTTCACTAACAATGAGTATGAGCAGGTATTGGATGTTTATAGAACAACAAAGTTATACATTCTTGAGCAACAGCAAGCTTTTATAGAAAGGAAAGCAGAAGAACCTACTGGTAACCCTCAACAGGGAGAGATGAGTAGTCAGTCGGAACAATCAGGGCAGTTCCAGGACTATGAGAACGCACGTCAAGCAACATCCGTCAAGCAAATTTCCAGAGGGTCATGTAGTAAGCTGGATGAGATGCTGAAGCGTCAATCAAGTAACTTCAGAGCTTTTCTTCGAACAGTATCAGGTATCAATTTAAATGTAATTACTCAAAAATGGGAGTTAGAAGATGCGCTACGTAGTTTGCAATCTCGGTGGTCAATAATAGATACTCTGCATTGGGAACTGGATAGCGAGTTACAAGGGATGGATGAAGAATATGAAAAAGCTTACACAAATCATGAAAGTACTTACAATGACTTGAAGAAAGAAATCAATTGCAAGTTGTGGTCGGTCTCGCACAAGGAGCACTGGACACCAAAAATGGAAATTCCCAATTTTAGTGGAAGCTACCAGAGTTGGGTATCATTCAAAGATCTGTTTACAGAGGCCATTCATAATAATATTTCGATCTCAAATGCACAAAAAATGCAATTTTTGAAAGGCAAATTGAGAGGAGAAGCTGAGCGTTTAATACAACATTTGCCTATTAGCACTGAAAATTATCCTATCGCTTGGGAAATTCTAAACAATCGTTATAACAACATAAGGTTAATATTTTCAACACATGCAAATAACTTGTTAAACCTGCCAGCTACTCAACAAGCGTCCGTCAGTCATATCAAGAGGATACATGACACTACTCAAGAGTGTCTCAACGCGATTAAAAACCTAGGAGTGAACATAAGTGGCTGGGATCCGTTAATCGTTCATATTTTATTACAAAAACTGGACACGGAAACTCATAACGGTTATTTAGACTCTCTAAAGAGCCCGCGTGATTTACCAAACCTACAGGACTTTTTAAAATTTTTAGAAAACAGATTTACAACGTTAGAATCATCCCGGAAAAAACAAGACAACTTTAAACCATCTCATAATTCTCAAAAACATATTTCTAATTACAAACCTTTTAAGTCAAATCATTATAATACTAAACAATTAGTACCTACGTTTAAAGGAGGTCAATCAACTTCTTACAATAATAATTCTGCAAAGTTAACATGTCCATTGTGCAAGGAAATGCATGGAATTTATTTTTGTAATAAATTTTTAAACATGACACCACAAGACAAACGTACAACTCTAACAAGATTTCGTTTATGCCAAAATTGTCTTTATTCGCATGGCGACAAGGCCTGTACATCAGAAAAAAGATGCCGTGAGTGCAACGGTAAACATAATACGCTTGTTCATGAAGCATTTTCAAATAATTCAGCAGTAAATATAACAATTGCGGACAAAGATCAAGCATCTAATGATAGTTCAGTAATGCAACAAGGCACTAACATGAATGAAATATTACTAGCTACGGCGGTGATAAAGGTCCAAGCAGGGGACGGAACTTTACATAAGATGCGAGCACTCATAGACCAAGGCTCTCAAATTTCCCTCATATCCGAGAATGCGACACAACTCTTAGCATTGCCAAGAAAACGGTGTAAGGGAATAATATCAGGAGTTGGGGCCAAAGAAAGTAGTTGTAAAGGTGTCACAGAGATAACATGCAATTCGTTATATGGAAATTTTTCCTTCAAGACTGAAGCATTCATCATGAACACGCTCATCAAGAATCTACCCAGTTACACGTTTAACAAGCCTACATGGTCTCATCTGGACGGTATACAACTTTCAGACCCCGACTTTAATGTTAGCCGGCCTATCGATATATTGTTCGGAGCAGATGTGTATTCAAATATTATACTGGATGGGATTAGTCGATCAGATCAAGCCGGCCTACCTATAGCACAACAAACTCGCTTAGGTTGGATCCTTTGTGGTAATATGCAAACATGGCAATGTAATGTTGTACTTTCTCCAATCGACGAAATAAGAAAATTCTGGGAGATAGAAGATATTTCGATCGGACAATCATCTAATTTATCAGAGGAGGATACTAAATGCTTAAAATATTACAAGTCTATCATCGTAAGCGCCGGGGCCTTATCGACGGTGTCGGGTATCTGGCCAACAGCCTGTTCGGAGTACTGGACGAGAGATTCGCTGAACAGTATAAACACGATATACTATTGATTCACGACAACGAGAATCATTTGGCGGCACTTGTAAGAAATCAAACGTCTATATTAGAGGCTGAATATAACATTTTAAAAAGGAGTGAGGAGTCGCTTAATAAACAACATAAAATGTTGAACTACTTAACACAGCAATTTGAACATTTCCGGAATGTGTTGAAAACGGAACAAGAGAAAAACCTTATGAATAACGATTTTATACTAGGTGCTATTGCGGCAAACAACATGCTGAGACAGTTATCTAGTGTGCAGGAAAAGTTATTGGATACTTTAACAGATATATACCAAGGCAATCTTAATTTTCATTTAATTTCTCCTGAACAACTTAAAGAAACATTAAATAGCATATCAAGTCATCTTACAAAGGATTTAACACTACCTATTAATAACTTACAGAATGAATTTAGAAACATCTACAATATATTAAAAATCAAAGCAAGGATGTCAAAAGATTATTTATTATTTGAGCTACGGCTACCTCTTGTGACCCGGGACCCATATGAAATCACGAAAATACTATCAATTCCGCATGCTATTGGTAATAATGTTATGGCTCGAATTGTACCTGTAGCAGATTACGTGGCTATTAATTTAAGAAATGAACAATATCTAACAATGTCGGATCAAAATGTCAAGTCATGTCAACACGATGGAGGTAGTGGATACCTGTACTGCTACTCAAAGGGACCAGTTTATCATCTCAAGAACTATGAAAATTTATGTAACATAGACCAAAGTACGAGGAAGTGTCAAATCAGTTATACTACATGCACCAATGAATGGACAGAAATGAGCAAAATAAACACTTATGTATACTTTTGTTGTGGGATATGTCCTGTAAGAATATTATGTGAAGACCACGCGATGGTTAGGCATATCAAGAAGGCAGGAATATTAAATATTGATCAAGGATGTTTAGTTAAAACCGAAAATTTCACGATTTACGCACATAATAAGGGTTCCAGTAACATAAATATTATAAATAAATTCTACATGCCAGAAACAGAACCGATCAATCACATCATAAATATAAGCATTCCAACTCCTCTATCACTAAATTACTCATTGAACTCAAGTGAAATACAATTGCAGAAGATCAAGGAACAGATAAATAAGCTCAAATCAGATGAGAGTCTCTATCAGCGCATATCATATCACGATGTTCACCATTATACTGCTATCTATGTGATCATGGGAATTGTATTGGTTGTTGGAGTGGCTGTCGTTGCGAGGAAGGTCCGTAGCAAGCAATGGACGCTGTGCCCGGGGGCGGTGGCCAGGGTCGAACAAGCGATCCCGGAACCCACGGTCTCCTTCAGGTCTGCAGTGGCGAGTCCATCGGGTCAACGATCGAAGCATAGTGTTAACAGTGTTGGTGACATTGATTAATTCAATAGTGAATGTGTTAGTGAAGTGCGGTGTCAAAGTGAATACAGTGTTCCTCAAATTCCCCAAGTGCATAAAGTGAACAAGTGTACAACACCTATGCCTAGGAAGATAAATTTCACTTAGGGACTTAAACTGTTTAGAATAAGGACCTAATGGAATCACCTTGTAAAATCAGCACTCATAACAATGCACTTCATGCACATCACTTCACCCTTCATCTTCTGCCCTTGGGAGCATGTACGGTGCAACCGTGCATCTGCTGTGGTCAGCATTTACTTGAGCGCGTGCGACACAATTTAATTACAATTATTATGTATTTTAGTTAGTTCGCAATCAGCCATCAAGGGTCGCGCGTGCTCATCTTTTATCACGTTATCGTCATCAAATTTCATTAAATTTCATATACATTTAAAATCCGATTTACAGTAATACAGTTCACTATTATACAAAAAGTCTTATCATTTTACTTCTACTAATATACATAGCTAACAAGAGCTCGTACATCAGCAATTGGTCGCTGAATTTTGGCATCAAAGTAAATCCTACAAAATGTCAAGCCATTATCGTGGGTAGTCCCCGTCAGCTGGCTAAGGTTGATCTTAACCAGGTTGCGCCTGTCATGTTTGAGGCTTCGAGAATCCCCTTCAGTGCCAGCGTCAAAGACCTTGGTATTCATATCGACAGTTCCTTAAGTTGGAATACACAGGTGAGCGAAATCTGTCGAAGCGTCACAGCCTCTTTGACTTTCCTCAACCGGTTCAGAAATTTTCTTCCTATCGAGACCAAGATTTACTTAGTGCAGGCATTAATTTTTCCCATAATTGATTATGGCGATGTCTGTTGTTTAGACCTTAGTGAGGCTCTCCTTGACAAATTGGATCGACTCATAAATAACGCCGTTCGCTTTGTTTTCTGTCTTCGTAGATTTGACCATATTTCCTCATACCGCTCAAAGCTTAAATGGCTTCCGATTTAATTAGGCTGCTGTGCTCTTTATTTTCTATTCTTTTTGACTCCCACTCTCCAGACTACTTAAAATCTAAATTTCAATATCTGCACTTTACCCATGATCGACAGCTCCGCTCTGCTGAGTCTTATATTTTGTCTATCCCATTGCATCGATCTGGGTTTGTGTCAGACTCCTTCGCGGTTCAGGCAGCCCGGTTATGGAATGCTCTTCCTGATGAACTTAGAAGACCTGGAGCTAAGCTTATCGTTAAGAAAAAACTACAAGCTTTCTTGACTAATCGTCTACTGTAATTTACATAACATCTCAGACGTAATATATATTTGGGATATATTTATATGCATAATGTATTATATATAATTATATATATATTTATTTATATGTATGTAGTGTATTTGTATACGTTATTATGTATTTTATGGATTATGTGTCATGAATTTTTATGTATTTGTGTGCACATCTATTGTATTTGAATACTATTTATACTTTTTTTTTTGTTATTTTATGTTTCTAAATTGCCAACAGTAGTTAATACCGCTCTTCGTGCATATCTGTTTGGCCTAATGGTTAGCTGGTAGATAATGCTTTTAAGCGTTAAGCTCACCAATTGTACCGTGATTTTGTGGTCAATAAAGTTTAAATAAATAAATAAATAAATATTAATACAGAAGGTAGGTACAACATTCACCCTTTATCATTCACTTACTCATTCACTCGCTCATCATTCACCCCACATTATTCACGTCTATTTACCTCACAAAAATAAAGATAAATGTATGTCGCTTAGCAAGCCTTCAGCGCTGACGTCCTCTGACAGCTCCACAAAGTTGTTTTAAACTTCCCCTTCGTTTCGCGGAAGACTAATTTCACATTATAGATGTGTGAGGGCAGCACTGAGACTTGAAGCTATAAATTCGAAACTGTAATGCGTTTTACTTGAGAAGGTTGATAATTTACGCAGTTTCAGGAGTTATGGTTTTCGAAAAATATACTTTTAAATACAATAAAACAATGTTTTTAGTAAAGTAAAATCTTTAGGCGTAGGTACTTTACATTTTTTCTGGCGAGGCCGCGGTAGGGAAACTCCGTTCCTGACTGACGTATGAGTTTTATATGCACAGCATGTAGTTCTTAACGACAGAAATAGATGTCACTTAATTGACATGATGACATTTAATACAAGCTGGCTTGTTAACAAAGTACGCTAACAGATGTTACCACCATGCAAGAAATTATCTTTCATAGCAAATCATTATTAGGTATACTTAAATGTATAATTTTCATCGAACTATACATTAAAAATAATATTAATAACATGTATATTATAACACAGTGACCTAAACTCGCTTAGATCACGCTTTTCTGTGTGAAAAAGCGCTTTTGTAAAGATGCCCTCGCGCGCAAAAGCACCCATTCATTGATAGCTGACAACGCTCCAACTTTCAACGTACAAGGTATTCTGTTCAACTCCATTTATTCATCCATTTACCTTATTTAGTATACATTTGTAAATGACGCATTTACCATCATACTATTATTATTTAGCGTCATTAGAAAATCATAGATATTTTCGCTTGCAAAATAACACTAAAGTGTGATAATAAGTACGTATATATACGGTGTTATAATTTATAATGTACAAGCAACTCGCCCTCGATGTTCATGTTTTAACTTAAACGAAACTTTAACTGGAACTACTGGAAGAAGGACTTAAGAGTTCGAGTAGCTTCTACTACAATACTTAGGCTAAAAATACTGACCATGCCTTCCATACCGTCCCTTAGTGTTTACCAAAGATACCGTCTGTTTCATTGTAATAACCTACTTTTTATCATTAATTTTTATTTTATATGTTATATATTTTTATTTAATTTTTATTGTATCGCGTCTCTAGCATATCGAATACATAGAATATGGAAAACGCAATAAACTGCAAGAGTGCGGGCCCCTATGTTCATTTTCAAAGTAGACGATCGAGAGCACACTATAGTGACTATTAATAGTATAGACGAATCACTAATCCATTGGACAAAGACATTTAAAGTGTCAAAGTTTATGACGAAAAATAAATAAACCGATTCTGATGTGTATTGGATGTGTATCATTAACCGACTTTAAAAAAGGAGAAGGTATTCGATTCAAACCGATTTTGATGATTATTTTTTTAATCGAAAGCTGGTGCTTGTCATGTGGTCCCACTTAAATTTGAGCGAGATTTGACGAGTAGTTTTTGAGCTATCCCTAATTTTGAAGTCAGTTATTTTTTAGGCACCACTACTATCTACAACTAAAAGTACTACTACTAATAGTCAGTACTACTATTACTACGGCAATATTATTTCACAACGCAACAGTATTTTCTATCAAATTGATCCAGTGCATAGTGATTCGACCATATTTCCACTAGACTAGACCATATCAGAAGGCCACCATAGCAAATTCATTAATCCATTGTTATCTGAATTCAACTCCAATTCCAACAGGAAACAACAATTCATACCAATCCAATACTCGGAATCCAACGTAAAGCTTCACGTTGTGTTAATTTAAGGCAGTAATATCGAAACATGATTCGCAGAATATTTCACTCTATACTTTCGACCCAGTGTATCGCAAAACAGTCTTATATTCATGGTAGGGTTTAAGGATAGATCTGAAGATTACAGATACGGTGATAAGGAACAGATTAACCGTTCATAGAAGCAATTTATTAAAGATGCCTATATTTTTGTGATCACCTTATTTATGTACCTTACGTTATCTAACCTAACGTTTAACATTACGTTAACCGATAGTAAAACAAGCAAGGTTTTAAAAATTAATCAAAAATCTTTAACTATTTATTAAACCTCTTTAATCATGTAGCCTGTTAGAAATAATGCATACCTTTGTAGTTTGTACATACTCTTTACCTGTATACTCGTATATACCTGTTATATAGTTTTCGTTAAAAGAATCATGAGAACGCGATATTAAAT
Source organism: Thymelicus acteon (assembly GCA_951805285.1). Taxonomy (NCBI): domain Eukaryota; kingdom Metazoa; phylum Arthropoda; class Insecta; order Lepidoptera; family Hesperiidae; genus Thymelicus; species Thymelicus acteon. Next base: position 19,955,391 of record OX638217.1, read on the forward strand.
AAAGCTTGCAGCTGTGACTTGACATATCAGCAAAATTAAGTAATCTGGTGATTTTCCGCGCGCGAGGATGGTAATTCAATTTGCTTCGGAAAATACGAAAATATATTTAAATCTTGAGCAAACGGGAGCGGATTTAACTACGTGCTATTAGCAGCCAGTCTCAGCGTATCTACGGTTTAGGGTCGAATTGGTTAGGTAAGGTTTAATCGACGTTTAAGGACCAGTGGTGGGACACATGACTCTAACCAAAATTAGCACTTTAAAGCCAAATATTTCGCAAACGGATCCTTAATTCCAAAAACGGTCGTAAAAAACCCATAATATTTTTGAAAGACCTTTTTAACGATACCCCATACTATGGGGTACGCGACGAATAAAAAATTCTCACGTTACCTGTAGGGGAGGTACTCTAAAAAATGTTATTCAATATCTTATTCTATGACTCTGGAGTTTTAATTAATATATATATTCTTGCTAAATTACTATTAAGGGCCTCGGCGCTTTACTTCGGAAAGACGGATGGACAAACGAACAGATGGACGGATGGACGGACAGACGGATAGACGGACAAACAGACAGACAGACGGACGGACATGACGAAACTATAAACGTTCCGAGTTTTTTTTTGGAACCCTAAAAACAGTAACTTTTTAACCAAGTGTAAGAAACCGGTTAATTTAATTACTATGAAACATATACAATATGATAAATATTTTAAACACTACAACAAATTACAAACTTCTTATTACTTTTTTAAATCTGCTTCCGGATATTTTGTTGGAATATTGATATGGAAAAAGTGAATAAAATATTGTGAATTTAAATATCCACATGGTATTATTTCTGAGCTTTTTATACAAGGTAAAGGAACAAAATAGTAAACAATAATAAAATCGTTAAGCCCAACCACAAAATTACACAAGTAGATATAATCTAACGCTTAAACGTTAAATATTAACGCTTAAATATTAATCAGTGTAATTTATTTTAATAATATTTCTTAATTGTTACATTAATGTATCACTGTTTAATATCGCACGAAAAGAAAGAATAACCTGTCTAAATACTATTATTATATTTTTAGGTGAAATGCTGCATCAAATAACACGAAGAAACGTGCTTCCCTTAACTTCGCTTGTTACGACAGAATAATGGCGCTTGCGATTGGGAGGCGACGCTTCACAGCACTTGCTTCGTAAATACTTGACGGCGTTTGGTACAATTTGTTCCCCGCTTTATTCATGCTGCCACTGCTCTCTTCCTCGCGTTTATCTTCCTCTTATTTCTAAATAAATCAAAGCAATAAAGGTATTTTTCATCGAAAATTAAAGCCACTGGCAGCATTTTTTTATTCTGTATACTAATAGTCTCTAAATATTTATAGTTAAAACTAGCTGACCTGGTGAACTTCGATTCGCCCAAACTATTTTTTTTCTAAAATAAAAGTAGCCTAAGTTACTCCTTGTTACATCAGCTATCTGCCAGTGAAAGTCCCGTCAAAATCGGTCTAGTCATTTCAGAGATTAGCCGGAACAAACAGACAGACAGACAGACAGGCAGACAAAAATTGTAAAAAATGTTGGTTTGGTATATATGTTACCGGATATCTGTATAATGCTGGTATTCAACACAATTCCTAGGAAATGTGTATAATACCTGGGTCGTTTTGGCAATGTATTAAATTATATGAATATTATCACCATTACATAGTTTGCCTAGGTAATGTATACGTTTCCCAACTACTGTACAGAATACCTGCAGGTCCACCGGCAATGAATAAAGTTAGATTTGGGTATGTATAGTCAACTTGGATGGAGGTTGGAATTAAGAATTTACTTAAAAACACACTGAAAACAAATTATAACCTGCATGAATAGATATTTTTTTATATGGGAATGTGGGGGGAAACCGGACAGGGGGTGAAAACAGATAGTTGCTATTTTACTAGTAGGCAAATCATATAGCTATCTCGTTCTAAATAGTCAAACGTTATTTGGGAACACTCGGGCAGTTTGTTTGCAAAAGGCGGACAGGATAGAATTTAATCACGTGCTTGTACTCCACAAAATAGAAATAAAAAGCGGCCAAGTGCGAGTCGGACTCGCCCATGAAGGGTTCCGTAGCAGCAAGTAACATAATATAATAGTTCTTTTAGTTCTTTGTAACTTTGATCAATGTTTTTTGTGGTTTACGATTTATGACGTATTAAAAAAAAACTACTTACTAGATCTCGTTCAAACCAATTTTCATTGGAAGTTTGCATGGTAATGTACATCATATATTTTTTTTAGTTTTATAATTCTCTTATTTTAGAAGTTACAGGGGGGGGGGGACACACATTTTACCACTTTGGAAGTGTCTCTCGCGCAAACTATTCAGTTTAGAAAAAAATTATATTAGAAACCTCAATATCAATTTTGAAGACCTATCCATAGATACCCCACACGTATGGGTTTGATGAAAAAAACATTTTTGAATTTCAGTTCTAAGTATGGGGAACCCCCAAAATTTATTGTTTTCATTCTATTTTTGTGTGAAAATCTTAATGCGGTTCACAGAATACATCTACTTACCAAGTTTCAACAGTATAGCTCTTATAGTTTCAGAAAAAAGTGGCTGTGACATACGGACGGACAGACAGACAGACAGACAGACAGACAGACAGACAGACAGACAGACAGACAGACAGACAGACAGACAGACATGACAAATCTATAAGGGTTCCGTTTTTTGCCATTCGGCTACGGAACCCTAAAAATTGGTAAGTTATCTAATATTTTGTAATTTTTGACGTATTCTCATTTGTTTTGGCCATGTACAATCATAATGTAACATTCTTTTCATAATATCTTGGTTATTTAAGTTAAAAAAACAGCATTAATTGTTGCTGTGAGTCTAAGAATAAAAATTTTGCAAGTAGTATTTTAAAAGTGGCACCTGTGGGGTACGACCGGACGGGGTGATATCGGGTATCCGGTGTCACCCCCAATCATTGAATAGGTTATGTATGCTTATTTACTTAAAATCTTAAACCTTTAATTTATTTATTTTTTCATAAGTATGTTTACAGGACCTCAGTATCACTTGAGTTGAAGAGAGACGTAGGCTCCCTATGCGTATTCTACAGTCTGTACAACGGGGAATGTTCTGAAGAACTGTTCGGTTTAATACCTGCGATCGATTTCCGTCACCACGCATCACAATGTATCAGGTTCCATCAACACCACCTTAATACTTGGCGTTCGTCCACAGTTCGCTTTTCATGTAATTTCCTACCACGCACGTGTAAACTTTGGAACGAACTTCCTGCATCGGTGTTCTCAGTAAGCTTTGACATGGAGTCCTTCAAGAAGCAGGTCTATTGTTATTCTTCGAAGCCGGCAACGCATTGGTGACGCCCCCGGTATTACTAATGTCCATGAGCGGCTGTAATCACTTACCATCAGGTGACCCGTCAGCTCGTTTTCTTGCTTAAGGCATAAAAAAAATATCCGTATTCACCCCGTTGACTAAAAACGCGTATCCGGTTTTACCCATAGGTATGGGGTGAATCCGGATTTATGTTTTTTATTAAAATAAATTTCTACTTCTTTTTATCTTTATTGATTTCGGATATTTTTTGCCAAAGTAATGTCTTACATATATTCTTTGAGAAGTGTTGTTGATTTTTTAAATATATAACATTATAACGAATTGATGGTGTTTTTTTCTTAACTATCCGGTGTCACCCCACATTCCCCTACATTTTAAATTAATGCTTGACCGAAATCACACTTGATGGTAAGGAGAGATGCAGTCTAATGGCTCCTACACTACACTGCTCGCCTACGCAACTTCGGATTTTTCAAAATTGATGACAGAACCGACTAAGTCAACGTCACCGTCTAAGGCAAGTGATAATCGGCCAAACAATTTTCGGCGAAAAGGCAGAGAACCGTCTTTTACACACATTACCAACTACGCATGGAGTATTGTATAGAATGCCTGGGCTAAGTATGAAATAAATAATATTCAAAACGTTACCTGAACGTTTTAGATATTCTATACATTGCCTAGGTATTGTATAGAATGCTAAATTATACAGATATCCGGTAACATATACGTATAATAATGCACTTAGTAAAAAACGGTTACTTTAATATTACAAACAGACACTCCAATTTCATTTATTTGTATGTATATGTATAGATGTATCATTAAAATATCAATATGCAATATTTTATTATAATTACAACTTATGAAATCGCTTTTTGGTAAGCTTAATTGACAATTACTCAATGATATTTTATGTATAAAAAGAGGAATTACTTTAAAAACTGCTATAAAATTTGTAACATCGTTTCTGTCATAAACCGTCAACGTTCATAAAAATGTATGATTTTTAAAATGTAGGCTTTATCATAAATTGTAATCGATGGCCGATATCCTACGGATGTTGTAATGAATATTCATAGCTGCTCTTACACAAGCGATTTTCCACATTAAAATACCTTTACGCCCGAGCAATTATTTTCTGGGTAGGCATCGAACACCAATTCAGTGGCACGGCACCCTCTCGTCTCGAAAATATCGCTATCCAAAAATAAACTTGGAAGGTATAAACGACCCATTCCACTGGATCATATCCGGCACGAATTAATAATACTGGGCATTTTTCCAGCAAAAAAATATAGGCTTGCCAGTTAGTTGTCTGTATAAAATATTTACGTTCATTCTGTTCCGTCATATGAGACATCCAATTTACTTGATCCACTCCCCCCTGCTAGGAAATAGAACTTACAGGTAGAGAGGGGACGACGTAAGGGTTATTTAGGTATCAAGATAGCCTGGTTACAATCGCCCTGCAACGAGGTCTCCGCTTCTTCATTACGGCGGAAGAAGAAAATGTGATGTAACAAATATTATGATCCCCGTGACAAGTTGTCGACTTGTCTCCATGGGTTATGAAATGTTATAACTTGAGATGGGTACGGGATATTTTACGAAGGTTTTGTTATGGGTTCTTGTTATATTATTTTCTCCCATGAATAAAACAAAGGTTGTCAAAAAGGAAAATATATAATGAATAAGAAGTACCGAAATTAGCAATATAAAATAGATTTGCGAAGTTTTTCGATACAAGATAAGATTCTCAGTAAAAAAAATACAAAGTTATCGATAAAGTTGGTAATGGTAATGAGTAGGTACATCTCTCGATGGACTGTTAAAGAAGAAAAAAGAGGCAGAAGAAGTCTTTGAATGCATTTCATGATAATAATAAAAAATCTTTCTATGATAAAAACAAGTTCCCAGACCAGGTGAACTTATGTGCTGAAGAAAGCCCAGTCCCAGAAGGCCCAGGGCCGGTTGGACTGACCCTAATTAGGGGAGCTTTTGTACAGAAATAGAATTTAGAACTTAAGATCCCAAAGTTTAGGATAGAATATGGCTATCACCGTCAAAGATATATACATACAAGGGAGTTAGGTAAATGATAATGCTTCTGATGTCATTATATAGTCTTAACACTACAAACCCACCTGACGGTCTAGAACTCTAGATGAAGTCCTTGATGGTAAGCGCCATAGCTATAATAAAACAAGAGAATAAGAAAAAAAAAGGTCGATGCTTACGTAACGTGAACGGGACGGGGACTGGACGGGACGTGAAGTTTTGGAAACATCGTTTCATAGAAATTGTAAACGATAGCGCATACGCTACGGAGACACGCACGGGACGGGAACGGGGCACGTATGTATATCTATGTCCCGTCCACGTCCCGTCCCCGTATCGTCCACGTTGCGTATGCATCGACCGCCATAGCCATAATAAAACAACAGAATAAGAAAACAAGTGAAACAATGATTTATCGAAATACTTTTTCAGTCCTAAATTCAAATTTGGAAGCCAGCCAATTCGCACCAGGGAGACTATTTTCTAGCGCTATATCAAATCAATCGAAGTGAAATGGAATAGGTGTAATAAATATAATATTATTACTTTCCCGGAATGGTGAAGCGTGGAAATAGAATTTAATATTCAACGTTTGATATTATGATTGAGTTTTTGCCATGGTTCTTTATTCCTTTTAATAAATAAAAACTTTTACGGTTAATACAAAAAAAAGTTTCATAATTTTTTCATTCAGTGGTCAACAGGGATTTTTGTCTATATAATTATACTCGTGATTTCCAATTTAAAAGTTAGTGAAGTGAAGTCCGTCGATTCGCCCTTGATCAAAATAGTGGATTTTATCTTTAATAATTTACGCCTCTTAATACTCATATCCCAAACTTGGTTACATTTATTATAGATAGCGATAGTGGCATGAATATATTTTGTACAACCTAGCTTCTGAATCTATATATATAAAATTGAAAAGCGACACACCGCTGATTAAACAAAAAATCTCAGAAACTGCCGAACCGATTAAGATGAAATTTGGTAGGTAGATAGTTCCTGCTAAGGAGACGTCCACTAAGAACGGATTTTTGGAAATTCATCCCCTAAGGGGTACAAATAAGGGTTAGAAGTCATTTTCATACAAACCAACTTCGTCAGTTTTAGAGTTATAAATATGAAATTTTTTATGTTAGTTTATAGTAATAAACAAAAGTTAACTTTAACACATTTTTTTGGAAAATCATCCCTTAAAGGGTTAATTTCTTCAATTTAACTTAGTACGCAACTTCGTCATTTTTGAAGTTAAAAACATGAAAATTTATATATTAGTTCAAAATTAGAAACAAAATTTAAGGGTTATGTGTTTTTTTGGAAAATCAACCCCTAAAGGGTCGAATAAGGTTGTACAAGTTTGTATGGGAACTTTGTCAGTTTTGAAGTTAGAAGGGTGAAAATTTATATATAAGCTTATAGTTAGACACAAAAAATAACTGTATCACTGTTTTCTCGAAATTCATCCCCTAAAAATAGGGGTTGGAAGTCTTTTACATGTAAATCAGCTTCGTCAGTTTTAGAGTTATAAGTATGAATTTTTTTATGTATGTTTATAGTAATAAACAAAAGTTAACTTCAACACATTTTTTTGGAAAATCATCCCTTAGAGGGTTAATTTCTTCAATTTAACTTAGTACGCAACTTTGTCATTTTTGAAGTTAAAAACATGAAAATTTATATATTAGTTCAAAATTAGAAACAAAATTTAAGGGTTATGTGTTTTTTTTGGAAAATCAACCCCTAAAGGGTTGAATAAGGTTGTACAAGTAGTATGGCAACTTCGTCAGTTTTAAAGTAAGAAGGGTGAAAATTTGTATATAAGTTTATAGTTGGACACAAAAAATAACTGTATCACGGCTTTCTCGAAATTCATCCCCTAAAAATAAGGGTTGAAATTCAATTATACAAATCAAAATATTACATACAAATCAACTTCGTCAGTTTTAGAGTTATAAATACGAATTTTTTATGTAAGTTTATAGTAATAAACAAAAGTTAACTATAACAAGTTTTTTTGAAAATCATCCCTTAAAGGGTTAATTTAATGAATGGTACTTAGTAGGCAACTTCGTCATTTTTCAAGTTAAAAACATGAAAATTTACATATTAGCTCCAGACTAGAAACAAAATTTGTAAGTATGTATTATGTTTATTTGGAAAATCATCCCCTAAAGGGTTAATTAAGACGGCGCAAATTAGTATGGCAACTTCGTCAGTTTTGAAATAAGAAGGGTGAAATTTTGTATAAAAGCTTATAGTTAGACACAAAAAATATCTGTATCACTGTTTTCTCGAAATTCATCCCCTACAAATAGGGGTTGGAGGTCATTTTCATACAAACCAACTTCGTTAGTTTTTGAGTTGTAAATATGAAATTTTGTATGTAAGTTTATAGTAATAAACAGAAATTAAGTTTAACAATTTTTTTGGAAAATCATCCCTTAAAGGGTTAATTTAATGGATGGTACTTAGTAGGCAACTTCGTCATTTTTTAAGTTAAAAACATGAAAATTTACATATTAGCTCCAGTTTAGAAACAAAGTTTGTAAGTATTATGTTTTTTGGAAAATCATCCCGTAAAGGGTTAATTTAGACGGCGCAATTTAGTATGGTAACTTCGTCAGTTTTGAAGTAAGAAGGGTGAAAATTTGTATATAAGCTTATAATTAGACACAAAAAATAACTGTACCACTGTTTTCTCGAAATTCATCCCCTAAAAATAGGGGTTGGAAGTCATTTACATACAAATCAACTTCGTCAGTTTTAGAGTTATAAATATGAAAAATTTATGTAAGTTTATTGTTATTAACAAAAGTTAAAATTTAGCTAAAAATCATCCCTTAAAGGGCTAATTTACTTACTACGCAACTTCGTCATTTTTGAAGTTAAAAACATAAAAAATTATATATTAGCTCAAGATTAGAAAGAATCAGTAATGTGTTTTTATTTTTGGAAAATCCTCCCCTGAAGGGTTAATTAATTAGGAAGTGCAAGTTAGTATGGCAACTTCGTCAGTTTTGAAGTAAAAAACTTGAAAATTTATATATTAGTTCAAGATTGGAAAGAAAATTTAAAAATTATGTTTTTTTTTTTTGAAAATCAACCCCCAAAAGGTTGAATAAACTTATGCAAGTTGGTATGGCAACTTCGTCAGTTTTGAAGTAAGAAGGGTGAAAATTTGTATATAAGCTTATAGTTAGACACAAAAAATAACTGTACCACTGTTTTCTCGAAATTCATCCCCTAAGAGATAAATAAAGAGGTTGCAAGTTTTTCCAGAACTTTGTCAATTTCAAACTCAGATATATGAAAATTAATATGTAAGCTTATAGTGAGAAACAAAAAATTTGTGTAGAGGACTTTACGGACGGGAGCGGGAGGTGAGAGGAAGCGAGAGAGGGACCGAGAATGGGAGAGGGAGAGGGACAGGGAGCGGGAGAGAGAGAGGGAGAGGGAGAGGGACAGAAAGCGGGAGAGGACCCGAGAGCGGGAGAGAGAGAGGGACAGGGGGCGGGAGAGGGAGAGAGACAGGGAGCGGGAGAGGGAGAGAAAAGGACAGGGGTATTATTGTCTGTTTGTTTGAACTGATTTCGACGGAAATTAGTTAAGTTATTCCTTATACTTTGGATCACGTTTTAAAAAACTTTTCATCGCGATTAAATTAAAAGTTTTCCCGGGAAACAAGATGAAACTTAGTATGGAATATTTTTAAAATACCAACGTCTTGCTTTAAATTTGAAACAAACGTTCTTCATTTAATTGATGGAATACATATTGTTTTCGAGTTTTTCAAAATTTTTCATGGAAAATAAAAACAAATTAATGTTAATGTTGTTTATTTTTCAAAATCCGTACCCGGAGGAATGATTTGTGATTGTATCGTAGGTTTCAGTATATAAATTCCAAAAATATAAGTACTTCAATATAAATTAACCTGTTTTTAAATTTTCATCTGCAAGGGGTACAAATATGATAAGAATAAATTCCGCATGCGAAGCTGCGGGCAACAGCTAGTACTATTATATTATTCAAAACAAACGCTTCAACTGCACCATAACATTACATTTGATAGCACAACAAAAACTTATAAAAATATTTTTGAAATTTAAAAATGCTGTATTTTTCTGCGTTTCATAAATACATTCTATTCTTCGCTGGCGAAACGTAACATTATTTTAAAACATATATACCTATTTGAACTCCAAAAATGTTATCGTTTTCTTAAAAGAATTCGTGTGAATAGCTGGCGAGCGGATTTAAGGGAGTCTTAGCGCAACTACTGTTGTAACTAAGCCGTGTGAAATATGACCTTCCACGTTGATTACGCCTTTCAAGAGTGTTAAGGATCAAGTTATAAAGGATGTGAAGAATCTGATAATTCCGGGGAGCAAGTTTTCTGCAGGTTATTTCGTTTTTATGTGTTTTTTATAGTTCACCTTTAATATCAGAAGAAAAGCGGTGAATTTCGCCATGTGGGCGAAGCAAATGCAACAAAAAACAATGAAGAAACAGAGCCTTTTGCATTAAGAAATTGTCGTACGTGCGATTTTGGATGGCATGAAAATTTATATCCAGCCACAAAAAAAGGTACATAATTATCAACAATACAGAAAATCTTGTGCAAAACGATTCAACGCTTTCTTCATCACTTTAAAGTACTAGCTACAATCTACAGCTGTGTTATTAGTCTTGGATAATGTATAATAAATAAACGTGAAATTGCAAACGATCTTGCACAAGTTATTTTAACTTCTTTTTTTTCAGGTACGTATGTTTGCGTTTCTATTTCAGCATCAACGTTTTTTCTTTTGTTAATAATTAACGTATAATCAATGACAGCTGCAACCAAATGGCTTAACCCCTTTTTCACATTGGCAAGAACAAGTACATTGATTTGAAGTGATCGATTGAGTTATCATTACTATGAATTCCACTGATATTTGAGCCTAACCTAACCATGTATCTCCATTACGTATTACTGAAGCGTTCTGAGAACCACGTCTGCATTTAAAATACCATTGTATCACGTACGAAACCGCGACCTCATGCAGCTGTGGGCTGACAAAAGCGGTCGCGGAAGAGGCTGGCGTGGAGCCAGCGCTTCTGTAAATTTTGAATTTTCCCTTCCAGTCAGCTCTGTCAAAGCAATAGAACATAGTCTATGTATATGTCACTTTAACACTGAATTCTTGGCTGTAATGTTATATAACATGTAATGAATAGATTATTTTACTCATAGCGTTCAGGGCCTATGCAGACAAGGGACAATCCTTGACATTTGTGATAATCAAATACTTACTTACTTAACTATCTCCAATAATGCACACTGGATACTTGAAGTATCAAATACGACTAATTTCTCGTCTGCCAGGACATCGCCGCATACCGACGGACAGAACGGCTATGTTTTGAGAGACGATGGACATTATGCTCCAGGAAGACTTTTGTTTTGACCTCTGCGAACAAAATTAAGTCTGACAAAAAACAAAATTAAGTCTGACAAAAGTAAGTCATAACTCTGCGCTCGATGTGCTTTTAATTTTTGCTGTATCATACTCTGTTTTGTGTAATTTAGTAATATAGGTAATTATTATCCTATAATTTAGACATAGCAGCAGCAAGCACGGTTTCTCTTTCGCACCGCGTGCACTCGACATTCCCGTCGCATGTGGTTTTGTGTATAAGCGTAACATATACGAGTATATATAAATCATTTTGAATTTGAATGTAAATATGATTTTCATTATTAGCTCGTGTAATTCTAATAAGGTGATTCTGCGTATATTTGATAGTTTGGATGTTATTCTCAAGTATCCGATTTGAGTTTATCACGTAAATAGCTTACGATTGCTACTGACACTGACCTGTCAGTAAGCGGTCAGTGGCCACCGTTGCCCGACAATAGTAACATCAAAGTTATCATCGAAGCGTTACCGGTCAAGGAAGCGGAAGAAGATATACATGAATTTACCGCTTTTGTATGTACCTGTCTAATAGAGATTTTAAATTAGACTAGAATTTTGGGAATTCCTAATAGAAGGGAATTACCTAATAGAGTAAAATGAGGGATATTTGTATGAAATCCGTCAGTTTCACTATTAAATTCATGAGAGTTTGCAGTTAAAAGCAAATAATTACGGAGCATGAATTAAGGTTGAAAGTTTGTTTTAAACATATTTTAACCTTTGCAGCACTAAAACTGAGATTTGCTAATTAGAAAGTACAATCATTTTTTATATTGTTAGTATCTTCAATAACAGTATTTCCGTAAATCTATTTTGGGATTAAATTCTTGAGGATTCACAGACTTGTTGTTTAAAAATAAATAATAGTTTAAAAAAACTAAAAATACGCTTTTATAGAAAATCCAACTTAAAAAAATAGAAGCGTATTTTTAGTTTTTTTTTAACTATTATTTAGTTTTTCATTTTTAGTTTGATTTTTTGAAATGAAATTTAGTTTTTTTCTTTCTTTCTCTTTTTCTTTAAATATTGAATTGTCATCGATCCTCGATAAGTCTAAGAAGTTTGAAAGAAATCTGACCGTTTAAAGCTAATATAAAGCGTGTAATTGGGTTTTCTTTCTTTCTTTTTTCTTGAAATATTGAATTGTCATCGGTCCTTAATAGGTATGCCAAATTTCGAGTTAATCCGAAGTTTTGAAGGGGGTCAAAATCATGTTCAAAGATTCCGTTACATAGTTAAATACATACTAACATACGTCTGAAGCTAATAAAAGCGTATTAATAAATAAATCGAACCCGGAACCTCTCGCTTCACAGGCAGGGTCGCTACCAACTAGGCTACAGGGTCGTCAAATATTACACACATACATACAAGATACATGCTAAAAACATAACCCATCCTTGGCAGTCGGGTAATAAGTAAGTAAATACAGGATCCAGAAGAAGCCAGGACCTGTCGCTTCGCAGGTAGGGCACTACCGACCAATGTAGGTATATGGGATAATTTAACCTGTACTTTTTGAAGACTATTTACTTTTTACTATTAGGGGCCATCCATAAATTACGTCACACTTTAGGGGGCGGGGGGGGCGGGGGGGGGGGGTCGATGAAGTGTGGCATTGTGTGAAAAAGGGTGGGAGGGGGTCCTAAATTTCGTGACGTCACATTTCAAAATCGAATAACTGGTATGTATAGGTAAATATTAAACAACAATTAATGGAAATAAAACTTATTTCGGAACTGCTGTTTTAATTTAATAATTTCTAGGTTTAAAATTTCATAATATGTGACGTCACACTAGGGGGGAGGTCTCACAAATGTGACCACCTGTGACAAGGAGGGGGAGGGATCAAAAAGTCATGAAATTAGTGAGACGTAATGTGCGTATGTCATCGCATCAGACGCATTCCACCATCCATGCCAGAGGATTTCCTCAAATGAAATGTAAAGAAATAGGAACCCTTTAACCTGAAGACTGTTAAAAGTTTCGTCCGAGAAGTTTCGTCCAGCAGTTAAGTAACTCTAACTTCTAACTTTGATTCTAGTTACGGTCATTAAAATATAAGTTACTTTTGCTAAGTTAGTACACTTTACTTAAGGCTACGTTAAACTTATCATAAGGTGGTATTCTAGTAAATATTATTAACATACACTAATAAAAAAATTGTTTTAGATATATTATGTTGTTTTTTACATCCATCGATACAATGTTTCATGTCATAACAATATTTGTATTAATATTGCTATTCTATATTCTAGTCAGATTCTATAGCGAACACGGGTCAGTACTCAAGAAACAACCCAATAGTTGGAACATTTAAAGTACCCTAAGGGCCACTGATAAGGCTTAATGCCTGTGATATACATGTAATGATAACAACACAGCCGAACTTCTGCCATCTCAAGAACGCATTTACTATACCAATTTTTGTAATAGATACGTCAATCACTAAAGTTATAAAATTTATATTAATGTAGGAGGATAATGGAAGAATGAATTTCTAGAAAATAAACTTTTTATGTAACAGTGATTAAATACTTTCTTCAGCTCTTTATTAAAACGATAACGTATCTTGAAATGTTTTAAGAACTAAGTGTGTATAAAATATCTTATTATATATTATCTTCTTACTACTGTAGTGGTGATTTAATCGCGTAAAAACTACGTGAACTAGGGTCCACCGAACCTCAAATTATAGCGCAAACTTATTTGTGTTCGATTGGTCTTAAACGATTAGATTGAGTTACTCATTTCCTCTGAGAAAGCACATAAGCGAGCACTTACGTACATTAAACTTCGATACGTACATACTTAAACATAGTTTTTTTTTTACTTTTTATAAACTCAACGAAAACGTAGATTTTACCCAGATCACGGTTGAATGGACTCATGCCCATTTATTAGCAAAAACCTGTATAGTCATTTGTGATAATAATGATCGTTATTTCTGAAACTATTCTACCCAAAACTCAATATTCGCCACGAACGAAACCTCGAATAGAAAATGTAGCAAGAGAAAACGTTTAATGAATTCACAATGAAACTTCGAGAGTACTGTACCACCGCTAATTATACTCATTAGTGCTATCCGCTAATCCTACACTGAAGGAAAACAAACGGGTAACAAACCCCGCATACGTAATTGTTACGTTAACGCAGATAAACAAATGTAACAAGACCATTGTTATGTTTACAGAGATAAGGAAGTCAACGAAACTGCTTGTTAATATTTTAGGTACCTTTCTAAAACCGCGACAGGTCCTACGATGGCAGGACGGGTCCTAGAATCTGTAAACACTGGCAGAGGTTACAGTGTAGGTATCTCAATGAAATGATAAATATGTGCACAATTTTATCAATCGATCAATTTATTGTGGACTATAGATGATACAATTAGTTCTTTAATACAATATGTAGATCTCTATGTCCTGCCTCGCTGAGGCGTATAATAATAAAGTAAATAATATTAAAATTAAATAAAATTAAACCCTTATCCCTATCCAAATTAAGTAAATTTAAATTACAATTTAATAATAAAAAATAAAACAAATTAAATTTATGTCTATAATAATTTAAAATAATTTAAATCAGACCATCCAACCGCATCATACAAATATAATTGTGTTTGTGTAAGTATTTATTTATTTATTGTATTTCCTTTCCGGGGTGTGAGAGCCTGGAGATCCGTCATACAGGTTACCCTTGTACGGACTCCAGACTCTCACAAAGCAATAACTTTTCTTAGAACATAATATAGAATTCTTAGTCTTAAGTGTGCTTGCTTTGTGAAGAGAGAAATAATGATATTATTATTATTGTGTTTGGTCTTTGACTACTTATATTATTGGTCTACGACCTACGTGGTTGGTAACCTTACGTTTTGTCGTGTAATATTGTCGTGAACAGCTTTTCTTAATAGTCCTATTTTGTTGAATCGCAAGCACTTACGCCCCAACTCAGAGTCACTAACTTCAATCGCTCTTTCGCGTGATTCTTTACTAGCAATAAGAAGCGATTAAAGTAACCATTAGTAACTCTGAGTTGGGGTGTTAAATTCAATGGCCTTATACCAAAGACCTACAGAATACTACTTCTTTGGTATAACGAGTAATATACCACAAAAGGTTTCTGAAAAAGAAAAAATCGCACTGTTGCATATAATGGTCAACCGCCAATGAGTTGAGGTCAATAGCATTAGTAGATAATAATAAGGGGCCATCCATAAATTACTTCACAGCTGGACACATTTGTGAGACCTCCCCCTAGTGTGACGTCACATATTATGAAATTTTACACCAGGAAATTATTAAATTAAAACAGCAGTTCCGAATCAATTTCTCCGAATTATTTCCATTAATAATTTTTTAATATTTACATATACATACCAATTATTCGATTTTGAAATATGACGTCACGAAATTTAGGACCCCCTCCCACCCCTTGTCACACAATGTCACACTGCATCGACCCCTCCCCCCTAACGTGTGACGTAATTTATGGATGGTCCCTAAGTTTTGAATGCACTAGCATCTACAAAGATTGATTAAAACCAATAAAGAAATTAATTATTATTATTAACTCAAACAGACGATACAGAGAGAGAGAGCGATAATTCCGGTAAATCTTTCGTATCACACTCACCATTACCATCTAATGCGCGTTATTTTTTACTACTTAACAACGCTTAACATCGACTAAGGTAAAACCAACCTTAATCCACAACGCTACGGTTCATTTCCGGATGCGGATCAAAAGTCTATCCTTCTCAGTTTTGCAAGCAGTTTTTATGTATTCATTAGGTGTCCTGATGACACATTGGGCTGACAAATACGAGACGGCGATAATTCATAGACGCTTTTACGTGTGAATTTAGCGTGCAAATGGAAGTTTCGTTGGAAAGGAACAGAAAATGTTTTTACGTGAAAAACACTTTTATGTGCCACTGAAGCCGAGGTTTAAGAAGAGGTTCAGATCTGAGAATGTTTCTATAAAAAAGGTTTATGTTGATGAAATGTATTATTACAGTAATATGAAATTTGTTTGAAGTTGCGAGTAGCTTTACGATTAATTAAGTATGCATTACGACTATCGATGTTGTGGGTCAGGACGATCATTCTCACTCTCATACACTCTCCTCCTTGCATTATGAGAGTTACTGCGAGGCGTTGAGGTGACTCGATTAGTTAAGGTTATGCTATCAAACATTTTTACTGTCACCTGCACCTGAAACAACCCTCGAACCTCTTACTAACTACCAAATAAACTCGAGAGTAAAGCCATCCTAAAATAACAAGAACAAAGAAATAAACGAACTTCCGATATTCCAACAGAAACACGACCTAATAACATTAAATATTTTTGGTGCCCGTAATAAAAAGCGCGGTCAAAGGGACCCCGCTTCACGTACAGAGGACAATAAAACTAAATTTATATCTTCATAAACGAACAGTTAAACTTAATAAGCTAGAGCGACACCGAGGCTGAGTGGGAGGTGGAAAAATTTACCCGAAATTGGCAACATTTTGCGGGTTCAGCAGAAAATTGGATAATCATAATTTGTAACTTCGGATTAAAAAGTATGCCTCTCTTGGATTCTTAGTCAGTTTTCCCGGCTTAAGGTGCCAATCTGCTGACTAATGAACAATTTAATATTATTTTTAACTAACTATATTGCACATAAGTTGGACTGTCATTCAGGTATTCACGTTATGCATTCTACATGCGACGGTAATTGATCCAGTTGCAAAAATCGTAGTCCTGGATAAAATGCGTGACCACGAAATTAAACTAAGTGATGTTTGTATGGTAGTAGAGTTGTTTTGACTGCCTGACTTTTCGTTGCAATATCTAATGCGCTAATTTGGTTTAATACCCAGATATAAATCTGCGTCCACTTACCATCAGGTATCATATGGATGGATAGATGAATGCATAACATACTAGTATTATTTCGCAATTTTAGTCCGTTTTAGTAATTTTAAGCAATCGCGATTTCTAGGATTAGCTGAACTGACGTCCATTTAACGAGAATTCAATAAACACGCGTACAAAATGGCCAACATTCAATTTAACACATAAAAATATTTCACACAGCCACTCACTTCGTTTAAATTTTAATATTCCAACCCAAAACATTCGCTTCCACGAAATGACTCGAGTGGTGGTCGTTTGCGTTCAGAGTACGGCAATTCCAAAAATAATACGATATTGGACATCCACTTGATCCGGAATAAAGTCGGTGATCCGGTAGGATTTTATCCGCCTTGTATATGTTTAAAGGTAGTGTTCCGGCGATTACAAAGTTAACTTTGAGAGATGAATCGGAAATAATGACTGAGAGATGGAAAATATAACTGCGGATG
This sequence comes from Thymelicus acteon, assembly GCA_951805285.1. Classification (NCBI taxonomy): domain Eukaryota; kingdom Metazoa; phylum Arthropoda; class Insecta; order Lepidoptera; family Hesperiidae; genus Thymelicus; species Thymelicus acteon. Next base: position 19,972,654 of record OX638217.1, read on the forward strand.
TTAATGTTACAATATTATTGTAGCGTTAACGCCGCAGAAAGAATATAAGGAACAGTGGTAAATTTAATAATTTGATTGCACAATTATGTTTCTTTCAAAATTCAAAATCATCTATTCATATAGGTATGACTGATGCATGGGGGTCATCACTGAGTGGGGGGAGTATCACTGGTATTTTTTAATGAACCGGTCAATCCAAACCAAACCAAATCAATGTATTGTATCTACTAACTTATCCTGAATAATCGATAAAGGAGCTGAAGCTACCTGTGCATCGGAGAGTTCATTAGACACGTCTCATCTGAATGATTCTAATCAAAGTTATTCAATTATTATATTACTGTCACAAAATTATTCAAAATAACTTGCTTAGTGGTAGATTAAAATATCAATATGGATAATACATACAAAATGGATACCGGAATGACATGTGAATGATTTTTGGGCTGTTTATAGAAATAGCGTAAAGTGAAACTGAAACTCAAATAATTTATTTCATACAATATTTAACATGGAATATTCATATTCAACGTCTAATATTAAAAATGTAACAATTACCATTTAATATTTTCGGCAAAGGACCAGAAACCGAAGTCCTATTTTATTCACAATGGTTTTGATTATGTAACTGATAGTCCGTACCGGTGAATTGTACACTGATACCTTATTATAATACAAAGGTAAAGTAATTTGTAGAACAAATATTTAAATTATGTATCATAACAATACCTTCTGTTTTTATGCCAATGTTTACACGGAGTTTGAATACTTAGTTACTTTGTGTAAAAAACCGGACAAACGCGTGTCAGGCCACGCGCAATGTAGGGTTTCGAAGTAGTAAGTTTATCGACTATTACTTATTAACTACTTATGCTAACCATAGCCGTGAAAGTTCCTTCATAAAATTCATCATATTATAACCTGTTTTTGAGAATTTTTTCACTCCAATCGTTTTGCTGGCGGGGGGGGGGGGGGGGAACTTGACTAACCAAATTAGCACTAAGGGTCTTGGAGCTTTGCTTCGGAAAGACGGACGGACGGACGGACGGACGGACGGACAGATAGACGGACATGACATGACAAAATAAAAAAAAAATCAAAGAAAAGTTAAAAGAATTCAAGAAAAAAATTCCAGGGAAAAAAAATTTCATAAAAAAAATTCAAAAAAAAATTCAAAAAAAATCAATAAAAATTTCGAAAACAAAAAAAATTCAAGACAAATCCAAAAAAAAAAATTCAAAGAAAAAATAAAAAATTATGTAAATAATAAATATTTTTAATATTTAAAACGAATGGCAACGTATTTATATTTAACTAGCGGCCCGCCCCGGCTTCGCACGGGTGTATAATATTATTTTTAAACATTTTGAGATAATAATTATTTTATCTTTATAAAGGACACAGGTATGTATTTTTGACGTGATAACGTCTATTAAAACGAGCCGTAGCCGATGCCGTAGGCGAGCCGCAGGCGATCGTAGTTGAGTGGAGCGGAGCGGGGTGGGGCGGGGCGGAGCGGAGCGGGCGGAGCTTTGTCATGACGCTGTCACGTTAAACGACCGTCCATAAACCGACTTTACAGACAACCATTTTTTCTTTAAATTTTAAAGTACTTCCCAACCCATTTTTTTTAATAGACATTTTTATTATAATTGATTTTTTTAGTTTTATGTACTTACTCAAGTAATTTATTTGTAATGGGTTTATTTATTTTTTTACTTGAACAATTGACAATTTTTTTTACACCTTGGTTCACGTTACTGATGTTTTAGCAAGGATCCCTAATTCTTTCTAGAAATAAATAAAGCCTATGTTACTCAGGGATAACGTAGCATTCTAATGGTGAAAGAATTTAAAAATAAATTTAAAATTAAAATCGGTTCAGTAGTTTTTGAGTTTATTCGTTTATTCTCTTTATAATTTTAGTATAGATTTACTTCAAATATTTCCACGCGATTTATCGTCTACGTCACTTCACGGTAACGCTTTTTCGTGACAGAAGTCTCTTAATACCCCGTCTATATAGAAGTTTCACTTCAAAAAAATATCTGAGAAATACGAGATGCAATGAGGAAGCCACGAAATAAAATTATATCCGATAACCAAAATACCCCTCATCCGTACAATAATCCCTCGATCCCTCATCGAAGGCAGATTAAATATCCGTATTAAAATCATGAACGTATCCGGAAACAACCACTTACAACGAAAATAAAAACGATATTCATCACTTCTGATTTATTGGGCAACCGACGACCGAGAGACCCCTGCGAGGCATAGTTGGAGTTATCTACATTTAAATAGATAAAAATGAATCCATATTTCCCTTGGTCATGGCATCATGCGTGAAAGGCTGGACCGATTTCGCTAATTCTTTTTTTGTTGTGTTCGTTATAGTCAGGAGAAGGTTCTTATGTAAGAAAAAATTGAGAAAAATGCGCAGAAAATAAAAAAAAATTAAGAAAACTTAACGACCATATTAACTTCACTAATGTAATTTTTCTATTTTATGTCATGGCATCACGCGTGAACTGCTGGCCCGATTTTTCAATTTTTTTTTTTTGTGTTTCTTACTGTCAGGAGAAGGTTGTTATGTAAGAAAAAATTAAGAAAATTAGGCGCAGAATATTAGGATTAGAAAATTAGAGTTTAAAAATTAGAATTAAAATGGGAGGGGGAGAGATTGATAGGTGGTACAAAATTTGCCAGGTAAGCGTAAGGTATAATTACTATTATATAAAACACAAAAAATGTTTTTATGGGTGTCCTCTATAGACTTTGTCCATGCAAACGTTATTCCCACTAATGATTTCATTTGAAAGGCAATAATGCAAAGATGGTTTGAGACCATTAGAACAATGCATTAGGCACATTTTCAATTTTCGACTTTTTCCATTCAATTTTTGCGTAGTACCACACGCCGGATCCACTAGTTTAGAATAATTATGTATGATGTTTTTGTATGTATGTATAAAAACCTACATAAATGCATGAAATATATTATTTTGAGTTTGAGTTTCATTTGGAATGGGTAACCTGTTGCCAACCAAGTCTCGGATTTGACTATCTACCGATATGAACACGATTCTATGTCAGATGTAATTTGTAATGTGATGTAACCTTAACATACCAAAAACTTTCATACTTTGTAATTTTACATTCGCTATAAAACATATTATGTAAATGGTGACCATGGACGATAGGTATGCGATTGAATCCTAAACATTTTTAGGGTTCCGTAGCCAAATGGCAAAAAACGGAACCCTTATAAATTCGTCATGTCTGTCTGTCTGTCTGTCCGTCCATATGTCACAGCCACTTTTCTCCGAAACTATAAGAACGATACTGTTGAAACTTGGTCAGTAGATGTATACCGTAAACCGCGTTAAGATTTTCACACAAAAATTGAAAAAAAAAACAATAAATTTTGGGGGTTTCCCCATACATAGAACTGAAACTCAAAAACTTTTTTTTCATCAAACCCATACGTGTGGGGTATCTATGGATAGGTCTTCAAAAATGATATTGAGGTTTCTAATATCATTTTTTTCTAAATTGAATAGTTTGCGCGAGAGACACTTACAAAGTGGTAAAATGTGTGTCACCCCCCCTGTAACTTCTAAAATAAGAAAATGATAAATCTAAAAAAAATATATGATGTACATTACCGTGAAAACTTCTAACGAAAATTGATTTGAACGAGATCTAGTAAGTAGTTTTTTTTTAATACGTCATAAATCGTAAACCGCAAAAAACATCGATGAAAGTTACAATGAAGTACAAGAACTTTTATATTATGTTACTTGCTGCTACGGAACCCTACATGGGCGAGTCCGACTCGCACTTGGCCGCTTTTTTTCACCTAAGATTTAATTTTTTTGGCTTGTCTTCTTTAAAGTAACGCATTCTAAAATGACTTAAGTGTTACTTGATTAAGTTAGAAGAATCATTTAAATTGTATTATGATTAGATAACTACATCAAATAATAATATTATTCACATATTAATGTGCTCTAGTTCTGAAATAAACCGAGTGATCCCTCAATCAGAACGGATTATATCCGGCTTACAATCAAGTCCATGTCCGGATACGATCATTTTGCAAAGAAAATAAAAATACTTTTCGGACTTCAACTTAATGTGGTTTATCCGATCCCTCTAGGACGGTGACCGATTTTATACTGAGTGGCCTTTTAGTCTTGTAATCACTAAACCTAACCAGTTCTTCTGACCTTGGTAAAATAATGGGGGTTCTCGCATCTTCTTTTACTGCAATGCATCGGAGACGATTTTGGAATTACTGTGACAAAGTGATTTTGATAATAAAAATACAATAAAAGTTGCAAAAATAAAGATATGCTTTCTGTGACTGAAATCCAAAAAATAACTATGGAACCTGATCTCTCTTTCTAACTATTAGGGCCTTAAAAGTAAACCACGTTATTATTTTTTAATAATAACAAGTGTATTTTTGTGTGCATTTTTTTAAATATGTAAAACGTGGGAGGAACTTTAGTTTCTCCATGTAAAACAATAAAGAGAAGACTATGAAAAAGACTGACCCATCAGATATCTTCGCGTCTTTCCAAACACTTGAAGACAAGAGGCACTTGTCACAGCCTACATAGTCGAGTATAAAATCAGAAAATTCTTCTATGTTTTTGAAGGCATATCGAGTGGAGGGGGCTGTGGGAAACTTTTGAGATTTTAAAGATAGAATCAGCAGTATGTAGTGGTGATATTAATATCAGTGGAGTATCATTATAACATGAACGAACGGAGAACATTGGCGGTCGGCCAGAGGAAAGTGCCTAATATATAGAGCTCGGGTACCAGTGAATTTAGTGTATGCACTAACTTGGTGAACTTCGAGAGGTGAACTGGTGAATTCAGACGGAGAATCTTGGCAGAGAGCTGTTCAATTGTATTGCGGTTTGCAAGTATTTCACCGGGCAACGAGGGCGCGAGTGGTTAATTATATATTCTCGATGAGATCTGATGGACTTAGAAAACGTTATAAATTGGAACGGGGTCAGCCACCGTAAGGGGCGTTTTGACCGAAAATATTTTCAAAATTAGGTTACTTGAATAATCAAACGGAGCTTGCAAGTCTTCGAACCTTTACTCATCCGGTACGGGCGGTACAGGTCAACCATGTTATCTATCGGAATATTACATTTTCTTGCTCCAAAAATTGTTTGTGCGATAGCCATCGTGCAATGAACAAACGACACGCTCGTTTGGGAGTTTCTCGGCAAAATTTAAATCCATCAGGCTAGCTTGAATATTTTTATCAAACCTCAAAGCTTCAACTTTTTAGTACAGAAAAAAAAACATTTAATAATATCATCCAATTTTTCTTCTTGTTTCTGAACGAGTTTAGAATACTCTCGTCAAATTCATGTTATTGGTAGATGTTACTTCTTGATAATTTTCCACTGGCAGTGCTACAATATTGTGTGAAATAATAGAACTTTCTCCTCAGTTCAAAGTGCTATCTTCTCAAAGCCTGGCAAAAGACAGTGTAGCTGATCCTAATACGTCAGCAGCACGAAGCGGGCAGCAGCGGCAGAGATAGATGGCGCTAGGTTCCCGCCCGCGTCGGTACTGCATCCGGGCCCGGGGCGTGCTCTCAATTCCAACGTAATGATTAATTTATTGCTGTTTACGCGGTATTTGTGCAATGTTTGTTAGAGAGGTTTGAGAGTAGTGTATCACTTTACTAACATATGATACTAGTTTATCTATTGAATTCATTAACATTTGTTTAGTTAATGATCTGGGGGCACGGCAGTGCCCCCGCCAAGTCGAGCAAAAAAGCGGCACGGCCGTACCATCCTTTTCTCGAAGCAATTCAGGCCATTTTCGACCCCCTATAACTTCACTAAACAATCAAATTTAATATAATATGTAGGTATTACTTGTGAGATACATTGTGTTTTCATGCGATGGTCAAGTCAATCTATTTATTTAAAACATAAAAGATTTTTAATATTGATTATATGGTCAATATAAGATGTTGTTACTTGTTAGGTTAGCTAATTACGTAATAACTTAAGACAGAAGGACCCTTAAGTAGGAACTGAATAAATTAACCGACTTGGTATTACATGGATCTCACAACTTGTTACGGTAGAAGAACTGAGTTGCGAGACTTGGTTTTTTTACAAGTTTTGTTTTTGATGGCATGAAAAATTTTACGGTAGGTACAGTCGTGAACTTGGTAAGAGTAAGTACAATGATATAACACTGCATAATAAATGACAGTTGTTAATTATACATTATGTCTACTGTACACTGTTGGTTATTACTAAGTACCAGTTATGAGCTCTGACGACGATTCTTCCCTCATCAAGAACCCCATTTAAACATAAAACCACTATTCCACAAAACGACGCATCGCTTCCACTCTGTATTGCAATAAAGAGATATATTAAGATATAAACTACTTTTAATGTTCGTAATAATAAAAGCAGTGTTACAGTTTTCATAAGACACACTCTATAGTTTTACGATCGTTTTCAAAAACGAGTGTAATGGGTGGGTCGTAAAGTGGAGATTGTATCTCTGAGGAAAATGTAACAATAAGTCGAAACGGAGATAAATCTTGATGGATACGTGCGAGAGGTCTCAGAGCAAAGTTGGCTTCGTTTTATTTCAGAGGTTTTAGTTCGCATCCAAGCTCATGGTCTTCCAAGCTCTTGATGATAAGTGATCGATTGAGTTGAGTGACTTTTTGCGTAGAAGAGAAACGAGAAGATAAGCCGTAATGATAAATGGTCACCGACGCCCATGACCTTAACCAAGGTGTTGCTTCGATGCCGGTCACGAAGGAACACCTGATTTCAGGAGGAAGGTGTTAATTCGTCAGGCAGGTAAAAAACTTACCATCATGCTCGAATGCTGTCCAGCATCAGCCTGGCACAATACTCTCCTCCGTTCTTCAGCAGAGATGAAACTTCAGAGATGAAACTTCCTTAGCTTCCCTAAAGTCTTTTTCCCAAAAGTAAAGATGATAGTTAAAAAAAGGGATTTATATCATCTATCACTAATTTTTTTTTAAACTATTAAAAGTTTTTATCCTTAAATTGTATTAAAACCAGACCTCAAACGTACATTTACTTTCCTAAGCAACTCCTCAGGAAAAAATGCACCTACTTTAAATATTCATAAACAAAATTGATAAAGTCGAACAAAATTCCTAACTATTTCCGATATTCACTTTATCGATAATTTCACCCGTCCCTAGCGGATGTTGCTTTCAGTGCTGCTACTTTGCAAGCTTTTAAGTCAAAGTCGAAGCAGCCTTTTAACGAACAAAGTTAAAAAGTTCGCAGATACATGTAAGGTTGCATTAACGCAGTTACAATTAGTGTGGGGTAATGTTACTCTGTCTACGGGGGGAAAGGACAGTGTGTTGTCAACACATTAGCGGATTAAGGGGCCTTTGTTAACAAGCTATACTTTATTACCACTCTTACAATTTAATAATTAATGAACAAATCGCACGTCATCGCACGTCATCGCACATCGCCTTAAAATGAAAGTGACCTAACTCAAAATTCCTGTAATTTCTGTTTTTGCTATAAACTTACCGTAAAATGCGTACCCTAAAACCCTGTGATGAAAGAGCTCGAATTATGAGTAAGAAAAGGACACCCTAATAATCGGTCACTTTCATTGATCGCTCTATTCATCGATATATACTTATTTGAAAACTTTCTTTCTCATTTACTACAAATTCAAATTTTTGAGTTAGGTCACTCTCATTCTAAGGGTGCGAAATGACGAATGAATTATTATTTTTGGGTCATTGGACTTCTAGACCCTATACTAAATATAATTTAAATCGAAAGATTCCTGGAAAAAACATTGCCGCATCCAGTTGCACGTAGGAGAAGATTATTATATAACACGAATTGTGAGTATCTGTTGCATCAAAAAAATCATCAATATCCATCCATAATTTTGTATGTCATTTGAGATTATCAAGAAATCAGATGACTTGTATCAATTCATTCGTAGCCGTCGTATTTACGGAACGTTCCAAGGGGAAAGGAAAGGGCAAGAGATGAGTTTCGAGATTTCCTACAAATCGATCACACGGCGGATTGCAATAAGCGTCCAATGTGGCTCAACTTGACCGCTCATAATCCCTAATTGGGGCTGCCAGACCTAAAACTTCGGATGTCGGACTTTGACAAATGATGTCTCATTCGATTTTCCTTAATTGCCAAGGGAACATGGGCTACAATTATGACGTCAGCAAAAATTCGCTGTACATAAGTGACGTCAGCGGAAACGATATATTGATTTCTTTTGTTCCGTGGTTCCGTATTTTATTACGATAATAGGTATAAAGTAGACAAAGAGCCTTCCATGTGATTTAATAAGTATCGAATGGATTGTAATTAATTTTATTAATTTTGCTTTAGCCTATCAACATCCGTAAAAGAACTTACTTTAATTACTATAACGACTTTAATTTACTATTAATAATAACGGTATAAAGTAAAATTAAACGTGCCTTTAGGCATATGGTTAAATGTAGGTATCTGGTAAATCATTATTTAATACGATCCTCATTTGGAAACTTAAAAGTGCTGGATTCAAGTTTACCCTTTTGTGGGAGTTCTTCGTTCAAATCACTATCACTGCAATCAAAGATGTGACAAAGAAATAATTTATCGATAACCGCGTCGCAGACATCCCTAGTCAGTTGCAGCGGATGTAGCTTTCAGAGACGCTACTTCGCAAGCTTTTTAACTCAAAGCCAAAACGAGATCTTAATGAAACCAACAAAATAAGTAAAAGTAGAGCCGCGATATCTTTACCGCATTAAAACAAGCGATTTCATTAAAATTATAAAATGTGTTTTAACTTATGATTTTAAAATCTCAAAGCGAAATTCATATAATGTTTTATGAAATACGTTTACTTATTACAAGTTATAACTGTCCTGCTGGCTATAATTGATGCCATTTGATGGCAGAGGGCCCTGGGGATAGACCCTTACTTACATCAATAATAACAGAATTCCCACCGCTGGGACTGGCTCTCCTCTCAAAATGTGACTCAAAGTAACATCTTATAGTTTGGCATTAACGCTGACAGCGAAGGGTTCGATTCCTGACCGGAGAAAACATTAATGAAATAAATATTTACCAGACCAAAGAATCTTGAGTTTTTGTGATGTGATCTACGAGTTTATAAAGAACTAGTTACCGCCCTCCCTTTGCTTCAGTTTTCGTATAGAACCCCCAACTTTTTTAAAATAAAATATAGCCTGTATTACTCAAAAAGAAAATAGCTTTCTATTTGTGAAAGAATTTTTGCAATCGGTCCAGTAGTTTTTTTAGTTTATCCATTACAAACAAATCCTTACTCGTTATGATAATTAGTATAGATATTATATTACCATTATCATAGGTTGTAGAACAAGTTTCGACCGAAAAACACTGAGGGAGAGCTCTCACCTCTTCATCAATCCGGTTTAGAATAAATCGTTAGATTGGCATAATGAGTTCACATGTGCTACATTTTGTAATCCACATTTTAGTGAACGGACTGGAATTGTCACCGTGTTTCTAACCGCCGACGCATCCATGTCTGTCTGTATGTCTGCATCATCGCAGCTACCAAGCAGATGAACCGATTTTTATCTAGTTTTTTTTTTGTTTGACAGGTGACTTTATCAAAAATGTTCTTAGCTATGTTTAATGCACGGACCTGAAAAAAAGACGGACGTAACCTTGTTTAATTGAGAGTGAAGCATAGCAATGGCCGCCCGCTTACCATGTGTGCGTAATTTTTGATTCGTGATTAAAGCAGTGAAGTGTCAATGTGGGGGTGTATGTACTTGTACGAATTGAGTTGGTATCACTATGGATGCTTCACTGAATTTGTTCTTGGGATTACGTCCGCCTTATTTTTAGTTCCGTGTAAATAAAACTGTCGGGTTTTTTTTTTTAATTTTCATTTGATTATTGTAGTAGTGATGGCGCAGAAAATATTTACACACGCATAATTTTAACCGACTTCAAAAAAGGAGTAGGTTTTCAATTTGTCGGCATATATTTTTGTTTTAAGTATGTTTCCTAATTACTCAATGCCTGGACCAGTGTTGAAGATTCCCTTTTTTTTTAAAGGGTATCCTTTCAGAGTGGCCTAATTTTTTTCCATATTTTTCTGATGATGGCTTCCATGAGAAATTGAAGGAGATATATGTTTTTCTAAGGCAACTAGCCTTTGAAGTCGATTATTTTTGAAGTGAAAACTTCTTCAGGCGCATAGGGCATTTTTGAGATGGGATAAACCAATCAGCTCGCGACACCGTCAGCATTTTATTCGACACCTACCCATCTCTGAGAGAAAAACAGAACTGTAATTACTTAATTTACAGTTAAGGTTTAAGATTATTTCTCACAATCGCTTATTGAGAAAATAAATAACAGTTATACATGTGCATACATATTTCATTAGTACACGAGATTCGATGAGCTAAAATACAACAGTTAACTTATTACATAAATGTGGGTACCTAAAAATTATTTTCTCATTTTGCTTGCCATCAGCTCGGCGTCACTAGCAAGGCGACCGGTTACACCATAAGCACACATACAGTTCGTATTAATATCAAGATTTCACTTTACATATACTTTACGAGGCGTCGGCAGCCATTCACTAAAAATGTAATGAATAAAAAAACGCTTCATTTAAAAGTATTTCCTGCACAATAAAATATTTCCTGACGATTCAAAAAACACACACATAATTGTTCAAGTTTTCATTTCTGTCGGCATTCCCGGTGCATTTTTACGTTTTTTTTTTTGGTAAAATCATGTCATGTAGTTGTCGCACGTGTGAACATACTTCAGTGAGAATACTGTAGAAAAATATTATTAACATAAGTTCATAATAGTTGAAACAAAATGGCACCCGGAAGCGATCCTGTTTTGAACGAGGCGAGTGTTTCTTTTCATTTCTACTCTTTGCTTTGGTAGTTACCAGAGTAATTAAAATAACTGCAAACTCGGGATAATGGTAACACAGAGAAGAAATTGATAGAGCCTTAACATACGCTTTGCTGTAGGATAATTAAAAATTAATTTAGAATCATATCAATTTTTAGTAGTTTTCAATGCTATCAATTAAATACTAGCTGACCCAGCAGACGTTGTACTGCAACAGTTTTATAATTTATATAAGATAAAAATAATATTAAATAAAAAATATCACTAATCACATACTTACAAATAAACCCTATGTGGAGGTGTAGGCTATTGAAATCGGTCTAGGAGTATTTGAGTTTATCCATTATAAATAAATAAAAAATTAAATCTTTTCTGTTTATAACATAAATATATTTTATAATTATATAATATTCTATAGAAAGTATTAACTAAAAGTTTTTGTCATTGATATGAAATAAGATAACAATTCTTAGATTATTTTATTCTTTAATATTGAATACATACTAAATATTTTTCTTTTCAAAAACAAATCGGTGAATTTGTTTTGTACAGGATTTTTATATTAATATTTACATGTTGTTTTCTTGTTGCCTCCGAATGCCTTGGACGGTTAAAGCAATTGAAAAACATGTGTACCGTAAATAAATAGCAATTTCGGGATGTCATATAACTAGGTCATAATATCGGTATTATAAAATACGAAGTGTGTGTACCTTTTGTATTCAAAATACTGTAGTTGGTAACGTTTTAATTTTTTTACATTTTAAAATATAGAATTCCAATCAACCGCTTTTTACGATACCTCTTTTTTTATTTAATACCGTAAAACGATTTTGTATTGCGTTTAATATTTTATCAGCATAGTTCCGGCACTAACATCTGGTGGATAAAAGTTTAATTCCCAACTTCATTTCAGTAGGAAAAATAATTCATCCAAGAACATGAAACGTCTATATGCATACTACTCTGTGGAGCGCTGCAAATTCCGAAACTAGGACGTGTTTGCTGAAGCCATTAACAAATTCGCTGTCCAGAACTTTGGAAGAAATTCTGCATTTCACCTGGATTTGAATGTTTTATCTACTTGAGTGAAAGTTTTTAACCTACCTTTGTCTTATATCTTGGGAATTTAACTAGTGTAAGGTTAAATCTCTCTGGCGTTGAGATACTAACTAGAATGTTATAAAACGAAATATTTCATTGCAGATGAATAAATTTTAAAAGTTCACTAGTAATTTTATAAATAGTTTCACAAAAATGTGAGGAGAAAAAGATTAAGAGAAGAAAGAAAACTAAATTCAAAGTTTTTCCTATTTATCAAAAATATTTAAAACTTTTGCCACTAATTTTGTAGACGCCATTTTACTTTGCAAATCCGTGTTTGCAAAATATAATTTTGTTCTTTCAACTCTCTGTCACTATTATTCATCTAATTATGGATACGTTATAAGGTATACATATGTGTATGTACATGTATATTACAGATATACTTTAAAAGTAGTCATAAGCACATACGTAATACACATTCATTCATGTGTCACTAAAATCCCAACGGCATATGTATTTCTGTTGGCAAGAATGGCAATGTGAATAATTTGTTAACCGACTTCAAAAAAAGGAGGAGGTTCTCAATTCGACTGTATTTTTTTTATGTTTGTTACCTCAGAACTTTGGACTGGGCGAACGATTTTGATGATTCTTTTTTCACTCGAAAGCTGGTGGCTGTCATGTGGTCCCACATAAATTTTATTGAGATCTGACAATGGCATCCATGAGAAAACCACATAAGTCGTAAATTTGTGTTAAGATGTGCGCGACAAATTGACGAATAACTCAATATCACGCCAACCGATTTCGATGATTCTTTTTTTAATCGCAAGCAGGTGCTTGTCATGTGGTCCCACATAAATTTGAACGAGATCTGACAAGTAGTTTTTGAGTTAGTAAAATTTAAAATATGTTATATAGGCTTGAATCAATCGATGGATTGGATTCAGATTGATGACGTAATTATAATACTTGAAGATATTATTACAAAATATACCATCCCTCAATTCAACTTAATCAATTTACTTATGATATTTGTACATTGTCAAATTGTGATACGGAATTTTTTGTAATAGCACAGAAAACAGAATAGTACATAATCTGAAGTTTACCAAGAAAAAAATAATCGACTTCAAAATAATATAAAAACTATTCGTTAGATCTAGCTCAAATTTAAGTGAAACCACATGAAAAGCACCAGTTTTCGATTAAAAAGTATCATCAAAATCGGTTCACCAAGTCGAAAGTTCTGAGGTAACTAACATAAAAAAATACAGTCAAATTGAGTACCTCCTCCTTTTTTGAAGTCGGTTAATAAATGTAAGTAATAGTGCACGAGAGCCAGATTTCCAAGTTTCGTGCGTATATTTTCTTATCTATAAAATTCAAAGCTGACCTTTTCAATCAATCGTAATACAATTTTTGATTGAGATGATAACGCAGAGCTAGTTAGTGAGCTAAAACGTCAGGGAAGCGTAAGTCCATTACAACGTAAAATATCTACAAAATTACAAAAGACAAGCTAAGAATTCTCCGCAAAATCTGACACTTCCGAGATTATAGACGCAAATTAACTCTTTACTTTCTAAAGGTGGTCCGTATAAAATTTACCGTGTCTTCTTTCTTCATAAACTCAACTTCATATTTTATTTCTGCTTTTGCGGCCGATGCTTCATATACGAGGCTAAACTTTTACGTTTCAGCCCCGATTGCAGCTCCTATGCAAGTTTAATGCACTCAGTTTCATAGAATGCGGAAAATAGTATACTCCTATTTACTGTTGGATGAAGAGTTTATTTGGTTTCTGTTTTTCTTTTTCAGTTGAGGAAGTAGAAATGAGAGAACCTTCCTTATTTATACGTATATTAAACTACCTAATCGACGCGCAGTTTGCCTGGGTCCTTTAATAAGTTTCTACTGGGTAATAAATAAATACCGCTTCACACTCATAGCCCCACACCAATTTCTGCGTCGTGGGTGCCATGGACAACACACAAGACAAGGACAGTCACACCCAGACCGAGAACAGAAATGCAAACTCATCATTCAAACTTCCGCCTCGCTGGGAATCGAACCTAGGACCTTGTCATAAGAATGTTTTATTATGAGTTTTAAATTTGTAGAATGGCATTTGCGTCAATCAAATTATCCAGTATGTATTGTAACACCACGGTTAAAAATATTAATTTCCTGTACTCTTTTCACATACATTGATTCAATATCTGCACCCGAGCCAACAACAGACCATAGGACATCACTAAATGTAATCTAATACGTTTAAACGAGCAATTCTTGTATAACATTTTTTGAGTCTTGGAAACGGCGCCAACGATTTTCATGAAATACTAAATTTCAGGGGGTTTCGGGAGGGATAAATCGATCTAGCTAGTATTCATTTTTAGAAAATATCGTTTTATCTATGTTTTCAGCCTCGTTGACTCTTCCTGACATCTATTGGCAATTAATAATACTATTATTATTGTGAGCGACTAAAATTAGACTAGCATCAGACTAGACTAGACAAGTATTAGAGGTTAACAAGCTTGCGGACAAACCGATACGGTTTATGCAAAGCTTTATAATTTAAATTATTGTAAATCTCTTTGTATTAAATAGATAAATATATAAAAACTGCTTTAATGACACAGAGCTACTTCAGTAGATGGCGTTGTTAAGCAACACTAAAATACCGAGCAACGCTCGATCATCCAGATATCTTGTTATATGACTAACTCATTTTAGTCGTTTGTATCAATCCCGCTGTACGAGACAAATAAGTTATACAGTCAACAATATTATAGTACACGTATTAAGCGTGGTGAGGACATTAATGGCGCTTTGTCCGACGCCTAGTTAATGGATTCTCTTTAGAGATAATTGTGTGGAAATTAACAAGCTAGGGTATTCGGAGATTTAGCGTAACTCTGGATGCAGCCAGCGTAATAATACCAAATCGTCTCAATCGTTAAGACTATACGTAGGTATTAAGATTATAATATATATACTACTACTAGCTGCCAGGACAAACTTCGTTCTGTCAAGTTTTTTATTTTATTTTGAGATGTAAACTATCCTACCTTTCAAGTTGGATCAAATTGCACACGGTGTGCAAAGATTAAAATCGGTTAAGTAGTTTAGGAGTCCATCGCGGATAAACAACGTGACACGTAATATATTAAGATAATGAGAGTACGAGTATAATACATCTGTGTATGGATGTAAATAGGTTACAGTTATAATGGAATGCATGCTCAATTATTACAAGACTTCTTTACTTGTAGTCTTATCACGTAGATCGCCCGTCTTCACAGGCAACCTATTATGTGATCATCGCTTTCCACATGTATGATATACATCGTAAAAATGCTAGGATAGGTTGAAAGCCATGAAGTTAACAAAAATGCAAGATATTTGTATATTTCATGCCCTTAAATTATCGCTAGTTAGTCGCTGGACACACTGTATAAAAAAAAATATCATGCCCAATTTCCCGTTAAAAAATAACAGCATCAACAAAAAGAACCCAATGGGAACACATCTTTATCCATCGAACACTGGAATCGCCCATAAACCAGTGTGAACGACTGTAGAAAATAATGGAAAAGGTAGTCTTAATGCATTTAAATGTAGCCAATGGCGGTAAAAGCACGATTTCCGATGTAAACTACCTCGCTTTATACTCAAAGGCTTAATCCACGCAACTCCATTCGAGAAAACAGTTTCTTGACTTCATTTTTGTTTTAAGGTTAAGGTTAAACTGAGAAATGATGTTATGAACGATATTTTTTTAGTGTTGTAATTAGTAAATTGTATTTTTATTGCATAACTCAAACAAATATTTTCCTGTATTTTTAAGGTATTTTTTGTACAATTTTTAGCTCAACTTCAGACGACTCGTGTTGTAGAATAAAAGCACTTGGGTAACTTCAATCATTTATTTCTTTTGTACTTAAATCGCCATTTCGCAAAGGTGTCTTATTTAAGAGGAGAAGAAATGGCGAAAGAAACTCCTCTAGACATATTTTAAAATATTTTACAATAAATTCTTGCTCAATCAATTTTACACTTAAAACTACTTCTACAATTTAGAATTATTACGAAACACCCGTATTACTGTTTTCCCAGTCCAAGACCGAATGCCCCCTCGACATCTTTCGACCGACCAACATGATCCCAAGCCTTTCCTGTAACTCTCATATTTCAATCAATTCGGCGGATGAAAATAATGTCTCGTTGTTGAAATTAAAGACAGCATTGTTCGCTATTAATTTGAAACCCTAACACAATGTACCTGTATTAATTTATTCAATAGACCACCTAGTTTTACAAGATTTTTAGCCTTAGAAAGTGCTAAGAAGTTATATATTACATAGACAGTCTATATCTTTATTCTACATAAATATCGTGTAAAATATTTTATATTAATAGTTTATTATACACGAAATACTTTATTATAAATTTTTAAATGTTAAATACCATAAAAAAGTTTAACAGATTTTCTTGTATCACTATAAAACAAATTATAATTATTATTTTTGCGTAATATAAATATAGATTATAAAACATGTTCTTGACGAGTCTCACCATCAACCATTCTAAGAACCGCTTCAGACTTCGTACGCCGAACTCTTGTTTCTTCTATCGTCGACTTCCACCGTTTTCTGCTCTTCGGCCGACGTCAGACAGGTATTTCGTTTTAGAATCCAAACGCTTTGCCCAAAATCGAGGCAACGGTAAAGCGTAGGAATTCTAAAACAAAAAGACTGCATATGTCTTTTTACTGCTATCTTCTTTCTTCCTCCGTTTATATTATATACAAATTACTTAAATTAAAGCGAAAATGTCTAAAATTATATCCACTTATTCATAATTCCATGTTAAATACATATAATACCTATTATAAAATTAAATGTATTTTATTTATTTATTAAACTCCATTGTACACTACATTAATAAAGTTAGAAAGTCTTATATCTATTTATGTTTTGTATGCATAAAAGGTAATCTTATCGCTAAATAGTGATGACTTCCAGATAACCTTTGGGAAAATAAAGAAGGGAAATATATCCATAATATAAATGTGACGCATTTTATTTTATCTTTCTTACATAGATTTTTTTATTAACTAAACCAATGCATAAACTATTATTTAGAAAATTGAAATGGAATTTAAAGTAAATTTCAGTTATAAACTTTACGCCCTTAAATAAGTACGTACTTACAGTTTGAGAATTTTTCCGAATACTTCTTAATGGCTTCAACCCATGAATGGCCCACTACTGAGCACGGGTCTCTCCTCTTGAGGAGGCCTAGAGCATTCTCCACCACGCTGCTCCAGTGCGGATTGGTGGAATACTTCTTAATAATAAATGGTATTTACCTGAAAGAGAAAAAATAAAATTATTATACAATTTTACATAATTATACATACATATCGCATACACATGGTATCCTAGTCGAGTCTACCTGGGTTTACACCAGTGTAATTTCATGGTCATCTTTCATTTTTAACAGACTTCAAAAAAGGAGGAGGTATTCAATACGACTGTTGTTTTTATGTTTGTTACGTCAGAACTTTCGATTAGGTGAACCGATTTTGATGATTCTTTTTTTAATCGAAAGCTGGTGCTTGTAGTTCCACTTAAATTTGAGCTAAATCTGACGAGTTGTTTTTGAGTTATTTTGAAGTCGGTTATTTTTTCTTGGTAAAATTTAGATTATTCTCTACCGCATGCCTGAACAACCACAGCCATAACGTACACGAAATTCATCACTAAAATGTGAAGACGAAAGATGATCATGAAATGAAAGGGAAATAGCTAATGACTTATCTTTTACCTCACTTTCTTTAATCTTAAAACCCTCATACCCTAGTCATCAAAAGTAACCTTAAGATATTCCACAAATTGGATATTTCATGAAATTCAGATAAACGAGATAAAAAGGAGCGGTTTCAGAATCCGACAATTACGAGCTAGACAGTGAAATGAAATTATAATTTTATACGTCCGTACTTACTGCGGCCTACGGATTAGAGTCGGGCTACTTTGTCGACTCGACAAAATCCCGCTGCTTCAAATTGGGTTAACGGTGGTTGATCAATAATGCCGAAGACTGAATTTAGAGTACTATTGTACGCCGAAGATTGCTCATTATGGTGTCTGGGTTGAAAGGAGGCACAACAGCGATCTATATGTTCTACTAGATTGAGCGTTCGGAACACTTATTACAGTTGCATGTCTGTATACCTAATCTATGACCATAGCCTTCCCCCACTCTGCCGCGTTCATTTCGTGCTCTGGCCGTTTTGCTTGTACTGTTGAGCGTTTCTAGTAGAACATATAATTCATTGAGGTACAAGCTTTTTATACGGATGCCGACGCGGCGACGCTGGTATATTTTATATGCTGATTCAGCCATAGTTTCTAAACATTTCAACATAATCCTTTAATGGTAAGCTGTAATTGTAATGTAAAGTAATGGTGGTTGACCAGGTTAATTAATACTGTTAGTTTATATTGGGATAAATGAATAAATAGGCGATACAGAGCCTAACACGCTTAATCCATCCGCTGTTTATAATGGATGCATTCTGAGTTGAATAATCTAAATTTTACTAACAAAAAATAACCGACTTCAAAATTACTCAAAAACTAGTTGTCAGATCTCGTTCAAATTTATGTGGGACCACATGATAAGCACTTGTTTTCGATTAAAAAAAGAATTATCAAAATCGGTTGGCGTGATAGTGAGTTATTCGTCCATTTGTCGCACACATACTTAATGCAAATTTAAGACTTATATGGTTTTCTCATGGATGCCATTGTCAAATCTCAATAAAATTTAAAATAAGTGGGACCACATGACAAGCACCAGCTTTCGTTTAAAAAAACAATCATCAAAATCGGTTGACCCAGTCGAAAGTTCTGAGGTAACAAACATAAAAAAAAAACTAAATAAAGTCGAATTGAGAACCTCGTCCTTTTTTTGAAGTCGGTTAAAAATGGAACCACTTATAATGCGTGTTAATGTATAAAAATGAAAAATCTATTTGTTTTTTATTGCTTTCTTGAAAACCCAAGTTGATAATGGGCCTTTGCTAACCGCTAGCGATACTTTCACCTGATAACCTTGTCCGGTAATATTTTAGCACCATTACTTATATTTTATGGGGTCATTTGATGGGATGCCTGATAATTTTAACGATTGGAAATTATTTCCGGTTTAATTTATCTTTGTGGCTTCTTTTATATATTGGTACTAGAGGCCGGTCTTTAGAACTAAACACTTTGTGACAGGTTACTTCACAATAACATTTTTCAGTCTATTTTCTTTAATATTTTTATGATACCTATATAGACTTGAAAATAGAATTATTTTTAAGGCTTATTCCCTGAAGTGATTATCTAGCCATTACCACAGAAGAAATAATAGTACTTATAATAAGTACCATTACCAAAATTACAGTTTTAAAAAGATTTACTAACTTTACTGCATTTACTGGACGAATATAAAGAAATACTAAATACAAATTTTTATTTCCGTCGCAAATGGTAATATAATCCGATGTTTCTATACAATTTACCTTAAGTAAGAAAATCTTATGCAAAATAACGGTAGCTCTTTGACGATAGCGACTGAAAGTGACGTCTTATAAAGCGCTGCGCGATACAGAAGCGTTTGAGAATTTATTTATGTAACTAGCCGACAAGCGATCTTACCTTCAGGCCATCATGATCCAGACCTGGAAAGCTGTTCTCTAAAATACAAACTCGAAATCGAAGCTCACTCAAATGAGACTCGAAAGCGAACTTGCATCATCTTGATATGTCGTTCTCTAATCATCTAGTGCGCACTTGCGAAGTGAAGTGAGTCTCGAACTCGAACTTCAAACGACTAAACATGGCCTCGGTATGGTATTCTTACCGAATACATATATGTCATTCTCTAATCATCTAGTACGCACTTGCGAAGTGAAGTGAGTCTCGAACTCGACCTTCAGTTTTGAAACTCAAGCTGACAACACAACGGTGTGTTGCTGACCAAGAATGATGACAGAAAAAATTATGTGACTTTAACCAATTAAAAAAAAGAAAAGTACTATATATGAGAGCATTTCATTACTAGCAAACAGAAATTGCAAGTAAACATTGCACGATTGATTCTAACTCTAAGACTCGAGCTCAGCAGGAAGGACCGCGGGTTCCTGGGTTCTATTCCCGGCCAGGACAGATATTTATGTGACAGATAAATATTTGCACTCGGGTCATGGGTGTTATTGTGATGTGATACGTAGGTAACTCGATAAGTTTTGAGACAAGAAGAACTAACTATACAAGATATTAACAATTTTACATTTTTTCGAAATACTCTCCTTCATTCTCTATGCAAAGTTCCATTCGCCTAAACCAACTTTTTTTGCCAACCACTTTTGCCAGTCTTGATCCGATAGGTTCGAAATTGCCGCTTCTTCCCATGTGGTAAACTTCCCACTTGGTAAACCTCAAATTTCGATTTGCATTTGTAATCGAAAGACCTGCCTGTAATCGTTTTACACTAACTATATTTTATGAATAATCTTGCACATTCCCTGCAATATAATGGTTGTCAAAGACAGTATAAACGGAAGGCCATATTCCGTCCGCGGCTCCGCTCCGGTCGGAACAATATAGCGAGATTGAATCCCCGCGCGCTCGAGCGTGGAGCTAGCGTCCCCTCCCCCTCCCCCTCCCCCAGCACGTTACCTCCTTTATACCTTAGCGGTATAAGTATCGATTCTAAATTAAAATATTCATATTTTAAGGTACACATTAATGTATTATTTGCTCTTATAGACTGAATGTTCTCTTTTGACAATTGGTTTTTTAAAAACTTATTATTTATTATTATTATATTATTTTATGGAAACGGCCGACAAACGAGGTGACGATCCACCTGGGTAAGTGGCTATCGTAGTCCATGAACATCAGCAACACCAAAGGTATCATTGATGCGTTGCCGGCCAAGAAAAAGAAAGAAAGAACTGGCTCTCAAGCCCCCAGCCGGAACACGACGAGTCGTTTAGCGGCTGATTGAGTCAAGGTTGGTAGACTAGTAGCTATCCAGGCGAACCCCTAATAATAGTAATAACGGTATTAATTTTTTTTATAATCCTTCCGAGGGGCCCTATCACCAGCGGGCCGGATTTAGTCGCCTCTTAAGACACCCATCTGGCGTGGGATTGGGGTTACTATCTAAGCCGACCTACACGGCTAATATTTAGAGATGTTAATTTTATTAGATCATTTAACAAGATTTTAAATCAGATATCTTACAGTTTGTACGTAAAATTCTTATTGTTATGTAAGTATCAGTGATAAATTCAACAACGTAATCCATGCAATAATAAGTAATTTTGTAGCGATATTAAAGAAAATACTTATAAGGTATAATGTATAAATCTATACCTACATAAAAATCTGTAAAGTAATACATAAATCAAAATTTTTGTGTATAAGCATTTATATTGTACCAGTCGCAACAGGTAGAACAGAGTGATTTTAAAGTTTGACATACTAAAAGTGAATAATGGGATTTTTTATTAACATTATTTTATTTCATAATAATTTATTTTCATAACAATTGATTTTATCTTGAGGAATCTTACTTTATTTTGAACGAGTAACCGCCCTCGCTTTGCTTCGGTTTTCTTATTTTTTTACACCTTGGGTTATATTATTGGAGTTTTATTAAGGATCCCTATTTTTTTGGAAATATTTCACCCGGGGATAGTGTAAGCTACACTGAACCCAACAGTGAAAGAATTTTTCAAATCGATTCAGTAGTTTCGGAGCCTATTCAATACAAACAAACAATCAAATCTTTCTTCTTTATAATATTAGTATCTAATATAGATAACTTTCAGTACATCCAACCAAAACGGATGACGCTCGCTTACGTCTTTGACTATAATGTATATACCTACTATAATTATACATATTTATAGCTGACGAGAGACTAATATTGATCCCTCTTCTTTATTTTTACTGTGAGCAGATAAGTACGAAAATCATCCAAAGTGGTAGCTCGTACGGTAAATGTATCAACTTATCTCGACCGGTGCCTCTAGAGGAAACTGTGAATTACATATTGCATAGAAAATCTTTTGAAGCATTTTATTCCTGTATCACAGTCAAGAAATATGTGAATAGAGCCTGTATATTCCTTGCGATATCTTAATAGAAATCAGAAGTAATTCCTTATAATTAAATATTAACGGTATTTCGCCAAGAGTTATGATAGGGATGTCACAAGTTAAATTCTGCTCTAGTATTTTCTTTTACTGTAACTCTAATCTATACATCTCTACAAATAAATAAATTTAAGTATCTGTTTGTAATATTAAAATAACCGCACTTTCACTTAGTGCATTTAGATGTATACAAGGTACATATAACAAAACAATTTTTTTTATAATTTTTGTCTCTGTCTGTCTGTCTGTTTGTTTCGGCTAGTCTCTGAAATGGCTGGACCGTTTTTTCGGGACTTTCACTGCCAGATAGCTGATGTAATAAGGAGTAACTTAGGCTTCTTTTAGTTTAGAAAAAAAAAACAGTTAGGCGATACGAAGTTCGCCGGGTCAGCTAGTTTAAAATATAATTATAATTATATATAATATAATTTTATTAAATCGAACAATTTCTGTACAGCGAGTTTATTCAGGTTCCCGGCAATCTATGTTATAATATCATATTGTGGATAGTGTCAGATGTTAGTTTGCTGAAAACCATTGTTACGGAGTTATAATTAATCTACTTTGCAACTTGCGAGCATAATATGTAACCTCGACACATAGCACCTTCCTCGCGTACAGAAAGCATGCACTTGTGATAATCAAAATTATACCAACGGATATAAAATAACAATATACCTACCAGCTTAAACATTGATTTCGCTCTTAATCGAATCATCTCACCATGAGTTCTTAATAGGTATAAGATGTCTCTATGAATGCTATCAGCAAAAACAATCGTCTTTATCCTAATCTCGGATACATCTCGAATAGACTTAATTAGACTAACTGTTTATTAACACTTTCTTCAATTTCCTTGATCGATTCGACACTACCTAATTAAAGTCTATTGTTCCCAAATTCAAGCACCAAATATACTCGATACAACATATTCAATACATTTCGATAAACTTCATAATGCCCTGACAAATTTAATATTCTATAGCGAACCCTTCTCCTTATCAAAAGGCTGCGATTAAAGTCGATAAAATCCCGACAGGCAACCCTATCCCTGAGGACGAGCGGTATTCGCGTCACGTAGCCCACCTTGCGGTTGCGTATGAAGTCTCAATTTGGGCTTATTATTTTACTTCATAACACTAGCAAGAGTTGCGGCTTGAGACGAAAAGCAATTTACTGTGGCTGTATCCGTCCTTGAGACAAGCATTTTGTTTTTCTGGGAATGAGCAGACAAACAATTTAAAAGATGTTTCAAAGCATCTCCAAAGCGTTGCCAGTCATGCAAGCGCGGGTAGTAGTAGTTTGTATTGATTCTGTTTTACGGATGATTCTCAAATGTAATAAAAAGAAACAGAATAGTTGGAACAAATATTTACATTCATGAATTCTCGAAGCAAAAGCATAATAGACAAGCTGTTTAGATTCGTACATAACTCATTGTTCTCCAGGGTTTAAAATTCAGTTCACACCCGGCATTATTCAGTTTAAATTCGACCTACTTTCAGAGCAGTGACGAAAATGTAATTTTATTTGTAGATATATCCATATCTAGCGATGAATGACGAATAAACAAGGTCCTATGTACACAGGAATCGGTAACAAATAATACGATATTAATACATTCTGTTCGCTGGTCGGCCATTTCTAAAACAAACAATTGAACGTAGTCGCTTAAATATTTTTTTCTCGTTTGCTTTTACGGGTTTATACAAGTACTTCAACTCTTTTTACCCAACTGCTAGGAAGGGTTATATTTTTCACGTGTATCCTGTATGTATATAATGTATGTATGCGTGTAATATTCTTTATTACCTCGAATCTTCCAAACCGCTGAACTGATTTATATAATTAAGATATCTTTAGATTTATCTTGATAACCCAAGTGTTCTTAGATAAGTGAAATTAAAAACAAACAGTTAAGGTGGCTATGAGATGCAATTGTTTGAAGTATCAAAAAATAAAAATAAATCGAATAATGCAATATGGGTATCAAATCAAATATCTTTTTAGGATTTCAAAAAGGTACATCATGATGAGTTTTTTGATAGCAAGCGGGTTTTTTTTATTTTTAATTTGTACTTGTTGAATATCTACGGTGACCCTAACTTGTAATGTAATGAAAGTACGAAACTATTGCACGTTTACTTTCGCCTCTTTTTGACTTTTCATAATTTATATGGATTAAGTTGTGCGTGACAAAAACAGTGCTTACTCGCAGGTATATTTCAAATTCTTTGAAAAAAAAAAAGAATTAAAATGAACTTTCGAAGAGAAAAGCTTTTATAACTTTGGACTTATTCACAGAATTCTGTCGAAAGCAGCGCCGTTTCAAATTATAGAAATATTGATCCTTGCTTATCTTGCTTCATATATGCTTGTGAACTATGAACGAAAAGCGAATGAAAATTATGGACTGCGTACACACAGATAGTCACAAGATTTGTGTAGGTATGTGTGAATGCACTGATACACATATAGATGTAAAGTGCATTTATGCTTTTATGTGAATGTCTGACAAACAAGTAGGCAAGCTTCGTACTTGATGGTCACTGCCCTCCATGAACCTGTTATCTAAACTAATATTATAAAGGAAAGATTTGATTCTTTGTTTGCATTGAATAGGCTCCGAAACTACTGAACCAATTTGAAAAATTATTTCACTGTTGGGAAGCTACACTATCCCTGACTATCTACACAATCTATGACATAGGCTATATTTTCAAAAAATTAGGGATCCTTAATAAAACTCCAATAATGTAACCCAAGGTGTAAAAAATAAGAAAACCGAAGCAAAGCGAGGGCGGTTACTCGTCTATATGTCTATATGTATCTGTATAGAAAAGGCAAAAGTGATTGACTGATGTATCAACGCACAGGCCAAAACCTTAGGACTAGAAACTTAAAATTTCGCACACGTAAGGAAGGATTTTTTAAAATTCAACCCCCAAGAGGGTGAAATAGGGGATAAAAAGGATAAGCACATTTTCCGCGTGCGAAGCTGCTGGCAACAGCTAGTCCCAGATATAATCAAGGCATTGATAAGAAGAATGAAGCGTGATTACCGCTTATTATTATGATATTATGTTATTATATGTAGGATTTTCGACTAAACCAATATCTATGAATTTTTTTCAAAATAAAATATTTTTTTAAATAACTATATTGCATGGTAACAATATAACTTTAAATAATAAAAGATGTTTCTATCAACTATGAATACAGGTTCATTGTCATTCAAATTTCATTCATCAATCATTCAAATGAATGAGTTATTTTATCGTGTAAACCATGCTCACATCAAGCACTGAAACTTTGCTTCATGACAAAAATAATACTATTTCTCGCTACTCGCTTTTGGTTACCCCGTCCCTAACTGAACATCAAAGCGAAAACTTTAACTAATCTCGAAGGTTATTCAGTAAATTATAAATTCCTACCCATCCACTATTTCAAAAACACATTTCAAGCTGACAATGGACGACCTAACTCGGAGAATCGCCCAGAAAATTGGGGAAACCATTTTAAAAAAACTTTTCACCCCGCAGCGAAACGACGTAACTCCGCTCCGGTTTTAAATGAAACTGGATTTACTTGTAGTGTGATAAAGTGCAATTTGGGTTGGTAGTTTAATGTGACGTGGGTGCATTATCTCGGAGAGGGTTGGGAGTCCCCTCACGTGCCTGCCAGTCGGATCACGTCTTCGGAACGTTTATTATTCAATAGCCAAATGTAATAGACTTGTTCATGTCACAATATATTTTATCAACGGTTGAGACGCCGGAGCGGAGGACTGATGAGATTAATATGATTTTAATATCAAAACGATACAAGTAAATACATACACATTAAGTACATTTATGTAGACGAATTGTTATTCAAACAAAGCTTTCTTACCGTCATATTGCCCTAGATATAGTTTTCCTAATGAAATATTGTAGTATTAATTTAGGTAAATAATCGATAGCATAGCTAGCCCTAAGGAGGCCCCATATCAATATTTGTTGTGGGGCCCCCTTCTACGTCAGCTGTAAAATATATAAAAGGAGGTAGAGTCGTAGGCCGCTGGCGAGCTTTTTTTTGGGAGTGTTAGTGGGCCTAGTAGGGGCCCCTATACGCGGGGGGCCCGGTATAATTGATACGGCTGATACGGCGGTAGCTACGTCCTTGAACCGATTTGTATTAGGAGAAGGGAAATCATGAACTGGAATGTCATAGGGTACTTATTATCCCGAAAAACACGGACAAAGCTGCGGGTCTAGCGCTAGTTCTTAAATATTCTACCCGCGACGTAATATAAAAGCCTTTTTATCTGAACAATATTTGTAATCACACGTTACCAAGTGTTTATTGTCAGATGAATATTGTTACACAGGTTTATTGTGACTTGATAATCGAGCTCAATCAACACATGGGATTATAGCGATCCCCGGTGATAATCATGGACATATTGTGAGCCCCGGGGAAACGAATAATCAGATGGTATTGAGTAACGCCTTTTCCCGATAAATATTGCTCGGTGAGAAAATGAACGGATATTTTTTGAACATGATACTCAGTCACTGCACACTGCGGTTATTTGAGATTTTGGAACATTCGTTATTATTTTATTAATTTACGTGAAGCAAAAACTTTCTACCCCTTTTCACACTACCATACATTTGACACGCACACATTTTAGAGTTTTATACAGGTATGACAAATTTTAGTAAGCATTAAAAACTCAGGTCAACATGCTTGTCTCCAGTTGGGTAAGTCGGGGAAACATATGACTGACAAATATAAATACTTTTTTTTTACATAAAATAACTTAATGAAGTAACCCTTACGGTTGAATTTTGACTACAAAACGAGTCTATAATAGGCAGATAATAAAGAACTAGATGTAAGTTGGAATACTATGACTACGCAAATACCGCGTTTTCAAATATAAGTAAAATGAATAGATACACAACACTTCAACATTTTCAGTTTGTTTATTTAGAGATGCCTTCTAGGTACTCTTTATCCACCGTTTTACTAAGAGTTTTGACAAAAATATACTTGTACTTTAAAAGTAAATAATCCTCTAAAGTTGTTTAAGGTCAAAGAGCTTACTGTGACCTACACTGCATCAGTTACTTTAACCGGTTTATCTTAACCCGGGTATTAGTTTAACCCGTGGATGTATGGCCGCGGTCTCGGGGCCGACCGGTCTTATTAGTTGCGGGCGGCAGCGTCTTATATAAATAGCGGATATCTTGGCTAAGTAACGTTGAGGCTTTAACGTTTTACTGAAATATATTGACTACAGGCAATTTCTTCTGCAAGCTAAGCTGTCGCTCTTGCATCACGTCTCGTTTTCTGTTATGTATCCATGTCTCCTTCATAATTATGTTCCATAAATGTGCTATTAAATATTATATTCAAATCAATATAAATCACAATAATAAAAATTGTGTTTTCTACTTCACTGAAATTTTGCGTACTTCGCTGAAATTTGGGACATCCTGTATAATAACGTAATATAAGCCAAATCCTTTGAGTATCAGTTTACAAGTATCAAAACCACACACATGAATCAAGTGAGTCAAGTGTTACACTACCCTCAAAGTGTTGTTTACAATTATAATAATGTAAGTGTTCACTTGTTCTATCCTGCTAATATTGTAAACGTGAAATAATATTTGGAATATTATAGTAGGGTAGTACGATAAATTATAATTTATCAGGAGAAATTCATGCCAATAGTTCCACTCGCACTTTATATTCACGTATAAAGTAAATAGGTGCCTCTCTAACAACTACACTCTTTACAACTATATTTACAATAAGATTAAGTAAAATTCAGCAGTGCGTATTAACCATCAAGATATTTCGGCAAATGATCATGTAAGCTACTCGGGGCCCTAATGGCACGACACAACCAGATTTATGTATTCGAGATTATACGTTATCATATTACAGAACTCTCAGAAAACTACATATGTGAATACAAAATACAACAAAACTGTATCCTTCTGTAGAGATTAGGAATCATATTTTTGTATGTAGGGGAAAAGCGTATGATTTAATTAAGTCTTACCTAACAGACAGGACTCAAGTAACGCAGATTACTAGAATATGCCAGGCCGAAAAAGCTGAGAAAATATACGAGTCGAACAGTAGACGCGTTGAATACGGTGTACCTCAAGGCAGTGTATTAGGGCCTTTATTATTTCTTATATATATTAATGACTTGCCAAATTCTATATCTAATGATATGACTCTCTTTGCGGACGACAGTACGGTTCTTTATACAGGTCACACAAATATAAATATTGAATATGAAATTAACTCCTCAATTATATCTATAATAAATTGGTTAAAAAATAATAATTTAATAATTAACTTGAACAAAACAAAAATAATGGATTTTAAACAAAGGCACAATAATTGTAATAAATATAATATTAACTATTTAGGAGAAAAAATAGAGGATACCGATACCGTTAAATTTTTGGGATTAAAAATAGATAAAAAAATGAAATGGAATGAACAAATAGATGAAGTTTGCAAAAAATTAAGTAAATTCTCTTATGCACTACGGAATCTAAAAAAAGCCGTCTTGACAGCGTATCACGCGTATGCTGCTGCGGCTCTTAGATACGGGGTTATATTTTGGGGTAATGCAACAAATAATGACAAAGTTCTTAAAGCCCAAAAAACGTGCATTCGAGCGATATTTGGGCTTCGACAGACCGATTCGTGTAAGCCTTACTTTAAGCAGTCAAAAATATTGACACTGCCCTGTGTCTATGTGCTAGAATGTGCTTTGTTTGTAAAAACCAATAATCAATTATTCAAATATAAAACGCACGCACGGCATAATGATAAGTTGCAAATTATTACACATAAGACACATCTGTATAAGAAAAGTATATTTTACATGGCTCCAGTCGTATATAATAAATTACCTAAAGATTTGCGTAATATAGCAGAATTGGCAATTTTTAAGGAAAAGCTTAAAGATCTGCTAATACTCAAATGTTATTGTTATGTTATAATGTACTCCATTAAAGAGTACTTAGAGGATACTGAGCTATGAGTGGCTTATGACATTTTTAATTTTCTTATTACAGTAATTTATATATATTATTTCAATTTGACATTGCCAATTAATTTTAATTTTAATTTCTCAGTCTGATTTATGCGCGGTTCGTTTTTATTTGATTTATTATTTATATTTTAATCTTGATTTTAAATTTTTAGCTTATCTTATGACATGTATTGTACGCCTTTAAGGCAGGACATAGCGAACAATTTGCTTATTTGTAACATCTGTATATTACCTATTGTCCACAATAAAGAGTGATTTGATTTGATTTGATATGTATTACCTACATTGATAAATATTTTCATCATTCAAAGTTAACCTTGGCTAATCCATCTACAATTAACCGGCCTTCTGAGAAGACCTTAAGAATACCTTTCCACGTAGCTCCAATAATCGTCAGTTGTCAAAAGTTTTCATGCCACGAAGGCAAACAACATGGCTCATCGGCTAAAATACAGCATGAACAATCGAACTTTTGATTGCGTTGACTTAGAAGCTTGATTTTTATACATGTCAGATTTTAGCAAACATTAAACATCAACATGCTTGTCTGAAGCAGGGTAAGTCGAGGCAATATACGACTGACAAATTACTACTGCAAAAGACAAATAAAAATCTACTGTAAATGTAATAAAATATAATTGTCATAATGTGCCCCAGCTTACTCTTTTAGGAGCGTTGTTCTATCTGAGTTTATTGAAATTTGACATGTCTTTACAAAAGTAAGAAATCATTTACTTTCCACGGCTAACCAAAGTCAATTCCCGTGACAATTCTCACCGATTGATCTCTGACAGAGAAAGGAAATACATTACCTGTTTAATCAGATTCCATTCTGTGTCCTGGCGTGACGCCAGCCGCCGCTAGCGAGATGTCCGCTCCAACCGGACCGTATTGGAGTGGACGTGATTGGTTTCTCGTTTCAACCGAAATCGACTTTAAAGGTTTACGATGTACTAGAATTTGGAATCACTAGCCATTTGTAACTTCGATCAGTACTTCATATGATTACGCGATTTTTAAATTTAAAGTTATTTGACATCGATTTACAGTTTTAGAAAGAAAGAAAGAACGAAAAACGTTTATTCCTGTGCCAATCAGGTACACACACGAAAATAGATATCAAAAAAAAGAAATAAAAAATTACAAACAGATAAAAAAAATAGAAAGACAACAATAAATATTTCCCACTACATTGGTCTGTAACTAACGCTCGCACGTGTCCAGTGGTCCAGAAAATGGAGCTCACTCAGCATAATGCCGTAGTGGTAGCTACGGCGCTGATTTTCAGTCAGTCCATTTAGTGATGCACGGACGTCAGTTTTAGTGTTGTAGATTATAGTAATTTCCTGGTATTTATTCAACATTGAGGCAATAGTTTTCGAGTGTCATAAACATACAGGCAGGCGTACAGACGCTCGAGACGATCACAAATTCGAGAAACGAGTAGGTACGAAACAATGGCTTTAAGTTATTTCATAACCAAAATGCAAAATGTTATATTACGTAACAAGAGCTGCCATGACTGACTAAGCAATAAATAAACTAAAAATCTTCAAGATTGTCAAGATCATAACAACATTCTATTAAAAGTTCTGCAAATTCTGATATTAATGTATTACTGAAGCCGTTGCTTCAGCAAATAGAATCAAATTCAGTCATTCGTAGACATTCAGTTCAATTTACGACGAAAAAATTGTCATGACTATCTTTCATGTTATACGGTACGTGAGGATTATGTACGAATGGTATGGATTGGAAGATTTGAGCCATTTTCAACCACTAACTAACACATAAAAAAATTATTCAAGATTTTGATAGGTACGAAATACGAATTAAAAATAGTAGATTAATATTATAATTAAACCTTGTTATTCTCCTCAAAGCACCACATTTTTTTAATAGAATAGTATTTTATTGAATTACTTCCAACTATTAAATTTACATTTACGTATCCTAAATCAACATAGCCATAAATATTGACGAAAAAACAAAGCCAGAATTCATTATAATATGCTGTACCTACTTGTACAACAATATCTGCTATCACGATCGGTTGTGGTCGTGTGCATCAAAGGCATCATTGATTTGCCGTCGAATATCAGTTTCAATAAGGGACGGTTGAAAGGACCTCGTTAGAAGCGATTGGTGTGTAGGTTGCTAGACTTGCTAGCCTGTCTAGACCCTGTATTAGCGTACAGAAACTCCATTGTCTTTGTGCTAATGATGTTTCGTGGTGTCCCGTCTGATTCTCCTTGCCATCTATATTATACCAATAAATATAAATGGTTATATCCAGACAGATTTGGAGCATAAATTGATTCTGTGTTATTAAGCTAGTATTAGTCTACTTTGCAACAATCCGCGGGTGATTCTGTGTATTGATGAAATAGATTCAACGCTTGAAAGGCAAAAATTACCAAGCGACATGTTGACAACTTTATACTAGAGCATTTTAAAGTTTTTAATTTTAGAAAAAAAATCGTAAAAAATCGCCTATTAGTCATAGCTACTTAATTCCAATGAATTTTACATATAGTTTAAATGCTTAATAAAGCAATTTTTACGATTTTTTTTTCTGAAATAAAAACTTTAAAATGCCCTAGTGTAAAGTTGTCAACATGTCGCTTGGTAATTTGTGCCTTTCAAGCGCCAAATTATATTGATTTTTTCTTACTTTTAATATTTATTAAAATTTGGTGGACGGATTGCAGTTCGAAAACGGTAGCAGGCCATAGCGGGTTGATTATGACAAGTCCTTAAATTGCAAAAATTACAGCAAAACGTCATTTCTTTTTAAGGAAAATATGTTTTTGGTCCAAGTTATTGTAAGTGTATTATTATTATTATTATTAAATTTTATAATGCACTAGCAGCTCCTGGAGCTGATGCGTGCATATCACTGCACTTGTGTTCGACTTAATATATATATATTTGTTATGTATTCTGAATATGTTCATCAAGTCTGTTTTTAAAAATGTTCACTGTTGGTGCACTTATCACTGATTCAGGTAGCCTATTCCACTGCTGTACTACACGATTAGGTAAAAAGTGATATCTAGGGTTGCTGGAGCTAGGGTGTCGGTTTAATTTCATTGAGTGTCCTCGTAGCTGGGTATTTGTTTTTAGTAAATAAAGATCTGCAATATTTTTGACACTGTAGTGTCCATTTAGGATTTTGAAAGTTTTTATCAGATCTCCTCTTTGCCTCCGTTGTTCCAAACTGGTTAATTTCAGCTCAGAAAGATGCTCTTCATATGATTTGTGTCTTAGCGATGTTACCATTTTTGTAGCTCTACGCTGTACTTTTTCAAGTAGTTCAATGTTTTTTTAAAGTAAGGGTTCCAGATTTGGAAAGCATACTCCAAGAGCGGTCGAATATAGGTTTTGTAAAGTTTGATAAACAAATCTTTGACCAAATCTTTGAAACAAATCTTTATGAAGAATAAAATTTGTAAAAAAACTGATTCCGATCTAAACTTTACAGTTCGCTCAACTGTGTCAATCCCGTTATCAATACAAAATTTACCACAAAACGTCGAATACATTTCCAACCTACTTGTTGATAAAGAGACATTTTATATCCTCTCAAGCACAACCGATTCCAGGCTACCAACAAGCTAACGCACAATTGATTCCCGCATATATCGGATCCAGTGTAAATAAATATAAGCCAGTATCCGTCAAACAAGCTTTGAAAGATCCTTGTTCTTTAGATATATAAAAGGGAACGGCATTTTTTTAAAAGGGGGTAAGCCAACATGGAGATTGTTACCTCCAGGCTATGTTCGCGTTCCTTTGAAGCGCATCCTCGGTCTACTGAACCAAATTCGGTTTAATCTCCTTCAGGATAGATATCACTTTCGCTTGACTGAATATTAGGATCAGCTGGACGACAATCTTAAGGTTTGTCCCGTTTGGTAAAAGATCTAGTGCAATGCCTTTGTCCTATACTAACCGGCTTTGTGCTCGGAATATTCGATACCTGAGAAAGAATTCATAAAGAGAGAATATTAATTTTGATATATTGTAACTCTGGAACAGTGTTCTGAATTCAAGAGCTTTTTTGATACCTTATAAGTTAATGCTTGACTACAATCCCATCTGATGGTAAGTAGCGATGTAGTCATGGGTGGTAAAACGCACTAACATAGTAAAAGCATACTCTTGCCTTGAAGACACATTGTAATTGAGCGGAAACACCGACGCGGGCAATTTGCTCCATCTTTCACTGTACGCATAATAAATGATGAAGCGAAGCGCGTCGTCCGTGCAGGGGGGACGCTTTATCTAGCTTTTATTGAACTATGTTAACTTATCACTTATTATTCTTTCAATCATCAAAGTGGTTCTGTCTGTAGGAGATTAATTAAAAGTTAGCGGATAAAATAATGATTTATTTACGTACTTACCCGTCTCCGCCCCGTCTCGTTTGGGCATGTCCATAATAAGTTAGCACAGCCCGAGTTATAACAACCCGTAATGTTGAAAGGCAAAAATGTGGAAAAAACGGCTCAATGATAAAAGAAAGATTTTCATCGCAAAACTTTGATGATTGAAAGAATTTTAGGCAGAATCCTAACAAGTACAGAACCTATCAAAAGAAAAACGATAGGGTCGCATTGAATAGAATTTTTTTGTACCAATTGGGGCAGGTATTATGGCTTCGATCTGATTTTCAAAAATTGAGTTTTCATAAGATGTTTACTTATGGAATTTAACCTTATTACTTTTATTTACTTAAAACATTAAGCGATGGAGTAAGCAATAAAAACAAGAATTTTTGTTTGTTATAGAAAAATAATTAGAAATTTATTTCAAATTATTAAACGATCTATAACACACATATCTTACGCTATTTTTGTATCACTATTGATTTATAATTATTAAACTAAATGATAGAACAATTCCAAAATTTCATTTTTAACCGATTTAAAAAAAAGGAGGAGGTTCTCAATTCGACTATATTTTTTTTTATGTTTGTTACCTCAGAACTTTGGATTGGGCGAACCGATTTTGATGATTATTTTTTTAATCGAAAGCTGGTGGCTGTCATGTAGTACCATATAAATTTTATTGAGATCTGACAATGGAATCCATGATAAAACCATATAAGTCTTAAATTTGTATTAAGTAAGCGCGACAAATGGACGAATAACTCAATATCACGCCAACCGATTTCGATGATTATTTTTTTAATCGAAAGCAGGTGCTTGTCATGTGGTCCCACATAAATTTGAACGAGATCTGAAAATTAGTTTTTGAGACTTTGAAGTCGGTTATTTTTTGTTAGTAAAATTTAGATTATTGTTAGTAAAATTTAGATTATTACGTGACAAGTGGCTATGTTTAAACAATGTGTGAAAGTTTATACACAGCGCCCCTGAAGCAACTCCTTTTGATCTTGAAATATAACAACAATATAGCCTATATTCTTTCTCATCAATGTGGCTATCATACACGAAAACTACTTTTCTAATCCCACCTTCAGTTCCAGGGATTAGTGGGTGTACAATAAAATTATACATGTTACTGTTAAAGCCCGTATATTAGTAAATCTTGGATTTTACTGCTAAATGTTAGGATTTAACAACTTTTAATGGTAAAAGTCCTAAGTTGTCTGTGATTACTGTTCATTTCGAACTTTTACCACCATAGGTTTAACTAATGACGTTGGTAAATGTTGGTTTTGGGAATAAAGCAATGAGTATTATTATTGTCTTAATCGTTTATTTCAATTACTTACCTATCATTATGATGGGCATTTCTTAATCATTTATTACAACAATGGACTTAATTTATCGATCATTATAATTCTTACTTAGATAACATAATTATCATTTGGTAAATTTGTGTTTTGTTATAACATCGGGTTTCTGTTATAACATCTTTTACGAGTATTACATCTACCATACAAACGATATTATGTTCTTGACATGTATTACATCTTCCATACGTGTATTAAAACGATATTCTGTTCTTGATTTTCCTGTCTCAAAGCGAGCATGTCAAAAATATTTTCTGTTGATTCGCCCCCAAACATCGTAGTAATAATGACACTCACAAATCGAGTATCATCTGAGCTCCAAATGGCGAGCATTACTACAATGGCTAATGACTAGTATTACCCTAACTAGCTTAAGGGGGAATGGAGAAACGGAATTTGCGGGGTTCGTTTATTTTCCTCAGTTAACACTAATAGTAATGGCGAATAGTGTGAGTGGCAACTCATGCTTAAGGCCTTTGCGGTAAAAGTAGTCGTAAAAACTATTATTTGCCAACTAAAATGTTTTAATACATCGTTATTTGAATTAAAGACACAATTTACTAAATACGATATTTTGAGTGTAATAAAAATAAACGCTTACACAATACAAATACACAATAAAAATAAATAATATTACCTGTGTCGCGGGTAGCATGGACGACACATATAACACATCACAATAACACCCAAGACCCGAGTATAAATATTTATCTGTCACGTAACTATCTACAGCCGGGAATCGAACCCGGGACCCCTCGCTTCGCAAGGTCGTCATCAACTAGGCTACAAGGGACGATCAATCAAAAATCAAAATATTTTTTTATTATTTAATTACGGATATCTATTAAAAATACTTTGAAAAAGCGTATTGAACTTTAATTGAACGCTTTGTAATTAATACCACATGTAAAATCCGTGTACGCTAATATTCTAACGATAACACTAATTAGAGCTACATTAGCACTCGCGTAAAATGTCTACAATTATTTTCGACTCACAGAATTCACTAACGTTAAAACAATTTTCAGAGTTACAATGTTTTTATGATTAGTATGCTTTTAAATTTTGTTATTAAAATTGCGAAAGTTAAGAGTTGGAAAATCCTGAAAATAAATGTATGTAAACACAAATGTGTAACTAATTAGAAGTCGAGTTTTTATACGTAAAAATTTAATAACTCAAATTAAATTAGCTTAAACCATTTTTGCGAAGAAAACATCCAATTATATATTCTGGATTTATCATTTAGCGACAGTTATTACAAAAATACAAAAAAAAATACGTAACACACAAGTGTGTGTATGAGAGAGAGAGAGAGAGAGAGAGAAAGTGTGTGTGTATTTGAGTGAGTGAGTGTCTGTGTGTGTGTGTGTGTGTGTGTGTGTGTGTGTGATTTATTATAAGAGCTATATTTATTTTAGGAGGTTATCCGAGTTATTAGATTTCAGGAAGCTTTTTCAACCTATGAATGGACCACTACAGGGCACCGGTCTTTCTCCAGAGGAGACCTATAATAGCATACTTCAATTAGGTTGCGATTATTACAACTTTAATTAATAATTTCATTTAACTGTTTAGTTGCAATGTTGACGAACTAGCTAATAAACGGTTTCCCACAATCTGCTGGTACCCGTCACAGCTTTAACTATGCCCTCAAAGTTTCAGATATCCATGGACGACAGTAGCCATGGCGTGGTCTTCTTGTCGCCTATTGGTACAAATATTTTTGGACTTGCATAAAATTTTTGTTCTAAAAATGCTGCGACGTGGCGCTCAGATAATTTTCCGGCCTCAAAAGCACTTTTAACTCAAACGAAAACAAGACAAGTAAAACTCGCAGCGTTTTAACTTCCAAAAACCAAATTGAAATAAACAAATCCAGGACCGAATTTAGAAAATAATTAAGAATTATAACGAGTTCTGAATTAATTTTAAGTTGGGGTCCGGATTAGCGCGTTCGTAATTCGAGCGTTCGAGTTTTACAGCCTTTGTTCCTAAATCAAACTGAGATGTAAACTTCTGCACACAACACATTGTTTGTTTGAATCGAATATCGTGTTCATAATAAGGAAATCGTTATAGCCGTCTCTCGACTGACGAAATTTAAGTGTAGGCGAAATTTACGTAAGCCTATATCCACTGCACTAAAATTTCCTATACCGCAGGTGGCAAACACAAATGCAACGTTACCGACGCTCATGACTCGAGAAAACATAACTATTTATATATCATAATATCTGCCTCGATCAGGTATCGAAATAATGAGAGAAATATTTGTCATGTAATATTTTCAAGAAAAAAATTACTTTGGTATAGTCTCTCAACCTTCTGATCGCATAGTGCCGAAATTTGCGTTTTATGTGATTTTTAGACATTTGAGAGAGAAAATTAAAAAATACATAGTTTGTTAAAAATGAAGAAATAGATTGAAACAGTGAAATAACTAACTATCCCCACTTAAATTAATAACAAGAATGTAAAAAATCAGTTTTCTACCATTCCTTACACAGAAGCTGAAAACGAAAAATTCTAGATTACTTCGTCATTAGCTGGAAGCAAAAAAGGCAATACAACTATTATTAAAACATATTATGTTAATTTAATTCTAAAATTCCATTTATTCTTAAGAACCATTGCATTATTTTGTAATCATTTGGGATTATACCGCCCGCCCTTCGGACCGGATGCTGTAGTAATTTCCGTTGTAACAGCACCTCGCCAGGGATCAAATGAATAACTCGTAACAGAAAATATCTGTATTCCAATTTGAATATAGAAGCCTTATTTTTTAATACTTACTTGGCATTAAAAAATGTAAAGTAACAGAATTAAATACTGTTACGTAATTTCAATTAATTGCTATGTTATGTTCACCTATAATAACAAGATTGTGATGTTGAATATTTAGTAATTATATGTATCCTGTGTAAGTGGACCTTAAATAAATAAACATCAAATTAATTATATTACTATTTTGTATAAAACTAAAGTACTTTTACCCTCGTTCGAAAGTTTTATACATATAACATGGATTTAGTAAAAACAAAAATTATCCAGCCCGCCTGTTAGGCCGGATACTGCAGTCGAAGGGCGGGCGTGATAAAGTTGTCATTTCCGTTTCATACCTTGCTGGGAACATATTTAAACTGTATATCAGTTTACTTTTAAGAAATAAAAATTTACCTAAGATAAAAGTAATGTTTAGAAAACAAAAATTACTAATATTATATTATAAACGTGAAAATTTGTGAAGATATTTTGATGTTTGTTTTTAGGGTTCCGTAGCCGAATGGCAAAAAACGGAACCCTTATGGATTCGTCATGTCTGTCTGTCTGTCTGTCTGTCTGTCTGTCTGTCTGTCTGTCCGTCCGTATGTCACAGCCACTTTTTTCCGAAACTATAAGAGCTATACCATTGAAACTTGGTAGGTAGATGTATTCTGTGAACCGCATTAAGATTTTCACACAAAAATAGGAAAAAAGCAATAAATTTTGGGGGTTCCCCATACTTAGAACTGAAACTCAAAAATGATTTTTTCATCAAACCCATACGTGTGGGGTATCTATGGATAGGTCTTCAAAAATGATATTGAGGTTTCTAAGATCATTTTTTTCTAAACTGAATAGTTTGCGCGAGAGACACTTCCAAAGTGGTAAAATGTGTGTCCCCCCCCTGTAACTTCTAAAATAAGAGAAAAAAAATATATGATGTACATTAGCATGCAAACTTCCAACGAAAATTGGTTTGAACGAGATCTAGTAAGTAGTTTTTTTTTAATACGTCATAAATCGTAAACCACAAAAAACATTGATCAAAGTTACTACGAACTAAAAGAATTATACATAATATAAAAGATATTATGTTACTTGCTGCTACGGAACCCTTCATGGGCGAGTCAGACTCGCACTTGGCCGCTTTTTTTCATTAAGTGTTAATCGTTAACTGTAGAATGTCTGATGGCTTGGCAAGTATCTTCTCTACTCCGAATTAGTAGAAGGTAAACATAGAAAGAGTTGAAAGGTCAAATTAACGATTAATTTAGTTATTGATTCAATGATTTCAACTTCAAATTGCCATACTAAAAACTTCAATATTAAATTGTGCTGAAAAATAACATCTCTCTTGTATCTTCAAAACTTACACGACTACAATTCAGTAAACTCTATGAAAAATATACTAAATAATATCAAAATTCATGTCAAACATTCAGGCTCAAGCCACCATAAATATCCTTTTATGTCGTCGTCGCATTTGACTGCGGTTGTAAAGATTACGATGACATTTTGAAGCAAGGTGGTTTTATTAGCAGTTTCCCGTGACGCCGGTAAGTGGGACAATCATCTCATTCCTTAACGGGCCATGACGGTTCGGTAATGTTTCTGAGGGCAGTTTAAAATTTTGGAGGTTATCTCACTCACTGTAGGTAATTTACTCTCGCTCAAAGTGAGGTTGACTTCCGCTCGTTATTATTTTAAAGTTGGAAATAAACCTATGTTGTTTGCATTTTTGTATCAAAGTTTCAAGCATTAACTGACGACCCTGTAGCCTAGTTGGTAGCGACCCTGCCTGCGAAGTGAGGGGTCCCGGGTTCGATTACCGGCCGAGGCAGATATTTATATAACAGATAAATATTTGTACTCGGGTCTTGGGTGTTATTGTGATGTTTTATATGTGTCGTCCATACCACCCACGACACAGGTAAAACCTACTGCGGGGGTATGAGCGTGTAAGCGTTTATAAAAAGCGTTTATTAACTGTGTTAATCACACATCTTCTTCAAAAGTATTCCATCCATCAGCCCTTAGAGGTCCACTGCTGGACATAGGCCTCCCCTAACTTGCGCCACTCTGACCGGTCCTGAGCCTTCTGAATCCAGCGGATGCCCGCTGTCTTCTTCAGGTCGTCAGTCCACCTGGTCGGGGGGGCGTCCTATGCTCCTTTTTCCGAGACGTGGGCGCCATTCGAGGACCTTTCTTCCCCAACGGTTATCGGTCCTTCGCACTATGTGGCCAGCCCATTGCCACTTCAGCCGGCTAATTCTTTGAGCTATGTCGGTTACCCTTGTTCGTCTTAGAATCTCCTCATTTCTGATGCGATCACGTAGAGAAATACCGAGCATAGCCCTCTCCATAGCCCGCTGCGCAACTCTGAGCTTGTGGATCAGGCCAATAGTAAAGCACCACGTCTCGGATCCGTATGTCATCACTGGCAACACACACTGCTCGAACACCTTCGACTTCAGGCACTGAGGTAGTGTTTTGGACGACAAGATATGACGCAGTTTCCCGAACACAGCCCATCCGAGTTGGATTGTACGAGTGACTTCTTTCTCGAAGTTGGACTTACCCATCTGGATCACTTGTCCCAGGTAATTGTATTCGTCTACAACATCAAGAGCAGCGTCGTCAACAACAACTGGTACGGGTGTGACATGGACATTTGTCATGATTTTTGTCTTGTCTATGTTCATCTTAAGACCCACCTGTTTTGAGGCGCTGTTCAAGTCCCCGAGCATTGTACCAAGTTCTTCCAGGGAACCCGCCAGAATGACTATATCATCGGCATATCACAGGTGTGTGATGTATTCGCCATTGATGTTAATGCCACGTCGTTTCCACTCCATCAGCTTGAACACGTCTTCCAACGCAGCGGTGAACAATTTTGGGGATATGATATCCCCTTGCCTGACACCTCTCTGCAGTTGGATGGGGTTCGTTGCTGTGTCGTGTACTCTGACGGACATGGTGGCAGATGACTACAAACACTTCAACACCTCGATATACCGGTAGTCGATCCGGCACCGCTGGAGAGAATTTAGTACCGCCCAGGTCTCGATAGAATCAAAGGCTTTCTCATAGTCCACATAGGCAACACACAACGGCAGATTATACTCCTCGGTCTTTTGTATAATCCGCCGCAGTGTGTGTATATGGTCTATGGTGCTGTAGCCTTTTCGGAATCTTGCTTGTTCGGGAGGCTGGAAGTCGTCAAGCCTGCGTGCAATGCGATTTGTGACCACCCACCTTCAAAAGTATTATATAACATGAAATATTTTAGTGGAAACCTAAAAATACTTGAATATTATAATTTTACTACATTCTCTCCCAAATAAATTCGTCGTTGTATACTATTCAAAACTGTAAGATTGGAAATATCAATACTACGTGACTGTACGCCAGTTGCAGCGCATCTGAAATCTTCAAAGTTCACATAAGACGTTCAACGCTCCCTACGTGCAATAACAGCTAAACCTGAAAATATGCCACGGGTACGTGATTCTCCAAGTATGAGGTACAATTTAAAATACGTGTTTAGTGTTGTCTATTGAAATGACCCAAGACATTTCACAACTGAACAACAATGTCATCACATTTATTATTTTAAAGAAAATATACGTAGTTACCCCATTGAAGTATTACTAGCATATAGAACCGACGCCGCGAAATAAATGTACATATGTCCCAATGAATTGGCGCCGATCGGCTTCAATTTTTAATGGATTCGTTCGATTTTTAAAAGTAGAACGGGGGCTCAATTTTGAAAATAGAACCTCCCGGCGGGATACATTTTGTTCGAGATATCTGTTCTATGACATTATACTTCAGTGACTTATCCTTATGTTTTCCTACTTTGTCAACTGTTTTTAGGGTTCCGTAGCCGAATGGCAAAAAACGGAACCCTTATGGATTCGTCATGTCTGTCTGTCTGTCTGTCTGTCTGTCTGTCCGTCCGTATGTCACAGCCACTTTTTTCCGAAACTATAAGAGCTATACCATTGAAACTTGGTAAGTAGATGTATTCTGTGAACCGCATTAAGATTTTCATACAAAAATAGAAAAAAAAAACAATAAATTTTGGGGGTTCCCCATACGTGTGGGGTGTATCTACGGATAGGTCTTCAAAAATGATATTGAGGTTTCTAATATCATTTTTTGCTAAACTGAATAGTTTGCGCGAGAGACACTTCCAAAGTGGTAAAATGTGTGTCCTCCCCCATTAACTTCTAAAATAAGGGAATGATAAAACTAAAAAAAATATATGATGTACATTACCAAGCAAACTTCCAACGAAAATTGGTTTGAATGAGATCTAGTAAGTAGTTTTTTTTTTAATACGTCATAAATCGTAAACCCCAAAAAAACATTGATCAAAGATACAAAGAACTACAAGAACTTTTATATTATGTTACTTGCTGCTACGGAACCCTTCATGGGCGAGTCCGACTCGCACTTGGCCGCTTTTTTTCTTTTCTTAGGAGTACGTATCAGTGTTGTACCTGTTGTTTCTGTGTTGTCATTAAAAACGGAATTGGCTTTTTATCTCATTATAATTTGTACTAGACTGCTAATCATTAAATTATGATAAAAAAGTGTATCTGTATGGTCTAAATTGAATTAGCGAATGTACGTAGCAAATTAGAAAAGTTTTCAAAACTTGTAATTTAATAACTGTTTTAATTACATTTTTAGTAATGATTATGTTAAAATTTCGCCCATTGGGAGAACAATCGTCATCATAAAATCGTAACTTGTATATTTACAATAAAAAATATTTAGAATCTCTCATAACACAAATCAATTTTTATCTTTCTTTGTCCCCGTTTGGGTGCCATGTTGGTATTCTGAGTACAATGAAATTATACAATTAATTTTGCTATTTTAAAGCTGTAATTTACGTGAAAAAACTGACATAAAAAATTATACGAACGCATTATGCTTAAATGTTTCCTCGATTTCCTTTTACAAACTTTTGGAATTACTTTTGAAATGAAATCATCGTTTAGTACTTCAGAACAATCGCCTAATGAAAAATTTATATTTAACATTCTATGAATGTGTATTAATGGAACTTTCGAGTACATTCACCCCTATCTAAAAAACAACTTTGAAACCAAGACTCCTTTGATATATTTATAATATCATCATAATCTATGATAGCTAACGTGAACGGAATCGTAAGTGAGTACGTTTGCAGATTTCTCATTCGCGAGTGAGCGAAACGAACGTTTGCTGACGTCACAGACCGCGTTTGAATTTGAATTGTGGTTTTAGAGGCATTCAGCATTTATCACTCGTAGGAGGGGGAAACATTTTCATCGGTCGCATTTTAAATACATTCATTTAGGGTAAAAGAAAATAAAAAGGTGTGTGTGGAGTGATTTGATTTCCCATGACCCTGTAAGTCGTAATCGAATGGGGTAGGTTCACAATACCTACCCAAACCTTACCACTCAGGTAACTGATATGGGATTATCTGCAGTCGAGCAAATTTTATTTATAATAATTAATTAATTGGCGTTAGCTAACATTTTTAGCACAAACCCAACCCAGCGAACTCCTAAAGAACCACTTAGCACACAGAGTGAACCAAAACATGTGAGACATAGGATGGATGGAGGGATTCCCTTCCACCTCAATTTATCAAATCTTTAAATACATTTATTTTGATAAGATTCCAACATAATGTAATTTTCGTTTCTAGCCTCATTACAGTCTACGGGTTTCACAGAAATAATGGAAATGTTTGCGTTAACTTAATTGAAATTAAACACATTGTTACACCGGGGCCTAATTGGAATAATTTGAAATACGATCTAATTTTGTAGATTTAATAACATGTAAAAGAAACGAATTTTGTTCGTTACGGCGCTAGTACTAAATCAGAAGCGGCTCTTGGCTGCGAGATGAGGTAATTATGATAGTCTGACAAAGAAACTTCATCAAGGGCCACTTAATAATAATTTTACATTTTCTAAGTTTAAACTGAAGTGGAATAAGGTTTTGACTTCAATCTGTACGAGTGAAAGGGCATCGCGTCTCTCAGTCACCTACACCAACGTTTTCAATTTTATTTCCAAATCTTTCCACGTACACTGGACTCTGAGAGGGTTTCAAAAAGTAACAATGCTGAATTATTATTTATTACACAGACCCTCGAAATCACCATTGACCTTTCCAACAACCAGGAAAAAATGTGTCTTTTGAAGTGGATCGTTTCTTTTATTACAATACACATTTTCTAAATGTCAAAACGACTGTAATTTCAATATTATTAAACCTCTTTCAAACACCCTAAAACAGCACCCACAGAAGAAGTGGCCTTGTAAGTAATAAAAACAAAGGGTGCAAACTTTCACCAAAACAGATTCAGCACTCATTAAGGAACAACAATGGAACGCGTCACATCGGCCTCGGCCACGTC
Organism: Thymelicus acteon; assembly: GCA_951805285.1. Classification (NCBI taxonomy): domain Eukaryota; kingdom Metazoa; phylum Arthropoda; class Insecta; order Lepidoptera; family Hesperiidae; genus Thymelicus; species Thymelicus acteon. The sequence continues at coordinate 20,016,946 of OX638217.1, forward strand.
AAGACGACGAGCTCGTAATGAATCACGCCTGAAACGCTCTGCTGGTTATTATTTCCTTTCGTCAAAATATGGGCATAAGATTGCGTTCGTTCTTATTTATGACTCCGGCTATTGATAACGTCGGCAGTCGGCTCCATTCTCCATAATTACACATGATTCTCTATTGGTGAATTTCTGCCAAGAATACGAGTTTAGCACGAACGAAATGGCTCGTCGATCTTATGACTAGGACATTTTTTGATAATCTAAGTTTTATATCATACCCAAATTCGAGTATCCTGTGTTCAATTCTTATCTTTTGATGACCGTTTATTTGTTTCGTTGTCATACATACCATTCTCAGGTGTTTGAATCATCAAATTTCTGCTCATTTATCATAGTCGATAACAACAACTTATCATCGCTACACAGCTTATTGCTATATGGCATAATCTGCATATCCGTTCGCTCCAGCAAAATACCTCTGGCTACCCGTGCATAAGCCCAAAATTTCGCTCAATACAATGTAATTCCATTCGGCGTCCATTCTGAGAGACGTCGCAGATAAATATCGTATTAATCCAAACGCCACCGAATTGAATTGGCCTTCTGAAACGAAATTCGCTTCGTGACGTGATGTAAAATGCACGTAGCACGTGCCGCGTCAATAGTTCGCTGGAATGAAAGTAAAGCCTCTGTCAAATGTCCGCTTTTATATCGGCCGGGAATTAAGTTTTTGTATGTTAATGGCATGTTAAATGGAAAATGTGACTATGTGCGTAGGCGGTGGTCTTTGGAAGCTGAAACGTCAGAAGCGCGTATTAACCCGTTGTCTTAGGTGAGCGACACAAGCGACGTGTTCTCATTCGACTATGTTACAGTATTTTGTTTATTATGATTCGCGTCGCGGTGTTTTCATCGCTGACACGGGAAAGCGGGTAAGAATCATCAATAATCTGAATTTTACCAGAAAAAATAACCGACTTCAAAATAACTCAAAAACTACTCGTCATGTCTAGCTCAAATTTAAGTGGGACTACATGACAAGCATTAGCTTTCGATTAAAAAAACAATCATCAAAATCGGTTCACCCAGTCGAAAGTTCTAAGGTAACAAACATAAAAAAACACAGTCGAATTTACATAATACCTCCTCCTTTTTTGAAGTCGGTTAAAAAGGAGACTACGGTCGTAAATCTCTTCAACACTCCAATCGAAAGTGCCTATACATCTTGTTGATGGTCATCAATAAAATTAAAATACACAGCTCCTTTTATTTGCCTCACATCTTTTCACATCACTGACTTGTGACGGGCATCACAAACCAAATTTCGGTGCAACATGCGTTATCATGTAAATTTCGGCCGTTACCCGTGCACCCACTGGCTTCACCCACCGGTGGGTGACGAGTAATTCGTGTTTACCCGTGCACCCACTGCATCAAAGTTGGAATTTTAAAAATATCGATAACATTGTCGATAATTTTTAAATGATTCATCACCGCTCATATCGAGAATTTCCATAATGACATTTAAGGCTACATGTCGATCATAAGACGGAAGTTGAGGTTAACGGTGCTTTTGAAGGCTTTTCCACCAATTTCCGTAATCGAAATGTTGGTGATTGACAATAGCTTGTCGGATAAAGTGATAAGTGGTATGATGATAATATGATAGATGGTTTCTCGATCGTTCTTACGTTTTTTCGGTACCGTAGGTATTTTTAACATATCGTATAATTTTTGTCAAGTTATAAAAAGCGGTCAAGTGCGAGTCGGACTCGCCCATGAAGGGTTCCGTAGCAGCAAGTAACATAATATAAAAGTTCTTGTAGTTCGTTGTAACTTTGATCAATGTTTTTTGCGGTTTACGATTTATGACGTATTAAAAAAAAACTACTTACTAGATCTCATTCAAACCAATTTTCGTTGGAAGTTTGCTTGGTAATGTACATCATATATTTTTTTTAGTTTTATCATTCCCTTATTTTAGAAGTTACAGGGGGGGGGACACACATTTTACCACTTTGGAAGTGTCTCTCGCGCAAACTATTCAGTTTAAAAAAAAATGATATTAGAAACCTCAATATCATTTTTGAAGACCTATCCATAGATACCCCACACGTATGGGTTTGATGAAAAAAACATTTTTGAGTTTCAGTTCTAAGTATGGGGAACCCCCAAAATTTATTGTTTTTTTCTATTTTTGTGTGAAAATCTTAATGCGGTTCACAGAATACATCTACTTACCAAGTTTCAACAGTATAGCTCTTATAGTTTCGGAAAAAAATGGCTGTGACATACGGACGGACAGACAGACAGACAGACAGACAGACAGACAGACAGACAGACAGACAGACAGACAGACAGACAGACATGACGAATCTATAAGGGTTCCGTTTTTTGCCATTCGGCTACGGAACCCTAAAAAGCATGCCATCATAATCCCTGACGAAATGAATGCATAAATAATACAGAATATGAACTGGAGATTGTCGTTAGGGTTTGAACCACAACAACCCTTTGCTTATTTTTATTTCAAATTCATTTGAATACAAAAGAAATTCGTTCATTCCCACTAGTTCTACTGCTTAGTTCTATCGTAGAACTAGTGGGAATTTTTTTCTCAGTAGTTCTACCGTAGAACTAGTGGGAACAAAAACCGTATCTACGTTTTGTTCCCACTAGTTCTACTGGTTAGTTTAGTTCTACGATAGAACTAACCAGTAGAACTAGTTAATTGTATAAATCTAATAAACTAGATAAAAGTTCCGCAGGAATATATTTGTGTGTGCTATCAACAGAGACTATATTTATTTATAACCCACATACTTCTAATTAAACCACGTAAAACCATCTCTTTCCTCCACGTTACCTTAGCTTGCCACAAAACCTTAGTTAGAACTAGGTATCCTTAAGTTTCCTTAAAGCCACAGTTTATGGCAACGACACATTCTCGCTCGACCGCACATTGACTTCCCACATTGCATGTACGAACATGAATGTGGCACGAACAACGTAGTTACCGCTCAAGTAACCGCCAAATTACGGTATTTATAGCCTTACTGCCCTCAAGTATGTCAGGGCTAATCTCACTTGTCGAACACGAGTTCTTGGACATAAGTTTGATACTAAATTATAAGTCATAATAATAATTTTAATAAACAACTATGAAAATATAAACGATGTTTTACCGTTTTTCTTCGTCTTTTTATAGCGAGGTGAAGCGACTTGCCTTCGACGCTCTTATTGCTCTCTATTTATCGATCAGATAAGTGTAGGTCAAGCACGATGACCCGCTAGTCTCGCCGTAAAATAAAGCCAAATCTCCTCCCATAAAACAGCTTCATGAAGCTAAACAATCAACAATTCAGCTGCTCTTAAAATCCCCACGAACTTGCTGGCAATAGCCGCTCCTCTACGAAGAACTTCGGCCATAACGCCAACAACTCTGGGTTTTTATAGCTTTTGTTTAAAGCTTTATCCGCTTAAAACTTACAAATGAACCGTGGTTTGCACCAATAACCTCTTTCAGACGTAACATGTTAAATTAGCAGTAAAACAATTCATTTAAAGAGACGCCGAGCTTTTGTGCAGTCGTGTATCCAGAGAATTCTCGTACCCAGTTCTGATTCAATTAATTCAAAATCGTTTATTCATATAGGTATCACTGATACAATTAAGTATTTTTTTAATCAACCATCGTTTTAAAAGTTGATTGGCCACTGAGGGGAAGAAATAGCAAAAGAAACTCCTCAGCACATCTGTTAAAAATAAAAGTAATTACAAATATTTATTTCAAAAATATTTAGTAATCTGAGCAAAAATGGTTCCTTGAACTGATTGATTCCTTTATTCAAATTTTCGAACTCGAAAACATAAAACTATAGTGAAGAAACCTAGCTATCACAGTGATCTACGGTATTGGTCAAATAATAAATACATTTTCATTCTAGACATTTGTTATTATTCATTTATTTACTAAACTATCTTCTCTATATTATCTTTCATACATATCGTCGCTGCGCGTGCGAATCCGCGTAAGAGCAACTTGTAAAAACCGCGTATTTGCTTTTTGATGATTTTACAGGAGGAAGATAAAACTTAATATCTCTGCGACATTAATTCTTATTACCGACTGAACACAACAGCTAGTTCTTTACAACTTTTATTTATTTTAACTAGCTGTTAAGTTCAGTCGGTAATAAAAATTAATATCGCTGAGATATTAAGTTTTATCTTCCTCCTGTAAAATCAAAAAGCAAAATCAAAAAGCAAATACGCGGTTTTTACAAGTTGCTCTTACGCGGATTCGCACGCGCAGCGACGATATGTCACATTACCTACAAACATAAAATACAACCTGATCATAAAATAAACGCTAATAGTAACAAACCAATACGCTTCCTAAGCCGATTAAAATGTGGAGGGCCTTGGTTTTCACTTAGAGAATCTGTTCCTCCTAAAAGTGCCCATAAAGAGTCTCTTATTAGTATAAAAGCTTATCAAAATTCAATTACCTGTATAATAACGTTGTCAAATATCAGCATGGCGGCGGCCACGCGAGACAGAGCGGCTAAATATTTAGAAAGGAACTCGTCCAATTTTTTGGGCCGAAGTTTTTCTGAAGTTTTTCTATTTCCTCGACCAGCGTAATCATATCGTGGATGCCAATCATTCTCCGACTCCAAGGAGGTATTTTCATTAAAATTATCTTATCAGATGCGAGATGAACGAGATTTCTGTTGATAAAATTTTTAATTTTCAGAGTTACAATAAGTTACACTTTTAGTAAGTTTACTGTAGTTAAACCAAGTTGTATTAAAGACTAGCTGACCCGGCGAACTTCATATCGCCTAACAAACAATTTTTTTTCTAAAATAAAAGTAGCCTAACTTACTCCATGTTACATCAGCTATCTGCCAGTGAAAGTCCCGTGTAAATCGCTGGACCGATTGCACATTTCAGAGTTTAGCCGGAACAAACAGACAGACAAAAAATGTAAAAAAATGTTGTTTTGGTATACGTACCGTGTATACATCCAAAGGCACTAAGTAAAAAGCGGCCAAGTGCGAGTCGGACTCGCCCATGAAGGGTTCTGTAGCAGCAAGTAACATAATATAAAAGTTCTTGTAGTACGTTGTAACTTTGATCGATATTTTTGCGGTTTACGATTTATGACGTATTAAAAAAACTACTTACTAGATTTCGTTCAAATCAATTTTCGTTGAAAGTTTGCATGGTAATGTATATCATATATTTTTTTTAGTTTTATCATTCTCTTATTTTAGAAGTTACAGGGGGGGGGGGGCACACATTTTACCACTTTGGAAGTGTCTCTCGCGCAAACTATTCAATTTAGAAAAAAAATGATATTAGAAACCTCAATATCATTTTTGAAGACCTACCCATAGATACCCCACACGTATGGGTTTGATGAAAAAATTTTTTTTGACCCCCCAAAATTTATTGTTTTTTTTTTTCTATTTTTGTGTGACAATCTTAACGCGGTTTACAGAATACATCTACTTACCAAGTTTCAACAGTATAGTTCTTATAGTCTCGGAGAAAAGTGGCTGTGACATACGGACGGACAGACAGACAGACAGACAGACAGACAGACTTGACGAATTTATAAGGGTTCCGTTTTTTGCCATTTGGCTACGGAACCCTAAAAAGCGGTTATTTTAATATTACAAACAGACACTCCAATTTTATTTATTTGTATAGAGTATAGATGTATAGATTAGTAAGTAGTCAAAAGGAAAGTTATAAAATTATTAGAAAAGTAAAATTTCAAAATATGTTGCAGTATCACAACGAAACCAACGAGCCCTTACAACAAAATATGGTCGTAACACCTTCGGATTAACGCTACTGGCGTAAGTGGGTATCATTAGTAAACTTAGGATTATGTCCCTGATGTAAAGCGATTTTTCAGGACCAGGAACGATAAGTAGGCGACTTATTAAATCTATTAAATATCTACCTATATTAATTACAGAGTTTTTGAAGAAAAATTTCTTGAAAAAGCTTTTTGAAGAAATAAATAAATAAACGCTAACACACTCATACCCCCGTAGTAGGTTATTACCTGTGTCGCGGGTAGCTTGGACGACACATACGAGTATAACACATCACAATCACACCCATGACCTGAGTACAAATATTTATCTGTCACATAACTATCTGCCCCGGCCGGGAATCGAACCCGGGACCCCTCGCTTATCAGGCAGGGTCGCTACAAACTAGGCTACAGGGTCGTCAAAATGGTAAAACCTGATGGGATAAAACCAATGAGTTCGTCGCACCGTGCATTGATTTAAAACATAAAAGATTTTTAATACTGATACGGTCACTATGAGATGTTGTTAGGTTAGCTAATTAGGTAATAACTTAAGACAGAAGGACCCTTAAATAGGGACTGAATAAATTAATCGACTTGGTATTACATCTCACAACTTTTTATATACTTTACGAGGCATCGGCAGCCATTCACTTAAAATGTAACGAATAAAAAACACTTCATTTAAAAGTATTTTCTGCACAATAAAATATTTCCTGATAATTCAAAAAATACATACGTAATCGTTCAAGTTTTCACTTCTGTTGGCACTCCTGGATTGCATTTTAATTTTTTAACCGACTTCAAAAAAAGGAGGAGGTTCTCAATTCGACTGTATTTTTTTTATGTTTGTTACCTCAAAACTTTCGACTGTGTAAACCGATTTTGATGATTCTTTTTTTAATCGAAAGCTGGTACTTGTCATGTGGTCTCACATAGATTTGAACGAGATCTGACAAGTACTTTTTGAGTAATTTGTAGTCGGTTATTTTTTGTTAGTAAAATTTAGATTATTATTCAAAGGCTTTTACATGTTGCAGAACAACTTCTGCTGGTTCAGCCAGTTTCGTAATAAAGAAGAAAATCGTCATAGCCATGTTATTGAACAATTCTCTATTGCCCAAATCTTGGCACTCTCAAGAGTTGAACTGCCAATGGGGTGAAAATTAATGGATCAGAGACTTTCCAACCGCTGTCTTCGATACAGTTTAATTAGGCAACAAACTCTCTGGACCCTTTGACGAAAGTCAACAAGTGGCCCAAGTGGCCCAAGTGCCTAAAGCCCGATTTTAATGCGATTTTTTTTACTTCCCGCACAGAAATTTTATATTTTTAAGTGATATAATAAAGGAAGGTATTGTTTTCAGTTATTTACATAAAGATAATTTTTCATAGCTCACCTTTCTTGTTAATGGGGGAAAGATTATTTTATATTAAAAAGGCAGAACCAAATTACTTGACTTCTGATTCACCAATAAATACAAAATATAACGTCCTTACATATGAAATTAGCGTTTTGATGAACTGGCAAGTTTGATCTCAAAATGTAGCATTTAAGTTGAAATTCAAATATAATATTTCAAATTTAGGCTCATGTATTTCTGTTTTGAATTTAGTGATTCGTTTGTTTTTAAACCATTTGATTTTTCTTTGACATTATTTTTTTCACAAAATGAAAAACTTAAAATATCGCATTATTTACGAATACGAGTTCCACCGCGGCAAAAACACTGCAGAAACAGCTCGAATAATTAATGATGTGTATGTGGAAGCTACTGTAAAAGAAAACACGATACGTTCTTGGTTCCAACGTTTCTGTTCTGGAAATTTTGACCTACAGAACTAACCCCGTCGATGACCGGAAACTAGTTGATAATGAAGAACTAGTGATCATAGAAGCGGATCTATCGCAAACCACGTCAGAGCCAGAGGCAGGCTTCGGTGTAAGTGACAAAATAATTTTTAATTCACTTGAAACAAAATGGAAAAGTGAAAAGCTCGAGAAATGGGTACTACATGAATTGAGTGAAGTACACCAATGAACTTGGATTGAGTGCTGCATTACATTACTCAACTCGAAATCGATGAAAAATGGATCCTGTACGATAATCGTAAACGCTCATCACGGTGGTTGAACCCAGGAGAACCGGCCAAATCATGTCCTAAGTGAAAGTTGACCCCAAAAAGGTACTGGTGAGTGTTTGGTGGTCTAGTGCTGGTGTCATACACAACAGCTTCCTAAGATCCGGCCAGACGATTTTGGCAGAACCATATTGTCAGCAATTGCAAACTATCATAATAAAGCAGTCGTTCTGGCCCACTGCTACTCCCGAACAACGTTAAACGCCATACTCCTCGTCCTTACTCCAACAGATTGCCATTTTTTCCGTAATTTGGACAACTTCTTCAAACCGCCTTCAAAGATGTTATTAATTCTCGCGCCACAACTTTTTCAGCAATGGAACCACCTATAAAATGGCGAAAGTGTAATGGCACAGACTTCGATTGATTACATTTATAACTTTATATATTTTTTACTTTTTATTTTTTCCTTATAAAACGCTAATTTCATAAGTAATATTAGATAACAAACACAGACAAGTACACAGAAAATATTGGACTATATATTTGCTTCGTCCGTTTACTTATTACTTGACTTATGTGTTACATCCACTAAGTGCTGTACTATTTGAGACCTATTTGAAACCTTTGAGAATAAATTACTTAGAATATCCCATACTTATTTTAACCTAAATGTGAATTTATACTTTGTCTCAAACGTACACAGCAAAGCTGCCCAAAATTGTCAGTTCAACCATCATGAACCAATGACAATAGGCGATCGTTACATCTTGTTCATCCTCGGTACATGTGATATATTACATACTTATGATACCCTCATTCGGAAACGTTCCGTGGAAATGTGGGAGATTAGGTGGAATGTTGGGCGGTAATTTTTCAGGATTTTGTGCGTGGGTTCCTATTACACTCATATTCATTAGGTACAATCCCACTATACTTATAGTATCGATCTCAGCTCACTCCTAACCGCTTGAAATAAAGCTTTTTTTTATAGAAATAGCCGGCAAACGAGCTGACGATCCACCTGATGGGAAGTGGTTTTCATCGTCCATGGACATCAGTAATAGCAAAGGCATTACTGATACGAAAGAAGAAAAAGAAAGAATGAACTGGCTCTCAAGCCCCCAGCCGTTGTCGTCGAGTCGTTTGGCGGCTAACTCATGCTCAAGGGTGGTAGCTATCCAGGCGAACCCCACTGAGAAATAATAATAATAATCATCCTCTTACGACACCCATCCAGCGTGGGATTGGGGTTAGTATTCTAAGCCGCCCCAATACGGCTATTCTAACGAGATACAATATGTATAAGTCGAAATATACAATTTATAACCTTTACAATAAATACATTAAGTTACGGGTGGCTTGGGTATACATACTAGAACATTTAACATGGTTATCGTTTATTATTCAACTTAAATAAACTGACCAAGTGACCAGTATTAACCCGTTACTAAGCTTATCCACTCAATGTTTATATTCATGCGTAAGACTCTCAGTCTTTATAATTATAATGTTAAGGTCGAGGATTTCATAGACAAAGTGAATAATTTTGACCGGCGATTATCTCGAGAGCTGGAGGAAAGCTCGCTCAAGGACCGACTCACGAGGGTTTCGTTTAATTAACGGAACCCTCAAAGCCCTACACGGATTTAATTGGAGAAATTTTGTTGCCGCCTTAAATGCGTCGAGGTGTTATAGTTCTGATTGTCAGAAGTTGGACTTCATCCGGCTCGAAGGACCACTCATGCTGTCGCTGGACGGTTAGTTAATTGTTCGTTAATTGTGGGTTGGCAATTTTGCAGGTTTTGCGTTCTCGTTTCTGGTATGCTTACTTTCACGTGTATAGTATCTTTAATTTAAGTCAAAAACATTTGAATATCTCCTATTACTTATTCCGTTGCTTATCCAACAGTGAAATCCAAATTTAATATGATGTTATTCAATACGATGTTAGAATATGATCACGTAACTATCTTTAAATAATTTATTTAACTACATATTTTTATTTTCAGTTCGGGAAAACTGAACAAATATTGTTAGTTTCACGAATTTGGACTCTAGTCTACCTATTTATATTTTTGTTTTAATGAACTTTAAAATTTATTATTGCTTAGTTATTTCGCCTGATTTTCAGAAAATAAATCTGACTTTTGGAGTTAAACCTCGTATCTTCAAAGCGCAGTTGATATTTTACCGCTCTCACGGATTTCATCTATTTTCCCAAACATGTTTGGTAAATTCTCTGCAAGTGGTGCCGGCTTAGTAGCTGCTGATATTTCAAGCAATATTTGGGTCCGCGCAGACTATTTTATTTTATACTTTAAATAATATACTTGAAGTCGAAATATGTAGATATTGCTAAAAAAGAAACGACCGAGCTTCGTTCTTTATTAGAAAATTATGAATACCTCTACGATGGTAGTAAAATGTATATTATATTTTCTCTCTGTCAAATCCGAAGTCCTGACAATTTAAATTAAAGTAACCTGAAATAATGTCCTACGATTTATTTATAAATTAAAAATTAATAGGGGTAAAGCCAGATTATTAGTAATTCCCACTTTTAATAATTTATGTGAAACAGGGGTTCACAATTTTCAAAATATCTTTACATTGTCAATAAAATAATATTACTTTCTGATTTATATTTGGAAATATCTTTTAAATATTATATCTATATAATGTAAAACACAAAAAATGTTTGTACGGATGTCCTACAGAGATTCTATCCAACCGATGTGCCTAAAAATGGTTTCATTTGAAAGGTATTAATCTGAAGGTGGTTTGAGACTACTAAAACAATGCACAATAAGGCATTCAGTCCATTGATAAAGTTGATTTTTCCCTTTTCCCGCACAACGATTTGAAGGTAATATGTAAAGATGACGTATCAATGTCAACAAAAAACACTGATCTATCATTCACATAGTTTTTTAATAGTTTTATAGCGTAGTGGAACACGGTCGGTATCCACTAGTATTCAATGTATAAATATTTGAAGTTGTTAGTTAAAAAGGTAAAAGTAAATTATTTAAAATAAAAAAATATGTGATTTATTTTGTTATTTAACATACAATATTGTTTTTAACACATATCACATTACATGAAAGATTAACTCACTAAGTAGTTAATTCATAACTAACCAAAACATCAACGAAATCAGGTAAATAACTATGTAGTTCGTAAATTAATTTACTGCGTTAGACTTGTATTGTGCTTTTTAACAAATCTTCAAAGGGGCCACCCATAAGTTACGTCACACCTTAGGTGGATTTCGATGTAGTATGACATTGTGCGACAAGTTTTTGAAGGGTTCCTAAATTTCGTGACGTCACATTTCAAAATCGGACAATTGATATGTATAGGTAAATATTTAAACAAACTAATGGAAATAAAACTTATTTCAGAACTGCTGTTTTAATTTAATAATTTTAGGTGTAAAATTTCATAACATGTGACGTCACACTAGAGAGGAGGTCTCACAAATGCGACCAGCTGTGACAAGGACGTGGGAAGGGGTCAAAAGGTCATGAAATTAGTGTGACGTAATTCATAGATGGCCTCAAAGATATGACTGACATTATTATGATTTCATAACATCGAACACTACGATGTTATGACAATGAGATAAGAAATCTTATTTAAAAAAGTTTTTCGTATATTTTTCACCGAAAATCTTTACATTTGTATTCAAAATGGCGGGATCTCTTATCAAGTGTAGTTATATCAGTCCCGCAATGAAATAGCTTTTAGAAGCTTTGGACGCGCTTTTAACTTGAACGCTACTGTTCCATTTTGTTTCTTTATTTAAAATGACGCTTTATTTTCTTGTTTATTTTTGGAATCGTTCTCGTATTTAAGAGATACCAAATAGTATCTCATCTTAAAATGTTATTGTGTTTGTCAGTGTGCGATTACTTTAAAATATTGGTTTAATATTTATAAATAATAATAACGCTTCACACTCATAGCCCACACTAGGATTCCCTAATGTGTCGTGGGTGCCATGGACAACACACTAGACAAGGACATTCACACCCAGACCGAGAACAGAAATTCAAACTCATTCAAATTTCCGCCTCGCTAGGAATCGAACCCAGGACCCTAGGTGCGGCGATCCGGCATGCTAACTATTGCGCCACACGGGTCGCCGATTTATGTCCTGAATAAAAGTTTCTAAAAGTATTGTTTGATAACTTTGATTCGTTATTGAGTTTAAGTTTAGTTGTCTGATTTAGAGACGAAATAATAGAATAGTAATACTAGCGGGAGGATTCATATCCAATATCGATCTACAAAAGCATAAGGACATAATTTTGTCTACTTAACCCAGCAGTATTGTACTCAACCCATTATAGTCCAGTGCTGATAATTTTTGAAACGAAAAAAAATTATAGTAGAATGAAACCTATTGCAAAAGGAAGATAATATAACGAAGATTATAGGAAAAATAAATTACGGGCGATCTGAGGTCAAGAAGGGGGGGGAGGGGGGGTTTAATGGAAAAAAATGGTTTATCTCGATTTCCGGAAAAACTACAAGTCCTATTGAAAAAAGTTGAATAGCAAAGTTGTAGGTAATAAAAAGATCTACAACTTTTGTATTTACACTTTTTTACATAACCTCAACATTTATGTGAAAAATTCAAAAAACCACGTTTTTGGTTTTTTATTTTTATCTTTTACAAAAAAAATTTTTTGTTTCACAAAATTTGGTGAAAACTTACCTTTGTATGTCCTTGACATACTGTAATTTTTTTGATTCAAATTTTTTTTTTTCACCTTATTTTGACCTTATATCGAAAAAGAACCCTTATTTTCAGTCGAAAAATCTCACGTCAAAAAATCTGATTTTTTTAAAAATTCGGTAGTTTTTTTGTTCGTTGGAATCTCTACTTTCTAATGGTGTATAAAAAACTATACACTACCATGGTAAATGTTCTCAGAAAATGCAATGAAACGACAACGATTTTCGCATATTTTTTGCAATCTCATATGAATCAATGGAATCCGAATTTTTTTGCGAAAATAGTTGTCGTTTCATTGCATTTTCTGAGAACATTTACCATAGTAGTGTATAGTTTTTATATACCATTAGAAAGTAGAGTTTCCAACGAACAAAGAGACCACCGAATTTAAAAAAAAATCAGATTTTTTGACGTGAGATTTTTCGACTGAAAATAAGGGTGCTTTTTCGATAGAAGGTCAAAATAAGGTTAAAAAATATATATTTTTGAATCAAAAAAATTACAGTATATCAAGGACACACAAAGGTAAGTTTTCGCCAAATTTCGTGAAACAAAATTTTTTTTGTAAAAGATAAAAATAAAAAACCAAAAACGTGGTTTTTTTAATTTTTCACATAAATTTTGAGGTTATATAAAAAAGTGTAAATACAAAAGTTGTAGATCTTTTTATTACCTACAACTTTGCTATTCAACTTTTTTCAGTAGGACTTGTAGTTTTTCCGGAAATCGAGATAAACCATTTATTTCCCTTAAACCCCCCCTCCCCCCCCTTCCTGACCTCAGATCGCCCGTAATTTATTTTTCCTATAATCTTCGTTATATTCTCTTCCTTTTGCAATAGGTTTCATTCTACTATAATTTTCTTCCACTTTTTACCGTTTTTAGAGCTATCGGCACTGGACTATTATGCAATATTAATGTTTTGTAAGTAAGTCACAGCTGTGATCACCATGACGATTTAACATTAATTTTTGTCATTAATAAATAATTGATTGATTGATAGCCACGGCCCTGAAAAAAAGACGGACGTAACCTCGCCTAATCGAGAGTGAAGCATAGCAATGGCCGCCTCTAATTCCAAAAATGTTCTAAAAAACCCATAACATTTTTCAAAGACTCTCGTTACTTTTCTTTTACTTCTTTACTCTGAAAATCGGACACACGGACGGACAGACGTACAGACGTACGGACGGACGGAAGGACATGACGAAACTGTAAGGGTTACGATTTTATTTTGGAACCCTAAAAAGAAATTATGAAGATAGAAAAATTTGAAAAAATATATTTGAATAAAAATAAATTTGTAATTTGTTCATCTACTTTGGTAAAAAAACAACCCCTTCGTAATCCTTTACCGAAATAACTAGACATGTGAGAGTTAAACTCGCTTGGAGAGGGTTCCGTGTGGTGATTGTATTGATTGTATGTATTTACCGTTATTTTTCTACTTTATTTATTTTTGCCGTTTTTTCAAGACCATAGACTTCTTATATGTTTTCCTGTAATATCTAAGTAAAGAACTATTCTCTGTATTTTTTTTCAAAATTCTAGCGTATCCGAAACCACTGTTTCGGAGACAAGGGGGAATGTTCAATTTTTGGCTTTTTTCAAATTTCAGTTGTTACTTTGTACCTAAGTCTTTGGGTCATAAAAAAGTACATGAGTACAACTCATTTGGTCCAGTAGTTTCGGAGTAAATTGCCTATGAACAGCGGACACCCAGACGCACGAGTTTTCGTACGGAACCCTAAAAACAATAAACAACTTTGTGTTTCCAAAGCTGTTTCGCTTTAGTGACTTAAGTTGGCAATTATTCACTAATTTGAAATACTGACAGTACATTATCTAAGAAAGCCCGAGCGAAAATGAAGAAAAACTCTTTTGATTCGCCTAATTTATGGCGTGAATTTCGCTAGAGGAAATGAACTTCGCGAGCTCTTAGCCACCGTCGGCAAAAAAAGAGTAATATTTATTTTTATGGTATAAGTTTTTGTGGCATGGGTTACATAAATCAGAAGGATTTAACCAAGTATTAGAGTAGAAGGTTATAGGTAACTCAAAAAGTTTTAAATTTAATTGAATACTATCATATTTAATTTTAATTTTAAATTAATTGACTCTTAATTGGTTCTAATGTTCGGTTTAGTTTAAGTAGTTAAGTAGCTGACTAAATTTTAAGTGAATAATTTTTAGTGCGCGTCCAAACGTATTAATTTAGTAAAGCTCTTCATACAATTCTTCACAACTTACTTAATTACTGAAGCATTTTACTAAATTTTAACTAAAAAGTGCCTGTCCAAAGGTATTAAGTGATAAGCCCCGCCCACCTACTTAACGGAAAAATAGCAAAATTTCTAAATTACTTGTCCAATTGCGTACTAAATTTTAACTGCTAACTTGTCCGTTTACGCGTATTTTACTTAAAATTTAGTTAATATGTAGTTATTTAATTAACTACTTAATACTAGTAAACCGAACATAATTGCTGTAAGAATATTTTCAACAGTACATAATATCTGGGAAATTAATAGATTCACGCTGAAGTGGGTACCGTTATTATCATATTATTAGTTACAAGCAAGTTATATGATATCGCTCAATAACTCATAACCACGCGTATAAAATTATCCTCTTTCTTTCTTTTTTTTCTATTTCTTTACTTTTTAAATCTTCGCCCATCCAATTTAACGTAACCCAAGACGAGTCAATTCCAATTAGAGTAAATATATTTTGGATTTTCGCACCAATAAGGTCTTAGCTGACAGAACAAGTCTTTATTTCAAAAAGAATTACAAACAGACATTCTGTACAAAATAACGTTTCCGTTTCGTGTACCGTAAAAAACTATAATAGTTTCTGTCCATTCTTAAGTTTGAACCTGCTTATCAACTAATCCTTTTCCAAAACATTATCTACCTAGATAGTTTGCCCTTCAATTTGCATTCACAGAAAATGTATTACTTATTGATACACTTAAGGATTGCTTTCCTCTTGGTTGCTAGGAATATTATATATTACCTTAAACGCCATCAGTAGGCCCCTGCTCCTCATTATAAAGCTTTACCAAAAATATCAATCGCATTTCGCTTATCTTCAAAGATGTGACAAGTAAATAAGTGAATGCGGAGGGGATTTATTATGTAGCGCAACTTTGTATCGGCTGCGAACGATATAAATTTATATTTCAGGGCTTAAGACCATCTGAGGTTTAGCGTTGAAATATTGCGGAGATTCGTAAATTGTATAATCCGCGGGAAAGCTGATGTTTGGGTTCGCAAATGTTTTAAGACTATCCATCACTCGCTTGCTAGATTAAAATAGGAGGAAGGTTGTGACGTCACTGGGCTGTTATTATGTCTCGTTATTAATATGAGAGAATTATTTTTATGTAGGATTCAAGAACATAAATTACAACACAAATACAACAAACCGACGATAAAAAGAGAAAACATAAATATACTATAATTTTTATGCTCTTCCAGATAATACATTGCAAAGAAAAATATATTTCAGAATATACTTAATTAACGATACACATTATTAAATAGTAAAGACTAGGAAATAAGAAGTCGAAGCAACAGCAAGGCAAATAGAAATGGCCTGTCCCTAAGGGTATAAGTTTCAGATACGTACAAAAAAGCCATTTAAAATTTATGATAAGAATTATAAATGTGGATAGAAGTACGTAAAGAATGGTCTGTATTAGGGCTGTGGAAATGGGAAGTGATCAATATATTGCAAAATATATTGTAGATAGGGCTATTAAAGAAGCGAAGATGAGGGATTAAGCAGCACGTAAGAAAGAATATTATGAGTAAGAAGAATAATGCGAAGATGGATTGGGAGCCACTTGAGGTTAGCGCGAAATTCAGAAACGTGGTCATATTTGCGGAGGCCAAACATGAATGTCATGGATAAGTTATGGAGCAACTCAAGCCATTCTATTAAGACTCAGACTTTATTTAATTGCAGATTTTGTAGTCTAGCAACAAATTCAGTATTTGCTATCAGTTACTGAAAGTAACATTTAAACAGATTCCGTCAAATTTTTTGTTGGTTTAATGTGCAAATTATACAGCCATTTAGCGTTCAACAGTAAAAACCATAGAAAATTATATTACCACAAACAAGTAAGAAACGTCAATCCATAAACAATTTTGATATTGTTCCCGACCGCCGACGAGACATATAAAAAAACTCTGACCCGACAACCGCCTGTACACGTAATGAAAATCGCTCGTACACTTTGAAGGGGGTCTTAAAACATAATAAGTCCCAGCCCGATTTTTTGCGACGACATCTTTATTGCAAGGAATATTCGGAGAGCTCTCGTTATAATGAAACCCGGTATTTATATAGCGTCAGCTAAGTTCCCAATGTTTGAACCGGCAGCATTTATATTGTGCCAAGCGAGCGAAGGCTCACCACATAGTATGTACATACTGAGCTTTGTGTGTCGTTAATATATAAATTAAAAAAACGGACGGTAGTTTAACGTGACAACCTCATGACAAAGCTCCGCTCCGCTCCGCCCCGCCCCGCCCCGCTCCGCTCAACTACGATCGCCTACGGCTCGCCTACGGCATCGACTACGATACGCCGATCGTAGCCTATCGTGCCTCTCTCTCGCTTTTGCCGCTCTCTCACTCGCGGAACGCTACATTTTTTTGTGCCAGTGAAAGTCCCGTCAAAATTGGTTCAGCCATTTCAGAGATCAGGCGAAACAAACAGACAGACAGACAGACAGACAAAGTTGTAAAAATTGTTGTTTTGGTATATGTACCGTGTATAAATCTAAATGCACTTAGTAAAAAGCGGTTATTTTAATATTACAAACAGACACTCCAATTTCATTTATTTGTATAGATGTATAGATGTATAATTAGATCTGAATTTTGATAAACGTGGGACCAATCTAGAAAACGGAAGTATATCCAGATATATATTATAGTATAGCATTAAAAAAATCCACATCGTTTCATAAATAACGGAGATCCGAGAACGAAACGAATTGAGAACCTAGTCCTATGAGTTGGTTAAAATTAATGATATACAGAAATAGATTAAAGTACTTAAAGTTTAGATACTATTATGTATTCTGTGCTTAAAGTTGTATTTGTTCGTTCAGCCAACCGTCTGTTTTAATATTTACTCCTCACTAGTTGACGTCATGTTGAAGTGACGTGCCTCGGTTGGCTGTCACTCCGCGTCAGTCAGGAGGTCGGACGTACAAGAAATTTTCGTAATGGTTTTTGGTTTCTTCTCAGTTACAACGATATAGCTAAATAGTATATGTTGTTAAAACGTTCGAGAAGAATTTTACTGTTTGTTCATTTATTTTAATTTAATTTTATTATTATTAAGTATTATAAAGATATTAGTTTTAAGTATGTATTTAATAAAGGCTCTAAGAACCAAAAAAAATAAGCCAATATTAAAAAAAATAACTGTAGGTACTATTTTGAAAACGGTAAGCCAAAAAAGTTTGTTAGTTAACTTTCAGAAAAATTGATATAATATTTTTTCCATATTATCATTATTTATGTACATATATTTATTCTTTGAAGTGTTCAGAGCACACTTAACACTAGAAATAAAAGATTTCATTTGTCGTGCTGTTTTAAGCCTAACTGTAAACGAGGCGTGCAGACCTATTTTTGGGGTTAAATTAAAAAAAAAATGGAGATAGAGCTACTAGAGTTATGACATAATTATTTATTGTATCCTCCTCTTTAAGACTTATATTTAAAAATTCTTAGATATTGATATTTTT
Organism: Thymelicus acteon; assembly: GCA_951805285.1. Classification (NCBI taxonomy): domain Eukaryota; kingdom Metazoa; phylum Arthropoda; class Insecta; order Lepidoptera; family Hesperiidae; genus Thymelicus; species Thymelicus acteon. The sequence continues at coordinate 20,035,369 of OX638217.1, forward strand.
TGATTTATTAACCAAAACCTAAATGCCTTAATTTGTTCAATCTTTATTTGTTAATAACAATTGCATTTGTAATTTGCTGTAAAATCATTCCGATAAATTTTTCTACTCTTCATTCCGAATCATATTAATATAATCATAAAATTCATATTTTTAGGAGTTTTAACACTATACTTTTCTCAAATTTGAACTTGTTGACTAGATTTTTAGTATTTACGCTTATATTAAAAGGTTTTGTTTAATTTACAATTACTATGTATCCACACATTTCAGCCAAATTGTCATTAGTAAAGAGACGCATTGCTAATCCGTGATAAATAATTATCATTCTGAATTTCTTGCAGGTAAAAAGCTACAATCTAGATAAAATGATGCACTGAGGTACCACTGTACAAGAGACCACGTCAATCTGCCTCGCCCGTACATTGTTCTGGTATATTTGAATGACCTGTGGAACAAAAGATTCTTTAAACTTTTTATACGATGTTATACGAAATGCATTTTATATGACTTCAGGTTTCATTTTTTACTAAAGAAATATTTGATCTTAATTTTTTTACTATGTTTCATATTTTTTATTATTTAAAACAGATATTTAAAGTTACAAGGTTGTGCTAACTAGTCATATCCTTGGAGGAATGATAAACATGGAGTAATAGCAATAAAATGAATGTTTTCTCTATAGCGGTAGTCTTTTAACTTACGCACGGCCGCACGTGTCAGAAAGAGATAAACATATATAATCCATATGTACGTCAAATACTGATGTAACCATTTTTTGCGGCATGAGTTAAGGGATGGGATACGGAAATATTAGATTCTATCGATATTATTCCTCTGAGCTATCGATAAATTATGTACATATAGAAAACTACGTTACAGGTTGAGATTTTGAATTGATTGTATATTGCAATATTTTAAGTCATTCGTTTTAATTAAGAGTTAAAACCCACACAAATAATATGAAATTTACCTATTCTTTCGCGATTTTTTTACTTACCACGACGCAGCAGCGAAGACGCCAACGACACCAGCTTATTCTATTTATGAAAAATATATAGAGCGAAGTATTTTTATAAAAAAAAGACAAAATCAAACTGTACAATAATTTATTTAAAAGTAATGTTACACAGTCAGGTAGGTAGACCCATATTATATATGTATATACAGATGTTTCATATCAAAAAATGCGATCAAAACAAAAAACCTATAATGCCTATGTGTAACTGTTTACTTACTGTACTTGAAAGTACTATCTATAGATAGATATAAACCTCTACGCCCAGAGCCCAAACGGCTGCAGTTAGACATTTTTGGATGGAAGATTTCGTGGTGTAGGTAGGTGAGCAATAAGAAATTGTTTTGGATAATTTGAATTATACCTACGTGGGACCTGTTAGAATCAGGCCGGGAAATAAAACAGTGAACGCTACAACCTTTACAGGTTTTGTATTTATAAGTATAAATCTAGTTAATTACATAATTAATATCAAAAGTTCACAACCATTTTTACTGTTATCCATCAACAACATTGAACGACAGACATGTATATACAAATAAAAACAAGAGCCTCTTTTGCAACAGGTATACTATCACCTGACAATCCGTTACCAATATCTACGTATCCATAGTACCTAACTCCATCCCATTCAACGATTTTTCGAATTGCCATACCATCAATGAATAGGGCACAAAATATTTTTTTTCCTGTTCTGGTTTTCTGTTTTATAGTATTAAAACATTCTGTTGTAAAACCAGGCAAACATACAATGGATTGGTACCATTTTGATATAGTACTGGGATTTGGCAATATGCTTTCAAATTGCTGACGGATATAATTATATGCACGCGGAGATAAAAAGTTTAATGTAACAGCAAACTTTCTAAATTCAACACTATACTCTCGAGGTAGACTGTGACCCTTTTTCTTATTGAAATATCTACATAAGAACTCTTGATTTTCTACACCTATATTTGACAATAATTGAGCACACTCGTCGTTAATGATAGATTTTGATTTTAATTCACTTAGTACATTTTCTAATGATAATATTCTGCGTTTAAATCTACGGCATTTCCCTTGTAAACTTTTTAATTTTTTGAGACGAGACACAGACAATTTTACTTGTTTTGCAAGAACTTTCTTCAGCTTTTTTTTTCTTGAAGTGTCACCAACAGACGGCTCACACAGAGTAGCTACTGGTTTACACACTTCTTTTGAAGTTGAAGGTTGAAGGCCTAGGACTGGTTGTGCCGACTGGACTGGTGCTGCCTTAGTAAACAACTTGTATTTCTTCTTAAGTCTATGGTATTGCCTCTAGCCAGTTTTGTAGATTCCTATAAAATAAAATTAGTTTTTTATAACCCAACCGCTTAAGGAAATCTTATAATCATGTTTAAATCAGATATTTTCATATTTATACATTAGGCAAATGGAAGCACTTAAGTCTAATAACAATTCAAACAAAAAAAACCTTTTGTATATATGTTGGATAGTTTTCAAATACTGTTGGTACAGCATTTCTTCGAAAATATCTTCTTTTTCTACCTTCCATATAACATTCGTTTGTAAAATGTTTAGAACAAATGCGGGAGTTCTGTGATGGCTTCCAATTTTTCCTGTGTATAGCCTTTACCCAAAGATTTTTCAAGTATTCATCCTATGGAAATTATCACTTTGAGACTCAAGCTTTTCTCTGGGGAGTAATTGCGAGCTCATTTTACATTTAGCTCAATCTTTCACTTCCCTATATGCTACAACTTTAGAGAAATGTCAAAGCAAAATTAACTTACTGAGTTTTATTGAAAACTTAATAATATTTTTAGTCTGACTTACGCTGGCCATGGACTATGTTTTGTACAGGCATAGTTGGCTCATGTTATAACAATGTTGTGTCCTAATGTAATTTTAGTCCTGTTTATTTTTACGTCATCAACACGCATCCCACAAACGTAATGACAAGTTATTTGCAAATAATTATTATTGTATCAGTGTATCGATATCGTAAACATGGCTGTCTACAACACTTAAAAACAAATATTTGTAAATTTTTCGAAAACCAAGACGAAATAGGGTGTCTATTCCGGTCAATAAGATTTTATTTACACAACAATTGGTCATATTATGGTTCTTTCTCCTAAATAACTCTTATACTCGGAGAAAAATATAGAAAAAGCAAACCTGTGAAATGACAACTCCCGGTTTTCCTCGAATTTCTTCGAACTTATGACTTTTACACCCACAAACCACACATACCATGATTTCTTAAATGTATATCCTTGTTAGTTAATTTGTAACTTTTCGCAAATATACAAAGATTTACTCAAAAATTGCCGTAAAAGTTTATACCACTTAGTCACCAGCTTGGTGACTCGTACTCGAAAAACCGGCGACATACACCGCTTGACGATTTGGGAACAGAGTAGATGACGTATAGTTGTCTTTTTTTAGCACATGCCAAAATGACATATGTCTGAGAAATACAGATAGCGTATAGAATGTTCTACTTATTGCTACTACTCCATGTTTATCCTTCCTCCAAGGTCATATCTGTGTGATGAAGTGAACGTAGCAAAGGACTATTTACTTTCAAGTAAACAAAATTCAAAAATGTAATGAAAGATCAAAAAGGAATAACATTTTTCCTCAAACATTAAAACTCTAAAGGAATTTATTTCTGTTAAGTTAATGACATTGATGAATGCAGTGAAAATTTAATCGTTAAAAAAACTTGCTAGTTCTATTTAGGCAAACTACTATTACTACCGTCTTGATCCAGATCCAGACCCACGTCAGTCTAGATTACGCTATGTGATCTTTTTACTCCTTTTTGCACTAAAATACCCGCATGACTTGAGTCTTATAAACTTGAAAAAAATTGTACCTGGACAAAATTCTGAACATAACACGATGGAGGTATTATCACTTGCTAGCAATCATTTAAAGACGACCTATAAAAAAGTTAAAAGTTCAGACAAATATGCATCTATAGAAAAAAGCCATATAACACAGGAAAATTTAAGAACCACGTAGCCAGCCATTCACTCGAAGGAATACGACATGGCTTCACTTTTATCTATTTTACCTTTCAGCAGTAAGCGTCACTAATATAAAATGCAGTGTTAGGTACCTACTATAAAATTAATATTTCACGCATCAAACCTGTTCGAAGATAGATGTATCTATAGTTAGCAGGCCTCGCTAAACTACACGGCTTCACGCTACGATATAGAAATAGTGTAACCAGACAGCTGCCACATTTTATGCACCGAAAACGAAATCCTTTCTCGTTGCCGCGAACATTTCGCTTTTTGTTTCAGCCGAGCCCGTATCGCTAACTGCAGTGCAAATTAGGCCAACTGGTTTCAGTGCAGTCGCACCGGGATACGCACGCTAGCACAGAGCGTTCTCAATTCAATTCACTTATTCACTTTTAGCGCATTCGCGAAGTGGCTCCCGGAACACGCTACTAAAATGAGTTTCAAAAGTACTACTAATATTTAATATATTTAAATGATGACGCTGGCTTTGCTGCAACCATCGTGGAGCTAATAAAATTCTGTTTTTTTTTTTCATTGGTGACAAATGAGTAAAGTCGCTATCGCTTATTGTCTTCAGTAACTTAAAAGACGTCACTGAGCTCTCTGGCAAAAATAAGCGTTATGCGTTACTTCTGCGTCTTTAAGACCCCTTAAAATGCGTTAACGGTACAGGATTTGGAGTAAAACAATAACTTAAAATTTCATTTTGTAGCACAAGAAAATAAATTTATAACACTGCTTTGCTTTTAGATTTAGGCATCTTTAAGCTGTCGATACAAATTCACTTACAAGAATATTTAATCCTCGGAGGCTGAATATTTCGTGTAACGTGGTAGGCGGCGCGGCGCGACGTAGCTGAGTGCGCGGAATTCCTCCGGGTGTATTAGGATTCAGTTTTGAAAATTGTAAAATGTTGAAAGCGCTACATTATTTGAAGAATCTTTTTGGTATTTGAATTTAAATTTTCATTTATTTATGGTATTATTCAACGTTTTATTGGCACAGGAATTTATAGATTTTTATAAGTATAGAAACAATACAGAAAAATAATTAGTGTACCAAATTTTAAGACGATCACATTATAAAAAGTTAGCGTTACACGAAAGGTGCGAACAACGCGTTGCCGGACAAGAAATATGAGAAAAGAAAGAAAGAAGTAGCACTCATGCTCCCAGCCGGAACACGACGAGAGGTTTGGTGGCTAAATCAATCAAGCCAAGTATATTATGTATATCAGAGAAAGAAGATTATGTCTTGGTATCAATAATAAATAACGCTTCACACTCATACCCCCACACTAGATTAGAACATTCACACACATAAATTCAAACTCATCATTCAAACCGCCTCGCTGGGAATCAAACCCGGGACCCTTGGTGCAGGGATCCGGCATGGTAACCATTGCGGCACACGGGTCGTCAATGGGACAGCGAAACTAAACAAAGACAGATATTAAGAATGTTCTTATCATCAGCAATTTTAAAAACACTATTATTATTATTGCTTTTTTATCTCGTTAAAACTCTTTCTCATCCATTTACAAAATCTCACCAACATTACGATCAAATATCTAACTTAACAAGTATTTTCATCTATTGTATCGCTATATCTCCAACTCTTAGAACGCGAGAACAACTAATTTCACACACCACATATATTAAAACCGACTTCATTAAGCATTGAACGGGCAATAACAGGGAGAATTACCCGCTAGTACTTTACGCTACCCCTAATGGGGGTAATGAAGACGTACGACTCACCCTTAAGTTCAGCGATAATGCGAATTAGTGCGTATTTGTTTGGCCTTCCCTCTTACAGCTCGGTGGTAAAAAGCAGAAAAGCCATTGTTTATGGACTGCCACTCTTTGTTGGTAGTGTAATTACTATCGCAATTATATTGAAGACGCAATGAATTCGCAAAGATCCTGGGTTCGATTCCCAGTGAAACGGAAATTTTATTAATGAGTTTGAATTTCTGTTCTCAGTGTTGCTGTGTGTGTTCTTGTCTTTGCCTTTGTTTGTAAATACAGACGGAAGCCGATAGCCATCAAATATTACTAATAAGTTGTTTCTTTCTTTTTCTTTTCTCTTTCTTGGTCGGCAACGCATCGGTGACGCCTTTGGTGTTGCTGGTGTCCATGGGCAACGATGGCCACTTGTCATCAGATGGATCGTCGGCTCGTTTGCCGGCTGTTTCCATAAAAAAAAAGATAATAAACACCAATTTAATTTTTTTTTATTGATTTTTTCAAAATTTCAAGATAACCTAGCAAGACATTATAACATCAATAATGTAGAAAACAATTGGGAACTAAGTATAGACCTAATAAAATTATATACCTAATGTACGGCATGTTTTGGACACTTTTCTTAACATCTATTTTTTTTTCTATTTTCATCAACATACTCATTAAAAAAAATGTGCTCTATTATTTCAATCTGCAATCATTTTCAGTCGCTTTATTAACCTGGACTAGATTTCAATACTGAACATCCATTTATTAACATTATACCATGTCCTTGACGGCATGTAAAGTAAATTTCATCTTGTTATGTACGGATTGATATATTGCCAAGAGGCGAAAGTGGCCTTCACCTATTGAATATTGGACCTGATTCAAGAGATTTACGTCCAAATTCGAATCTTACAATCAAATTAATCAAATGAAACTCTCTCACCAAATATTATAATAGTCATGAGGAGGCTACACTTTTATTTTACTTTTGTAAGGCTTTTTTAGGGTTCTGTAGTCAAAAGTAAACGCATGTACATAGTTTCGTCACATCCGTCCGTCCGTTTGCATAGTGCACTGAGACCCCTAGTGCTAGAAAGCTATAATTTGACAAAAAAATACATACATATTTATTACGTCAAGAAAGTGGTAAATTATAATCTTTAAAAAAAAGTCCCCTACAGGTAAAGTGGGAAAAATTTCTTTTCTTTCTTCTACCCCAAGGTGAAGGCCTGAGGGGTATCTTTAAAAAGACATAAAACACTTTCTTTTCACATATAAGGGACCAAAATGTACCGAAAATAACTATCATTCAATCATATTTAACTTCACTACTACTCGCAGTAACCGATAGCGCTTTTACCCTTATTAACGAAGTAGGTATATATATCTCTGTGTACATACATAAGTATAACACATTTCTATATCTAACGCGTATGTTAGCCGCTCAACCATGTTTCAGTTTTATTGTATCTGTATTTTTGTTTCAATAACAATTTTAACGTTTATGGGCACGCATCGGACGAGCACTTACAAAAACAAATGCAATTAAAAGCAAAGCCGTTTATTTCAAAAACGTTTTGAATGGATTAACCTACTTTTTTATTTTTACAAGAGCTTTAAATAAAATACTAACACCCTTGAATTAGAAACACTTTTATTTCATTTCATAATTAATATAAGTCTTCATTCATGTCTCTTCCTCCGCCTGTTGTATGAGCAATACAGCCATAGGAGATATAATTAGTATACCAGTCATTATAAAAAAAAACATTAATGTAAACCAATGTATTCAGTTTTGTTTTCAATTCAATTAATAATAATAATAATAATATCTTTATTTCATATATAAATGTACAGAGTATAATTTGTTACAGACATAGTTATTATGGTAATAAGGACATTATAGTAAACAAGGATCTTCAGTTGCCTAAACTGGGTGGGAAACCTGTATTATAGGCAACCGAAACTCTCCCAACAATGAGCATATATTTACTTACTAAAATCACAGAAGAAGTCAATTTGTTGTTAAGTGGTCGTTTTATACGTGCCCATAAAACGTGAAAATTTATATAAAAACAAAAAAAATCCCGTAAAGCTGAAAACTGAAATATTGCGTCCATTGTTGTAACTGTTTTGTAAAAGTAATGCAATAAATCCCTTTGGATTTTTTTGTTTGTGTGTTCACAGCTGACTGTATTCCGCTGGGTTTAGAATGGAAGCTGCGGAATGATACTGCATATTTATTTACTTTTCTACAACGTATAAAATATTCATTTTGTGATCTAACTCACTTTTTGAAAGCAATTTTGTTTTTACAGGGATGCCATGCCAAGGGAAAGAACAGCAAAAACAATTTACAAGAATTACAAAAAACATATTGCGTTAATTATATCGTGTAAAGGCTCTTTTACAATTCGTAAAAATAAACAAAAAATATAAGTTTGTTTTGTAGTCATAGTAAGTTATTTTATTTCACTAAAAAACATTTAAAATTAAGTTTTAATATAGCTGTAATATGTCTGGTCCGAATTATTTTTTCTCTTTAACCGTGTGGCAAAACAAAGTAAAATTCGAAAAAATACCTCATCATACCTGAAATGTATTTTGTGGATTGTATATCATTAATGGTTATTGTATATCACTAATGTGGGTATGTCACATTAAAAGAGGCCCATCAAAATGGTATTTTTAAACATTCAGAGTGGCGTACCGGCCGCGGCGCACCGCACGACCGCAGCCACGCGCGTGCGATGTGCGAAGTATGTTAAACTTGTAGCGAGAACCAATTTATATATTTAATTTATATGTAGAATAGATATACTTTTATATAGCTACCTATTACTTTTGTTGAACTTGAGATTTATGAATTGAACTTAGACATAACTGATGATGTAACCAGAGAGCTAAGGTTGACTGGCAGAAAATGCTTGTAGCATTAAATTGGCCTTTTGTATCTATATATATAAAATTGAAAAGCGACACACCGCTGATTAAACAAGAAATCTCAAAAACTGCCGAACCGATTAAGATGAAATTTGGCAGGAAGATAGTTTATGCTAAGGAGACGTCCACTAAGAACGGATTTTTGGAAATTCATCCCCTAAGGGGTACGAATAAGGGTTAGAAGTCACTTTCATACAAACCAACTTTGTTAGTTTTAGATTTATAAATTTGAAATTTTTTATGTAGGTTTATAGTAATGAACAAAAGTTAACTTTAACACATTTTTTGGAAAATCATCCCTTAAGGGGTTAATTTACTGATTGGAACTTAGTAGGCAACTTCATCATTTTTGAAGTAAAAAACATGAAAATTTACATATTCGCTCCAAATTAAAAACGAAATTTAGAAGAATTATGTTTTTTTGGCAAATCATCCCCTAAAGGGTTAATTAACAGGGCGCAAGTATGGAAACTTCGTCAGTTTTGAAGTAAGAAGGGTGAAAATTTGTATATAAGCTTATAGTTAGACACAAAAAATAACTGTATCACGGTTTTCTCGAAATTCGTCCCCTAAAAATAGGGGTTGGTAGTCAACTACATACAAATCAACTTCGCCAGTTTAAGAGTTATAAATGTGAAATTTTTTATGTAAGTTTATAGCCATAAACGAAAGTTAACTTTGACATATTTTTTTTTCGGAAAATCATCCCTTAAAGGGTTAATTTCTTGGATGGAACTTAGTACGCAACTTCGTCATTTTTGAAGTTAAAAACATAAAAATTTATATATTAGTTCAAGATTAGAAACAAAATTTAAACGTTGTGTTTTTTTGGAAAATCAACCCCTAAAGGGTTGAATAAGGTTATGCAAGTTACTATGACAACTTCGTCAGTTTTGAAGTAAGAACGGTGAAAATTTGTATATAAGCTTATAGTTAGACACACAAAATAACTGTTTCACTGTTTTCTCGAAATTTATCCCCTAAAAATAGGGGTTGGAAATCATTTACATGCATATCAACTTCGTCAGTTTTAGAGTTATAAATATGAAAATTTTTATGTAAGTTTATTGGTATGAACAAAAGTTAAAATTTAGCTGAAAATCAACCCTTAAAGGGTTAATTTAGGGGATGGAACTTACTACGCAACTTTGTCATTTTTGAAGTTAAAAACATAAAATTTTATATAGTAGCTCAAGAATAAAAACAATCAGTAATGTGTTTTTTTTTGGAAAATCATCCACTGAAGGATTAATTAATTATGGGAGTGCAAGTTAGTATGGCAATTTCGTCAGTTTTGAAGTAAAAAGGATGAAAATTTGTATATATAAGCTTATAGTTAGACACAAAAAGTAATTGTATCACGGTTTTTTCGAAATTCATCCCCATAAGGGGTAATACTAAGAGGTTGTAAATATTTAAGAAACTACATGAATGAAGAGGTTGCAAGTTTTTCCACAACTTCGTCATTTTTAAACTCAGAAATATTTGAACTAATATGTAAGCTTATAGGGAGAAACTAAAAATTTGTGTAGAGGACTTTACGGACGGGAGAGGGAGGAGAGAGGGATAGGAAGCGAGAGAGGGACCGGGAATGAGAGAGGGACAGGGAGCGGGAGAGGGAGAGGCAGAAAGAGGAAGAGGGACAGGAAGCGGGAAAGGGACAGGAAGCGGAAGAGGGCCCGGGAACGGGAGAGGGACAGGGTGCGGGAGAGGAAGAGAGAGGGACAGGGTGCGGGAGAGGAAGAAAGAGGGAGAGGGACAGGGAGCGGGAGAAGGAGAGAGAGGGACAGAGGCAGGAAGCGGGGGAGGGAGAGGGAGCGGGACAGAAAGCGGGAGAGGGACTGTGAACGGGCGAAGGAGAGGGGGAGGGAGCGGGAGAGTGAGAGGGAGAGAGAGAGAGAGAGGGAGTTTGAGTGGGAGAGGAAGTGGGAGTGGGAGAGGAGGAGGGAGTGTCCGGATGGAAACAACAGAGCCGTTTTTAAAGATATTTATACTGTCTGTTCATGTTGACATCGTAAAACCAGTTCATCATTGATCCATTTAGGATCTGATGGTGTTACTTGGAGACAAGATATGTAACTCCTGGATGGATGGAAATAACGGAACCTTCTTGATTTTTTTTAATAGAACTCAAGAGCCACTTTTTCTGTACCTTAAATATTTTTTTAAATTTTGGTTAGGGACACTTCAATAACGTGTTAGAGTACCAAAAAAAATGTTTTTAAAATTATTGTCTGATTGTCTGTTCGGGCATCACATGAAATCCCTTGAACTGATTTTGACGGAAATTAGTTAAGTTGTTCCTTGTACTTTGGATCACGTTTTAAAAAACTTTTCGTCCCGATAACATTAAAAGTTTTCCCCGGAAAAAAGATTAAACTTAGTATGAAATATTTTTAAAATATCAACGTTTTTTTTAAATTTGCAACAAACATTCCTCATTTAATTAATGAAATACATGTTTTCGAGTTTATCAAAATTTTTCATGAAAAAGAAAAAAAACAAATTAATGTTAATGTTGTTTATTTTTCAAAATCCGTTCCCGGAGGAATGATTTATGATTGTATCGTAGGTTTCAGTATATAAATTCCTAAGTATAAGTACTTGAATATAAATTAATCGGATTTTAAATTTTCTTCTGCAAGGGGTACAAATATGAAAAGCATAATTTCCGCATGCGAAGCTGCGGGCAACAGCTAGTTCTTTATATAATTAAGTGCTATAAAGAATAGATAAAGCTCTAAAGTCCGGTTTAGACGTATTAAGTAGTTAAGTAGATAAGTAGATAACTAAATTTTAAGTGAATAATTTTTAGTGCTCGTCCACACGTAATAATTTAGTAAAGCTCTTTAGTTCGTACTTAATTACTTAAGCATTTTACTAAATTTTAACTAAATTTTAAGTAAAAAGTGCCTGTCCAAACGTGTTAAGTGATAAGCCCCGCCCACCTGCTTAACAGAAAATAGAAAAATTTCTAAATTACTTGTCTACTTGATTACTAAATTTTAACTACTACATTGTCCGTTTACACGTATTAATTTTCTTAAAATTTAGTTAACTACTTAACTACTTAATACGTGTAAACCGTACATAAGATCCGAGAACATAAATAAATATATTACACACGTATACTTGTTGACGTCTTCTCGATATAAAATTGAACTTATAACTCTCTTAGTTCAATACCGACTAAGATACAGTTCCATCGACCCAGTCGTTCTACTCGAATAACATTTCCACTGGATTGCTACTTCTATGTATGTACCTGCCGAGTTTAGCAGTCTAGTTTTAACTAGATCCCTCTGTTATAAAGGTAAGTCGAGCACTTGCCACAGTAATTCTAGTTTTGGTACATAATAAACTTACATAACCCAAAATCGCCCTCAAAGATACCAGATATCTTGTAAAGGTTTCCTCTATTTACAATACTTCCTAGTAAAATGAAACACCTTGATAATTACTCACACTTATATTACGTATTACAATATTTAGCAGTTAGGTATATTAGGTATAATAACTCACCAGTAGTGTATATAAAGGAGAGACAACCTCTCGGTACAAATGCTCGAAATTGAAGTGTCGAAACCAAGTAAGTTAATACCACGTGAACACTTTAACTTTTCGAAATGTACCCAACGTCCGTCGTTTCCCTTGACATTTATTTTCGCCATCTTTAATGACAATTGTCGTCGGAAATCAAATCAGATTCTTTCTTGTTGTTAAAATAATTAAATAACATTGAAAATCATTACACTATGAATGCTAATACAATGATCTGAAGTTAAAAAACAAGAAAGATAGGTAAGGAATACCTAGTTCAAAATGGGTATTATCTCAAAGCCTAAAGTACGAGGGTTCCTGTTGCCTGTTTTTTAAACGACTTCAAAAAAAGGAGGAGATTCTCAATTCGACTGTATTTTTTTTTGTTTGTTACCTTAGAACTTTCGACTGGGTAAACCGATTTTGATGATTATTTTTTTAATCGAAAGCAGTTGCTTGTCATGTAGTCCCACATAAATTTGAACGAAATCTGACAAGTAGTTTTTGAGTAATTTTGAAGTCGGTTATTTTTTGTTAGTAAAATTTTGATTATTAAACGCGTAGCTTCCGAGCCATATCAGCGCCGGCACCAACCTGTCAGCCGGCAATCGTATTGAAGCTACAGACCTTAAATATCCTACCGAGCTACACACTAAACATCTCGGTCCTTTCTATTATTTCACAGCGCTATAAACCATGTAACCAAAACCGTTCAAAACTATTCCCCCGCAAGTCCTGTAAACTCTCACGGATCGGTCCCACCGGCCCGATGTATTTGGACGGGTTCCAATTTGAGCAAAACAATTTAGCTACCTTTTTCTTTAGTTTTTACGTCGAAAATATTTTTAGCGGCCTCCGACTGAACGGAACTGGTCTTTGTTGTGCCTTTTCTTGCTGTCCTGTCATTAGTAACCCCTGTTAGTAAGTTAGTAAGTTAGTAACTTCTGGGCCATGAGTTTAGCTGTTAAGAAGGAAGAGATTTTCATTTGTGGAAAATTAAAGATCTGTATTGGAATTAAAAAGCCTTCGAAATTTTAGACATAATATGACATTTTTGTATTATTTTTTATATGTATTTATAAATGTTAATAAGGCTATTCTAGTTCCTGTATTTCTACCATAGCTTTTAATTAAAGTCTATATTTCAATTGCAAAGCACCTTATGTCAACTTTACTGTATTACGAAGTTGAATGCAGCAATGGGACTTGTTTTTACTACACAGATGTAATATACTTCAACTTACCAATCTATTAAAATTTACCCGCGAAACACATACCTGAAAAACAAAAAACAAGAGTTTTTAAGATTATTAATTTAGGGCGCTAAACTACTTCATTTCACTACAAAAATACATTTGTATTAATTTCAATCTGTCTGATGCCGAATGTCGATACCGAAGTTGATAGTCAAAATAATGTTAACCATTCATTTTCGCATAATACAACCCAAAAAAGAAACTTCATGAAAGCTAGAGGCTACAGCATCAACATCAAAATTTGAAAGTGTGATGATGGGAAAGTACCCAAATATCCAGGTATCTGTCGAATCAGGATTATTGTATTAAACCATGTCAAAGGGATTTACGGATATTTTTGAAAGCATAATCAAAATTACCATTATTTTACAATTCAAAATCTACACAAACCTTTTCTTTTTTCAGTTACATTTTTAACCGACTTCAAAAAAAGGAGGAGGTTCTCAATTCGACTGTTTTTTTTATGTTCGTTACCTCAGAACTTTGGACTGGGCGAACCGATTTTGATGATTCTTTTTTTAATCGAAATCTGGTGGCTGTCATGTGGTCCCATATAAATTTTATTGAGATCTGACAATGGCATCCATGATAAAACCATTTAAGTCTTAAATTTGTGTTAAGTAAGCACGACAAATGGACGAATAACTCAATATCACGCCAACCGATTTCGATGATTATTTTTTAATCGAAAGCAGGTGCTTGTCACGTAATCCCACATAAATTTGAACGAGATCTGACGAGTAGTTTTAGAATAACTTTGAAGTCGGTTATTTTTTGTCAGTAAAATTTAGATTATAATTAATAATGATTTTCTGCGAGGAAATTATAATGAGCAGCCTGCATACATACATACAATTTTCCATATTGTTCACAAAGATGTTTACTACGAATCCGCACTTGACCCGTCTCTTGGACCATTCTGAGAAAAGAGTCATAACATTTAATTGGCTGAAATGAAAAGAATGAATGAATGGGTGAAGATATAAAAATTAATAAAAACGATTTATAGTATTTCTTAATAAACAGAAATCTTGAAAACGGAAGGATTTGGCTGTTTTTAATTTAAAATATTGTTGACAGTGTGGCCGTGGAAGCAGTTAGTTACGGAAATCTATACATTATTATATAATTATTTTTTGACAAAAAATAAAACCAACGAAAAAAAAACTGAAAAGCGAAAAATAAAATAAACCATTTAGTATTATAAATTAAGATCCTAAATTAACTGAAAATAAATAATTTTGAGACCGTGCCAAACAAACAAAATTAATTACATAAAGTTCATTTTATAAGGGCAGTGGCATGCGATGCACACGGCAGCAGCAGCGCGGCGCACATCTTTTCACCGTTTGTTTTTTCATTGGTTTAGCACCGCCTCAAAATTATTTATTTTCAGTTAATTTAGGATCTTAATTTATAATACTAAATGGTTTATTTTATTTTTCGCTTTTCAGTTTTTTTTTCGTTGGTTTTATTTTTTGTCAAAAAATAATAATTTTTTAATTTTTAGTTGCTATGAAAATTATTAAGTTATTGGTGATATATTCAGTTACCAGGTAAAAATGTAGTAGGTGAAATATAAGTCATCCCCTATTTTAGTACCTTTAGGGGTAAAATTTTCTTTCCAAATTTAAACAAGAGTAACTTCAAGGTATACAATATTCTTCAATAAAAAAAGAATCATCGAAATCGGATCATCCAGTACAAAGTTATTGGGGTAACGGGTAAAAATTCCGTGGGTGAATAATCAATCATCCCGTATTTTCGTACCTTTAGGGTGGGAATAAAATTTTCAAAAAATATGGGACCAACTTCAAGATATACCCTATCCATTAAAAAAAGAATGATCAAAATCGGACCACCCTGTGCCGATTGCCGAGTGATCATACATAAAAAAAAAATATACGCGTCGAATTGAGAACCTCCTCCTTTTTTTTTCGTCGGTTAAAAATGAAGTCCCCCGGCCACGTCTATCTGTCTGTATGAACGCGATAAACTCAAAAACTACCGAACGGATTTTTGTACGATTTTCACCAATAGATGGTGTGGTTTTTGAGGAAGGTTTAAGGGTGTAATTCGTTATGGTTTTATGTAAATTGAGCGAAAAACGCGGGCGAAACTGTGGGTGGAAGTTAGTAATTACTAAATATGTAAAGTTGCTGATATGGAATACTACTTAAGTTCCAAAATTACAAACAATACTGTAACAGCAAAAATTATTTTATGTAATCTATACTAATATTATAAAGAGGAAATATTTGATTGTTTGTTTGCATTGAATAGGCTCCGAAACTACTGAACCGATTTGAAAAATTCTTTCACTGTCGAAAAAGCTACACTACCCCGAGTGACATAGGCTACATTATATTTTCAAAAAAATTAGGGATCCTTAATAAAACTGTAATAATGTAACCCAAGGTGTAAAAAAGTTCGACTGTATTTTTTTTACGTTTGTTACCTCAGAATTTTCAACTAGGTGAACCGATTTTGATGATTCTTTTTTTAATCAAAAGCTGGTGCTTGTCATGAAGTCCCACTTAAATTTGAGCTAAATCTGACGAGTAGTTTTTAAGTTATTTTGAAGTCTGTTATTTTTCATCAAGAATTATTTATACGCTACACACTTATAGCCTCACATTAGGATTTCCTGTATCTTGGGTGCCATATACGAGTACAACACACAAAGACAAGGACACTTTATAAATTCATCCGTCAAGCCGCTATGATACCACAGACAGACTCACAGAAACACAGATACACGTCAATCTTCTAACACAACTCTTTAGCATAGAGAGTCAAAAAAACTGCATTAACCCGTCGGTTACCGAGAACGTTCCAGCACGTTCGAACTCAAAGGTACCGCGATCACGCGGATCCTAACGAGTTAATGTAAGTTCAAACACTTGAACTACTATTACTGTTCCCGCAAGTAAGGTATACCGATAAAAATCAGGTATTTGGTACAGGCCAATGAGAAAAATACACATTTATCAACCGTTACCTTCGGAGGGCCCGCAATAATTCTATCCCACTCCGCCATATTTTATCGAAACGAGATATTTACGATAAATATCCCCTGTCCCATTCAATTTCGGTAAACATCAAAGGATCTCAAACGGCAGCTTAAGTGGTTACCGCACACTGAACTCAGGATCTTGATAATAATAATTATACTATTGAATATTAACCTGCGTTGAAACCAGCACTGATGTCATAGGGAGAGTATGTCATATTTAACCTAAAACTTATTTCAAAAAGATGTAAATTATACTAAACTCTCAATTATATTCTTAAATAGTATACAACAAAAATTAATAGTTTAATAACAGTATAAATATTGGTATCCCATAAGAACTATTTTTATATTAATTAAAATGTATTTATTTCAATACCATTGCAAGTTTAATGGGCGCGTATCTTTACAAGCGTCTCTTTCCAGATTCCTTTTAATTATAACCCAGGAAGAAGATAGCTACCGAGCGAAAAAAAAATATTTTTACTTAATTGGAATTTCATTTAACCGGAATTTATCAAGTAGGTACAGGAGTTCTTCCTCGAAATTCATTTGTTAAAGTTGAACGTTCCGCGAAACGATAACATTTACAAAGCAGTTTTTGTTTTCGCAAAAATATTATTTTTATCTTGAAACTGAAATCTTGGAAGCCGTTGCATTGTAAAATTAAAAATCTTACAAAAGTTGATGCAAATATAGCAATGCGAAAATATCCATACATTTAATTACAATGGGAGGACTAAATTATATCATTATATTTAGATTAAGAAACATCGAGTGATATCTATAAACCGTACTTAAACTTGGGCTTTGCTCAGACTACAGTCAACCTACTAGATGACTTCACTTTGTTAATACGAAAATATGGATTTAAAAATTAAAAAAAAAAAAAACCCGCCTGCCATCAAAAAAACTATCAAGATATAATTTTTTGAAATCCTTATGGTGAGCTCTTTAATTTGGTACCCTTATGGCATTACTAGATTTATTTTAATTTTTTGATACTTCAAACAATGGCAACTCACAGCCACCAATATTTATTTATTTTTTAATTCCACTTATCTAAGAACACTTGGGTTATCAAGACGAATGTAACGATATCTTTTTCATATAAATTGGTTTAGCGGTTTGGCAGGTATGAGGTAATAAAGAATATTACATGCATACATACATAACAAGATACGCGCGAAAAACATAAACCTTCCTGGCAGTCGGGTAAAAATTAAAACCACTAACCTATTCTTATTGATTTATTTTGATTTCATTGATTTCCTATAACTATTCCTGTTGATTTAGTAACATTATTTTTGTTCAGATATTTGTTAATAAGAAAAAATTAAAGTCATATAAACGGCTAATGCTAAGTTTGATACCATTATTATCTGAGCAAAACCCCCTTGCATCGTCGGCTTTACTTCCAATATCTAAATCGAAGAATTATTCTAAGATATTACGTGCTACACAAATGTGAGTTCAATTCCCATTCCCTCCGCCTAGCTTCTACCTTTCATCAATATGCAGAATTTCTATCAGTCTTTTGTAATGTTCGCGTTCTGAGAACATTAAATTCAGTTTGAAAACATCTTCAATCGACATGCCTTCGGCTGCATTGAGATCTAAATGCGGTGTCATCGCCACGAGCGGCCGGTTTATATCTCTGGTTAGTATACAATACAGCCGAGAGCGCTCAACTGCGATCGTTGATATAAAATACGAATGGTTTCTTGCTAAATCGTTCAATCGTCATAGATTTAAACGTATGTATTTAACTGTTTATGTTTTTTATAAAAATAGCAGAATAAAAGAACAGAATTAGACGCATCTGATAGTTATCTTCGTCACCCATGGAAGTGAGTTTTGTGATGCCGGGCTTAGGACAGCTATCCCAAAGACTACTGTGACCATGTTTGATATTTTTATATTTA
Source organism: Thymelicus acteon (assembly GCA_951805285.1). Classification (NCBI taxonomy): domain Eukaryota; kingdom Metazoa; phylum Arthropoda; class Insecta; order Lepidoptera; family Hesperiidae; genus Thymelicus; species Thymelicus acteon. Next base: position 20,053,820 of record OX638217.1, read on the forward strand.
TGTTTTATATCTTTATATATATCTTTTTTTATATTCAGTATGTATAACTTTGTAATTATTGTATACTATTTATAATATTTTCTTACGATCTCTTCTTTCTCGATCTGCAACGCATCTGTAATGCCTTTGGTATTACTCCTGTCCATGAGCGACGGTGGCCAGGCATCGAATGGATCGTCAGTCGTTTGTCAGCAAGTTACACAAGAAAATGTAAAATCCATACTCTATTTTTGAATTCAGAAGTAAAAAGTTATTTCAGCTCATTAAAAACAACTCCTATAACCTAAAGTTATAATATTCTGATTATTACCCTACTTTGCATCGCGCAGTCGGATAAAAGAAGGATGTAATATTCCCAAAACATTAACAATTTCCACTTCATTTAATCAAAGCAACACTTATATTAAATTGGTCTTATAGAATCAATATATTGCTTTCAAAAGGCTTTTGAAGACAATTTCTGCGGCATAGTTCATAAGTTGTTTAAATTAGATGTTTATTGCGTTTGTCTAATTAACTAACACTAATTGCAACCGGTTTTAATTAGGACAAAGCATTTGATAAATTGGACATAATTATTATCAGTATTGAATGTATTGGAAATTGCTCAGTTATGCAGTTTATTAAAATTTAAACATGCTCATCCACATACTTACAGCTACAAAAATATGTTTTGAGTAATAAATAAAATTGTGGAAATGAATTTTATTATTATTAATGCAGGTTGGTGCTGAATCATTTTAACCGACTTCAAAAAAAGGAGGAGGTACTCAATTCGACTGTATTTTTTTTATGTTCGTTACCTCAGAACTTTAGACTGGGCGAACCGATTTTGATGATTCTTTTTTTAATCGAAAGCTGGTGGCTGTCATGTCGTTCCATATAAATTTTATTGAGATCTGACAATGGCATCCATGATAAAACCATATAAGTCTTAAATTTTTATTAAGTAAGTGCGACAAATGGACGAATAACTCAAATCACGCCAACCGATTTCGATGATTCTTTTTTTTATCGAAAGCAGGTGCTTGTCACGTAATCCCACATAAATTTGAACGAGATCTGACAAGTAGTTTTTGAGTAACTTTGAAGTCGGTTAATTTTTGTTAGTAAAATTTATAATATTCAAAATAGGATTCTACTAAGTTGACGCGTTTTACCACACAGGATTAAACAACATCACTACTTGCCATCTGGCAACATTAATGGATTCTTACTATGGCGTACATCCTGAACTATTTATGACTAATTGCATTAGAATCTAATTTCACGCATAACTAATGAGGAATGTGTTTTACTCAAACCACTCAAGCAGAGATCGAATAATAATTCGAGTCTCCGACCTAATTTATGCCTAGTTAGCAAGCGGTCAGTTACACAAACGCTTGATTCTATTTAGATTTAATTCAATATCAATAATAGGTGTCAAGCTGTTGGCCAGAGGTCCGTACTGGGAGCGGAGTGCGGTGTCAGATGCGGTAAGCTACATTGTGCTGACATTGATTTAGTAATGTATGCCATAGAATTATAGTGACGTTATTACAGATAACCCGTGTTTGTAGTTTCGTGACCACGACAAGGATTCGCCAAGAAATTATTAAATTCGTTCAATTCAATTATCTGGTTCAAATAACTAGGGGACCCTATCGATCTAGTATATGCTAACTTCCTCTGCTCATGAACCACACTGCAAAGTATTTATAACTAGCTGACCCGGCGAACTTCGTATCGCATTTTTTTTTTCTAAAATAAAAGCAGCCTAAGTTACTCCTTTGTTACATCAGTTATCTGCTAGTGAAAGTCCCGTCAAAATCGGTCCAGCAATTCCTGAGATTAGCCGGAACAAACAGACAAACAGACAGACAGACAAAAATTGTAAAAAATATTGTTTTGGTATATACGTATGTACCATGTAGCAGTGATAGCCTAGCGGTTAGAACGTTGGTCTCCCGAACGAAGGGACCCGAGTTCAAATCCTGGCACGCACCTCTAATTTTCAAATATTATGTGCGTATTATAAGTAAATTATCACTTGCTTAGGTGAAGGAAAACATCGTGAGGAAACCTGCACACCGGAGAGTTCTCCATAAAGTTCTCAAAGGTGTGTGAAGTCTACCAATCCGCACTTGGCCAGCGTGGTGGACTATGGCCTAATACCCCTCACATTGTGAGAGGAGACCCCGAGCCCAGCAGTAGGACAATTATGGGTTGTTGCTTTGCTTTATATGTACAGTGTATACATCCAAATGCATTTAGTAAAAAGCGGTTATTTTAATATTACAAACAGATACTCAAATTTTTTTATTTGTATAGATGTGTAGATATGTACGGTGGATTTTATTGTAGTATCGAAGAATTCAAAGAAAATGACCTAACATTTTTTGATGCATAGTTGCTGTTGACAGTAGTGGCCTTTATAGTTCCATGCGAAAAGATGGGCGAGCCTGTGGAGACTCAGCCAAGAATAAATATTTTATGAGGTGGGAGTGATAGCTCTAGACTTCGAAAAATAGGGGTATGCGGGGTATAAAGGCACTAGTGGGGTTCGTATCTAGGTTTAGGACGTCAGCGTCGCCTGGAGAAAACCTAATCATCCTATCAATCCATTCAAATTCAATGGAGCATTCAGGCAGATACACCACAGGTCTTCTAAATTATTTGCAGACTCATGCTGACTCAGGGCAGCTGCCACTAAATTAATCCAGACTTTCTGGTAACAAGCTACAAACTGCATTGAAACAACCACCTGTTCACAGGAGCACTAACGTGACGTACTAACACGCTAGAAGCCGCTTCTTCACATTATTTCACACACTAACTACCGTCATTATAATTGAAACGAAGCGGTGATTACCGGTGATCCGACTAATCGCGCTCTTTACGCCCGCCTGTTACCGGCTATCCGGATAATAACTAGATAATAACGCCAATGAGGTATAACGGTATGTGATTACAGAAGACTTATATTTGGTAGCTAATAATGTAATCATATGAGTTTGTATATAAAATTAATTATGAGCAGAAATGAGTGTTTAGACTTTACAGGCTGTTACTAATTTAGTGCGCTCACCATCCTGGACTTCATCGCCACTTACCATCAGGTGGGATTGTTGCATTAACTTATAAAATGTAGAAAAAATAAAAAGCAAAATTTAAATATTCATAACGTGGAAAAGTGTTTTTATGTGCTTCAGTCACAGTATTCGTCATGTCTGTCTGTCTGTCTGTCTGTCTGTCTGTCTGTCTGTCTGTCTGTCTGTCTGTCTGTCTGTCTGTCTGTCTGTCTGTCTGTCTGTCTGTCTGTCTGTCCGTCCGTATGTCACAGCCACTTTGCTCCGAAACTATAAGAACTATACTGTTGAAACTTGGTCAGTAGATGTATACCGTAAACCGCGTTAAGATTTTCACACAAAAATTGAAAAATAAAACAATAAATTTTGGGGGTTCTCCATACATAGAACTGAAACTCAAAATTTTTTTTTTCATCAAACCCACACGTGTGGGGTATCTATGGATAGGTCTTCAAAAATGATATTGAGGTTTCTAATAACCTTTTTTTTTTAAATTGAATGGTTTGCGCGAGAGATACTTACAAAGTGGTAAAATGTGTGTCCCCCCCTGTAACTTCTAAAATAAGAGAATGATAAATCTAAAAAAAATTATGATGTACATTACCATGCAAATTTCTAACGAAAATTGATTTGAACGAGATCTAGTAAGTAGTTTTTTTTTAATACGTCATAAATCGTAAACCGCAAAAAACATCGATCAAAGTTACAATGAAGTACAAGAACTTTTATATTATGTTACTTGCTGCTACGGAACCCTTCATGGACGAGTCCGACTCGCACTTGGCCGCTTTTTACATATTGAAAAGAAATCTCAAAACCAGTTGTGTTCATTCTGGCTTCTGTCTATTTATCTCTCAAGCAGTCTCTGTGTGTATCTTCACGCATTGCCGGAAAATTCCCGAAGAGGTCTTGCTTGACATGCATGACAAAACTGAGACTCTCCACTGAAAGAATAATATTATATCAGTTTCTATTAAAATAATCCTAAATTAAAATTTAAAAATCCCCCGAAGTTGTATTGACACTAAATATACCTAAGAACCAAAGATATTGTATATACAATAAAAAGGTAGATTACTAAAATGGCGCTTATATTGGGGCAGTCGAATTAAGTCAGATGTTGCGATTTCACTAAGGCATTTATCAGCTTCCTTTGAATGAGTCTAAAGTTGACATCAAAAACTGAACCTCGTAATGTATGAACATAACATACCTATAGTAAAATATCTTTGCCTAAGAACACTGTCGAATAAGTCACCGTTGAAACAAAAAAACTAGATCTAAATCGGTTCATCCGTTAGGGAGCTACGATGCCACAGACAGACATATAGATCCACAGATACATAGACACACCGATACACAGACACACCGATACACAGACACACCGATACACAGACACATCAAACTTAGAACACCCCTTTTTTCTCAACGGGGGTTAACAAAATAACTAGGAACTGAAAAAACTGCAAAATCTAAATACATTATTCCCAAATAACAAAAATAAACTCTAAACCCGTAACTAATCGTAATTGTAGCCAAATATATTAAGCTACAGCCTAATCTAATTAAGGTACAATGGTAATATCCAGCGATTCCGCTAATCGAGCACTTCACCGCATCGGCTCGGATATTACCTGACCATTGCGGATAATAACTGGATAATATCCAATAAGGTAACGTTGTAATTATTATTCATCTGTGTTTATTGCGAATTTCTAACGTCGATTAATATTTCCGTAAATAGAGAAATTTTGTCGAAAAATAATGTGCTTGTTAGTTTACATACATACGTACGACGTGAAACTTTATAAGCTTAATTTAGTTTTGTGTCCTTTTTGTTATTTTTTACTTTTTGACATTATTGCCTTTTTTTTTACTTTTACCAGCTCAAAGGCACCGGTGATTTCCTTTAAAGAGGCCTTTCACACTTCGCCATAGTTTAAAACTAGCAATCGAAACCTACGGAATAACGTGCTCTTCGACGCTTCTTGCGTAAACGAATGTGGCCTAATTCAGTGAAATTCTTCACAACAACAATATTGCTTAAATTCACCAACGACCTACATAAATCTTCAAATCAATTAACATGTCTAATGAAATAACAACAAACTGCGATGTTTAAACGTCTCAGTGTAAACTCAGTAACGTTCAATTTTCACAACGCAGCCATAAAACAAGGATCAAAAAACATTTGCAGCGCTACGCTGGCGCAAAGGCGTCAAAATGACAAAAGGTGGGATTGCCTCGCGTACCTGCCGAGCCACAAGAACCTCTCATCGGCCATCGACAGCTCTCAAGAGATAACCCTTTTTCATTAAGGGCCCTACATGACGTAAGGACTCCTAGAGGAGCGCTCTTCATACCGTATGTTCTTTACAGACTATTACACTTGGATGCGAAGCCGGAGACGTGACGCATTTTGTATTGTTATTTCTAAACGACGATTTTTACTCTTAAAACGTGAGGTTTTTCATTTTTATTCGTACCAGCTGTGAGCCATATAATAATGGCTCACTTATATTATATGGCTGGTATGGCTCATGGCCGGGTCTTTTTAAATATGTGCAGTTAACAATTAACCTTCGCTTGTGAAGTGGCAGTGACCACAACAGGTTTTTAATGACATCATGAAAAATGTTTCGAATACCATTTGCTCACAAAGATTTTCTTCTTCCAAGATTTCGATCTTCAAAAACCTAGAAGCCCATAATTCGAATCTGGGTTACATTAAGTAATAGATTTAACAAAAAAAAATTATAACCTGGATAAATACCTTGATGGCAAAATGAGACATCAAGAAGGACGCGCGACCCAAGATCTAAGGTTGATGCATACGTAACGTGGACGGGACGGGGACGGGACGGGACGTGAAGTTTTGGGAAAATGTAAACGATAACGCATACGCCACGGAGGCACGGACGGGACGGGAACAGGGCACACACGTATATTTATGGCCTATCCGCTTCCCGTCCCCGTCCCGTCCACGTTACGTATGCAGCGACCTCTAGTGTATATTTCTTGTCATGTACTCTTCGTGCTTGGTATTTAATCTGTGAGCAATCATCTAACAAAGTTTCTAACCAGACCTAAGTCTAGATTTCTAGAAAGAGAATGGCAAAATCCACATAGAGAACACCAAAAAGGACCAATAAATCGCTGCAATACTGCAATGAAGGTTATATTTCGAGCATATGGTTTAAAAAAATCCTTTATCTCCATTTAAGACAGAAATTGCCCGCGTCGGTGTTTCCGTTTGATTATAATGTATGTTAAGGCAAGTAGGCTTATACTAAGTGCGTTTTAACACCCATGTGGTATTGTATTCAAGCATTCAAACAGAATCAAATCAACCTTTATAATATCGACTAACATAACTTCAAGCATGGCATCCAACATGTTAACTAATATTACCGTGTAACCGTGTGTAATATCAATTTACATAGTAATCATAGAACAGGTCGCTCATTCATTACGTAAATTATACAACGGATATTATGAACCATGGAGCAAATATAGAATGGATATAATATTGTATACCGAATAACGATCATCATAATATAAGCATCACTCAGTTATACCCAAGTGATGTAAATACACACACAACACATAATTTTTTTTTTGCACTGTTGCTGTTTTTTAAAAAAAAATGAAATTCGTGAAGCCTCCCTGGCTACCGACCACCCTTATGTTTCAGTCAGCTGCCAAAGGATTCGTCGTGTTCCGGCGGACATAAGGTAATTATTTTGATATTAAGTCCATGGGTAATGACCACTTACCATCATCGTCATTAGGTGGATCGTCAGCTTCTTTTTCGCCTAGTTACATAAAAAGTATTATTGTATTAAATATCAGTGTAAGAGCACTTATCACTTTATTTCCCCATCCCTTCCAAAGCATTGCAGAACTGTTGTTCTGCAAATTGCGGCAGTGCGGCAGAATCGTTAGACAACACTCAAAACTTAGCAATTTAACGCAACCACGTCGAACACTCAAACTTTTATTTTATAAGCCCGCTAAGTATAGTGAAGAATGTACACAAAATAAAAGTATCATAAAATAAAAATATAAATATAATATTGATACTTAAAATAAAAACGGTCTAGTTCAAGTATGACTCATAGAGTATGGTTCCTGTGTATTTATTCAGAAGTATTTTTCATTTCCTGTCAATATTTTTAAGGATTACATGTAATTTTAGGTTTTGTGATATCGTATATAAGATTTAACCCGTCGGTTACCGAGAACGTTCCAGCACGTTCGAACTCAAAGGTACCGCGATCACGCGGATCCTAACGAGTTAAGGGAGATAAGGAAGATGTAGGGACATCATTGAGAATATTTTATATTTATTGGCATTATTATATTACAAGGATTTTATGACTTAAATAGTTATTATTGCTTTAATTTCATATTTTACAACTGGCAAATCCTTCAAGGAATTTAATTTCATCAAAAGCATCATTACTTTCGCTCGACACTTCCAAAGCATTGGAAAACAACAGAATGATTGATAAACAACACTCAAAACTTAGTAATTTATTGCGACTATTTCGAACAGTAAAACTTTTATTTATAAGCTCGTTAAGTATGAGGAGAGTAAACAAAAAATGCAACTCACGATTCTAATTCCCCGCTTTCTCCGACCAAAAACGTTTCGCAATTGGAAAGTCATTTATGTTTTAATTAAGAGGGCAGTCTAAGAATGGGGTTTTGTCAGAGATTATGGGAAGCTAAATTGCTTCTAAGTCTCTGTTAAATGTTTATTAAAAAATCTTGCGATTAAAATATCTTTGTATTGTTCTTACAAAAAACGTTTAAATAAATAAATAAATAATGCTTCACACTCATAGCCCCACACTAGGATTCCCTGTGTCGTGGGTACCATGGACAACACACTAGACAAGGACATTCACCGAGAACAGAAATTCAAACTCATCATTCAAATTTCCGCCTCGCTGGGAATCGAACCCAGGACCCTTGGTGCAGCGATCTGGCATTTTAACCATTGCGCCACACGGGTCGTCAAAAGTCGTTTAAAAGGCTGCGCAAGATAAGAAGGTACATAATTATAAACTCATCGACGTATTTTTTTTTAATTACAGGGTCTAGAATTATTGCTACCTTAATATGTCTCACAGTTTACGTCTTTCTCTTAGAGCATAGAAGGCAGAAGGAGGGCCATTTCTATGTATGAATAGTGTCCGTAAAAACACGTCCAATTACGGGTGGTGCTGCGGTGCGGTCTACATCAGCTATGTTCGAATATCTATTTTTCACACACGAGCGCCATACTTAAATGGCCATTATTGGAACCTTTTTTTTCAGTAAACAGCTGGACACTTTTTCAACTTTCCCCCATATGAGATGGCCCTCCTTCTACTCTATCCTCTATGGTCTTTCTAAAATCCCGACAGAGGCATCATTTCGCTCTGTATTTAATTAAATATAAAAATAAGCGTGCTTAATTTGAACCTAAATACACGTAATAAACGAAGGGCGACTTCAAACCACAAGGCCATCATTCCCCGTCTTTGAGTCACGTGCCTATCGTCCGCTAAAAGCGTGGCATCTGTCGAGTTACTGACAAGGTTAAATTCCCTCGGGACACCTCTTAACCCTCAACTCACTCCTTAAAACAATCAAATTCACCGTGTAAACTTCAAATAATAAAGCGTCAAGAAATTAAACATTTCAGTCGGACAGACAGCAGGGACCCATGAACGCTTGGACAATATTGCTTTAAAATTCAATTTTAAACAGACTGAATTTCATTAAATTCTATTTTTCCGTTTACAAAAGACAGGGTTTTTGAATTAGCAAGTTTCGTAGTCCATCCGGGTTGTAATGCAAATCGTGCCTTTACTTTAGTCGACGGCGGCGAGACGGCCCCGAAGTTTTCATCCTTGTTTTAATCAACTGATTAATGGGAGAATACTTTGACAAAAACAATACTTTAACAAAATACTTCGTCAAAGAAAAATAACTGGATTATTGTGAACAACGAAACAGGTAAAACTATCAATTCAACTGCGAAGAATTTAATGTGGAACTGATATTGTAACATATAAGTTTATTATATTAATCTGATGAATCAAAAAACCGTAAACACAAAACGGATTAGATCAATAAATCTATGAACTAAATAGCAAGTCGTTTTGACAAAAAAATGGCGCTACACAGCTGAACTTGGACTTTAGACATTATTTTGTACAAGTCACAATTAGCTTTCGATTAACAAACTCATTTCAGTTCGGAAGAGCGTTGAATTCTTATTTTTTTGCCCGTAACAAATGGCTTTATAAAAATAAAAATACACACATTTCCACACATTAAACATCACAATTCACAAGTAACTCACATCCAAGGGCAAACATTTTTATCTCATATGAATTAATAATAATAAATAGTTCGTGTACACAACGCGGGTTACGTCGTGACTTTTAAACTACGAGGACCTCCCCTACATAACTTTAACACTTAGTGACCATCCGAAGTGAATAGTACTTGAACAACATCGCAGATCATATACTTGATAACTTCCTATCATCTGAGAGAAAACCGCAAACGTATTGGAGAACTGTATTGTCTGGAGTGTTTATGTTGGATTATTGTTGACTGCAGTTATCAACACAAACTTTGTCACGAAACTTTGACAGATACTTCGTAGACAGCTCAAGTCGGTGTTGCTGAGGAGTTTATTGACTTTTCTTTCTTTCCTTTTGCTTTATTATTAAATATCTATGAGGGAAGAAGAAGAAAGTTGAGTTAACTTGGCTGCTGTCAAGAGTATGTCATTAAATCATGCCGAATATACAACAAAGGAAGAATAGCATAAGAACGCTCTCAAACCTTTAAAATGTAAATTTACTGACAACCCTATCTGCTAATATTTCTAAAGAAATATTCCTAAAAGTTGTCATTTCCAACTGAAAGCAACTCCTCGAGATGTAGGTCACCAGCTAGGGTTGTAACAACTTCAAATCCATTCAAACACACATTTCCAAGAAAACTTTCAACTATTACAATAACAGTAACCATCTTAAAGCCATTAGCGTCTTCTCGAGTGTAATTCCGCAGCCCTTGAGATATTAAATCCTTGGAAATCTGACAAATATTGGACAAATGAAGTCGAGATGAATACCAGTAATCGGCTCACTCGGCGCTAAGATTAAAAATTCGCAGTCAAACTAGAGGATCGTTTTTAATATCTATTAGTCCATCGCCATTCACTCTCAGCTTGTGCTGGGTGGGCTGGGCTTACAGAAACAAAGAAACTTATTAATGTTTGTAGCCATTGTCTGGAGCGTGAAACACCGCCAGCGTAAGCTGCAACTTCCATCCTAAGCCGATGTGAGACGAACGTAAAGAGAGACGGCTCCAGCTGACTGGTCAGCAACATCTACTAAAATACGGTTCCTATTGTCCGTCTTGAGAGGATATTCTTCTTGTTTCAGTTTGTTTTCACCAGAATCTCGACGCATCGCTTTTGTCAGCTAAATTGTGTTGATCGACGCGGGTTTATTACGGCATTGGCTAAATACTGAATGGTGGAATTTAATTTGATTCTCGGGAAAACATAGCATTCATTAAGGCCAAGTCTTGTAGGTAGTACAAATTATTAATAATTGAATGTTTTTTAATTATAATTTAAATGTATAATTAATTAAATAAAACGTAGTTTGGACTAGTCTAGCATGGATGAAGCCGCTTTCACCCTTGCATTACACAAGATATTTAGATTATATTTATTAGTTATCGTGAGACGAGTACTTAGGTGTTTATATTATTATCGTAATAACTCCCAATTGAGCTGTTCACAAATCAATTTAATCTGAAATAGTATAACAAAATTTATTGTTCAGGTTATTTTTATTTTTACATTTGTAATGAAATACCAAATAGTTACCGAATTTAGAACATCTTCATTATATTGTTGCAAAACATAATATAAAGTACATAACATGCATTTTCAGTTTATACTAATTTCAGTTCAGTTCTGTTGCCTGATTAGTATTTCAACATTTTTTTAACCGACTTCAAAAAAGGAGGAGGTTTTTATGTTTGTTACCTCAGAACTTTCGACTGAGTGAACCGATTTTAATGATTCTTTTTTTAGTAAAAAGCTGGTGCTTGTCATGTAGTCCCACTTAAGCGAGATCCGACAAGTAGTTTTTGAGGTATCCCTAATTTAGAAGTTGGTTATTTTTTGTCAAGAAATATTTAATTTATTTCTTCGTCGCTTCAAGAAACATACATCTTATTTTTACAAATAAATCGTTGTATCGATTTAGGATCTATAATTAATATTTAAATAAACACTAGTTACCACTTTACTATTAGTAGAGGTTTATTGGGTAGGCAATACATACTAGAAACATTAAAAGACATCAAGAAAATTCCATTACATTTTAAATATTAAACTCCACCCATCAGACAAAGTGAGTGAAAACGACATCTCTGAGATAATCGTCAGTAGATAGAGTCCAAAGTGGCGTGAAAGTTTTGACTAACGACGCGAACAGCTGTTACGGATGGTGGTGTTAAAAAACATGCCATTATAGCACTAGTTGCTCCCAGCAGTTTATTTCCACAACATTATTGTTGAAGCGGCGGCCATAAAGGATAATACACGATTCGGGCTAACGAGCTAGCGTAAACGGGAGGTCGTCGTTACCCACGTAGGGTGGCCACGATAAACCCCAGAAAGGCATAGTTTGGAGGACGTTTTATTGATTGTTAATTGCTACGGATTTGGGGTTGTCCACACGGCGCGCCCTCTTGACGGATACTTGGGATTATCTGCAAATGGCCAACAGTATTTAATTCGGTTTGGGTAAATACTCGGGGACCGGGAAGTTAATAAAACTAAACAGCGATTAATGTTTACTTTAACTGAAGTGTTAATCAACATACAGGGAGCTTAAAGCGAAATGTGGCAATTGTTGCGGCGTAGTATAATTATTTGAAGGGTCGCGACTGTGAGTTGCTTGAATTGAAAATCATCTATGTTTTATATTTTTTATGAATTGTCTGAACAGTTTGTTAGCTTCAAATCTGAACCTTAACTCATCCAGGATTGTAGTGTAGGCACTATGCTGTCACACAGGTATTCACGACATAAACATTGCACGTCATCAAAATATATCGGTATACAACATATTATGTACTAGATATGTATTAATATAATTTAAGCTCCTTACATTATTAGAAGCTGCGAAACATTAAAATGTGTCTTTAGCAAGCAGTAGAAACACCTGGATTAGGTGTTACAATTCTAAGTGTGTATACATTCGTAAAACAAGAAGCCCACATTATCCAAGAGTGCACAACGCACAGTGTGTTACATCGAAAACAAAACATACATTTGTGAAATGAAAAACCAACAACATGAAAAATTTAATTAACAATAGCTTCCATACAACAAAAAAGGCGAAAAAGCACACGAATTAACTCGTTGCTCGGTGAAGTAGCTGAAACATTTTTTCGATGTGGATCAAAGCAAAATAAACATGTTCGCAACACAAAGACACGTCACCCGCTGTATCTCAAAAGTGACGTCAAAGAGGCCCGACATAAAAGGGGACTTTCCTAAAAAATGGTTCGCGTGGCTTCGACAGGGTCTTAAACCTATTTTTTTTTGTTTACCAACCAACATTGCTCATGCTATTGTGTTTGAATTGAAGGTCAAAACTACCGTTACGACAATGTTGTATGTAAATGTTTTTAACTTATTACTTTTTAATCTAAATCTTATTTTCTGAAGCAAAAGTACTACTATGACTTCCGGTCGATAATCCCTTATTCTGCTTCATAATCCCGGATTGTATTCCTGAATTCGACAATTTTTTATATTTGCTTATGACGGACATGTTTTTGTTCTCGTGTTTAGGATTTTTTTGTACAATGGATTTAAAATTTATTTAATTACCAAAGTAAAAACTGAAAAACATTATCACTAAGAAATTTTAAACTACGTATACCTAGACTTCGAGGTGTAATTTTTGTAAAATAAGTTTTTATTCGAAGTAGGTTTGTTACAAACGCTTTTCGAAAGTCAGTCTACGCCATCACTTCAGTAAATCCCTACCGTGAGTCATATCGGAAAAAGTTGTAAGTAATGAGTGAGAAATGTTTTCTTGCGCTTCACAAATAAAAACGAAAACATGCAGTATAATAGAATCAAATGTATAATTCTGTGAGCAGTTTTTCGTATTGTGAGCTTTGTCTAGAGATTAAATATATTATAGAAATTAACAATATTATTTTATATAATATGTAGATGATAGTTATGTACTAGATGTACGATGTACTAGAAAAATCCAAAAAATATACGCCTCTATCACGCCCTAATACATGTGAAACTTGTATTTTCTTTTTATAATATTGTGAATCTACCTAATACACGCAAAACTAACATAACATTATTTCACATGTAAGTAACGATAAAATAAAATGTAATACCCATTTGTGGTACCATTCCACGCTCCCAAAAATTTTGTTACAGGAGTTGTCCCAGAGACCTCTACGATATGGCCACATTATGATTTCACGTGTATGTCCATTTTTCGTTCACGTTTATGACGTAATAAAATGTTTTTCTCCTTCCCGCCTGTTGTTAGCAAGTAACGCGCTTTAGACGGCTTTCGTAATGATTGGTGTAAAATTTATAGGCCATGACTTCGAAAAGCGCTGCGCCGTAACCTTTGTAGTACTCAGTTTAAGGCTTCAGGCTGTCGATAAAGCAACTTTTTAAGAATACTTCTGTATTTGCAGATTTATAATGAGCTTAAGATACTAAATACACACAGTTCCAGACGATAATTTTAGCGCTCACAAATATGTTCAACAAAAATAATTAACTCGTAGGAATGCACAACACATACACACTAGACACATACAAACTAGATTTTAGTATAATACGAGTACTCACGATATTTATTTTATATTCCGATATTTCAACCATAGATTTCAACCCAGTTGGATGGATCGTGATCACGGATGAACTGCGGTGGCGCGTAGAAACTTTTGACAGGATGACAGGTCACATTTGACACTAGTACATAAGTCTATCAACTTTTCATGTAGTTCGTTTTTGTGTTTTGTTAACCATATTACGACACACTACACTCACCACATCTTGCCACACAACACTTTGCTCTTGCTCTTTTTCAAATTTACATAGACTAACCACTGCATTTCATGCTTATGCTAATTTGAATCCATCCTCCCTATTGAAGTTTTTGGGATGTGAAATGTGTTTAGTCCACGATGAGTTAAGTTTCAAATACAAACTAGTTGTTAAACAATAAATATAAAATTTGTCTTGTCTTGCAAGCCAGAAAGGATTCGTTTTTAGAAAATGTCTTTTTATCCGTCATTGCCTAAAAAAATGAAAAAATGCAACACTAAAGCTAATTCAGTAGATGGCATTGTTAAGCAAAGTAAAGCTACTTGTAGTAAGCACGAGTTCGTAGTTATTACTAAACGTTAGCAATACCGATAAGAAAAAGCGAAAGAGACTTGCTATAAATCTCAGGGGATCTATTCATCATGGAACTCGAATCAATCTCCCATGCTTGCGGCACACCCTGCTAAGTAACCGATGAGCATTATAGCATTCAGATCCCGTTGGAGGAAGTCGCAAGCTCAGTCGTCAGTTGAGTTGAGTGATCAGTTGCAGTTTGTTACAGACAAATGGGCCAATTTATTATTGTGTGTTTGTATATGCGAGTTTCACACAGAAACATCCAGTCTGTGTAAGGAATACCGCAGTCTGTGCGAAATTCTTTTTATCCCGGGAACCGTATCTTTTCCCGCTGGATAACCAATACAAGTAAGTGTGGAGGATCTGCCAAAAATTTAGTGAATGTGAATGTTTGATAGGGTTTGTACATAATAGACAAGTTAAAAAAATTGTCAATTAAGAACCTGTAATATAAAGTTTTCTGCAGAGGCGTATCCATAAAGTCTAATCCCTTTCAGCCACGGTCTATACTAGACACGTAAAATAGGTCGCGAATGCGTTTCCGTTGAAATGAGCAGAGACCCGCGAGCGAACAGGCTTTGTGAACTTGGCACCCGACATTGTAAAATTTAATTTTTTTTTCTTGATTCTTATAGGTTTTGGTTTGTAGTTGATTGTAGTAAAATTTTTTTCGTTTGTAGTAGCTCAAAAAAAAAATTACAGAATTTTAAAAAAAAACTTGGCACCCGGTTTTTTCGAAACTAAAATTTAATACTTGATTCATAAAAAGAATCGTTTGTAGTTGATTGTAGTGAATTTTTTTTTTTAATTTTGTAGAAAAATAAAAAAACTAAAAAATATTCAAGTCATTGCGATATAATATTATAAGTAAACTTTTTTGTTTCTTGTATATTTTGCTATGTACTTGATTGTAGTATTTTTCTTTTTTTTTTTAAGGTCTGAAAAAATTCTAAGCTATTTTTAAGACACTTTCGTTTGTAGTAGTGACTTTTTTGTTTGTAGTAACTCCTTTACGTTTGTAGTAGCGATTTTTTTGTTTGTAGTAGTTTCTTTTCGTTTGTAGTAGTGATTTTTTTGTTTGTAGTAACTCCTTTACGTTTGTAGTAGCGATTTTTTTGATTGTAGTAACTCCTTTACGTTTGTAGTAGCAATTTTTTCGTTTTTAGTAGTTTCTTTTCGTTTGTAGTAGTGATTTTTTTATTTATAGTAACACCTTCTCGTTTGTAGTAGTAATTTTTTCATTTGTAGTGACTCTTTTTCGTTTGTAGTAGTAATTTTTTCGTTTGTAGTAACACCTTTTCGTTTATAGTAGCGATTTTTTCGTTTGCAGTGACTCCTTTTCAATTGTAGTAGCGATTTTTTCATTTGTAGTAACTTCTTTTCGTTTGTAGTAGCGATTTTTTTGTATGTAGTAACTCCTTCTTGTTTGTAGTAGTGATTTTTTCATTTGTAGTAAGTTCTAATCGTTTGTAGTAACGATTTTTTCGTTTGTAGTAACTTCTAATCGTTTGTAGTAGCGATTTTTTCGTTTGTAGTAACTTCTATTCATTTGTAGTAGCGATTTTTTCGTTTGTAGTAACTTCTATTCGTTTGTAGTAGCAATTTTTTCGTTTGTAGTAACTTCTATTCGTTTGTAGTAGCGATTTTTTCGTTTGTAGTAACTTCTATTCGTTTATAGTAGCGACTTTTTCGTTTGTAGTAACTTCTAATCGTTTGTAGTAGCAATTTTTTCGTTTGTAGTAACTTCTATTCGTTTGTAGTAGCGATTTTTTCGTTTGTAGTAACTTCTAATCGTTTGTAGTAACTTCTATTCGTTTGTAGTAGCGATTTTTTCGTTTGTAGTAACTTCTAATCGTTTGTAGTAGCGATTTTTTCGTTTGTAGTAACTTCTATTCGTTTGTAGTAGCGGCTTTTTCGTTTGTAGTAACTTCTAATCGTTTGTAGTAGCGATTTTTTCGTTTGTATTAACTTCTAATCGTTTGTAGTAGCGATTTTTTCGTTTGTAGTAACTTCTATTCGTTTGTAGTAGCGGCTTTTTCGTTTGTAGTAACTTCTAATCGTTTGTAGTAGCGATTTTTTCGTTTGTAGTAACTTCTAATCGTTTGTAGTAGTGATTTTTTCGTTTGTAGTAAGTTCTAATCGTTTGTAGTAGTGATTTTTTCGTTTGTAGTAACTTCTGTTCGTTTGCAGTAGCGATATTTTCATTTGTAGTGACTCTTTTTCGTTTGTAGTAGTAATTTTTTCGTTTGTAGTAACACCTTTTCGTTTATAGTAGCGATTTTTTCGTTTGCAGTGACTCCTTTTCGTTAATAGTAGTGATTTTTTCGTTTGTAGTAACTCCTTTACGTTTGTAGTAGCGATTTTTTTGTTTGTAGTAGTTTCTTTTCGTTTGTAGTAGTGATTTTTTTGTTTGTAGTAACTCCTTTACGTTTGTAGTAGCGATTTTTTTGATTGTAGTAACTCCTTTACGTTTGTAGTAGCAATTTTTTCGTTTGTAGTAGTTTCTTTTCGTTTGTAGTAGTGATTTTTTTATTTATAGTAACACCTTCTCGTTTGTTAATTTTTTCATTTGTAGTGACTCTTTTTCGTTTGTAGTAGTAATTTTTTCGTTTGTAGTAACACCTTTTCGTTTATAGTAGCGATTTTTTCGTTTGCAGTGACTCCTTTTCGTTTGTAGTAGCGATTTTTTCATTTGTATAAACTTCTTTTCGTTTGTAGTAGCGATTTTTTTGTATGTAGTAACTCCTTCTTGTTTGTAGTAGTGATTTTTTCATTTGTAGTAAGTTCTAATCATTTGTAGTAGCGATTTTTTCGTTTGTAGTAACTTCTAATCGTTTGTAGTAGCGATTTTTTCGTTTGTAGTAACTTCTATTCATTTGTAGTAGCGATTTTTTCGTTTGTAGTAACTTCTATTCGTTTGTAGTAGCAATTTTTTCGTTTGTAGTAACTTCTATTCGTTTGTAGTAGCGATTTTTTCGTTTGTAGTAACTTCTATTCGTTTGTAGTAGCGACTTTTTCGTTTGTAGTAACTTCTAATCGTTTGTAGTAGCAATTTTTTCGTTTGTAGTAACTTCTATTCGTTTGTAGTAGCGATTTTTTCGTTTGTAGTAACTTCTAATCGTTTGTAGTAACTTCTATTCGTTTGTAGTAGCGATTTTTTCGTTTGTAGTAACTTCCAATCGTTTGTAGTAGCGATTTTTTCGTTTGAAGTAACTTCTATTCGTTTGTAGTAGCGATTTTTTTGTTTGCAGTAACTTCTAATCGTTTGTAGTAGCGATTTTTTGCCGTGTTAATGCAATGCCTAATTGGTTACTGAAAATTCAGGCTTCTAGCTTTATATACAACGAAGTTATAGGGGGTCAAAAATGGCCTGAACTGCTTCGAGAAAAGGATGGTACGGCCGTGCCGCTATTTTAAATAAATACTAACATAGAATAAGTTAAATTGTTACTAACATTTTTATTAATATATTTTGCTCGAATATGCGGGGGTACTACCGTGCCCCCAGAAACGACTTGACGATCCACATCGTCACTATCGTCACTATCGTCACATTATTATCGTAACATTAGCAACACCAAATGCATCAATGATAAAGAAGAAAAAGAAGAAAAACTGGCTCTCAACTCAAGCCCCCAGCCGGAACACGACGAGACGTTTGAAGGCTGACTCATGCTCAAGGGTTGTAGCTATCAAGATGAACCCCATGGAGAAATAATAATAGTGATAATGGTATTAATTGACAATTAAAACCAATATTACCAGTAAAATCCCTCCGAGCGGCCCTACCACCAGCGGACCGGATTAATTCCCCTCTTACGACACCCACCTGGCGTATGATTGGGGCTAGTAATCTAAGCCGCGCCAATACGTCTAACAATTTACCTACTACAAACTACACTACAAACAAAAAATCGCTACTACGAACTAAATAGAGTTACTACAAACAAAAAAATCGCTACTACAAACGTAAAAAAGTTATTACAAACAAAAAAGTCGCTACTACAAACGAATAGAAGTTACTACAAACAAAAAATTTGCTACTACAAACGAAAAGAAGTTACTAAAAACAAAAAAATCGCTACTACAAACGATTAGAAGTTACTACAAACGAAAAAGCCGCTACTACAAACGAATAGAAGTCACTACAAACGAAAAAATCGCTACTACAAACGAATAGAAGTTACTACAAACGATTAGAAGTTACTACAAACGAAAAAATCGCTACTACAAACGATTAGAAGTTACTACAAACGAAAAAATCACTACTACAAACGAGAAGGTGTTACTATAAATAAAAAAATCACTACTACAAACGATTAGAAGTTACTACAAACGAAAAAATCGCTACTACAAACGATTAGAAGTTACTACGAACGAAAAAGCCGCTACTACAAACGAATAGAAGTTACTACAAACGAAAAAATCGCTACTACAAACGATTAGAAGTTACTACAAACGAAAAAGCCGCTACTACAAACGAATAGAAGTTACTACAAACGAAAAAAATCACTACTATAAACGATTAGAACTTACTACAAACAAAATATCGCTACTACAAACGAATAGAAGTTACTACAAACGAAAAAAATCACTACTACAAACGAATAGAAGTTACTGCAAACGAAAAAATCGCTACTACAAACGATTAGAAGTTACTACAAACGAAAAAATCACTACTACAAACGAGAAGGTGTTACTATAAATAAAAAAATCACTACTACAAACGATTAGAAGTTACTACAAACGAAAAAATCGCTACTACAAACGATTAGAAGTTACTACGAACGAAAAAGCCGCTACTACAAACGAATAGAAGTTACTACAAACGAAAAAATCGCTACTACAAACGATTAGAAGTTACTACAAACGAAAAAATCGCTACTACAAACGATTAGAAGTTACTACAAACGAAAAAGCCGCTACTACAAACGAATAGAAGTTACTACAAATTAAAAAATCGCTACTACAAACGATTAGAAGTTACTACAAACGAAAAAATCGCTACTACAAACGATTAGAACTTACTACAAATGAAAAAATCACTACTACAAACAAGAAGGAGTTACTACATACAAAAAAATCGCTACTACAAACGAAAAGAAGTTACTACAAATGAAAAAATCGCTACTACAAACGAAAAGGTGTTACTATAAACAAAAAAATCACTACTACAAACGAAAAGAAGTTAATACAAACGAAAAAATCACTACTACAAACGAAAAAGAGTCACTGCAAACGAAAAAATCGCTACTATAAACGAAAAGGTGTTACTACAAACGAAGAAATTACTACTACAAACGAGAAGGTGTTACTATAAATAAAAAAATCACTACTACAAACGAAAAGGAGTCACTGCAAACGAAAAAATCGCTACTATAAACGAAAAGGTGTTACTACAAACGAAAAAATTACTACTACAAACGAGAAGAAACTACTACAAACGAAAAAATTGCTACTACAAACGTAAAGGAGTTACTACAATCAAAAAAATCGCTACTACAAACGAATAGAAGTTACTACAAACGAAAAAATCACTACTTCAAACGAACAGAAGTTACTACAAACGAAAAAATCGCTACTACAAACGATTAGAAGTTACTACAAACGAAAAAGCCGCTACTACAAACGAATAGAAGTTACTACAAACGAAAAAATCGCTACTACAAACGATTAGAAGTTACTACAAACAAAAAAATCGCTACTACAAACGAATAGAAGTTACTACAAACGAAAAAATCGCTACTACAAACGAATAGAAGTTACTACAAACGATTAGAAGTTACTACAAACGAAAAAATCGCTACTACAAACGAATATAAGTTACTACAAACGAAAAAATCGCTACTACAAACGATTAGAAGTTACTACAAATGAAAAAGTCGCTACTACAAACGAATATAAGTTACTACAAACGAAAAAATCGCTACTACAAACGAATAGAAGTTACTACAAACAAAAAAATTGCTACTACAAACGAATAGAAGTTACTACAAACGAAAAAATCGCTACTACAAACGAATAGAAGTTACTACAAACGAAAAAATCGCTACTACAAACGATTATAAGTTACTACAAACGAAAAAATCGCTACTACAAACGATTAGAACTTACTACAAATGAAAAAATCACTACTACAAACAAGAAGGAGTTACTACATACAAAAAAATCGCTACTACAAACGAAAAGAAGTTACTACAAATGAAAAAATCGCTACTACAAACGAAAAGGTGTTACTATAAACAAAAAAATCACTACTACAAACGAAAAGAAGTTAATACAAACGAAAAAATCACTACTACAAACGAAAAGGAGTCACTGCAAACGAAAAAATCGCTACTATAAACGAAAAGGTGTTACTACAAATGAAAAAATTACTACTACAAACGAGAAGGTGTTACTATAAATAAAAAAATCACTACTACAAATGAAAAGAAACTACTACAAACGAAAAAATTGCTACTACAAACGTAAAGGAGTTACTACAATTAAAAAAATCGCTACTACAAACGTAAAGGCGTTACTACGAACAAAAAAATCACTACTACAAACGAAAAGAAACTACTACAAACAAAAAAATCGCTACTACAAACGTAAAGGAGTTACTACAAACAAAAAAATCACTACTACAAACGAAAAGAAACTACTACAAACAAAAAAATCGCTACTACAAACGTAAAGGAGTTACTACAAACAAAAAAATCACTACTACAAACGAAAGTGTCTTAAAAACAGCTTAGAATTTTTGCAGACCTTCTTAAAAAAAAAGAAAAATACTACAATCAAGTACATAGCAAAATATACAAGAAACAAAAAAGTTTACTTATAATATTATATCGCAATGACTTGAATATTTTTTAGTTTTTTTATTTTTCTACAAAATTAAAAAAAAAATCACTACAATCAACTACAAACGATTCTTTTTATGAATCAAGTATTAAATTTTAGTTTCGAAAAAACCGGGTGCCAAGTTTTTTTTTTAAATTCTGTAATTTTTTTTTTGAGCTACTACAAACGAAAAAAATGTTACTACAATCAACTACAAACCAAAACCTATAAGAATCAAGAAAAAAAAATTAAATTTTACAATGTCGGGTGCCAAGTTCACAAAGCCCGAGCGAACACACCCTGGAACCTCGCTGTGAATACACGCGTGTACTTAGCGCCTGGATAATGGTGCATTGAGGTACATAGAAACGTTATACATAACGTGTATAGTAGCAAAACTTGCTTTTGACAAACTATTTCATTGATTTGATGACAAAACATTATGAATGTATAATGTATTCATGAGAAGCTAAAGCCACCCCTAATGTGCCGCAATAGTATTTCTGGATTTATATTTTAACGCCCGACAAAAGAGAGGGGTGTCAAAAGTTTGACGTGTTTGTGTATCTATGGCATCGTAGCTCCCAAACGGATGAAGCAATTTTAATCTACATACCTTCTTTTTTGTTTCAAAGGTGACTTAATCGAGAGTGTTCTTAGCTTAATGTATCTAAATAAAACTGTAGGTTTTTTTTAATTTTAATTTATGATTATTATGAAGGCGAAAACAAACGAAGGATTTACCCTTTGCTATCCTGAAAGAAGACCTGAGCCTTACAGTTACTCGTACTTATGGGATATTGTGTACACTGTATTTGTTTTTGTTCGCATAAAACTATCCCTGGTCATATAATCCGTCCCGTGCTGAGGCGCTCTACAGGTTAACGATACCGGGACATTTCAATAACGTTCAAATAATAATGAGAGTTCGGGCAAAGTTACCAAGTCCCTTGAGACATTGTGTTTAAAATTAAATTAAGGCAATTTGTGGTTCGCAAGATTAAGAGCCTAATAAGGCTTCTAAATATTTAGGTGTTGACGAATTTTGGGTCCGACCGGGTGGATTAGGCTTTGTATTCGATATTGAAGGGAATCGAACAAACATTGTTTGCCCAGATTAATTTTATATTCGCTTTCGATCTCTTTCGCTCTCGGGTACACGATCCATTTGTGCTTTTATTGACTAGGCTGTAGTATGGTTACAACAAATTAAACGTACATTATTTCGAAGGTGGTATTTATAGAAAGTTTATGTAATCTTAAGAGCACCTTACCTCTTACTTCACATCACCGGTTTTTGATACCGGTTACATCATAAAAACCACCAACCCAACGCCGGACAGAAGTCTTTTTACATCCTCGTCTGCTACAAATATGTACGTACCTACTCGGAGTATGTCTCGTAACTTTTATAGTAAGTAGGTAAATACGTATTCAGACGCTACTCACTTATATATAGAAGCGTGCACAACATACAATGATAACAAACAACACACACTCGGAACCGAGAAGAAATAATTCAAAAACAAAAACTCATCAATAGTAACTCAACAGTTTGAAAATCTTTAACATACCAATGATATTATAATATAAAAAAGAGGTAGATATTTCACTAGAGCGCTGACGATAAAGAACGTAAGAACAGGCATTTGACTGTTCTGCTCGTATTCGCTCTGTCAATACAAGACGATACGCACGCTTTTATAGTTGTCAGAAGTGCTTGACATTTGCATGGAGCGTTAAAATGCCTTCGTGTATTATACCAATGTGATTGGTGTAGTGAAACAAAAGATAAACGTGCGTGTGTTGTAGCTCTTTTCGGAACATATTTTTGGTTGATTTGTAAGGGCATAACGTATCTATATTTAAATATCAATGTAACATACCAACTAATAGACAAAAACTTCCATAAAATCCATTTTATCTGTGCAATATCACACTCATGAAACAAGGAGAACATAGACGAGGATTACTAATTTGTTTCGAACAAAGTTGCTGCATAATGTAATAATAAAATAAACTTGTTTTAATTAAGCGAAACAAATAAGTACCTCTCAAATAAATAGACAAACTGTTGTACCTTTATCGTTCGCCAAGTTTTAAATGAAACACCGTGTACACCGTAGCTACGAGTCTTATTAATAAACTCCTAATACCCCGCTCGAAAACGACATTGAAGTGCGTTTAGGGAGCAAGTGAATTTACGGGAAGAATTATGCAAATGGCCGCACAACTTCGGTTGTAAGGGGTAAATGCTATTTGTATTGGTTTGCCTACATTTGTAGGTTAGAAGAGTAAGCACCATTTATCTGCGTTTTGTTCCTTTTGGGAACAAATTTGTCTCTTTATACCTATGGGTGACGCCCGTGACGCCTGAAGCCGCCTTCAAATGGAACTGCTCAGAATACATGTACTTATTGTTACAAAAATTTCGTCTTCTATATGTTTGAAGAAAATTAAGGAACGCGAAAGACAGAACGTCAGCGAATGAATGACAGAACCGATAAGTATACACTCGCGCAACACGGGTAACACAAAATTTAATCACTCAAACAAAATATCCAACCCAGAAATCGACTACGGAACCCTTCCGTAGCAATATCATTAAAAACAAAGGAACGGCACCCCCTTAATGTTATTTGCCAATGTTTGGAGCATTCACACTGAACTGTCACTTGCTATCACGGAATAAATTATCACGTAGTTCGCTAGCCCTGAACCGATCCATTAATCAGCCCCGCCCTGCATCGAGCAATGTACAGCGTCCATTACCTTATTGTCGGCAGGTGGCGCTGAGTGTACGCACGCATTTATCAAAGTTCGTCGAGATGAATGGACGGACGTGTTTCGGAACAGAGTCGATCTCTTATGACTCGACCCACTTTCTGTTCTTATGTTAAATATGCATGCGTATATGTAATACCTTTAAACGGGCAATTCTTGTATATATGTACATATATAATCTGAGTGTCGGAAACGGCTCCAACGATTTTCATGAAATTTAATATGCAGGGGGTGTCGGGGACGATAAATCGATCTAGCTAGGATTCATTTTTAGAAAATGTCGTTTTATCCGTATTTTCAGGCAATGAAAAACTGCTACAATAGACTCTTCCTGACATCTATTGGCGAGAAGCAACACTAAAGCTACTTCAGTAGATGGCGTTCTTAAGCAACACTAAGCCAATGAGTGTTTGGTTTGAGATTAGACCAAGAAAATTAATTGTTCCAAAAAACACGATTTACCAAAAAAAAACTGAGCAAAGCTCGGTCATCCGGATACTTCTATTTATATAGTGTTACTAGCTGACTCGGTAAACGTTGTTCTGCCAGAAATTTAGGGGTGGACCCCCTTAACATTTAGGGGATGAAAAATAGATGTTGTCCGATTCTCTACCCTAGCCGATATACACGCTAAGATTCACGAAAATCGGTCGACCCGTTTCAGAGGAGTTTAACTTCTAACACCGTGACACGAGAATTTTATATATTAGATAAATATAACACATACATTAGCTTCGTCAGGTCCGGCCGTCCATCTACACTATTGCAGAGACCCTTCGTGCTAGACATCTGTAATTTGGCACGGATGAACATATTTAATGAAATTTAATATTATGTTGTTATTTAAATCAACAACCTAATAGTGTTGTTGCCCAAACAAAGGAAGATTAAGGCTGAATGAAAAAGAAAAGTTATGTTGAAGAAACTTACTACAAATAAGCCCATCGTATCGACGCTATTCTTTGCTACTTATATTTTCCACAACAAAATAGGTTTACTAAAGCGGAGTCCAAAAACCCGCAGAAAAGTTACTTAATACTGCTCAAGGCACTACCTCAAAAAGGTCTACGGAGTCAACCCAAATTGATTTAACATCTATCTTGTCACAGTCAACATCGTTGGTTCCCGGAGCACAGCTCAAACATTAAAAGGTATATCATGAATAATAAATAAACAAACGAAATAGGATATACTTTTATATTCATGAGGCTTCCGCCGGTTCCTTTTATCAAATGATCGACTGAAGCCATTTGCTGAACCCGGAAAACAGGAGGCCGACAAATTGTTACAGAAATAAGGATGTGAGAAGCATCATCACGTCTTTAAACCCGCTCAGCAATCATTCGGCGAATATGAGAAAACACAGGATCTACAGTCCGCAATCACGCAATCCTTTGGGCTCTGCATTGAATAATTGTAAGACTTTCACGCTGTCTTCTTATTCTATTGAAAACTCCTTTAGGTAATATTTCTTGGACGATATTACTGCACACTGCAGTAGTCTTGTTGCAGATATACGTGGGTTTCGGTGACAACTTACACACCATCACGTGGTCCTTGGCTTGTTTATTGGTTGAAACTTTGAAGAAGGAACTTTTATTGAATTTGTTATTATATTTATTTTATTTTTAGTTAATTATATGGCAGTAGGGAAGCCCAGCCGCACTTCTCAAGTAACGTTGTAGCAACAGCCTGACTTTGAGTAAGATCTTTGCTAGGGCGAGTTCTCTCACTGGCCTATGCGAGATGTGTACGGCTATCTGGAACCGTCCTACTGATGCCTAGCTCCTAGAAGCCAGGCACGGTGGACCAGAGACCTAATTGGTCTATAGGTCTGCGATTTGGACTGTGTATTATTATAAAGGCTGGTTGCGGGGTTTAAATATAACGAAGGCAGGGAAGAATGGAAAGGAAATGCACGCGTACCTATTTACTGGCTTTCGCCTACCTTTGGTAACTGCTGCAGCTTCTTCTACTCTATAGACTTCTTTTCTTCATCTATTCTATCCCTGATCAATATGCAAATTGAGATCTGCACTTCCACTGCACGCGGTTGCGAACAATATGGCGACACTCAAATACAAGGCGCGGTTGCGATTGTGCGATTAACGAACGCGAGACACACGAGCGGTGTCCATCGAAGAACTGGCGTTGTAGTTGATGATTATTACTTGTGTATGATGTAGTTGTTCATTATTACTTTTAACAACATTCTGAACTACTGGGCTTGTATTTTCTTTTTAGTTTTTTCACGCAGTCGGGTTTTTTGTTTTTTTCAATTAATTTTGGAATCCTATTGGTGACGGCCATTTAACAAACAAAATAGAGAACGTGACAACGTCACGTCTCAAATACGTTTCCCTATTTTACATTCGTTCTTGCTGTAAATAGCTAGTGATTAATAACTTAGTTTTGAACCTTTTTTTAGCCTCTTTCTTGAACACTTATACCCCGTAAGCAAACCGTACTTATAATAAAAATTAATATTAAAAAAATAATCCATTCAGCATTCTTTATCGGGCTCCTTTAGTGATTCATTTTACCAAGTATTAAAATTAAAATGTAACGAGAAAAATCTTTGTAATTAGGTACTCTAGATCTGATTTTTTTACCGGGAATCGTACCGTGTACTAAAGTTGTCGAGGAATTGCCGAGAAACTCTTACATCAGTCCCTGTAAACCATTCAGACGTATAAAACTAGATAACAAAACTTTAGTTAAGTACGTATCGACTTCACGTAGAAAACGAAAAGAAATACACTAGATACGGGCTTATTGAAAACCTGACCTACTTAAGACAGGTAAAAACTTGAGGCAGTCCGTAACGAACCTCAAGTTTCAAAGAAAATTCCGCTCAGAGGAAAAAAGAGTTGGAAGCGTGTACAGTCGTTCTAATGACATGTCATACTGGCATAGCTAAAATAAATGTATAATTCAGTAAGTTTAACTGCATTACCCTATGGATTTTTAAATTTAAAACATATAAAAGCCTAGACTTACCAGATTCAGCATAAAAGGCTACCGCGAAGTTATAAAAACTTATGAATACAAAATTGAATCGCCTTCAAAATGAAAAAGTGAACTTCCTACTTATTAATTTACTTAAAGTATTATAATATACGCTATGTACTAAAATATTTTAAGTCAGTGATACCAGTTAAGATTTTGATGATATGAAAGCTTCTCTAATACAATTTGACCCTATCCGATACAGCCGTAACCTTACTCCTAAAGGATCTTTGGCAAATGACGTCGATTTTCTTTTCAGAAACTAAATTCACAATGAAAAAGGCTAATGAAATTAAGCTCGGAGCGAAGACCTCACAACAAAGCCTACTGCAACTCAAAGGTATACTTTTGTAACTAATTTGCATAGAATTACGACAAAATTTGCTCATTACCTTATTAACGCGGCTGATTCAACTAATTCCCATTTATAAAATTACTTGGGACTATACATAAAGAAATTAACGTATTTAACAAAAATCGCGACACAACAGTATGCACATTGTTAACTAATAGGACTAGTAAAAAGCTATACATAGTATACGTATATACGAGTATTATAGTATAGTATATATTCCGAGAATCTCTTACCTTCTCCTTTCAATAGCCAATCAACGATGAACTTTAGACAACTCAATCGGGATGTGCATGAGACGCGTTCAAAGATCTATATGCAAGAGCGTTGAGGATCAACATTTTACTGCACTTCTTCAATTACGAACAAACTTACGGTGTAGCGACCACTGCTGCCCAATGCCCATAATATTTCAAACCCAATAAAACTAGAAAAGTCGATAACTCAGTGGTTGACTAAAGAATACATATACTTTATATTTACCAAAAGATATGCGTGAAAACCATTACTCTTTTCTTGCAGTGAGATAAAAAGAATTAAAGTATTCGTTAATATTTTAAAGAAGGGCCCAAACATAAAATAAGGGAAACTAGGTGCCACTGTTCGAAATTTCCTACAGAAAAGATTTTTCGTGACTAAATTGAATTATATAGCTAGCTTAATATTTACGCAAGAATCTTCTCTCCAGGGCGCGTGCCAAATAGCTACTTACAGGGCAACTTGGACCAATAAAGCGTAATTTAGTGTCAGCACACCAAACATTGGCAAGACAAACGATTGTCGCCGAATCAGTGACCTGAACCTATTTTTCCAATAATAATCTTGCTTGATCTTTGAGAACGACAAAAATGTGAAGGAACTTCTTCATAATACTAAAGAAGTTTGAATGTAACTAGGAAAATAAGAAATCTATTTTGTTGTTTTTTCTATAAGCAGGCAATGATAATTAAAAAATATAGATACGTTTTACCCTTACAAATCAACCAAAAGATCTGTTCCGAAAAGAACTACAACACACACACGTTTATCTTTTGTTTCAATACACCAATCACATTGTTATAATACACGAAGGCATTTTAACGCTGTATGTCAAATATCAAGCACTTCTGAAAATAACAAATGCGTGCGTATCGTCTTGTATTGACAGAGCGACTACGAGCAGAACGGTCAATTGCCTGTTCTGTCAATTTTTTGTGCTCTTTATTTAAATATTATTATAATCCATCCGTTTATCAGACTTAGGAAGTCCACTTCTGGACAAAGGCCTTCCTAATTTAGGCATTTCAGACCTGGATGCCTCCTGTCTTCTTGAGGTCGACAGTCCACCTGGTCGGGGGACTTTTTCCGAAAGGTTAATACAACTCGAAGACGAAACTTAATCAACGGTTATCAATAGGCTTATTTCCTGATCTACATAATTATGTTAGTTACCCTCGTTCGTCTACGGATTTAAGCCCAATGCATACGTAACGGGATTTTTTCTCGTAAGGGACGGGACGTGAAATTTTGGAAACATCGTTTCATAGAAAATGTATACGATAGTGCACATGCAGCAGAATCCCGTGCGGGACGGGAACGGGGCTCGCACGTATATTTATACCCCGTCCCCATCCCGTACGGGGAAAAAACCTGTTACGTATGCATTGGGCTTGAGACCTGTACTGCGCGACTTTGGATTAAATGATAAGCAAATAACATAATATCGAAACTGTATCGATTAAGTAAACTATATGTGATCACTGGCAACATACACTGCTTGAACACCTTCGACTTCAGGCACTGAAGTAATTAAAACAACAAGATACGAAAGTTGGATTCTACGAGGGTGAATTTACTCATTATCCGACTCCAAAAAAGGAGGTTCTCAATTCGACTGTATTTTTTTTATGTTTGTTACCTCAGAACTTTCGACTGGGTGAACCGATTTTGATGATTGCTTTTTTAAAGGAAAGCTGGTGCTTGTCATGTGGTCCCACTTAAATTTTATTGAGAACTGACAATGGCATCCATGAGAAAACCATATAACTCTTAAATTTGCATTAAGTATGTGCACGACAAATGGACGAATAACTCAATATCACGCCAACCGATTTCGATGATTCTTTTTTTAATCGAAAGCAGATGCTCTTCATGTGGTCCCACATAAATTTGAACGAGATTTGACAAGTAGTTTTTGAGTAATTTTGAAGTCGGTTATTTTTTGTTAGTAAAATTTTGAATATTATTTGGATCTCTAGTTATCGGTAACGTATTCTAAAATTTCAAGAGCCGCGGCATGAGAAACAATCAATAAGGGATATAACATGGACATTCGATAGGCACTGTTCAAGTGAGCATTGTACTAAGTTCCTCGAGGGAACCTGCCAGAATTACAATATGTATTATATTTTGATCACTTATAAATTCAAATACAATGCTGGGTATATATTTCTGTTTTTCATTAACATTTTCCCGTAACAAATATTTGGAAGTCATATCAATTAATCGGAGCTGGATCAAATGTGTTTCAATTAGCGAATGCCTGTCCCAGTTCAACTAAATCTCTATTCGCTAGATTGGCGATTTTATCTGGCTGTCATTCTGGCAATTTTCTGTTACAGCTACATACAATTATGTATAGTAAATTGAATTTGTAACTATTTTTCGTTTTAGATAATGAGTACTTACTGTTTTTTAAAAACATTTTATAATCGATACCATTTCTGAAAATGAGAAAGATGTGAATTTTATTATGAAGGTAATCGTGATGTGTCCATCTCAGCAATCTTGAATACAACTTGAATATTACCAGTTCATTGCATTTTTCACTCGTGAAGTAGATAGAACAAGATCTATGTTTGCACCTTCACTTTGAGCGTTCTATTTTTGTAATGATTTTCACCCCTCTTCAATTTCAATTAAGTCTTGACGTATTAGCACAACCGAGTATCGGTCACAACCTCAAGAGTAGATGTCATAATGTTTTTATTTGAGTTTTTCGCATGTCTATATACTGGAATATACCCAGTGTTTAGGTTTTGTTTTGCTTAATTATACCTTTCTGCATCGCAGAACGGACGCAAGGTCACATTCAAGAATATTTTCATCGAGAGTATTTTGTTGAAAATCAAGTCGATATGTAACCAAGACTAAAATCGTTTTTTTGTGTGTGTTTTCCAATCTTAGGAGTCAATTAATCACACCCTATCCTTACATTAACTGATCATACTCAATTATCTTTGTTTCGACCGCAGATCACAGGTTCGAATCTTAACTTATACTAAACACAGTTCATTTTTCGTGATGTCAGCTGGAACTGACAGTGGATCGATGCTTAGAACGGGACAAATTTAAGCAAGAGTAAAGTAAAGAAAGTAATTGAACTGGCAGCAATTACCAGATACTATCAATTACATGATGCTTCACAAAATTTGCTATTGTGCTGCAACCTCTGATCTCGATTCTGAATAATTTAAATTAAAAAGACACATAATGACCATAGTTCACAGGTCAAAGTTGCCAAACGAAATAAAATTAAATTTTATCGAATTTAATTTAATAATAATATAATCTTCTACGAAAAATACGTGATAAGCGGAAACGGCTGTGAACTGCTACATTAATTCACAAAACCGCTAAATTAAAATCCGATGTTTTCGGTATTTAATTCATGGCACATTTTTGACGTTCCGACACGCGGACCGTTTCGTCGCTTCCGTGATTTGGTTGCAAAAACCGCGTAGTTAAATTTTAAAAGTTTGGAACAATTAAACTTTTTTCCCCACAGCTGTAATAACGTTTCTCAGTGTCAACGAACGACGATTAACTAAATAATAAGAAGTTATTAAAAAAAAATTAGTTCCTAAAAATAATAAAGCTTAAACTTAATGATATGAGTTATGCAAGCTGAATAATGTTGACAGACAACAAATAAAAATTAGATAATTATAAATCATTAGTACAGAGAACTTCAAAGAGAGAATTTAGCTCCCTTTTTTGTGTAAGTACCGACAAACAAATGACAACGAAATGGGAAACTACTGATGTTCGTATTAATAAGAAATAAACAGCTGTAAGTGAAGGAATTTATGAACTATAATTTTAGTTTATTCACATATTGCGTTCACAATAAGCAAATAGTTTCTTAACTTATCGCTCGCCTTTCGCGGTGGAACATATCGGACACGGATTTTGCATTTTCACTCACCCGCCTGTTTCGTTGTATGACAGAGATGACAGTACATCACTTGTTATAATCCTGACATACTTCCCGAGTTCTCTCGACGTTCATTATTCTTTTTGTGCATATTCGTAATTCATTCTCACAGATTCACTCCGACATACATGTGATTCAGTAGTTAAACTGAGTATGCAATTCGTCCTTCTTTACCACTAAGTGAATGTGGAGCGGTTGCTAAGTTGCTGACGTATCTCTTCTTCTCTTCAATGAGATTCTTAACACGTATTAGATGATTACGATCTATGTACTTTATTAGGGTCTTGCATGACCTAAGGAACATTTCTATTATCGCAGTTCGCTACTTTTATGATCACTTACACCTAAAGTTCTGAGATAGGTATACCAGTTTTATACCTATACTTTTATTGAGCAAGTTGAGGAATGACATGTATTTTAAGATTCACATCTCCAATAACGTGCGAATTGAAATAACACCTCGCCCCTAATGTCTTAAATTTTCTCACACTGAGAATTAATTTAAGTTGTTTCGCAGAAGGAAGAACATCGACAATGCCCATTGAATTCTCCGCAATCCAAATCCTACAATGGATTCCCCACAAACGACGAAATTTTTGCTAGTCAAAATGATAAAAATATTTTGAGAAGATTCGCATAGTTACCTAAAGAAGCTAAAGAAAAGAATTTCATAGGATCATCAATAACGAATTATTACCGTTTGACTAATTCCACAGCATCATCTTCTATTGTTCCTTTATCAGGTCCTAGTTTTTCTCCAGCTTAGTCTAATTGGCCTCTGTCACTAAAGTGATCGACGGGCACTAATAGAGCGTCGTGACTGGCCAATGTACAACATTACGAAGCTCCAGCTTCTGAACGGGAAAAACAATAATGTAATGTTTTTGTATGACAGAGCTGTTAGTGGCCGATAAATGAGCTTATGGATTACTGGGGCACTACCACAAATGTGTTAAAGTTTTAAGTAAGTGAGAAACTGTTTGCCGAAGAAATTAGATCCATTTTCATTAATATCGATTTCATTTGTAGCAGTACTACTGAAATCAATTATCACGACCTTTTTTGGATTTTATGGCAAAATATAAATGATCTTCGAAAAATATAATCGCTTTATCCATTTTTCAAAAAGGTGTACCGCAAGCAGAGTTTTTGTTCTCGAGATGAGTCGAACCTTCTTTAATTTAAAATGACAGTTAATCAATTTATTCCTTATCCTGATTACTTTCGTAAAGAAAGAATTCCTCGTTTCCTTATTACTTTTTACAAATCAATATCTAGCTATAATTGATAAACCTTCATGAGTGGACATTTTCCGGCCCGATACGTCACGCCCACGTCACCTAGATGGACATGACTGGCTCACTACACAGCATTGGAATAATCCTCAGTGACGCGGCGACTGATGAGAGATAACGTAATGGATTATTGTTCCAAATTATCCCACACGGACATGCTTCCACTTAATGAGCTTTAGATATCGGCAGTTAGCAAATATCTTTATGGCATTGTGCTTCGTGTTAATAGGATTTTAACGCCTGATAGGGTGCTGAAATACTCTATGTCACTATGACTCTATATTAAGAATCTACATTAATCAATATTAACATTTAATTTTTTTTATGAAATTAGCCGACAAACGAGCTGACGATCCACCTGATGATAAGTGGCTATCGTCGCCCATGGATATCAGCAACACCAAAGGCATCAACTGATGCGTTGCCGGCCAAGAAAGAGAGAGAAAAAGAAAGAAAGAACTGGCTCTCAAGCCCCCAGCCGGAACATGACGAGTCGTTTGGCGGCTGACTCATGCTCAAGAGTGGTAGCTATCCAAGCGAACCCCATGGAGAAATAATAATAGTAATAATGGTATTAATTAACAATTAATTTTAATCTATTCATTAATTAATTTCAAATAAGTAAGTAAACTGATATCGGCTTGTGTTGATCGTAACCTAAGTGAACAACCGAGTTATGGAAGCGGTTATTTTGCCGGCTATTTCCTTAAAAAAAATAGATAACTAAATTTTAAGTGAATAATTTTTAGTGCGCGTCCAAACGTAATAGTTTAATTTTTGAAGTAATAATTTAGTGAAGCTCTTTAGTTCATACAATTTTTCACAACCTACGTAATTACTTAAGCATTTTACTAAATTTTAACTAAAAAGTGCCTGTCCAAACGTGTTAGTTATAAGCCCCGCCCACCTACTTGACAAAAAATAGAAAAAAATCTAAATTACTTGTTTACTTGCGTACTAAATTTTAAGTACTAAATTGTCCGTTTACACATATAAATTTACTTAAAATTTAGATAACTACTTAATACGTGTAAACCTAACATAAGATAACTTAATGTATTATTTCCCATATTGAATTTGGAACGGCGCCATAAAATGAGCGTCAAATGATAGAGGCGTGAACATTCTGGATTCCGCTGTTACTGCCCGCTCACACCCTCACACGCTCACACGCTGTCACGGCGGCTGAGTGATGTCGCTCGCATCGAACACGTGTAGCGGTGATTTTAGGACGAACCATCGGACGGGTTACTCGGTTGCGGAAAAGTCGCCATGAATATTAAGGGTATTTTAATACGTCAGTTTTATGTAACTAGTGTTTTGGGGTGTATATTAATTTTAGCTATAAAATTCATTATTTTAAACTTGAAAAATATATTTTGTCTAGTCCCACGATGAAATTAAATAAATATTATCTTTTGGTAACTATTAAAATACAGTTCGAATAAATTAAGTTACACTCAAAAATACATTTCTACATATACATCCCGTTAAATTTTAAGAGTAATTAAGTTAGTATTAGTCTACTTTGCAACAATCCGCGGATAACATGTATGATGGTATATACTTTAAGACATGCGTGGCACCTCCCTCCCTCCCACAACGGAAACATGCACTACAATAATTAAAAGTATATACCAACATACATACCAGCACCAACACGTGTTTCGCCCCGAAACGGAGCATCATCAGGGTAAGTTGACTCTACGATGGTTATTCGCAAAGTGAACATCGTTCACTGAGCGTGGCGTATTTATACCCTACTCGCCCACTGGTTATCTAATGACGTTATTGATAATTAGTGATTCACGCCGGCAGAAACCGGGTCTGACGTAATCTGACGTAACCTATCTCGGTCCAATTTCAGAGCGAATCGCAAAAACGCTCCGTCGTAACAACATCTTCGTTGCATTCAGAACAAACAATTCTTTGCAATCTATAACAAACTGTAAAGATAAAAGAGGTAGACATGAACAATCAGGTGTCTACAAGATTGTTTGTCCTGATTGTAATGGCGTGTACGTGGGTCAAACTGGTAGAAATTTTGACACACGTTACCGGGAACATATGGCCGCATATAGGAATGGTCACGCGGATAAATCTAACTTTGCTAAACATTTAATAGAATCAGGTCACAGTTTAACTAGTAACCATACATACAATATATTACATAAATCGGAAAAGGGTTTTAAATTAAATATACTAGAGCAGTTAGAAATAATAAAACATAATAATAACCCAAGTTTTACACTGCTGAATGAACAAATTAATGTATCCAACTCGCCATTACTGAGGATTTCCAACAGTAATAATCACCAGATTACGTCAGACCCGGTTTCTGCCGGCGTGAATCACTAATTATCAATAACGTCATTAGATAACCAGTGGGCGAGTAGGGTATAAATACGCCACGCTCAGTGAACGATGTTCACTTTGCGAATAACCATCGTAGAGTCAACTTACCCTGATGATGCTCCGTTTCGGGGCGAAACACGTGTTGGTGCTGGTATGTATGTTGGTATATACTTTTAATTATTGTAGTGCATGTTTCCGTTGTGGGAGGGAGGGAGGTGCCACGCATGTCTTAAAGTATATACCATCATACATGTTATCCGCGGATTGTTGCAAAGTAGACTAATACTAACTTAATAACAATGGATTTCCGCAAAGTAACGCCTGATACTATTAACTATATTAAGAGTAATGTTTTGTTGTAGTGTTCCAAATATCTGTTATAAGTTTTATTATACAACAGACTGATCAGCACGGAGTGAAGAGGAGTCTCCCCTAATACAGGTTTTATAAAACTTACCAGGGGAGCAACCGTAACATATAGGTAATACTACAATACTTTTCTA
The DNA here is from genome assembly GCA_951805285.1 of Thymelicus acteon. Classification (NCBI taxonomy): domain Eukaryota; kingdom Metazoa; phylum Arthropoda; class Insecta; order Lepidoptera; family Hesperiidae; genus Thymelicus; species Thymelicus acteon. The sequence goes on from OX638217.1 coordinate 20,089,697, forward strand.
TATTATAAAAAATTTTGTAATGTGCCATGAAAGTTTAATATACTAACGTAACTAGAACAGACGCCACGAACAAAATTTGTGTTGCGCTGGGAGGTAATCCGGTCTCTTTTCAAAAGTTGCCAGTTGACAACGGTTCATTGCACGACAATCGAGTTCACGTCGTCGGTTCTACACTAGGAACAATAGTTGAATCCTTAAAACCGATGTAGCCAGTACGTATAATAACAGTTGAATGTATTGTGTGTGTGTGTGCGTACCTCCAGACGCGGCGAGCAGGCCGTGCGCACGGAGCAGCGCCAGCAGCAGCAGCGGCAGCAGCGGCCGGCGCCGCATGCCGCGCGACCCCGCGCCCGCGCCCGCGCGTCGCCGCCGCTCGCCTCCGCGCTCACCCTCACCTGCGACAAACGATATACCACTTTCACATCAGCTTCCATCACTGTTACTTCACTGTTACATCAGCTATCTGCCAGTGAAAGTCCTGTCAAAATCGTTCCAGCCATTTCAGAAATTAGCCGGAACAAACAGACAGACAGACAGACTGAAAGAAAGACAGACAAAATTGTAAAAATTGTTGTTTTGTTATATGTACCGTGAATACATCCATTTGGATGTAAAAAGCGGTTATTTTAATATTACAAACAGACACTCCAATTTTATTTATTTGTATGTATTGAGTATAGATGTATATTCACTAAAATCTGTGTGGGCACCTCCGTCCCACATTCTATGTATATGTAGTTTATTATATATCTCACACGTACACACACACTCACACTTATTTAGTACATTATGTTTATCGTATATATCACTTATACACTACACATACATCCTACATACACCCACACACAGTCACATACACACATTTACACTGACACCACGCCACGGAATCGAACCTGGTGCGCTCTGGTGTCTACGCGCGCCGTATCACCAGCCGTGGCCAGCGACTCGCTGAACCGGTCGCGGGCGCCTCGTCTCCCGCACCGCGCCCCGCTTCACGAGCAGCGCGCGCGCGCCGCCAGTTCGTCGGCGGACGCGCCAGTCGGCCTTCCACACACATCGCGCTAACCCGTGTCGCTCGAACGCTCGGCTACCTTAGTGCATTCGCTACGCCCTAAGTTATTGTTTTATGTTGCTAACTGTTTCCTGTGCCTGTACTTCGTTCTATGCCTATCACTCTTCACACTCCTTCTTTGTTATATAGATATTTCTCGTGTCGTACTTTCTTGTGTAGCGCTTGTTATAACTTATTCTATTGTGCTTTGTGAATAAACGATTAACTTGATTTCGGGAGTTAACTTTATTGCTCGCGCACCGCCTACACTCACCACACGCTATATCACATCCCATATCTGTTACTGTCCTGACTCTAACAGCATTCTCGATTACATAGTTAACCTTACATTGCATAAGTATATTTCCTTGCCACATTAATAACAAGCGAAACCGATTGCCTGGCATTCACTCTAAATACTAATGTACACAAAAGCCCATTAATAATTTATAGCGGGTTAAACTCTCGACCGCATCTAGCGCTGCTCAATTTGCTAGCAATTCTATGAAACAGTTGTTTCACCATAATTATAGGTAGGTACTTTTAAACAAGCAACTAGTTTTATTCACACATATCTGTGCGTGTCAATGATACAAATGAAGCTGTGCGTAAGAAAACCTGGATGAGGTATTGCCTTGTTTTTGACGTGATAACTTCTATTAAAACGATGAACGCCGGGCGCACGCACAAAAAAATGTAGCGTTCCGCGAGCGATAGGCACTATCGGCTACGATCGGCGTATCGTAGCGGAGCGGAGCGGAGCGGAGCGGAGCTTTGTTATGACGTTGTCACGTTAAACTACCGTCCGTAAACCGACTTTACAGACAACCTTTTTTTTTTCAATAAAATTCAAAATAATTTGTCATATGGATATCACTATACACTTATGCACATCATTCTTAGGGTTTCGAAGTGAAATCGGAACCCTTATAGTTTCGTTATGTCCGTCTGTCCGTCTGTCCGAAGCAAAGCGCCGAGACGCTTAGCGTTAGAAAGCTGTAATTTGACATGGATAATATACATATGTATTCCAACTACAAAATCGTAGAATAAAATATTGAAAAACATTTTTTTTAGGGTAACTCCCCACAGGTAACGTGAGGATGAATTTTTTATTTGTTGCGTTACCCTATAGTATGAGGTATCGTTGAAAAGATCTTCCAAAAAATTATGGGTATTTTAAGACCATTTTTGGAATTAGGGATCCGTCTGCGAAATATTTGGCTTTAAAGTGCTAATTTTGCTTAGAGTCAAGTGTGCTGGCTAAATGGTTGGAGTTGGACAAATGAAAAAATTCTCAAAAATAGGTTACATGATGAATTTACAAGAAAAACTATCACGGCTATGTTAGCAAAGTAGTTAATGAGTAATAGTCGAAAAACATACTACTTCGGAACCCTACATTGCGCGTCGCCTGACACGCACTTGTTCTAATCTACCAGTACCAATTTATTTATTTGATTATTTCATCTTTATTGCAACTAATTCGGAAAGTTAGTTTTAAAGGTCGGACCTAATGCCAACCCTAATGTCAACCCCAGATCACCAAGAAAACGGGAGAAATTCATCCAATTCAAAATTGTGGGTTTGTAGTCAAGCATCGGGATATGAGAAATGGTTCTTTACCATTTGCCTTATACAAACTACAATCAGGCAGCGTGCTACGGAAAGTACTATTCACCTTCCCTACATGTCCTAATTCGAAATTATGGTGTTAGTAAATAAAAACAAAATTTATAAAGATTGAATGTATAAATTGTCTAGATTGACCGAGGACCATTGGGTCACCGACCTAGGTCCTATCATATCCATGAATGACGTGAAAACAACCATAGCATTTTTTTTTTACACGAATAAGTTAATGCTTGACCACAATCCCACCTTATGGTAAGTGTAGATGTGGTCCAAGATGGTGAGCACATTAACTTAGAAAAAGCCTATTCACTCTTTTCTTGAAGACATCCACGTCGTAGGCTGGCGGGAACGCCGACGCAGGCAAGTTATTCCAGTCCTTCGCGGTGCGTATAACGAATGACGAGGCAAACCACGTCGTCCGTACCGGCGGGATGTTCACGACAAAAGGATGGATACCCGCCGTGCGTCGTGTCGTTCGATGGAGAAACGGAGATGGGGAAATTATCTCAAACAATTCCTGCGCACACTCTCCGAAATGTGCCCTGTAGAAAACCGAGAGGCTGGCTACTCTGCGCCTGTGCTCGAGGCTTTGAAGATTGGTCTCAACCAAATCTGGGTCACCAATGAGCCTCTTCGCACGCCTCTCCATCGAGTCCAAAGCAGACGGCCGAACCTGAGCTTTGTACAAGCTTAAGAGTTGCCTGGGTGTGAAGTACCGTCGCACCCTTGCAAGGACACCAAGTTTCCTTGCAGCAGCCTTTTTATTATTAAGGCCTTTTATTTGTTAAGCTAATATGTCCAACATTGGATATGAAAAAGCTGATGGATGGATTATTGGATAGATAAAATTTATTATAAACAAAGGCAATTCTATCTCATTTCTAGGCATTCCTGCCGCTCGTATCATGATTGTTCAAGGTCAACGAAGCAAACATGACATCTGATCAGATGCTAAATGAATTACGGGAGCGAGAGAGATTTACATATTTGGACTTCAATAAGTAGTGATTGATAGTACCTACACTAAAATTAATAGATAGAAATAATGCAGGAATTGCCTCCCAACGTTGCATTAGACTCGCAAACTTCGATTCCCGGCCAACAAAGCCCATGAAGATCCCGAGTGTACAGGGATCATCGACGAATAAAGGTCGCGGTGCGCTGTACGCCGCGATGCAGTGCTTCATTTCAATTGCAAAGCGTGCTATCTGTGACATGACACCATTCCACCTGACTGTACCGCGTAACGAGGTGATGCAACGGGGAAAGTGATTTATGCTGCACTTTTTGACATTCCTTGCCAATCTACTGATTTAAAGGACAGTCGAGTCGAAAAATAGTAATTCGCAAACAAAAACACAAAACATTAAAGAATTTCATTTCATTTCGGAATCAACAGAAACTCAAAACCACGATTCTCATTAAAGAGATCGCAAATGAAAAATCGTCTCAAGAGCAGACGAAGCGGTGGTACGGTAATGAGTTTAAAATTTGTTATTCTCTCCCAAGACGTTCTCCCGGTCTCAATTGTGACCAATTTGAAACATAATAATTGTAAGCAACTGTCAAGAAGCGAGTAATGAAGTAATATTGACTAGGTTCTCCCAAATAATATTGAAGAAGATGGAATAAACAAGTATTTAATAACAAATTGGTTAATTAAATTAGTTACGTTCCAATGAAAACGGTCCGCTCTGTTTCATCGGGCGGGCACTTTAGATTTTTTCTTTTCATGGACAGAATCGTAGCAAGTTTTATCTCCGTGTAAAGAAAGATACAGATAAAAGCGAGAATAGGATCTGTATATCTATCGCCGGCGTCGCCATTCGCACGGAAAAAGCCATTGTCGTTGCTGAAACGTACCCTGCAGGAACTGACTGAGATAAAAATACATTCAATATTATTCAACAAACAAAAAACAAGCTTCGAAGTATTTGTTTTCATTGGTATGATTTTGTTGAACTTCGCAAAAAGATTTCCATTTGAAATTTTCGAATAAATAGAGTAATTAGAGATTTTAAGGGAAAAAGAAATCGAAATGAATAAAATATTTTCCTAATCTATTTTTAAACAAAAATCGTAGGCGTATTCAACAATCCAATTATTGCCGAAAAAATGTAAACGTAGTAGTACCATTAAAAATCTCATTAAGACCCAATCGAGCTGTACAGGAAAATGAAAGTAAAGTAATTTGTGAAAATCTACGAAGCTGAATCACATTGTCGTCGTAAATATAAAATTGTTTTAGGTAAAATTATATTATTGTCCTTAGAAATGCTTAGTGAAGCGGGCATAAAATCTTAATACAGTTTAGAATAAAACACAGCACTTTATTGTTCCGTTTACTAATAAAATGTTACATACGGTATTGTATCAGTTTCATTATGCATTATTCCAGAATAATATAGGTAAATTAAACTAAACTCCTAAAGTCAATCTCAACATCTATTTTCGTATAGTTAACTTAAACAGGCGTTTCCTTTTTAGAGCAAAACACATTTTAACGTTGATATGTAGCTTAATAATATCCATTGAGATAATATTATATTCTATGTTCATTAATTAAATTGCTCACGAATTGTTATATTATCACATAAATAAATAAATAAACGCTTACACACTCATACCCCCGTAGTAGGTTATTTACCTGTGTCGCGGGTGATAAGGACTACACATACATATAACACATCACAATAACACCCATGACCAGAGTACAAATATTTATCCGTCACATAAATATCTACCCCGGCCGGGAATCGAATCCGGGACCCCTCGCTTCGCAGGCAGGGCCACTACCAATTAGGCTACAGGGTCGTCGTACATAAAAAATCTACTTATGAGAATCTTGTTACTAACTTTATGACAAGGGATTCTACAAATCAACACCTGATTTTATTAAGTTTTCGATGAAATACAACTTCTAATCAAATAAAAACGATCAACATTTGAACAAACTGTACGTAAATCGCATCAGTATCAAATATTCGAAGGAAACTCATCCCTGTCTCCCCGCAAGAGGGAAGCAAAGATGTATCTCATAACTCCCCGGAGCAAATAAGTTTGTTTTGAAGCCAAGACGAATCTAATCAGAGGAAAAGTTCTAAGTGTTACAAACAAAAAGAATTCCGTTTGTACAAAAGGAGAAGTGACGAAAATAATTTAACACCTCTAACATTTGGAATGCTGCTTGTCCTGTATAACTTTTTATATTTCTTGTTTCTCCCTTTGATGTTGACCTGCAATAATAACTTTATGTCGTCCTCGAGGTTTAAGAAGTTTCATAAAAAGATGCCTTGGGCTTTAGGTTAGAATTTTGACAGGAAGGAAAATTACATAAAACTGTTGTTTTCTGAATTAAAATTACTTTAAATATGGTAAGTATCATTACCACTGTTTAGTACTTTTTATGTGCTGACACTAAAATACAAACAACACAATAATTGCCATATTTACAGGAAACTTTTCCTCATCTACAATTTCCACAAGGAATTTTATTTATAAACTAACAGAATTGGAAATTGTACATTATAACGCCAGACTTATCTGGAACAATAAAAAGCGGCCAAGTGCGAGTCGGACTCGCCCATGAAGGGTTCCGTAGCAGCAAGTAACATAATATAAAAGTTCTTGTACTTCATTGTAACTTTGATCGATGTTTTTTGCGGTTTACGATTTATGACGTATTAAAAAAAACTACTTACTAGATCTCGTTCAAATCAATTTTCGTTGGAAGTTTGCACAGTAATGTACATCATGTATTTTTTTTAGTTTTATCATTCTCTTGTTTTAGAAGTTACAGGGGGGGGACACACTTTTTACCACTTTGGAAGTGTCTCTTGCGCAAACTATTCAATTTAGAAAAAAATGATATTAGAAACCTCAATATCATTTTTGAATACCTATCTATAGATACCCCACACGTATGGGTTTGATGAAAAAAAAAGTTTTGAGTTTCAGTTCTATGTATGGGGAACTCCCAAAATTTATTGTTTTTTTTTTCATTTTTTGTGTGAAAATCTTAACGCGGTTTACGGTATACATCTACTGACCAAGTTTCAACAGTATAGTTCTTATAGTTTCGGAGAAAAGTGGCTGTGACATACGGACGGACAGACAGATAGACAGACAGACATGACGAATTTATAAGGGTTCCGTTTTTTGCCATTTGGCTACGGAACCCTAAAAAATACCTCAAAATTCCTTTCCCTTATAACATCCGCATTCGGTTTCCAAATGAACTATTTAAAAATGTTATTGTAGGATACCAATAACTTGCAATATCTATTTATGTCCTCTTTCAAAACACGAAATAAATAAAATATTCACAACGACGGTCACCCGTTAATACAATTTACGGTTCCCGCCAATCCGCCAAATAGGAATAATTCCGTCAAATATGTCGCAGTACAATCGCTTTAAACAACTACACAAGTTGACACACTGACTTAAAGATTTATGACTGTGTTTATGTGCAAAGCTAATAACAAAATTAAATATCCTACAATATTTTATTTTAAGACATAATATATGACTTTTCTGACTGCTTCCTAACCCAATCTCACAAAAAGTTGCGAAGCGGCGATTTGCGACGATTTGATAAAACGCCGCGTAAAGTGTCGACCGATCGCACTTTATGGGGGAAGCTGAAAGTTGGGTGTATCTCGCCCTGATCGTCTTGATAGTGCCGTAGCGAGTCAGCCATGTACGAGATTGTTTTTCTTTATTTTTATAGTCAGTTGTACTCACAATCTTGCAAAATGTATTCTATAAAAACCCAACGTAATTTCATTTAACTATTGAATCGTTTGCAATTGAATTAAATTGATCCAACTTTTAAGGGAAAAATTCAATCGTATAAAATTATTTTAATACACAAATCGGCCAATAACGGTTGCCTGCCTTGGCTAAATAAGTTAAGTTAAGCTTTACTGCCCAGGACCATATAATATCCATTTTAATGAGAGAAAATTAAGTTAATATCTCTCGTTTTTTCCGTAACAATCGCTATGATTCAATTTAATTAATTCACCAGTTGAAATATATCCACATCCAGTAGAATGTGATGGAAATTAATTAGATTATATCATACATTTTTATTTATATTTTAATGAAACATTCGTTTACCTATTAATTCTCTGAATATTCTCTCTTCTTAATTTCTCATTCACTCGTGAAATCGAGATCAGATTTATTACGAATACATTTGCTATTCAGTTATTTATTTACATTTTAATCAAAAATTACATTCGTTTACCTATTAATTCACTGAATATTCTCCCTTCTTAATTTCTCACGGTAGTACTTCACTCGTGAAATCGTGATCAGCTTTATTACGAATACATTTGCTATTCCTGCAGTACTTTGTTTGTACTACAGGAATACATTGTTTGTACTGCGAGAAGAACCGGGCACGACGGAGTGTATATTCCCACATGTATTTGTATTGGGTGCTTGCGGTTGATAGTTCAAAGTTTAGCTTTCAGAATAACGTAAAGTGAATGTGCTCGTGTGTGAGAATTCTAGAATAATGGGGTTAATACTTAATTTATATACGAGATAAATAGTAGGGGACATAAAATAGAACCTTGGAGGATACCCGTACTGTGTCATACAATACATAATATGGAAGTTTTATAAGGATATAAAAAGTATAACAAGATATTATTATGAGATATTTTTATATCACGTCACTTTAAGTAAAAGCTATTGAGGTCAGGTAACAATCGACAATAAGTCCTTTGAATTTCTGAAGATTTTACTGAAGAAAATTTAATTCATGAATAATCCTAGGGATTCGTATCTAGGTATCTTAGTCGTAGCTTGAACTCTCAAGTTGTATATTGATCACACAATTGGATTTCCCAATTCGTGTTTCCCACCAATTGAGCCACCAGATGGGAATAGTCGTTGTCGCCTTTGAACATCAACAACACCTTAGACCAGTGCATTGCCAGCCAAGACAGAAAAAAAGAAAAAGAATTGGCCCCCCAGTAAAAACATAAACCTTTTTGGCAAACACACTTCAGCAAACAACTTATATGCTGAGATGAGATCTAGCCCAACTGTGGGTGTACAATTATTTGGAATATCTAGCAGACAATTATTAAATCAAAATCATGATGGTTATGTCTGAATAACCCACTTTACGCCAATTAGCGATTTACATAACTTTAAATTATATTTCTCTTTACTGAAGTGATGTTTACTAGTGAAACAGCGATTTTAATTTTAATTTTATCATAACGATAACACGATTTCGAGGAATAGTCGACATTACAGATAGTACGGATAAAATATTATATTGGCGAATCTCAAAACAGAGCATAAAGACATAACCGAAATAAAATCTATACAAATAAATAAAACAGGAGTGTCTGTTTGTTATATTAAAATAACCGCTTTTTACTAAGTGCATTTGGATGTAAGAAAAAACAATATTCAAAAAACAATATTCTAACAATATGCAAAAAAAAAACAATATAATAAATATAAACGTGCGGTAAAAACCGAGGTTTTCGTCACCTTTTGTGTCACAAATCTTAAAAGTTCACTCATCATTTTTTTTTCATTTATTTCATAACGCGCCTAAAAAAGTATAACTTAAGAAATATTTTTTATCCGGGAAGCAGATGGGTGAAGAACCGCCTCTAATTCGGATCTTGTACTATTAACTTTCAAGCAGAAAAATCCGAATCATAATCCGTCCATTCCCTTAAGAGCTACGATACCACAGATAGACACAAACAACAACACGTTAAACTTATAACGCTTCTTCTTCGGGTGTTAAAAATCGGGGAAAAATAAGAAATTCCTTTCATCGTTCATCGCAGTCGATCGCTCGCACGGTGCCGTGACGTCGTTCATGCTCGGTGTTTCGATTTGTCGTAACTGCTAAAACTTATTGTAGAAGTTTTATATCGCCAAACTCGTCAGGAGGAGCGATAAAAAGCGAAGATAATCAGGGTATCAAGGTTATTAGCAAAGTTTGGCCTTTTGTTAACTCGTAATTGTGAGCACTGGAAGTTCTTTTTTACTCTGATATCGTTTTTAAAAGTTACGGATACGTAACGTTCCTAATAATGGGTCCTTAAAGTGTCTTGAAACCCCAATTTCTGTCTGAAAATTGATACTTGTTACGAAAGTTAAAGTAACTCAACCATTTATGCGATTCAAGCTGGAATTTGTAATCAAATCATAGATGTACTATACTAAACTTTAGACAATTTTCACCAATGTGACAATGCTAATAATATACAGTAAATATAAGCACCACATCCCAGCTTATCGAATAGTAATAAAGTAAAGAATCTCACATTACAATAGCCACTAAAATACAAAATAACAGTGATCAACTAGGTCATTAACAAACAAATCTAAATAAAATTAGTTCAAACAAACATTCCCACATGGGCACTAGCAGCCAAGAGTTATGCTGACAACTCAATTGGATTAGAATCACCAACATCAAGAAAAAAATTTGACAGAAATACCTGAACCGGCCAGAGCATTAGCATAAAACTTTCGTTCCACGGGCAATGACTAACAACTTCGTTGAATTACTTCGCGAGTCTAGATCTATATCCTTGGACCGTACTTGTGATACATTTCACATAATATTTTTGAAGAAATACATACGTATAATAAATTTAAACGGCATTGCAACAAGCGAGTCTAGATGAAAACGGTACATTATTCACAGTATTTCACAATACAACTCCGTGTGGTTAGAGACGTGCCAATCAAAAGTGGTTAAATACGAATATTATACGAATACCTAATAAGGTAATCCAACTGTTTCATTATTTCTTTACCACGAGAAATTAATATTCATGCCGAAGTATTCAGTAATGTTTACCTACTTTATTATTAGCCGTCGACGGCGGAGCGGAGGCCAAATGGAGGGTTATTTTTCAGTATGTGGGTATGTTATATTGTATGTTCAACTACTTTACATAATTCCACTAAAGGAAAATCAAAAAGTTTGTGAATGTTCGCTGTGATATGCTACGTAGCGTTGAAAGTAATTCAATATAGTGTCTTCTTGAAGAAATAAAGACATTAAAAAGTTGCAGCGTTGAATGTCAAATAAAAGAGCACTTCATATTAGCACTTTTCAGTTTGCAATTTTTACGTAATTAGGTTTTATTATTAAGTATTAACTTTATAGTCTATAGTGTCCATATATTCATACACAAAACTAGTGGAGAATTGTAGAGCATTCACTTTAGGAGGCTCAAACATGGTCTCAGCCCTTACTCATTCCATTATCGCCACAGCAATTTGTATAAAAGTAATAAATTAATGCAAGATATCATGTTAATCCTGCATTCTACACATTGTCTTTTTATGTATGTGATCCAGTGACGCTTGCACAGTGATACGACTCTGTCACTTGCGTTAATATAGACTATATTGATGTGAAACATCTTTACGCGAGGGGTAAATCTGATTTAAGACTTGGTGATCGTGGCGACGCATTTCGATGTTTCACATCTGCCAGCCGTGACAGCCATGACAGCTGTTCTTTTTATATAGTAAAGTTACGCAACACCGATTTTTAGTTATCCCGTCTCTCACCTGCACCAGTAGATACCATCCTTTATTATAAAAATAACAAGCGAGTGAATAGTGTAAAGCGCAAGCCATAGAACAACTGCATTGTTAATAAATAATATAATTGTAAAAGTTTTTAGCTCAGTTCGCTGCTTACATAAGACATACAAACGATATAAACATTTAAATTACAGATTATTCTTTATTTTTGGGTCTGCTTTGGTAAATCCCTCCCGCAAAACGGAATGATAGATAGATGTAGGTACTTACATAATATGTGTCATCACCGAATACTCAAACACTTGTACGTCATCGTTTGTTTCCTTTCAGCTGCGTCGTTATGGCAGGTGTAAAAGTATAAATAGCACACTTTCGAATACAATTTGTCAAAAGCGACACCCCATCCCTAGCATAGGCAGGTCCATTAGCAGATTGAGCGCGATACCGTCTGACACCGCCGCGCTGATTTAAAGTTCCGTTCGCTCTGCGCCAAGCATACTGGTGTTTAGAGTATTCTAAATAAATGTTTCGTGTTTTGAAAATATCAATAAAGCTTGTATCTATGCAGCATGTAGTCGTAGATTTGTTTTTTTTTTCATAGAAATAGCCCGCAAACGAGCTGACGATCCACCTGATGATAAGTGGCTATCGTCGCCCATGAACATCAGCAACACCAAAGGCATCACTGATGCGTTACCGGCTAAGAAAGAAAGAAGAAAAAGAAAGAAAGAACTGGCTCTCAAGCCCCCGGCCGGAACACGACGAGTCGTTTGGTGGCTGACTCATGCTCAAGGGTGGTTGGTTGATAGTTGCGCTTCTTGTTTAGTTAGTGTTATTGACCATTCCTGGTATATTGGTAGTGTTGAAGATAGGCAGTAGCTGTGTAAACTAAACAAGCAACACTAATAGAAGCTCTTGGGCATTGAACTCAGGAAGCATATACCTAGGTTACAAGAAATCCTAGTTTACGTTTACGTTTAATAAAGTTTACTCTTAAATGCTTAGGTACACATTCACACCAATGCACTTCAATTTCAAAGACGATTAACGCCCAAACTCAGAGTCCTTAACGGTTACATAAATCGCTCCTTAGTAAAGTGTCACCATACAAATTATGTACTAAAGAGCGATTTAAGTAACCGGTGACTCTGATTTGAGGTAATAGTCATACAAAGATTATAAACATAATGTCACATAAACGTATGCTGTGTAAGGTACTTGCGGGAAAGAATAGATCATTAACTAAATATTTATCGGTTTCACCTTCATTTTTTTTGTTTTCATGTAACTAGCCTGATCTATCTGATGGTAGGGCCACCGTCGCCCGTGGGCATAAGTAATACTACTTATTATAAGTACTATTATTTCTTGTATGGTAATACCTATTAATGCCTAACGGCGTCACAGCGTAGCCAACCAAGAAAGACGACAGAGAAAAAAGAATGTTTCTCTTTTCCAATTAAGATCACTGAAATCAAGATTTCAAAGAAAGAATAATCCACGTGACGTCACAAATCTCTGTATGACCCAGTTCCAACGTTTGTCTATGTCACGGGTCACGGGCGCGTACAGCAGCAGGTTAAAAATAGAATTAGGTGCGCTTCGTGTTGCGGTCCCTTGTCTGTCAAGGTGTTCGTAATTAATGTAAAATAATTACTTTTATCTTTACACCTAAAGTAAAATATTAACATCGACAAAACTACTATTAAATGAAATGAAATGAAATGAAATGAAATGAAATGAAATGAAATGAAATGAAATATCTTTATTTGTAGAAATGTGGTTACAAAGTTGGTCAAGTATTATGCAATCTATCTCACATTTGCCATATTATGGCGTACAAATAGTTTTAGTTTAGTAAGTTTACATTATTTATTATTATATTTTAAATGAGAATATTATTTTATTTATCTTACATTACTTACATCCTATTATAACAAATTTCAATATCAAATTTCAAGGGAAAACAATAATAATTAAAATCTTCATATAAATTCTTTTATTGAATAGTAGCATTTGTCAGTTAACCATTTATGTAACTCTATTTTAAATTTAGTGAAAGTTAAAATTTTTATGTTTTCAGGGATTTTATTATATATCGTTACACACATGTGAGTCGAATTTTTTGAACGTATCGCTGATCGAGAAGGTGGTACACATAGTCGATTAGGGTATCTGGTTGCAAAATAACAATTATCTTTTTTTTCCTGAAAAAGGTGCATATTAGTTCTCACAAAAATACAAATCTCATATATGTATAAACCAGTCAATGTTAATAATTTTAACTTCCTAAAGAGAGGCTTGCAGCTTGTGTCTGGGGTAACATTACACATAGCGCGTATACATCGTTTTTGAGCAATGAAGACTTTATTGCAATCTGTAGAGTTTCCCCATAAAACTATACCATACCTTAAATTAGAGGCAACATAGCCGTGGTAGGCTTTTAAGGCTGTTGACATATTACTTATTTTTGGTAGGCGCCATAAAACAAAAACGAAACGTGAAATTTTTGTACAAAGTTTTTCTACGTGTTCTTTCCAAGTAAAAGATCGATCTATATTAATGCCCAGGAATGTAATAGAGTCAGTTTCTTCTATCGTATTATTATCGTAATGCACTTTTAGATTGTGTTTTTTTGATCCTCTATTTCCGAATTGTATATATTTTGTTTTGTTTATATTAATTTTAAGATTGTTGTCTTTAAGCCATGTCACTATTTTACTAATTGTATCGTTTATTACATTATTATAATTGATATTAAGATTATTATGTACAATTACTGCAATATCGTCCGCAAATAGGGAATTTTGTTGATTGGTAATTTTAACAATGTCATTTATGTAAATAATAAATAGTAGCGGTCCTAAAATACTTCCTTGAGGAACTCCAACTCTATTATATTTAAGGTCAGATTTAAAGGATTCCTCTTCTCCGCTAATCGAATTGATGTTCTGTATTTCAACAAATTGCTTCCGGTCACTAAGGTAGCTATTGAGCCATTCAAGTGGTTGGCCACGGATACCGTACCGTTCACACTTCCACAGTAACAATTTATGGCAGACAAAATCGAAAGCCTTGCTCATATCAAAGAATATTCCCGTTGATACACGCTTTTTGTCCACATTTTCAAGTATCCGACCTACTAAGTGATAGGCAGCTAATGTTGTCGATTTATTCTTACGAAATCCGTTTTGATCTGGAGTAAGTACGTTGTTTCTGTCAATAAAGTTTGTGATTCGCGCAAACATGGCCTTTTCGAAAATTTTTGAAAATATGGATATGAGAGCAATAGGTCGGTAATTATTCATACTTGTTTTTTCATTCTTCTTATGGATAGGTTTTATTATAGATACTTTAAGGATCGTAGGAAACACACCAGTAACAAAAGATAAATTTATAATATGGCTTAAGATTGGTGCTATCAGCTTAGAAACAATTTTTATTATTTTAGTAGAGATATGGTCAAAGCCAACGGATGAGGTATTATTAAGTTTCATTGTAATATTAAATATCTCTTGAGAATTAGTAGGAGTCAGAAATAAAGAATTGTTATTAAAGTCTATTTTATGTTTGTATATGTCATTTTTAATAGTGTATTCAGATGTCAAGTCAATAAAAAAGTCATTAAAATTATTTGCAATTTCAATTGGATTAGTAACGACTAAATTATTATAATGAATTTCATCAATATATTTGTCATTTTTTTTATTTATCGTATTATTTTTTATAACGTCCCATGACGCTAGACATTTATTTTTTGCAGAGTCGATATATTTATGATTGCTTATTTTATGTGAAGATAGCATACATTTTTTAAAAATTTTACTATAATTCATATATTTTATTTTAAGTCCAGTATTTTTACTGTTTTTGTAACATTTATACCTTAATCGACGCTTATGTTTAGCAGAAACCTTTATACCTTTAGTAATCCATGAGACCATGTTAGAAGACTTTCGAAGTTTTCTCCGTAGAATAGGAAAGCAAAGATCAAAGAAAAGTTTAAAAAGTTCATGAAATTTATTGAATGCTTTATCTGTGCTTGACTCATTATAAACTTCTAACCATGATAATTGACTTATACAGTTGTAGAATTTTAAAATATTCTCTTTGTCAAAATCTCTATATTTAATGAATTGTGCTTTTGGAGTGAGTTTTTTGCCGCAAACTGGAGTGATTAATAGCTGTCCAGTATTATGATCAGATAAATTTAGATATAAAAGTTCACCTGATGCTTCAGGAACATTGCTTAATATTTGATCGAGGCAAGCATTGCCCCGTGTAGCTTTCTTAATGTGAAGAGTCATGTTATAGGCCTCAGTTAATTGAATGAATTGATTGGTAATGGTGGTATTTTTTAATAAATTTATGTTAAAATCTCCTGCTAAGACAACTTTTTGTTTTAATTTATAGCGAAGACTAGTTAAAAGTTTTTCTAATTTGTCTAAAAATATGAAAGGGTTACTACTGGGCGTCCTATAAATGCAAATAATTGTATACTTAATATTAACTAATTCTATACCGCAAATTTCAAAACACAATTCTTGGCCGACATCTTTTTGAAATGTTATTTTTTTGTAAGGGATTCTGTCCCTACACATAATACAGACGCCTCCCCGTCTGTGCTGCGCTCTTGAGAAGCTAGCTGCTAACTGAAATCCATTTAATTTTAAATTTAACTCCTCGCCCCGTTTAATGAAAGTTTCACACATACAAACAATATCTATACACATATTTTTATCACGTAAAGTCTGTAACGCAACTTCTAATGTGTCTTTCTTACTTATGAACCCAGCTATGTTTTGATGCAGTATTAACAAATTACTATTTTTGTACTCGTTATTAACGAAAAAAATTTTTGTTTGAATTAATGGTTGGGGAAATGTCAAGTTTATTCGGAAAGTAGTCTAAGATAGATTTTTGTTTTAATTTATTTTTTTGTACATTATTTGAATATTTTAATGGAGACTGATGTATTTGCAAGCGTGTTTTTAATTTTTTCAAGTCAAGGTATGAGTTTTTATAGTCAATATAGTCTATACATAGGTTTATTTTAGTGCAAATATCAGTTAGATGATTCCTAAAGTAACGGCTATTTTCTATATAATGACAGTTTTTATAAGCATTACAAATTAGACGTAAATTATTGTTTAACTTTTTCTCATTTAGATGTTTATTTTGAAGAATATTTAAAATAAGCACTGAACAGTTCTTAAGTCGCTTTAGAACAGCACTCAATTCTGTGGTGATTTTCACGGGGTTCGAGTCATTTTCACCTATACATATTATGACTTTATGAGCGTCTTCTGGGGATAGGTCGGTGTGACAATTTTTGAGAACTTCTTCGGAATCTGCGTATGGTTTTGTGAACGAAGATACTTTGTATTTTTCATATTTGGAGTTTTCCCTCGATTTTAATAAGGCCAGGGCTAAACCCGAGCATTGTTGAGTCCCATATATATAAATTATATTGTTACTTTCTTCTTTAGAATTTAACGTAATGTCTTCTTTCGGCGTTACTTCTATTGAGGGTGAAAGCTGAGAGTCTGTTATTACTATAGGTGTGTCAATTTTATAGTCTTTATTTATGTCTGAACGATGTTTTTGTGCTGAAGGACTGCTTTGATTTGCTTTTTGAATACCGGAGTCTGTTATTACTGTAGGTGTGTTAATTTTATTGTCTTTATTTATATCTGAACGATGTTTTTGTGCTGAAGGACTGCTTTCATTTGATTTTTGAATTCCGGATGGGATGGTTGATACTTTCGGTTTCTTTTTCTTGATAGTCGGAGTTGGGCTACTAATCGCTAAGAGAGTATTTAGTTTTAGTTCTTGATGCGAAATTTTCTCGAGTAAACTATTTTTTTCTAGTATTAAGCTGTCAATTTCTTGGTGGGCGCTTTCTAGTTGTAGTCTTAACTCTTGGATCGTATGTTTTAGGTCGTCTACGTCTTCATTGACCCTGGTGGATAAGTCTGGTAAACTTCTTTGGAGATTGGAGTCTATTGATAGGAAGGAGCTATCCTCATTATCAGAGTGTGAGTGAGAGATAATTTCCTGTGTTTGTATAGATTCCTTCTTTTGTCGTAAAGTTATATTTTGGGAAGTGAGTTCTGTTATATTACAAGGAGAGCTATTGTTACTATCGACGAGTTTACTAGTCGAAATAGTGTTATTTATTTTTGAGTTTTTTGTTATTTTATTTTGGCAGTCCTGACATATCCATTTTGCTTGCTGTTCTTTTCTCATAGCTTGATATTGTTTTGTAGAAACTAATGCACACTCTAAATCCAAAACTGTTTTACATGTGTTACATTTCAAATACGATTTATTAATTAAAGAAGATTTGCATTTTTTGCATGTAGAAGGTTGTTTACGTTTATCTTTGATTGTTGACATAGTTAAGTATTACAGCGACCTCTGTTGATAAAATACTGATTGTTATGATTGTTTGGAGTTGTTATCCGGTGTTCAGCGTACTCGAGAAATTAGTTGTTGTTAATTATACTAGATGTCATTAGATGTCTTATGGTTATGCCCGATCTATGAACGTGTTCTTGAGATAATTCTTTTACTCTTCGTTAGATGTCACTAGATCCGTCTACACTATTATTTACGTTTAGTTAAACGGTCATATTTGAAATATTTTAGCTATTTATTCAAATTTCTTGCTATATAACGTCAAAATTCTGTAGTAGTTTTGAACACTTTATATGGAACTACACTTTTAATAACACTTAGTGAAGAAATGTTATTGTTTTATTCACTTTGCACTTGAAAAATACGTTCAGCAGGTTGGGTTTAAAACTCTCAAGATTTTTGCTTTATTCACGCACAGTTCTCGGAGATAACACTTTCACTATCGTATTATGACTTAATATACACTTGGAATATTAAAGATGGTAAATATAATTATTTTTTCTAATTTTGCGAATAAGAGACCCGTACGACGTGTTTACTAAAGCATTGAAGTACATACTTATAATAAATAATAATAAATAATGCTTCACACTCATAGCCCCACACTAGGATTCCCTGTGTCGTGGGTGCCATGGACAACACACAGAAACAAGAACACTCACACCCAGACCAAGAACAGAAATTCAAACTCATCATTCAAACTTCAGCCTCGCTGGGAATCGAACCCAGGACTCTCGGTGCGGCAATCCGGCGTGGTAACCATTGCGCCACACGGGTCGTTATAATGTCATAGAACAGACATCTCGAACAAAATGTGTGTCCCGCCGGGAGGTTCTATTTTCAAAATTGAGCCCCCGTTCTCGTTTCAAAATCGAACGAATCCATTGAAAATTGAAGCCGATCGGCGCCAATTCATTGGGACATACATTGTGTTCGCGGTGTCGGTTTTATATACTAGTAATAATACTTCAATGTATTAAAGTGAAATATTTTATGTGATCGCGTAAAATTAATTACACTGCGATTTTACAAACAAGATGATAATGTTTCGATTGCAGTGACGGTGAGCGAGCCATGATTGATGGAGATACCATTGGCTTTAACTAATTACCGGTCCACAATTGAGCTGGGGTCCTTCTTCTTAAGAAGGCTTAGAGCATACTATTTATAAAATAAATATCAAAAGAATTTATATAAAAGGAAAAGAGTGTAGTCAAAATCACTACTTATTTTCAAAAAATTTATAAATTGTCAAGTACTTAGTGACTTATAATACGAAATATTTCCTCTAAAATTTACTCTTCCAGTAACTGAAGTTACTCTCTAAAATGCATAACGATTTTTGAATTCAATAACGCTGTACAACTTTGAATTATTCTCTTCAAAGTTCAAATCAGAACGGCGCACAATACAAGAAGTATAACTCAAAATGTTCGGAATCAAAGGCTATTAAAATTTTCTACATGACTGGTAGAAAAGCTTGTGAAGTGCAGACTTAATAATGAGCACCTACCAACAACAAATGATTAAGCTGACCAAAAAAATTAATGCCATTATTGCTATTATTATTTCTCCATGGGATTTGCTTGGATAGCTACCACGCTTGAGCATGAGTCAGCCGCCAAACGATTCGTCGTGTTCCGGCTGGGGGGGCTTGAGAGCCAGTTCTTTCTTTCTTTTTCTTTTCTCTTTCTTGGCCAGCAACGCATCAGTGATGCTTTTGGAGTTGCTGATGTCCATGGACGACGATAGCCACTTACCATCAGGTGGATCGTCAGTTCGTTTGCCGGCTATTTCCACAAAAAAAAAATATGAAAATAAACCTACACACAGATATTTTTATGCAACGCATAAAATGTCATACTTATAACAATTACTAGGTAGCATGGACAACCTACCGCTCGTGAAAAGACATTCGTCACATAAATATTTGGCCTAGCCGAGAATCGAATCAAGGATCCCTTCGTAAGCAAGGTCACTACTAAGTAACTAGGTTGCTGGGTCTTCTAAATCAAGTACTATTAAAGCGGTGATCTGTGCCAATTTTACTTACCACCGGTTAGGTCCTAATTAAAATTTTTCTACATTTTATAATTATTTACCGTGCACATTCTTCTTTATGTAAAATTTATATTTTTCTAATTCTTAATTTAACTGGTATAATTAGTACCCTATACCAATATTATTATACACTATACACTAATAATGTTATAGTAAGTCAATATCTCTTTCGCCAAATAACCTTCCTTTGATCTATAATAAGCCATAGAAGGATATTAAATTCTACTGCCTTAATTAGCTGCAAATATAGACGCAGCGAGCGAAATCAAGTTTATTAGTCAAAGAAGGACGAATTCCCTCGAAATTCTACATCAATTGTCGAAGCCGACAAAGCATAGTTCACATTGTACCGAATATTATCCAAATACGCAGGATAATATCCGCGCTACAAAACAGGCAGTCGAGACTAAACGGAGGTTACAAGCGAATGCCAATTAACATGATCACAACCAAATTATTTTAGAACTACTACTACACTGCCTTCGCTTCGCTTCGGGTAAGTAGTCTTAATAAATAATAATTGTTATTATTTTATTTCAGATAACTAAGATCCATTAATTACAACATCATGTACAAAATTAATTACAAAAGTAAATCCAATTAATATTAAAATAAAAATAATATATAATCAATTCAGAAATAAAAGTCAACTTTAAAATTTAAAAATTTAAAATACAATCCATTTTATCGATAAAATATTTAAAATAAGTCAAATAAAATATTTAAAGTAACTCTGGAAATAACGGAACCTTTTTGATTTTTTTTAATAAAACTCAAGAGCCAGTTTTTCTGTACATTAAATATTTTTTCAAAATTTCGGTTAGGGGCACTTCAATCACGTGTTAGAGCACCAAAAAAATTGTTTTTAAAATTATTGTCTTATGTCTATTTGTCTGTTCGGGCGTTACATGAAAACCCTTGGAACAAATTTCGACGGAAATTAGTTAAGTTGTTCCTTATACTTTGATTCACGTTTTAAAAAACTTTTCGTCCCGATAAAATTAAAAGTTTTCTTCGAAAACAGGATGAAACTTAGTATGGAATATTCTTAAAATATCAACTATTTGCTTTAAATTTGCAACAAACATTCCTCATTTAATTGATCGAATACATGTTTTTGAGTTTTTCAAAATTTTTCATGAAAAAGAAACAAACAAAGGAATGATATGTTGTCTATTTTTCAAAATCCGTTCCCGGAGGAATGATTTGTGATTGTATCGTAGGTTTCACTATATAATTTCCTAATTATAAGTACTTCAATATAAATTAACCTGTTTTTAAATCTTCTTCTGAAAGGGGTACGAATATAATAAGCATAATTTCCGCATGCAAAACTGCGGGCAACAGCTAGTATTATTATAATATTAGAGTATTAAGGTCGCTTTATAGTTTTGAATTTTACAAAGTTTCAAGTAGTTACTATTACTCAATAATTTGGTATTGGAATTTTGTCTTCAAAGTTTAATCTTCGCCTCGATGAAGCATCTTTCCGAAATAAAATAAAAATACTCGCAATAATGTATCTGTGACCTATTCGAATTCAGAACAGAAGTTACTCTAAACAAAATTAGGTCAGTTTAGGTCACTTACTCACAAATGATAATAATAATCTATCAAGTTTATCAAAAAGACGATCTTTGAAATATGGATAAAAAATTATAACTCCGACTTTTCCTCAAAAGCGGTGCTAAAAAAAGTTGCTTGTATGCGATCTTCGTAAAATATTCGTAGAACGCAGACATTTTCGTAGGAAAACATAAATTTTATTCGTTTCCCCATTTTCAGGCTACAATAGCAACTGCGATTTGTTGTTCTTTATCTTTGGTTTAAACAGGTTCTTCGAGAATAATATTATTTCAAGATAGACATAAAATATTCCGGTACAGTTTTGATGTGCTAGTAGCCCAAAGGCGTCTTTTAATCGACAAAACTAAACTAAGTTGGATGCGGATGGGTGGCCTCCTGGCCTCACTTCGAAAGATATGTTTAAATCTTCGGGACGCTGCTTATTTTTTTCTAATGGTCAGTTGCTGTTGGCCCTTGCGGTCCTTTCAGCTTCACGCGGACTCTGTGGCTGAATGGCTATAATATATATGTCGGTGAGGCCACGAATCTCCAGTGAAGGTCCAAGGACGGACCTCTTTATTCTCTATTTAAAAAATACTTGAATCAGTGGTTTGTTGGTCAGGTACAAACCCACAGACCATAATTTGACATCATTTAATACAGCTACAACTAGCAGAAAGCCTACCCTATACCTAACAGCGTTTCACAAAGAGTAATTGACAAAGTCCGCAAGTTTTCCTACCAACTGCTTCATTTTATCTCAATTATTATGCGCTTGTTGCAGGTAAACTTACCCCGGAGATGGAGATTGAAAAAACTTGCGATAACAAGGAAAAGTTGTCAAAGGTTTCATGCAAACTTTTATCTAAGTCAGTAAACATGGGTTGGATTCCGTTGATTTAATTGTCTAGTGATAGTAATATACAATTTTAATTGCGTCAAAAATCTCATGAATAAGACTTTAATATGAAACATTTAAAAGTTAATTTATCAGGTCAATTATTAAACAAAGAAAGAAAAGTAATTAAGTCGTAAGTACAAAACTCTAATCAAGGTAAACTAAATATAGAAATACTGGTATGTTCTTCCAAACATAATGGTTACTTTACAAGCAGTAGCCGTATTCGAAGCAGTAACTTTATACTCTTTTACTTTATGTCTATGTATGTACACTATCCATCCATCCATGCATCAGCCTTTGTAAGTCCACTGCTGGACATAGACCTGTACATAGGTATGTACATACGAAGTAATAAAATAAATGTTCATGTTTATTTTAATTATATACTCCTTATGTTTACTCCTAAATTGCTTATTCAATGTTAATACATTTTACAAAATACACCATCAACATGGTACGTTGTAAACTGCACACAATTTAAAACTAAGACCTCTATGTAACCACAATTTTTTGCAAATAAATAAATATTCATTCATTCATTCATTCATAAAAAGTATACTACATCTTATTCCAGATCAAGGTCTACTTTTGGGCTAAATTTCATTAAAATCCGTTCAGTTATTTTTAAAAACTTTCTCATTTATAATATTAAGTAGTTGGACTATATTGACGTCAAAAGTAATTATGTAGACATGATAAATAGTCGCCGCTGGCCAAAAGTAACTTACAAGTTACAATTAATTTAAGGGGTTGACCTCCCAGCGGTCAATATTCCTGATAATCTATTTATGGTAGGTACAAACTACCCGGGACTCAACCGGATCAATACAGCTGTTTATCTCGCCTTGTTTTTCCTGTTATGAATAATATTAAATTCCTTGAACAATTTACACAACTACCTGGAAAAGCTTTGATTTCGTTGATTGATAATAATATATGTAAAATAAACGTTAGTTTAAGAGCTTTTATTCGTTTATTCCTCTCCACAGTAAACATTTTTCGAACCGTTAAAATTGGTTGGTGGAAACCATTATTTTTACCATAATTGTACCTAATGAAACTCCCAATATAACCTCTGATAAAGCTTACAATATTCCTCATGCGTTGTCTGTTGACAAAGGCTGGAATTTGCGAGTCACTAATACGATGTTATGGGATCGCTTGATTGAGAATACAGGTTCCGGAATATTCCGAGCGAAACCGCGACCGCTCGGACAATAGCTTCGCTAATGTCGGACGTGCACTGACTCTACATCGGGTTCGCTAAATGTTTCTACCTATCACACTATTTCTATTTTTAACGGTTTTATTTAGCTTGACCCCTGTCTATTATTTTTATTTGTTTATTAGTACTGAGTATGTCTAATGGAGACTTCAAAAATGAGGAACTGTATTGGATTCGTATGCATGTATCTTGTATTATGTATGTATGTTTGTATGTCCGCGATTTTCTCAAAAATTCCTTATCCGATTGACTTATGAGCTAACTATCCACCTGACGGTAAGTGGCTATCGTCGCCCATGGACATCAGCCACACCAAAGGCATTACTGATGCGTTGCCGGCCAAGAAAGAGAGAAGAAAAAGAAACAAAAACTGGCTCTCAAGGCCCCAACCGGAACACGACGAGTCGTTTGGTGGCTGACTCATGCTCAAGGGTGGTAGCTATCCAGGCGAACCCAATGGAGAAATAATAATAGTAATCATGGTATTCATGAACTATTAAAATAAATACTACCAATATGATCCCTCCAATGGGTCCTACCACCGGTGGGCCTGATTTAGTCGCTTCTTACGACACCTATCCGACGAAGGGTTGGGGTTAGTATTCTAAGCCGACCCAATACGACTAAATTATTATAATTTAAGATATGATAATATATACTATCACATAAGTTTATTAAAATTTTGCATACTTCATTCCTCTAAATGTACTACACTACATGGGATTTTAGCATTCAGTCAATGTAGACAGATAACAAAGGCATAATATAACAATGCTACAATGTATTTATAGAGCTGCTGAATTATACCAATAATCAATCAGGGGCCGAACAATTATCTAAAGGGTATATATCTATGTTAGAGCTTTTTACCTGACCTTAACCCTTCCCTGACAAGGGTCCCGACGACGGATGGATTCATCCCAACGGGTAAGACATATCTCTATTTACGCCGGTATCGTACTCCTTAACTTCGCAACTTATTTTATTGGCACGACAATTCTACAGAATAAAACTATGTCTTTCTTCTACCTTTATCATACTCCTTGTATAATAGGCAGAGCGCTAAAATTATATATTTCCGTTTTGTGATGAAAATTATACGTTTTGAATAAATTACATAATTTATAATTCCAACATGTGCTTATATATGTAGTTATATTTAGTCTGTTTAGAGTTAGCATCTAGGTTCCGGCATGTAAATGACTGAAAACTTTTCTGGTATTGTCAACATGTAAAACGGGATTACACTCGTATTAAATTTAACGCTACGGATAAGAAAAAAGTAAGAAAGAAAAAGATTAGTGCTAATCTTGAACAGGTTAAAACTTCAATCATTTGTCAATGTTCACTAATTCTACTAGACACTTCGATATGTGCTTTTTATTGCATCAATGTAGAAATTTTATTAAATACACATTAATTTGTTAAAACTTGAACATATCTCGATACTAACATGAATGAAGTTGAAGAAGAAAGAACTACATATAATATCTTTCTCCTATCTTTACAAACACCAGTACTGGAGCAAAACCTTTCAGTCTAAACCTCAAACACTCCAATGTTTCAGCTTCACACCCGTTTTATAGAAAACAAACAAATTCCATTAAGCCGTAAACAATGAAGCCTGGCACCGTAGGAAAGTCATTAGTGAGCCCAAGAACAAACTTAAAGAATTGCCGACGCCCGACGTGAGCGGTGAGGTTGCCAACCACGGGGAAATTTTGTGTTGTTCTATGAATTCCGTGATGATTTAAACTTGATAAAAACATACGAAGAGTAGTTTTTATATTACGTAATCGCTATATTCAAATGTTGCCATTGCAAAAGTCATTCAATGTGATGAGTATTATACAGTAAACGAAAGTAAATTATTCGTAATTTATATAGAACAGGAACAGTCTGTCGAGTCTACTAATAGTCTACTAATAGTCTACTAATAGTCTACTAATGTAGAATGAAGATCGCAATGTAAACGAATAGAAAAACTGGCAGCACATAACATTTTTAAAGTCATGTGAATCCCACATAACGTGCTATTTTGACGAGTAGGAAAAAACTGTAAACAATTTTATTTTACAGTGAACAAATAGCACAACGAATAAGTTAATGAAATATCGCACAATACGGGCATTGTGTTGAAATAAGACAGATCGCTGGATTCCAATAGCGATCCCTTTACAAAAGCGACGGTTTGATTGGAAACAAGTTCTAATAAAGCATTCGAATTCAAATTACATTTCCAAACTTTTAACCTGTACCCGGCCTACCCACTTAAATACTCAGGGAAACAATACCATTTTGTTTTGGTCTATAATACTAATATTAAAAATATTACTGGGCATATACTAAACATTGTTTAATCATTTTGAAATTCTACTAACTCATAGCCCTACATTATAATTCCCTGTGTCATGGGTGCCATGGAAAATATACATGTGCAATTACAATGTAGCTCGGTGCTTTTTGACTCGCGGTCCGGTGATGGCATGTCCTCCCAATATAAAGGGCGTTGGTTGACTGTATTGTTTGTACGCTGCAGAAAACAATGAAGGTTTGAAATTTTCAAATATCGACGATATCTTGGCAGATTAACTAAAAAATACATAGATTCGAGCCTGCGGAAAACGAAATTGAAGTATGTGTGTACATTGTAATTGAGGGGCATAATGTTTCTATCACCACGAAAACTCTAAGAGTTTGTATTGTACAGAATTTGATTCCAGGTGTGAGGTGGGTGAGATCGGAGTGAACCCTTCAAGGGTTAAAAAATCTCACAATTCATTCCGCCAAAAAAATCACTAAGAACCTCGCAATATCATACTCGTAATATCGACTAATAATGAATACTTAGCATAAAATTCTCAGCAATCGCAGCGACATATTGGTCTGACGAGGCGGGCCCGACACGTGACCCGACATAATCACGGGCGCGTCTTAAGTACGGAGGGACCGCTCCAAGTATTGAGACATTAGCGTTTTGTAGTGGTTTGTAGCACTAACCCTGACAAGGTAATGGTTATAACAACACGTATACACTACTGCCCTAGTTAGTACTGTATCGCTTAGTTATCGCTTAGGCTACGTCAGCACAGACAAGCGGCTTGCTTAGCGCCTAGAGCCTAGTGGTTTGCATTCTGGCTACTTGCTAGGATATACAATGGCCACACTAAGAGGTGGTTTGCGTGGTGAGCTGCTAGGTGCCTTGGTCATTTAACTTGTCAGCACGTTGACATTCACATTGACATTGACACAAATTAATATTTCATGCATTTTTTTCTTCCAAAATGCCTCGCGCCTAGTGACAAAAAACCAACACACCACTGTGCACATTAAAAGTAAAAAGTATTGTAATGTTTACTTTACCTTACAGTGAGTGTTTGCCACAAGAAGAAAATAACATTAGGTATAATATAAATTTAGCCATGTACACTATGTCTTTACATAGTAATAAATATTTAGAAATAATTGACATTAATAAATTAATTGCTAGAAGTTATATGACTAAAGATAATTACTATCTGTCTAAGTTTAATAAAAGACAAATAGCATGTTCGCTATTATATTTTATTGACAATTTAGCCAAGAATTTGGCTGGTAACTCTGCTTTTATTGAGCAGTCACTTAATGACATTCAGCATGTATCGTTGGAATACGTTCCAAGTAATTTAAATTAGTCTGTAAGACAACAGAGGACATCTCTAGCAATATACCGACCAAGGAAAAGCACCTTAGCTTAAAAATTATACACCAAAATATACAAGGCTTTTCCGGCAAAGAACTGGAATTAAATTTATTATTACATGAAATGAATATTGAAATTGTTTGTGTTACAGAGCACTAGTTAAGAAAATATGAATTAATGTTATCCCTAGATAATTATAGTATAGGCAGTTCATTTTGTAGGGAAAATATACTAAGAGGAGGGTCATTAATAATTATTCATAACAGTTTGATTTTTAAGGAACGTAAAGACATAGTATCCCTCTCTATTGAACAAAATATAGAACTTTCTTGTATAGAACTTGAAAAGGTAGTTGTGGTATGTATATATAGACCACCTGCAGGCAGCTACCCATTGTTCGAATCCGCTATGGAGGATGTTCTAAAAATTGTATGTAAAAAAAATAAAAAAGTAGTTGTGTGTGGAGACTTTAATATTGATATATTCGTTACAACTTCTTGCTCAGTACGGTTCATTAATTTATTTAAATCCTTTAATTTAGATTATGTAGTTTTGGAACCTACAAGAATAACTCCATCATCGGCTACTTGCTTAGATAACATTTTTTGTGATTGTACAATAATAAATAAGTCAATCTTAAATTGTATTAGTTCAGACCATAGCGGACAACTTGCCACCATTGAGTACCATCATGACCTTCCTAAACAGAATATAATTTGCCGGCCAATCACACAAAGAAGGATTAATATATTTAAAAAAACATTGCGAATAAACTCTCGTCATTGAATATTAACTCAGATGACACACCTGACAAAGCATACTCGACAGTTTTTAATATAATAAAATATGAATTTAATAATAATTTCAAACAAAAAAATATTGAGTGTGATAATACCAAAACAAAATTCAGTGACTGGGCCACACCAGGAATATATAAAAGTAGATTAAAGCTTTTTGAATTATACGAAGAAAAATCAACTTCCACAGATTCCACAGATCTTCAAACAAAATTAAGGCAACCTGGAATGTTATTAATAAAGAAACAGACAAAATAAAATCAAATAAGCATAGTTTTTCGCTAAAAATCAATAATGTAAATGTCACTTCGGATAGTGCGATTGCCACCGTATTCGAGGATTTTTTCTCGAAGATACAACATGTGATCACAAAAAACTTAAACGCATGCCCTCAACTAGCTATGACCATCTTAGAATCATGTGTTGATAAAAGTACCAACTCATTTAGCTTTAAACCCGTTACTTGTGATCAAATTTTAAAAAGTTTCAATTCGATAAATATTAAAAAGTCAAGTGATATCTGGGGTCTTTCTACAGTTGTAGTTAAATCAATAATCAACTCAATTGCCCCCCATTTAAGTTTTATTTTTAATAAATGTGTTGAAGATGGTATTTTTCCCAATCTTATGAAACATGGGAAAATAATACCGGTTTTTAAATCTGGAGATAAAAACGACCCTACAAATTTTAGACCAATATCCATCTTACCAGCCCTCAGTAAAATTTTCGAAAAAATTATCTACAACCAACTTCTATCCTATTTTTCTACAAACAAATTATTTCATGTTAATCAGTTTGGTTTTTCAAAAGGGAAAAACACCACTGATGCAGGCATCGCACTTCTTAAACACATTTTTAATGCTTGGGAGGATAAGCATGATGCTATCGGTATATTCTGTGACCTCTCAAAGGCATTCGATTGTGTTGATCATAATCTATTAATAAATAAACTTAGGCATTATGGTGTCTCAACACAATCAGTTAGTCTTATAAAATCTTATTTATCTGAACGTAGACAAAAAGTAATTATTAATGGAATAGAGTCACCTGGAGTGCACATGACCATGGGTGTGCCCCAAGGATCAATATTAGGACCACTGCTATTTTTAATATATATCAATGATCTTCCTTATTTCACTAAGAACATGTGTGAAACGGTATTGTTTGCTGACGATACATCTTTAATTTTTAAAGTAGATAGGAGGAAAAAATGTTATGACGACGTAAATAATACTGTTTCGCAAGTATTACACTGGTTTACGTGTAATAACTTGATGTTAAACGCGAAAAAAACTAAATGTGTCAGATTTGCCTTACCTAATGTGAAACATATTCCAGCTCAAATTGTCCTAAATAAGGAAGTACTAGAACTAGTAAATTCTATAACATTTCCCGGCATTACCATAGACTCTCGACTACAATGGGGTCCTCATATTGAAGCCTTGTCAGGGAGGCTCAGTTCCGCTGCTTATGTTGTTAAGAAAGTAAGGCTCTTAACTGATGTAGAAACAGCAAGATTAGTTTATTACAGCTACTTTCACAGTATAATGTCCTACGGTCTCTTGTTGTGGGGCTCAGCTGCAGATATTGAGTCAATCTTTGTATTACAGAAAAGAGCAGTTCGCGCTATTTACAACCTCAGGCCTAGGGACTCTCTTAGAGAATTGTTTAAAGAAATAAATATACTAACTGTTATTTCACAATACATTTTGGACAATATTATGTATGTTAAAAAATACTTCGATACTTTTTTTAAAAAGAGTGATGTTCACAATATTAACACAAGAAATAAGGCTAGACTGATTGTGCCTAGTTTTAGACTCAGCAAAACTGGTGGCTCGTTCATGGGTAGATGTGTAAAAATCTATAATAAAATCCCGTTAGAATTAACAGAAATGCCATACTGTAAATTAAAAACTCATGTAAAAGGTATTCTCATGAAGAAAGCATATTACAAAGTTGATGAGTATTTAAATGACAAGACTGCTTGGACATGAGTTTTTTTTTATATTAAATATTGCAATAAGTAGAATTAAGTGCTGTCTGTAACTGTGAGTAGGAAAAAAATTATCGCGGGAGTTTCTTGCCGCTTCTTCTCCCGGAACCACTCACGGTAGGGATTTGTTGAAGCGATGGCGTTAAGTGACTTTCGAAAAGTATTTGTAACAAACCTACTTCGAATAAAATTCATTTCATTTCATTTCATTTCATTTCAACACGTTTGTTTATTTCGATACATGCTAAGGCTACGTCCGCACAGACAGGTGGCTTGCTTAGCGCCTAGAGTCACCTAGCGACTAGCTTGGTAAAACAAACGATCTAGAGTGTTCGTGACTGGCTGCGCGCTTGGTGCCTAGCAACGCGCTTAGCGTGTATCGAAGTAAACAAACGTGTTGGTTTTTTGTCACTAGGCGCTAGGCATTTTTGAAGCAAAAATGAGATTGACAGTCGGGTTGTCATGGATATAATATTATTGATGAATGTCAATGTCCAAAACTAAAAGCTGAAACGAGAAATTGATCTCATTGCATTTATTTCATTAATTTTGTAAGATATTTTTGAGAGTGACATTTCGTCAACGTGCCGACAAGCAAAATGACCAAGGTACCTAGCGACCCACCACGCAAACCACCTCTCAGTGCGGCCACCGTATATCCTAGCAAGTAGCCAGAATGCAAACCACTAGGCTCTAGGCACTAAGCAAGCCACCTGTCTGTGCGGACGTAGCCTAAGCGACTAGATAGGTGTCAAGCACGCAGTGCGGCCAGTCGCGAACACTATAGAACGTTCGTTTTACTAAGCTACTCGCTAGGTGGCTTGCAAGGCCCTAGGCGCTAAGCAAGCCGCCTGTCTGTGCGGACGTAGCCTTAATTATGTTTTTTTGGTCTTTTTTTTCTTTATTATTGTTATTAATTAATCACAATTAAGGTTTTCAACAGTTCTACATAAAATAATTTAAGTTTTCATTAGTAAACACTACTTTAGAACTGCTTGTTCACTGTTAAAAAAGGGTGGTATTTAAACTGACTTCTATTTAATAGCATTATTGTCCTCTAAAAATTTACACTGTCCCCTAAATTACTAAGTCAGCCACCATCAATGCGCGTCTAAAAAATACTCTTTTAGCCACTATAAATTTTCAATGTAAGCTACTGTAAATACAACTTAACATAGCAGTTATTTTTTAGCATCTATATTTTTAACATACATTCAACTAGTAAACTTCTAAAATATTTAAATATGACACCAATAAAGTAATTTTATCTACATCTAGTTTTATAACTCAGCATCTTTTAATTTTTTTCAAACATAAATAATTTATAACTCGTCCTATATTTTTGATCATCAAAATACCTAAAATTATCATCAAATATATTGAATTGTCATCAAAAAGTACCTAAAATTAAGGTGTGTAATAGTTAGTATAATAACATTTAGTATAATATAACTTGAAATAATGTTCACATGTCTATAATTTTCTCATGTTATAAAAACAAATAACAAAATTTCATGTGATCTTATGTTTATTTCATATTATAATGTTATAATTTATTAATTTGCTCGAATAACATTTACTTTAACGTTTACTTCATATGAATTATATAGCATAATGCTCTTTTTATATAACGTTCATTTGACTTAATTTTCATTTAATATAATTTTCAAATACATAATCTAATCTTCAAACGTTACACACCCTTAAAAGGTCTACGGCATGCAGCAAACAGCAAGAGGCATTCCGCATGCAGCAAGCAAGCAGCAGACATGGCTTCTGTCACGGCTCCGGCGCTGCGGAGCTCTGGCGGTCCCACGCGATCTTATCGTCGTAGATGCTATTAACGCTCACCACCTGCTCCTCAGCTCGCGGGCCGCCTCGCCCCTCCGCGCCTACGCGGGTTTACATTACACTCTAGGGGTAGGGCAGACAAGACTACGTGGAGTCGGATTTGCAGCGATTTGTTTCTGTCACTTATTTAACAATGAGCGCACCAACAATAGAATGAAAATAAACAAATACACGCGATAACTCACAATAAACAAATACACGTGACAACTCATACCCGCATGAATCGAATCGCACTCGCTGATTGGTGCAAATGGCCAGTAGCGCCCGTCTGACTGGCGACAAACAGATCATGCAGTTGCTCTTTCCATGATAAAAGAATACGATTTATTATTTCCCATGCTAAATTATAAAATATGATGTTTTCTAGTTCAAGCTTGAACTATCTTTTTTGAGGAAAATATGTTCAGGCTGTAAAACGAAAAATGTTGGTTAGTTGTAAAATCCGTGGCTGAGTTAGTAAATTAGAAGGTGATGTATAAATCAGTGGGACAAGTAAAAATAATAGTTGTTCTTTATTTGACGCTTTCTTTGGAATATTCAGGTGGCATTTAAAAAAAGGCGAATTAGTTTATTAGAAGCCTTCTCATTTTCCCATGGCTTAGTTATTAAATCAGAGGTTGGTTTCCGTGGCCTAAAAAAAATCTGCGGCTTGACTTATTATTCCCCGTTAAAAAATTACTTCTCACCCTGGCTTTTGTCATTAGATATGTCTTTAGCGAGCGCACATTTGAAAAAATCTGATATATCTACTGATGATTGCAAAAATGGTTTATAACAATTTTTAAATTGAATAACAATATTCTTATTATTATAGGGTTGGCAATAAAAATTATTCCATTCCATTCGCTTGCACATAGAAAAGCACATCAAGACCAGAGTTTCATTTCTCCGGCACTAGACCAATCGGAGTCTGTTAATAGTGGACCGCTATTATACCTCTATAGTCCAGCCACATATGGGCATACAATAAAATAATAAATATAAATTTAAGACTAAATTAGGGATAAGGGGTATAAGGGACCCTAGACCTTATTTAATGTTTTTAACGTATTCAACAGCATCGGCATCGGTAACGGCATCAAATGGTTTACGTCTACGCGTTAACCAATCAATTGCTTATCGCTTGCGCCACACGCGATCGTCAGGCCCAGTCATCTCAATCCGTGTTTGTAGGGCGAAGAACCTCCCACAACGCCCTCACCCTCCCCCCTGGGGTCCTGAACGATTCTCTCCGTAATCAGTATTACTTGTTCTGGCTATAGTTTCACATTATCGAACACCAGAGGTCGTCTGGATTTTGACCTGAAGCGATCCTTATATCTGATTTGTTAAGTTCAGTATTTGAGCTCTAATTCATTTTATTCTAAGAAATGGGTTAGGTTTGTAAGCGAATCTTAGTAGTCGAAGTTACAATATTGATTAAAAGTAATAAAGGACTATTTTGTAAGAAGTTAAGGACTGTATTTAATGTACTACTAAGCCCAACAAATACGCCACCTCAAGTCTATTCTCTTGTTGTCGTAGTAGAGATTCAATCCAGGTAAGTTACAACTAAGTAACCGTATATTTCGCGTGGCCTGACAATTTTTTTATTATACATATCTCATTTTATATTTTCATTTTATACGTATTTTTCTATGAAGTTTATAGAGAAAGCAATATTTTTAGTTCTGATGCTGACAATGACTTTGTAACAGAAGCTCTCAAGAAAAGGAGGAAGGGAAGGAAGGTTTAAGGAAGGGAAATTTAGATACTTTTGTGTTTTACTGTGTTATAATATACATTAACGTGTATGCAGAAAACCTGATTTTCTTAAAGGATCAAACGCTTGTGTATTGGTTAATAAAATGGAGCCTTCGATATAATAGACTACTCACAATCCCAAACATTAGATATATCACGATAATGATTATGAGTTCCGCCGGAGAAACGGCCAGAATTTGGGCCAATATGATATCATTATGATACCCTTTTGAAGATGTTATATTATTATGGTTTATTTTATCGATAAATGTAACTAACCTTCCGGGAAAGCAGATATAGTCGTAGATCTATACAACTTTGTAAGTGTTTTAGGGTTAACTTAATACGCGTACATTTATTAGTGTATACTGTATAGTGTTTAAATTATTTTTCGATAAGTCTTCGATAATTATGAATATCGCAAACGAAGAAGATATCTGGGAAAAAAATATACAAGAAAAATACTTAAAACATACAACATAATAGACAGTGATAGCCTAGCGGTTAGAACGTTAGTTTCCCGAACGAAGGGGCCCAAGTTTGAATCCTGGCACGCACCTCTAATTTTCCAATATTATGTATGTGCGTATAACAAGTTAATTATCACTTGCTTCGGTGAAGGAAAACATCGTGAGGAAACCTGCACACATAAAGTTCTCTAAGGTGTGTGAAGTCTACCAATTCGCACTTGGCCAGCGTGGTAGACTATGGCCTATACCCCTTACATTGTGAGAGGAGAACCCAAGCCCAACAGTGGGACATTTATGGGTTGTTGCTTAGCTTTGTGCTTTGCTTTTAAAACATACAACAGCAATTAAAACAACAGACGGAGGTCGACTCATGCAGATGGCACTGTTATTTCACACACTGAAACTTAACAACAAACCGAATAATTAATTAGAGACATTCGATGTGGAGGACGAACTCCAGCAAACACTTGTCTTGTGTCGTTTGTGCTGCGTGGCGTTGCCCTCGCGTTGCACTTAAGTAATTGCTATGCTAATGGTAAAGCAGCATCCATTGTTGAACAAAAAGGTTCAAAAGCGCTCAGTGGCAAACCAGAAGATATTTTTGAAATCGGTATACATTCATATAGTATGTATAACCCTACTGGGATTACATTTCATTCAGTTTAAGCTCATAGTTCACAGACACGTAGACAGATTTATATTTTTAAGAAAACAATAATATAAATTTATAAACAAAACACAATAATAACCTGTATGTTTTCCTCGCGATTTCATTCACTGATTTATTTCTTGCTTAAAAACATTTCCACTTAATAGTAAATGGCTATGTGGTTCATTAATAAATCATAATAAAAATAATTGTGATACAGGCCAAGCATTGAGTAGGAATAAGACGTGCGTGCAGAATTTGAATCTAGGTAATCCATGGGGAACACCGACGCCTTCGTTGAAATCGGTGGCTTTCTCTTGACGATCATTTATAAATAAATTAGAATTAGCAAGGAGCATGGTACCGTGGGAAATCAAAGGAGATTGTAGAAAGTACCGATGTCATTACTAAATGATTCACTGGGATGCAATGCAACATCAACCTCGGATCGTATGACGAATTTATATCCCAACTTAGTTATATCCCAACGGTATTAGTGTTACCAGTCTTCTAAAATCAAATATTAAGGTTTTAACGCGTTCGGTACTTGAGAATATTGTTAACAAATTCACAGTGCTGTCTTTACACGAGCGATGCATTTATGTCCTAGATTTTCAATATGCAATGGGTGACTATAACGTGGCCATCAAACGATCAGCCTGTTACCGGCTATTATCACAAAAGAAAGTGTTAGATTCAAATAAATCGACTTGGAACATCGTCAGGAGGTATGGGAACATAAATGCAGACTCAAGGGTAGCGGCATCACAGTTACGGAGTTCCTCACCCAGACCAGGCATAGGGTTTTTACTGCTGCCAGGAAACATTTCGGCACTAAGCAGTCCTGGACAACAGACGGCAAGGTGGTAATACTTCTCCCGAACAATACAAGGCGAAAAATCGTTAGCATGAGTGATCTTGAGATGTTGATGTCACATCATCCGTCGGTTTCTTCTGATGTTGCGGTTGATTCTCGCCATCAGGAAGGTCAGTCTCCTAAATCTGGTGCATCGAAGGTCGTGAATGCACCACGGAAGACACGTCGCCGTTAATGTAATTGTTCTGATAGTTGTTTACAATAAATCTAATTTGGTATGTCTCCCTAAATTTGTCGTATTGCAGTATTTGTTGTAAACCTCGAATGACGGTAACTCCGGAACTTATACGTGACGTCATGCAACTTTACTTTTCGAATTTTAATTTTTAATTTCAACTCCGCTTTCATTTCAACCATTGACTTTGACATTACAATACATTCATTCAACTTATACCATTGACGTTGACTTATTTCAAAGTAATTTGACAAGCTACGTACGTTCCGTTCTGCTTCCGCATCAAAATATTGTATTTTCATACCTTTTTTAACGATGTTCTACACAGAGTACTTGCAACATGACATAGGTAATTATTGATTGAGTCCTTATTTTGACAGACTAAAGTATCAGGTACAGTGTTGCCTTTTTTTCCTAAATAAATAATAAACTACTTATAATAAAAAGTAAAAAATACATTCTATAAGCCTATTAAAAACTGGCATTTTAACACGTATTTTTAAATGACACTTATTTGCAAGGAGCAACATTGTATCTAGCAAAATCTGCATTTTTTTTTAATTGTATAGTCTGTCGAATTACGAACTGTACTTTAATTGTTTTAAAAAACTAATTTTGTTTGTATTCTTTCTTTTTCTTCTTAGATACGTTTTTCTTTATTGTGTTGGATGTGTAATCATGTTTTTTTTATCTATTTTTTTTTATGGAGTTTTTTTTTTCAGCACTCTAGGCAGTGGTTAGTGTCGTGGACTTTATGATTTGATTGTACTTTTGTTTTATTAGATTATTGTGAGTAATTATTGAATATTTATTTATTTTTATATGTTATATTTATTTATATATATATTATATTTAATATGGATATGGATATTATTCCTGAGGATAGCTTTTTCTCCTGCTCTTCTTCCACTTGCAGCTTTGACAGCGCGGTTAGTGACTTACCACAGTCTATACTTTTGCATGACCTGATCTCCTCCATATTTTCTGATTTCCGTGGCAATTTTAATGTTGCCCACATCAATGCTCAGAGTGTTCCTGCTCATTATTCAGATCTTCTGGCTTCTTTTAATACTGCACATCTCGATGCGTTACTAATTTCGGAATCCTTTCTTAAACCTTCTCTTCTTTCTGCCCAGTTCTCATTACCAGGATATGTACTTGTCCGCAACGACAGAACAGGTAAAGGCGGCGGAGGTGTTTGTATCTACTTGCGAGCTGACTTATCTTATAAGGTGGTCAGTACCTCTCCTTCGCTTTACTCGGAATCCGCTGAATACCTGTTCATCGAAATCTTCATTAGCAACCGTAAAGTTCTACTTGGTGTTTTTTATAGTCCTAATTTGAATATTGATTATTTTGACAAATTTGACGAACTATTATCGGATATGTGCCCCATTTATGATCATGTGATTATTATGGGTGACTTTAATACCTGCCTACTTAAAAACGATTCCCGATCTACCAAATTGAATTCCCTTGTAGCTTCTTTTAATTTACATGTACTTCCTCTTTGTCCCACCCACCACTTCCCCAATTGTAACCCCTCATTAATTGACCTTATGTTCGTCTCGTCACCTGGTAATGTTGATACTCATGGGCAACTCACATCTTCCTTCTCCTATCATGATCTAATTTATCTGTCCTATCGCATTCGGACACCGAAACGTAACGTACACCACCTTTCTCTCCGTAGTTTTAAGGGCATTGATTTGGAAGCATTAAGGCGCGATGCTGACGCTATTGATTGGATGAAGGCAGTGCATAGCGTCAGTATCGATGACAAGGTGTGTATCCTCAACGAGGCTGTCCTTAATTTATTTAATAAACATGCACCGATTAAACGTGTAAAAGTTAAACACATGCCAGCGCCCTGGCTTACTCCTCTAATAAAAGAACTGATGGGCAAGAGGGATAGAGCCAAGAGGAAGTTTAAACGCTCTCCCACGGACAAAAATCTAGCCCATTTCAAACACCTTCGTAATTGTTGCAATCGTCTGTGTAGGGACGCTAAGAGACGCTATTTCCATGATTCACTTGTTAATCGTAGCACCGCTGAGATCTGGCGATTCCTTAAATCCATGGGGATAGGGAAAGCACCGGTATCTGTAGATGGTGTGGTAAATCCTAATGATTTAAACCAATTTTTCTCTAAGTCACCTGTCTTGTTGGATTACCTCTCTAAAAACAATACGTTGCGAACCCTAATGGACATGCCAAGACCACAATGTCAGCCATTCAGTCTCACGATGGTGAGCGAGGAAGACGTAATGAAGACTATTAAATCTATTACTTCGACCGCGGTTGGAAATGATGGACTATGTTCTCAAATGATTTTATTAATACTTCCTAACATTCTCTCTATTCTTACTCATATTTTAAACTTCTCCTTATCCTCGGGTGTGTTTCCATCTTCCTGGAAATGCGCTCACGTAATTCCTTTACCCAAAATTACAAATCCTTGTTCCCTATCAGATTTCCGTCCCATTTCCATCTTACCATATATCTCTAAAGCTCTGGAACACATAGTCCACAAACAATTTTCCACTTTCCTCCTTTCGAATTGTCTCCTTAATCCATTCCAGTCAGGTTTTCGACCCGGTCATAGCACTGTGACTGCACTGCTGAATATCACTGATGACATTCGATTAGCTATAGAGAATAAGCAACTCACTCTGTTGGTCTTATTGGACTTCAGCAGTGCCTTCACATCAATAGATTTCGACATCCTTATTGGGATTTTAGGTTCCATTAATGTCTCACCTTCCACCATTACTTGGTTTAATTCTTACCTTCGGGGGCGTTCACAGCGTATTCACCACAAAGAGATAGTTTCTGACTGGATTAGTCTCGACGCTGGCGTACCTCAGGGTGGCGTTCTCTCTCCGTTACTTTTCTCTGTTTTTATCAACTCTGTTACTAACCTTATTGGTTCTAAATTTCATCTCTATGCAGATGATTTGCAACTTTATCGTCATTTTGCTGCTGCTGATGTTGATGTGGCAATCAGTGATATGAATAATGATCTCTGTCGCATTAACGAGTGGGCTAGATCATTTGGGCTGCTTATTAATCCAAAAAAATCACAAGCGATTATTATTGGTTCGAAACATAGTCGTAATGCTTTGGATTTCTCTACGTTACCATTATTGCATCTAGATAATACACCTATACAGTATACCAACACTGTTAAGAACCTTGGCTTAACTCTAGATGTCAACTTATCATGGAGGGCACACGTTGGGGAGGTGAGCCGTAAGGTATTTCATGCTTTGCACTCGCTACGATGCTTTCAAAGTTTTCTGCCATTTAATACTAAAATATCCTTATGTCACTCTCTTGTTTTACCGATTTTAGATTACGCAGATGTTTGCTACTTAGACGCCACAGAGGAGCTCTTGAATAAGCTTGAGCGCTTGCAAAACTTATGTATCAGATTTATTTTTGGGTTACGGAAATTTGATCGTGTGTCACAGTTTCGCAAGGATCTCAAGTGGCTCCCAATCCGCTTTCGCAGGAATACTCGTATCCTTTGTCTACTGTTCAATATCCTTAAAAACCCATCTTCCCCTTCCTACCTCCGAAATCGTTTTTCCCCCGCCCGTCCATCAAATGCACCGTGTAGAACGCACATTAAGTCCCTGCTACACATTCCTTCTCACAAGACTGCATCATATTCTCACTCCTTTTCTGTCCATGCTGTTAGGCTGTGGAACTCACTTCCGCCAAAAATACGTAATTCTCAATCCCTCTACTCTTTTAAAAGACAAGTCAAAGAGCACTACCTTTCCCTATCGTAATTGTTGTTTTTCACTACTACTGTTTTGTTAATATCTAGTTCTATTCATATGTATTTGTATATATAATATATATATATATATATATATGTATTTGTTAAGTATTTATGTAATTATATATGCTAATATATATTAATGTATGTTAGAAACAATGTGCACACTAATCATATTCTACATCACCTTTCCATTCCTAGGTCTGCTGGAAGAGATTTCTAATAGAAATAAGCAGTACCTTTGTACAAAATATCTTTTACTGTGTTTTATATGCTCTGTTTGTGTACATAAATTGTTAAATAAAATAAATAAAATAAATTTCATTTAATTTCATCACAAAAAATCAAGATCGTAAAATTAATATTTATTCAACAAATATGTAAGTTCCAGGGCTGGCATATCAAATCCGGATTGTTTCGCTCAACAAACTTAATGCAAACTAAACTATAAGCTTTTTTATAGCTTACTAATGTATACAATGGAAGCGCTCATAGCTTGTTAGCTTGCTTCGATCCTATGTGATCGACAAATTTAAGCAACAGTGGACGCAGTCGGTAGTTGGATGGATGACCGCTAGTGGCCAAAATTTCTTGAACGATCCGTGCTTCGGAGAGCTCGTAAAACCATAGGTCCCGGTAACGTCACTATACCAGTTATGGTACACACCTGAACACGCACACGTGCCCAGTAGTGGGCCATTGATGGGTTGAAGCCAATGTTTAAAATAAACCAAAGAACATAGAAGCAAAACAAACTCCATATTTAAGATATATTCGGCGAGCTCACCACCGAAGGGGTGCAATTAATTCACTCGGCTCGTTGTAAATGCGAGCGTCGAACAACAGTGTCGTGTTCTTAAAATTGTAGAGCAAACGCAATCAACTGCCAAGACTCCTTGCTTATGGCGTAAAACATGGGATGAAGCGGCTACCAGCAACTGATACTATACCGATGAGTTTAAGATATTTTATTTATATTTATTTTATTTATTTTTATTTAGTATGTGAGTGTGAAAGCGTTGTAGAACCGGAAATTCTGTACACATAAAGAATGAAATTCGTAATGTGAAGCCTGACAGGTGAAACGTGAAATGCGTTACACGTGCCCCGTTGGGCCAACACACCACAATGATAATAATATAATTTATTGCTTTACGTGCTGTGAGGGTGAAGTCATTCAGATTGAACTAATTCTTAATGCTAAGTGTTAAGGTTGCATTTTGAAAGAGTTCTGTGAAAGATAAGTTAACATATATTACGTATAGGTAAGTGTGGATTAAAATAACCACTTAAAAAAAATGTGTGCGTTAGCTCCAACGGACGGCTGGAGTTTACTCCTGACGAACGATTATAATAAAACAAGATAAGTTGCGAATATAACGCATAACGTAACGTAACGGAGAAAGTTTGATTTTACTCCGCATAAATTTTCATACCCCAAGCTTATATATGAAAATCGATTCTAAGGAAGATAGTAATCTCCAATGATATAGAATTTGAAACAGATAAAACTAATAACTATTATTAGTAAAGTAATAAGTAAAGATTAACACTATTACAATACAGTTTATTATGCTTAAGTGAAATACACATTAACACACGCTCGTCAATGTCGCAAATTAAGGGAGGCCTTAGCCCGGTAGTGGACATCCAAAGGCAGGCAATGTGATTATATCACAGAGACGAAGAGTTTTTCTTTTGCATAAAAGCACCAAAACTCTGGAATAAAAATTCCTTGTGGACATTTTATAGATGCCTCGAGTTGTTAGCTGTTTTATCGCTCGTTTTAGTAGCGTTTTCGGCCTTTGAAAAAAAACATTATTATGTACCTATCAAAATTTTAATATATTAGTTTAAAATCTCTAGACAATGATTTATTACTTATTACCGATAAGATCAATTTTTTGTGAAATTTACCTTAATCGTTTTTCATAATACACAACAATGTAACTAATTCTCGAGCTCTTTTTTATTCACGTAATTCTGTTACTTAGTAATTTAATCTGAATGAAACTACGAGTAACAATTTCCTTGCTACTGTACTAAAAACAAAAAAATAATCATTATCCCATGAAACAAACAATCATACCATTTAATTGAAACCCACCGCTTTTAATTGATTCGAATAAATTGGACTGAGCGCACTAGCAACACCTCACGCTGCCGCCTTTCGTCCGAGCCACATTCAGGCTTGATTGCGCCTGTCCTGACCCCATCAAATGCAGTAACGTAAACAAGTTTTTCCCTATTGTATCAAAGAGATTCGCCTTTTGTGTAAGAAATAATACAGATCGTATTTCGTCGAGAGGTTGCTCTCCATTCTGTACATCGCGGTTTACAATGTAGACATCTATATTCGAATGCAGTGATTGTCCTGTCTGTGAAAGCTGAGATTAAAATATTCTGTTGTGCAAGCGTCAACCGAGTACCAGAGAAGACTCTTTCAAATATTAAAAAAAGTTTCAGTGAATGGATGTGGCTTTTGTTATGTTCAGTGGCTTTACGCTTCGATGGACGGAAGAATTCGGAGTTATACTAAATAATGCAAT
Source organism: Thymelicus acteon (assembly GCA_951805285.1). Classification (NCBI taxonomy): domain Eukaryota; kingdom Metazoa; phylum Arthropoda; class Insecta; order Lepidoptera; family Hesperiidae; genus Thymelicus; species Thymelicus acteon. The sequence goes on from OX638217.1 coordinate 20,131,685, forward strand.
ACTGGATGGAAACGGGAAGAGCAGTTCTCTTTATCACTTATTTGAATGAATGAGTTCATAGAAGTGTCAGTTTTCAAACTATATTATCTGCTAAGTCGCCGGTCATTTTGATTTCTAAAGTTTTTTTTGTTTATGTCTTAACTTATTTGGCTTTTTGAGTTTTACTTTTGTTAATAACTTTTTATTGGGTACGCGAATAAAGTACCTCGTTGAGAGCTCCAAATATTTGCTTAAGACTATTCCTCTTTTTCTCCATTGTTTAAATTAGGTTACATTATTTATTGTTATAAAATATTCAACGAACCTTTAGAAATAAAAACAATATAAATAATGTATAGCCTTTGCCATAAAAGACGGATGTAAAACGCAGATCCGTATTCATGTCAATTCGTAATAAATATACTAATACGAATTTACATATTCATAGAATCACAAATAACAAACAATGTTCCAACTTCAATACATCTGCTACTTTGATTTGATGACAGCACTAAAATATTATTTTTGATAAAGCACGAAAACAATACGACGGAAGTCAGAATATCGGGAGAGAATATCAAGATAGATATTTACGACGGCGGAAATCAGCAATACGTCACTATTTCACTGGTGCTTAGTATCATTCTAACTGTTCACGATAACCATTTACTTTTGACCTTCGACCTTAAAGCATTTGTTCTCAGCAGGCGCTTATTTAGTAAGTTTAGTAAGTAAACATTAAGGGTTGGCACACACTATATGTGTTGCTTGTATCAAATATTTCTTTTGTGTCGTAATAAAATGTCCTCAGATAAATTATTACCTATCAGTTACAAATTGCTAAGTCTTTTTTAGTTTGAGGGGCTATCCGAACAATCAGAAATACTGAAATAAGAAATACTGAAATTGCATTACCGTCCTAGGAAAAGTTAATGTGATACACATAATATACCTAATAAAGGAAAAGTGGCATTAGTTTTTGACAGGACAATATCTGTCGGGTCAACTATAGTCAAAATTATCTAAGATGCCCATAATGATAGCTGCTATTTATTAATATGAACTAACCTTGTATGGGTGTCTTTGAGCGAAATGGAATATTCATTTACTTGACATGAATAGTTGAATACTTACGGACAAAGGATTTTGCCAAAATTTGTTAAAAATCCCTACTCATTTTCATTGGCGTTGATTATAAATCATATTATACGTTAAAATCTAGTAAAAATCCCATCACATCATAATTTATGCAAAATTTAATAAAAATATATGACGTCGAAACAATCTTATATGAAGAAGCCTAAATCTAATCTGACGTAGGGTGATGTGACGGCTTGAAACCGTTTATAAAACCAATCATAATCGATACATTACTATAATCGAAATTTAAAAATGAAAATTGATTAATTTAATTACATTGTTAAAAATGATTTGCTTGCATTTGAATTTAAAATTAGGTACCCAATAATACCACGACAAATTGGATGCTAACAAAGGACATTTTCCATTATGTATGGGCACTTCGCCATCCATGGACACTAACTGCAGATAATATGTTATAAGTATTTAAGGTTGAGGTGAATATTTTTTTTTTCAACAAAATAATAATAAAATTATATACATGAATGTGTCTTACGAAATAATCTAAATTTTACTAACAAAAAATAACCGACTTCAAAGTCTCAAAAACTACTTTTCAGATCTCGTTCAAATTTATGTGGGACCACATGACAAGCACCTGCTTTCGATTAAAAAAAGAATCATCGAAATCGGTTGGCGTGATATTGAGTTATTCGTCAATTTGTCGCGCATGTGGTTTTCTCATGGATGCCATTGTCAGATCTCAATAAAATTTATGTGGGACCACATGACAGCCATCAGCTTTCGATTAAAAAAACAATCATCAAAATCGGTTCGCCCAGTCCCAAGTTCTGAGGTAACAAACATAAAAAAATATATACAGTCGAATTGAGAACCTCCTCCTTTTTTTGAAGTCGGTTAATAAGCAATAATATATTCACTGTAGTTTTTTCCTGACGCTCATAATATAATATTATGTCAAAATATTATTATGAAACTGAGCGGGACTTTCATTCTATCATGATCTATCTTTCTTTCTTTTTCTTCTCTCTTTCTTGGCCGGCAACGCACCAGTGATGCTTTTGGTGTTGTTGATGTTCATGGGCGAATGGATAAAATAATATTTTATTGAAGTCGTAAATAGGTACATATTGAGAATACGCGGTACGAGATAGCTCAATCGAGGTAGTAGGTAGGTAACTAGGTACCTAAATATTATGGTTTTTAGTTTAAAATTTAATTATCGAATCGATTAGAAGGTCCTAAAATTTTGAATCGATTTGTTGTAAAAATTGGTTTCTTTCGTCAACCGATTTTTTTGTTCATCTCTAATGTCACTGTGATGGCAAACGACAAATTGGGCTTCTTAGTTCGCGGTGACTATAGTGTAATTATAAATTGAAATATAATATAATGTATCTCAAGGAAACCACAGTGTGCTAATACTTTTATGTTGAACGACCCTTAAAGGATGTCTTGATTCGTTGGTCGGATGGTGTAACACTTGGACGGTATCCAAAATGTCCGAAAAGGCTTTCTTGTAGTGACATAACACTTTTCGTAATGTACATAATACAACGCGAACACTGTTAGTGATACGATCGATTCAATCTTTATCTTAGCTTGGTTACAACGATTAAGTTGTAATATTTTGAGTATATTACAACCATTTTAACCTATAAATAATTTATATTAAAAAGTTTATTTATCAGAAAAATTTGCCACAAAAAGAAAGTTACTTTAATCTTAAGGATGGAAGTAGACCTAAATCTCCTCCTCTAATTTCATAAAATTTCTTTAAAGTACATAATTTAAATATAATATTATAAAAAATATTACTTTCTCAATTTACTTAGCACCAGACATGACCTATTTTTTGAAGATTCTTCGCCTTGTTTACTTTCAACTTCCTTTCCTTAAGCATTTCCCAATACTTTTTCTGACACAATGATCTAGGCAACTCGTCGCCACTCTTTAACTAAATTGGCGCCCAACGTGAGACCAACCTGAATGTAGCCTACATAATAACCGAGTATATAATATAATGTATTCCAATCTTAACTGTACATACAAGGTTACACAGCAGAAGCTAAGTGATCGAGATGAGAGAGTCACCGAAAATAAATGTATTCGCGCAACACGAAAGCGAGCAAATGAATTAAATTAATCTGACGTACGCGCTTTTACCGCCTTTCATTTATTACTAGCGTTACTCGGTGACGGCTTTGTTGTAACGTAATTTTTTACCAATTTATCGGATAGTTGCTTCTGAAAGTTCCATTCGCACTTCACACCAATTTAGTTCAAAAACCGACTTCGCCCAAAAGACAGTATTTTCAGTTACATTATTATTGAATTCTGTACTACGAGTACAGTACTACAATAAATTATGGGGAATATTCATAATTATATCTTTGATGTAAAGATCTCTTCAGTATCAATAGTGTAAAACGCTACTATAAAGAAGAGCACTTTGAAGTTAATTTTGTGCATAAAATCGTTATTTATGAATAATTGTACACACATGCTTTAATTCAGTTAAGCAGTAAATATAGAGTGCCCCCATACTGAAATATTTATCGAATAATGACATTTATTACGTTAATCCATCGACGAACCTGTAGCCTAGTTGGTAGCGACCCTGCCTGCGAAGTGAGGGGTCCCGGGTTTGATTCCCGGCTGGGGCTGATATTTTTGCGAAAGAAAAATATTTGTATTCGGGTCATGGGTGTGATTGTGATATGTGTGTGATGTTATATGTGTCGTCCATGCCATCAGCGTCACAGGTAATAACCTACTGCGGGGGTATGAGTGTGTCAGCGTTTAGCGTTTAGCGTAATCAAGTGGAAAATCTTGGTTTAAAATATACTTGTTTCATTTTAAGAGTCTTCTGCGTAGTAAATACAAATTTTGTAATAGGTACTTGCAACGTGGTCTCAAAAACTTCATAAATTATAAACATACAAAATTCAGACAGTTTAATGAGAAACAAAATAACAAAATGGAGATTTAACTAAGCACGCACAGTACAAAAGATACAAAAGTTTTAAATTAAACTTAAATTCATTGCCATATTATGGAGTTTAATAAAGATAAATCACTATTATTTCCTCGTGAGCTTTAAATCTGCCTAAAATCGAATTAACCTTACTGGAACGTGCCAAATGGCCAGTCGCTAACTTCAACATTAATAACCTTTAAACCGGAATAAACTTACTAATGGGATAACCTTATTTTGGTAACAAAAATAAACTTTAAAATATCATGAAAACACCTATTGTAAAATACATTTTTGCGTTGCAAATCTTTATCAATGCGAGTCCCACAGGATTTCGCGGGTACTATACTAATTATCTCGTAATCAACTCTAACGAGATACTATCACAAAGGCACTGTTGCATCCTATTATGTCATCTTGATATGAAAATGTTTCGAAGTTGTATTCATAGACAGTAGTATAGTTATATTGCGGTTCCGATTTTAGTCATATTTAATTACATCTTTACAAATATGCGCACAACAGCGGCACTTAACATAAGAGCTTTCTCATTTATAATTCACATTTTAACTAAATACTTTTTAAGTGAATTGAGTCTTTTATTTCTTCTTTTGTTTAGTCACTCTTGCACAGAAGACATGTTATTTTACTCCAAAAATTACCAGTTTCTAAAACTGGAAACTTTCCTAATAACACCAAGAGTATAGTGTAGGTAAAATCAAGAGGTGAGAGAATGTAGGCATGCAGAATGTTTTCAAAGCATTAGTAGATTAAAACTCAACGTGGTAGGGAAATAATTCATTACAACAAACTGTGCCGTCTCTTGCACTTGATTCATCGTCGGCGGGAAACGAGAAGCGAATATTTTTTAAGACTTAAAAGAATGAGACGATCTTGCTTCGTTGTTGCTAGTAAAATTATAGTAACCAAGGGCTTTTGCATTAATTTTCGGTCGGGATAGACGTTTCAAAGAGAATTTATATCCATTGCAGAGGGTTACCTATTTATTATTTTTATCTGCTACGCCATTTGATACACAGGGAATCAGAACACGAGAGTTAAGTTCTTCTTACTTTTTAAATCCACCGTGAAGCAAATCATGGTGGTCAACAAAGATATCTATTATATCAGAAAAACCAACGAAATGATTTGTATAATGTAATCTATGTTTTCCATAAATGGCTAAAGGTAGCACTGCTCAAGTTCAATTTGAAGTTGATCAACAACTTTAAGTACTTTAGAGAAATCTGCGACATCCTATAACTGCCGAACTTCTAGATTCAATCCGTTTTATCAGACTGAAACAATGTTTAAGCGCTTAATTCACAATGACAAATCCAACGTAATTTTCAACTTTAAGAATGATATGAATTATCTGTCATTTCATTGAGATAGATAGAGTTATGTAATTATTTTTTAAGTATTTATACTACAGTTTACTCTTGTAGTACATAATATTTTAATACTTAATTTAATTTAATAAGGGCGGTGTTATAAGTTTGACCAATGTGTGTCTGTGTCGTAGCTTCTCTTCTTCTTGCTTCTATACAGTTGCGATATTTAAGTACCAATTTTATCGCTTAGTGATCGCTGTTCGCCTGTCAACCCTATCCTTGCGTCGTTGCTGTCTCCACGGCACAGTTGGGTATTTACCCGTGTTTTCACTTCGAATCACTTTTGCTACGAGCTTCCTGGCAATGTATGTAAATAAGACATGGAGTTTGCGAGTTTGCCACGTAAACGGCAAGTAAGCGGTGAACAAAACAAATGTACGAAGGTATTTTATTCTTATTTAAACAATTGAACTGTCTTAAACTATCGCCAGCATTAAACGTTAGGTGTATAAGGGACTTGAGCGACCAGCGTCAAGTTTTTGAGCGCTTATGCCGTGACATTAACACGATTTCGTCAAAAAAGAGGAGTTAGAGGACAAAGGACAAAAGTACACTTCCAGATTTGTACTATATTTATCCAGATTCAGTTTATATGATACTGTGATTCACGAGGAATCAAAATTGAGTGTGATCCTTTTCCATAGAATATTTTTTGAAGGTGGTTATTTTTTATATAATGTTTTGATTATAAACTTAACTCATTGTAGATTGCGCTTATGTTATTATCATGCAATGATATTTTCAAAAAATACACATACTCTTTCCCTTAGGGGTAGGCAGAGACCACTTCTTTCCACTAAATTTCAAAAAATGTGTTCAAGTTTTATTAGTGTACCTTAAGGTTTGAACTTAATTTTATTGAACTTAATTTAATTGAAATTAAATTAATGAAGCTGCTTTAACTGTTTGTATTCAAGTTTACAATAAAGAGCGAAATTTAAAAAATCATCAATAATTTCATTCATAATGACGGCGCATTCGAAATGTCATCTGTCAGAATACGCCGCGAAGGAAATAAATTTGAAAGTTGTCATTTATGGCGGAACGTCGCGTCGTATCCGATGGTCAGCGCTGCAGCGCTCTCATGTTGGCGGAATTCAATTCGTAACCGCCCGCGCCATCGAGAACCCATCACGTTTTCGACCGATCGCTTTTGATCCGCGTAATCATTTGCTGATTGTGATTGATTTCTAAAGTAAGTGATTATATAATCTATTCCGGACTTTAATCTTATTCTTCGCCTATACGCCCAAGTAAATAACCATGACTGATCCTAATTAAGGCTCCCTTGTGCAGTTACATATTTGTTAATTTATTAAAAAAATACATATAATATAAACATTATAATCGTTAAACCAGAAACAAACAGCGGCCTTATGACTCATGTAGTACATATAATTTTCTAGAATGTAGTACATAGAACGAAGTTTGGCTTTGCTAGTCACCTCAGAGCACACGCCAGGCGCTGACAGCGGGTCGCCGTAGACGGTACGTCTTGGAGATCATCATCAGTACATAGAATTTAATTGCAACAGAAAAAATTAAGGAAGCTGTTTAAAAAAGTGCTGTTAAAAAACGAGCAACTCCGTCGTATGATAATGAAAAGCAAACATTAGTGTTAGTGCAAAGTGACCTAACTTTCAGAACGAAAACAATCCCTGCTCTTTTACAAAAGGTCGGGTGTTTTGTAAAACTAAAACCTTCACACGTGTATAACGTTTTATTTTAAGCTGAGTATTTTTAATTTAAAAACTTCCGTAATAATATTGATAATGGAAACTAAAAATAGGCAGTCGAGAGCAATGCCGCCCACGGGTATTTGTGAAAACCTATGTGGTAAAATCGTGTAGTCTATATTTAAATTGTTCCTGGAATTTAAGTACTGACAAGACTGAATTAATCTCCAAGCTGGAGCAGCACTGTGGAGTATACCTTATTCCGCAAAGTATTTCTTACAAGGAGAGACAAATCGCTGCAAAATCGACTCCACGTGCTGTCTGCCACATGCTTGTCGCATGCTATAGACCCTTAGTTCCCAAAGTGGCCCAGGTGGACCCCCAGGCGTCCACGGGAGACTCGACGGGGGTCTACGTTAGCGTGACATAAAATCAATTAATTAATTAATTAACCAATCAATTCTCACTTTTTTTCGAAAACTATTAATCTCTATTTAATCTATACTCAGCTGCAATGCAAATTTCCCTAGTAAGATCAGTTTTGGGAATGTGGTTGGAATGTAGCTGCAAGGGGTTCATCGGAACCAACTAAATTTTGAAAGTGTTGTATGAGAAAAAAAGTCTGGGAACCTCTGCTACAGACCTTTTAAGTGTGTATAACGTTTGAATATTAGATTATTTGAAAATTAGACCACATTAACGTTATATAAAAAGAGCATTATACAACATTATAATAAATGTTATTAGAGCAAATGATGATTACATGAAATATAACATTAGATCACATGAAATTAGGTCATTTGTTTTCATAGCATATGAGAAAATTATATCATGTGAGCGTCATTTCAAGTCATATTACATTATCTGTTATTATTCCAACTATTACTCACCTTAATATAGTACTCGGTTTATTGTTTATCGGAGTGTTAGTTATATATTAATGTGTTATTTGTGTTGTTCATGCCACCATCGACACAAGATATCTATTGATCACAAGATATCTATATATATATTGCAGGGGTATGAGTGTACAAGCGTTTATCTTTACTCTACAAAACATCGAATTTAATTGTTTATGAAATCAACTAGAGCAGGAAAATGTCCCTTCGTTTCTTAGCTGTTTTATCTTCATCGGATTTCTTAAAGCATATTGTTTATAGCGTGAAACAGTAAGCTCTTACCTTTCAAAATATCGTGACAATGAGAAGTCTCTTTAGAAAATCGGAGAGTTACTGATAGTAAAATTAGTGCATATAAAATTAGGACCCAATCACCAGAGCAGAAAGCTGAATAAATACCTTCTGTGCCATTATCCATAGATTTTCTTTACGAGCATAGACAAAAACTAGTTTGTATTTATAAAATACCCTTCATATTCTCTAGCAGTTATTACTATATTATATTTTTGAAATAAAAACGCTGAACTCTCACCCAAATTATGTAACACATATTATCATATTATATAGAAGCGTTATATTACTTTATGTAACCGGCTCATAAAATTTCATTCTCCAATAACAATATAAGTTACTACAAGTGGGGATTTCTCTTATAGATCTTCAAATTTATTAGAGTGACTCGCGTTCTACGTTGCTTTTACGATGAACAATAAGGGAATTGTTATACTACATCAAGCAAAAACTTAGCAAGGGCTTATGATTCAACCAAATTGATTCAATCAAAGAATTGATTTAATTTACACTGCTGTCAAGAAATTTTCAAAATCATGTTTCCAATTTACGCGATTCTAAATTTTTCATCATAGGGAATTTGAAGGGGAAGTTGTATTTAAAAAGGTTATATAAAACAGTTTTTTATCTTTAACACTTAGGACTTTCTTACCTTATTCAGATATGAAATTTTACAAAAACAAAATGTCAACATCCCCATATCATACATACCTATAAAATTTGATTAGTTCCATCCCATCATCAGAACTAACAACTACTATCAGAACTAACTTTCAAACTAAAAAACAATCTTCTAAATTCTGAGAAAATAAACATTAAAAAAACCGGCAAACGAATTGTGTACCTTTTTAGAAGTCACTTAAAAATTGCCTTCAGACATGTTATTATGGAGCACACTAGTGGACAACATTAGTAGCCAATATCAATGGAATCACTGCTTTCATATTACCGTATCCCTTATCCCTTATACCTAAACCTGCGCCAGCTCCGACAAACGCGAATCGTAACTAATTTGTAGTAAATCACGCAGAGCAGCCCGTTTAAATATCGAAACGTACATCCATATTTATTCTGCACCATAACCTTTCAATGAAGAGAGGTCCCTACTCAATTATGTACTCGAACATTGCCGAGCGCCGCGGCGCCGTGTATGTAGTGGCTTGAGTGATACCGTTTACCAGAAATTGGTAAATTACAGCATGTCCTCCGTACGTACGATTCCACATCGTTACATACATTGTTTTAATGTACTCGCGTGTACATGATTCATGTAATTACATTCGGGTTCGGTACCTTTTTATGAAAAGAACAGTCCACTCAGTTACGTATTTAAACGTTTGGGAGCAGATATTAATTTGTTGCGGTTTGTAATTTACCTTTTACCCGGAATGGGTAAATTAGGACGATCTGTCTGTGCGAAGGTAATTACGAACATAAAGTACAGAAATATTATTATGTTATCCAGATATTGGTTTATCGTAACGATAATTTAATAATGTGGTAAAGCGCGAATTTATTGTTTTAATTTATTGATTTTCAGCAAAATAATTATGACAAGCTTAACTACTTTAGTAACTTGACTTTTTGACTTAACAACTATTCGTAATTACATCCTTGTAAATCTGAACATATTTGTATGTTCCGATTTCTAAAATTTCGAACATTAAAATGACATGTCTACCTAATTTTAAGGTATTCCTATAATATTTATATTAATGTTGTTCATTAAAGCAGAAACCAACAAAATAATAAATCTTTCTCTCCTTCGATAATCAAATTTACAGATAAAATGTAAATTAACGTGAGGAACAAAATAGCCTAATAACACTAAAGAGCTGTTTTTGAAAGATCGTCATCTTAAATGATGTCTGACAATATTATCTCGAGAGTTTAACCTAATAATATTCCATAACTCACTCCTTATTTATTATTTACTCCACTTAAAACTCTCCTCCCAAGCCTCGCATTCACACACCGAAATATCATACATAGCTATGAGAAACAATCATGACAAAAGGCCTCCACGTTCGGGGGTAATTTACGAGCGCGGAGCCCTTTGCGCCCTCATTTTATTACCCTAGAGGTCGCTGTGATACCACACCAAAATCATTACCAATAAATGTCACGTGGTCTCTAACGGTGTGAGGTATGGCGGACCTGAGAACGAGATGGCTGCTAGTTGACGTAATTATTTCAGTGAGTAAGGACAACATAAGAACACCCATTGTTCCTAAGGGCGATAAACGCGGTTGCATTAGCTAAGATATATATTGGGTGACATATAAAGCAGTGATAGTCTAGCGGTTAGAACGTTGGTCTCTCGAACGGAGGGGCCCGAGTTCAAAACCTGGCACGCACCTCTAATTTTCAAATATTATGTGCGTATTAGAAGTTAATTATCACTTGCTTCGGTGAAGGAAAACATCGTGAGGAAACCTGCACACCGGAGAGTTCTCCATAAAGTTCTCAAAGGTGTGTGAAGTCTACCAATCCGCACTTGGCCAGCGTGGTAGACTATGGCCTGTTACCCCTCACATTGTGAGAGGAGACCCCGAGCCCAGCAGTGGGACAATTATGGGTTGTTGCTTTGCTTTTACTTTTGACATATAAATGTTGTCATGACATATATGGAGGTAACGTAATGATAGTTTTTTAATGGAAATAGCCAGCAAACGAGCTGGCATCACTGATGCGTTGCCGGCCAAGAAAGAAAGAAGAAAAAGAAATAAAGAAAGAATTGGCTCTCAAGCCCCCAGCCGGAACATGACGACTCGTTTGGCGGCTGACTCTTGCTCAAGGATGGTAGCTATCCAGGCGAACCCCAGGGAGAAATAATAATAGTAATAATGGTATTAATTAACAATTAAAATCATTGTTACCAATACAATCCCTTAAGGGGCCCTACCAACACCGAGCTGGATTTAGTCGCCTCTTATGATAGCCATCTCGCGTGGGATTGGGGTTAGTATTCTAAGCCGCCCCAATACGGCTGAAAAAATTAGTTGCTGTTAAAATGATTCAACTAATTTGTTTTTTTTGTAAAGATTCTACTGGCGCGTCTTGGCTCATGACATCTCTCTCTTTCTCTCTCTCTCTCTTATGCCTCTCTTGTGGGCAAACTACTCTAACACGTAAAAGTAAAATGGATACTCTTAACTTGTCAGCTAGTGCTCAAAACAAGTTATGTTTAAATCATAATAAAACGAATAAATTAATAAAACGTCGCACATAAAACCGTCAACGAGGCAGTTATTATCGATACACGCCATGTTTTCAACCAGTACAAACATTAGACCGAGGACAATAGATCGAACGGCGCATAAAAACAGGATTGCTGACGCATATTGAATGTCCACAAAACATTGCATACGAAAACAAACAAGCCATTTCAATATCGGCACGTTGCACGTATTTTTGTACTACACATTAATATTTGATACCGATTGCACCTGCAGATAATGAGGGCGAATTATTTTAAACTTATATCATCGCGGACACGGAACGTTTTAAATGCAATTGGTACTCGCTATTCGTATTTTATAATACCGACTAACTGTGCCCCGCGGTTTCGCCCGCGTTAATTTGTGGAAAAAAACTAGCTACTAAAATTTTGATTTTATTATTTTATGATTTTATTATTTTTGTCGACATGTAGGTCTTAGTTAAATTATTTTATTATTATTTGAGATAAAATTATTATTTTTAATATTATGAGTATTTTGGTGGGACGCTGGTTCCACCGACAAAGTGTGCTGGAATTTAATATACTGTTTGTGACCTAATATTTACGCATACTTGAACAAATAAATTCATTCAGTTGAATATCTTAATCATTTCCAAACGTTCGTAATTAAACACATGATTAAACATTCATAGGTTTAGAGTCAAATACAATTTGTACCCAATATACGTGCAAATTAGGTTCAAATTTAAACGACACCAGTTAACTTATCAAGTTCCCATACAACGCGTAACGAACGAAACAATCTCTCCCAACCCGGCTACAATATCCGTAGCGATTAGCGCTACGACGTAGCAGAGCTACGGCAATCGCTACGATGCTACGCCTATATTGTTTTACTAAATACCCCTTTTATGCTTCGACTTAACTGCGAGGAGATAGTTACTTTGGAAAATGTGCTCTTACATGCAATGAACCCCTCTCAGCTAAGTGGATATAATGGATAACGCCCATTTGTAGAGGGTAATTATAAATTCTCTGGTAATATTGGTAAATTGGTAAATAATTATGGAGACGGAAAATATTCACAAGCATACTCATGTCGGTATGCGATTCAAATTAAATATCATTCGAGTAAAATCATTTTGATTATACTATATAAAATATTGCTTACGGAGAATTTAATGCATGTTAATAATTTACTACACGGCTATAATATTCAACAGTGCCATATTTTTGCTAAATTTTGCAATATTAATATTACAAAAAAATACATAATGCAATAGCAATTAATTATTTATTAATATGTACCAACAATAAAAAATAATATAAACCCTAAAACTATCAGAAAAGTTGAGAAAAACTAGTAACCCATGTTCAACATAGCCTTGATGACAAAATATTTAAATTATTGCGCTTTTGATATTAATTGATAAATTCTTTGTACTTTTCCATTTCATAATTCCTAGTAATAGGCCCCCATAATAAAATTTATGTAACGGCATCTCTGCTACGCCGTAGCACTAATTGCTACGCAACTCGTACGGCTATGCTTACAGTAAAGACCTTAGGTTAATTGCTAAGGCTTTGTGCAGGCTGTAGCGTCTTTAAGTTTACTTGCGACGCGATCCTGCCGTAACATTCTTTAATATGTTTGTGTGTTTGTATTTGAACCTTATATAGTGTTAATACATAATTTAATTTAAGTAGAATTAACCAAAAAGATACAGTTTTTTTTAACTATTTTTGTGGGGACTGAAAATGTTTTAAAATATTTTTTTTTGTATTAAAATTTTTAATGTTATAATTAATCTATGTTATACCAAATTGTTATTATGTGAGCCATTTTTTGTATTATTGTATTATTTAATTAATGTAAAAATTGATAGATCAACAGTAAATAAGTATTATGTGTAGATTAAACCCGTATCTTTTGTTACTATTTTACAAATTATTCTTATTTCATCGCTTTAAACTGTTATAAAAATTAAAAACTACGGATGAAATTTTGTTAGTGCATAAAAAAAATCCCGAAAATAAATATAAAATAAACAATTAACATACATGTTTATTGGACAATAACTCTTAAAAATGTTCAAAACCATAAGCGCAGTTTTTTAAATAATATAATATTAAAAAAACATTAATAAGTAAAGAAACCTGCTGCTTACCGATGGTCACTATAAAACATTAAACACCACATTACACATAGTCCTCACGAGCGATCAGTAACTAAACAACCTTGAGAACGTATCAAGAAGTTATCTCACTTTCACTTCCTTAGATCCATCCATCACATGAAGCCGAACTTACTTCTAAGAGGGATGCAGTCATTTCGCGCGTACCACATACGAATCGCGTGTCATAACCCAGCGCGCATGCCGTCCGCCTCCGAGCGCGGTCGGCCGGCGACTGCCGCGGACACACTCGCCGCGCGCTCCCCGCTCCCCGCTCCTCGCTCCGCGCCCCTCCACTCCGCTTGCGAATTTCTACCCTGTTACGTAATTATAGCTGTGTTTGGGAGCTTTCTCAACGGTATGCCTTGAAAATCACCGCGTTGCGAATTATGCGGTCGTATCGATTGTTTTTCTTCGATATTTAATTTATAAAATACAATAATCTTCACTACTTTATTTACAAAAATAAAAATAAAACATGTTTAAATGAGAAAAAATCGCGTAAAAAATCAATAACAATTTTTGAAAAATACCTTCAACATAATTAAAAAATTTACTAGAGCCCGATATTGTCAATTCAGATAATTGTCCACGGAAATACGGGGAAAAATGTTTCACGTGAGCGCGAGCCGCGCATGCGCGCGGGAGCCCCGCCCTGCCCCGGGACAGCTTGCCCCTATTTAATGTTTTAAACTTTCACGGACAAATCGAGCAAAGCTCAAAGCTATAAGTTCGATAAATATAAGGCACATCTGATAAAATTAATATCGACAGCATCTTAGTTGAAATAGGTAATCTTAGGTCATCTTCATTTAAATATTTTTTCTAATTAAAGTTTCGGAAATGTATATTAATATCGACTAAAAATACCTAGACTTCAAAAAAATATTGGAAATTTCATTTAAAGGTCTTTTGATGTGTTAAAATATGACAATTATTTCGTTGGACGTCAATTAATACTTTTAGTATCATTTTGTTTAGGCGTATAAAAAATGTAATTGGCAACGATTTAATAAAATGTCCGGATATTGCTTTTTATATGCGACAAAAATAAACATAATATACTTAGCGCGTCCAATTTCAATTCAATTTAAATAAGCCATCACAAGTTGCCAAGATCCGATATTGGGTAATTAAATCTATTTCTGGCATAAATGTCTTCACCAGCTAGGAATCGAACTAGGGACCTTTCGTTTGGCGAACATTGTAACAAATGTACAGTTGTTTAATTGAACAGTTACATCAATTATAATTTTCATCGAAATTTTAGCGTTTATTTTTTATGAATTCTGTTGTTGCTTTTATTTAACATTTTTTGCTACAGATACAAAAAACAATGACCAACAATTACATAGATCAGAGTATTTCTCATTAAGATATTCAAGTAAAATAACACGCCTCGCTAGCGCCTTGTATTTTTCCGGCGTCTCTAACTTTAATGTGGGCATCCGCCGTAAATTCGAACTTAACATCCGCTTCAAGAAATAAGAGAAAATCATCAAAAACTACCAAAATAGCCAGAAGTACGACCGTTTTGAATACAACTTAAATAACTTGGTTTTTTCTTTCAATGCAGTGACCCTAAAATAATGTTCTGATTCGAGAGAGCGTTGTGAGGTTTTATTTCAGTTTTCGAGATAGAATTCTGAGCCTACTTACTCGTAATCTCTAATTAAATTGCGTTTAAATGTAAATTAATTTATATGTTTACACATTTCGACCCTCGCTATAAGATCAATTAAGTCTTGGTGGGTCTCAATCCTAGTTAAAACCGAAACAACACAAGATCAACAACGGTTTTCTGACTTTTCATTGAATAATTTAAAATCGATCTAAGGGCTTAGTTGTATAAAAATTATCTTTCAACATCCAATGTACTAAATTTTCCATTCCAGTTCTTTATTAATACAATCAGTTTGTAGAATCAAAGCAAAATATTTATCTATTTACCAGTTCTAAAATATTTAAATTTCAATAAAGGTAATCATGATACGCTAGACAATAAGGTATCGCAAAACATAATTGGGGCTTACACAACAAATTTTATAATGAGTGTCACGTCCCCTGCCATTATCTGTTCAAATTTAATTAAAACGTGATGGTGATAAGAAATATGTAATAAGTTTGACGACAAAAATATAAACAATCAAAAGCTTATTGGAGCCATTATGTATAATATTTGATACAATTTCAATCAGATTGCAACTTAGTCTAATTAAACAAAACCTAAAGAGTGGAATAAATACATATATAGTTAAATTATAACAAAGATTACCCACTGTAAAAGATAAACTGAACATAACATAATTTGAATTTATGTGTTAGCAATATTTATTTATATGAATATTTCTCATGTTATAAAACTTCACAACTCGTAATAGATGTTTAAAAGTAAAAGTGATGATCAAAAGTAAAAATCTGAAACCAGAAGCTGTTTCAAGAGAATTGAATAAAATGTAATTTCCGAACTAAATTTCCGAGGAGCTACAAGCCTACGCTATAAAAACACTCTCCCTTGTCCATTTTGGTAGATAACGAACACCATCGATCATTTCAGCAAATATTTGGACATCGGATTGTTTAAAATGTCGCCGGAGAGAAATTTACTCGGGAAATTGCGCCTACAAATAATCTGTGATCTGATTACAGGCTCTTGATAATAATATTACACGGAATTCAATTCTTCTCATTTTTAAATTGTTCGAGCGCTCGGCTCCGAGATGGATATCTGAGTCTGTAAGGATACAAATCATATTAGGGCTCCGTAGGATCAGAACCTTGTTGAGCTGATCAACACATTTTTTCCTAAAATATGAACAGCGCACGTCATACGTACGCTATCGTCAATTGATGCTTATTTGCACCTTGCGTAGTAAAGGTGCGAAATCGGCCCACGAAGTGGCATCGCTTGCCTATTGCCTATTGTTCATTATGTAGCTCGCATATTCTTCAAATGAAACACCGCAGACAATATCCATTACTTAACTGAATTTTTTTTTAATTTTTGTCTATTGTCTTTCTATATAATTATTTATATATATCGAGTACACTTAAAACGGTTTAAAATAACGGAAAATATTTGGATTCTAGATAAGATATTACTTGACTACTTTTCTTCATAATATCTCAACCGATAATGTTACCTCATGAATATAATATATTTTTTGGCGAAACTACTGAAAATGTATTTTGTATATTAAACTTATTCTATTACTAAATTTTATATTAAAAAAGAAAATACCTAACTATTTATTATAAATTTAATTTGTAAAATTCTAAAAAATAATCTTAAGTCTAAATCTACCGTACTACAAAATAACAAACAACAAATATACAAAAATACAAAACAACGCACAAACAAAAATACAAAACAACATAATTATGTATATGTAGATCTCCACTCACACAATAAAAACTAATCGTGCGAGTACACGGAACAAAAATAACTCTCTTCCATTCCTTATCCGAACAACATTTGTTACGAAAACCGCCATCTTAGTTGCTACGCCATTAAAACCGAAAAGGCACTCAACAAAAATAGATAGAGTCAAGAGAACACAATTAATCAATCCGACGATGCAAAATCGTGTGTAACATCCCCCTGTATACCACCCACTATACCCACTATACCCACTAACCGTAAACACTACCACTGTGCAAGCGATGAAAGATATTTATTTCTTTCTTTCAGAAATTGCTTACAATTTTATCTCTTGAAAAAGTTCATTATTGATTTGAAATTTGGGACTACAAAAAAGATTTTTTTCTAAACGACTACGAAAACGTGTTTTTCTAAACGAAAAATTGGGGGTTCTATATGAAAACCGAAGCAAAGCGAAGGCGGTTACTATTGAATGATAAATATCTGACATCTGTTTCAACCGCGTGGTACTAACATTATGAAAGAAACACAATGAAAGCAATCGATAAGTAATTTGAAATAATTCAATTCAATTCTAATATCGATTCAAGATTTCATTAATTTGCATGCACTTAACTAAGACTTTTAAATATATACTTTACTAAATTAAAATAAAGATTATATTCTATTAATATTATAGTTAGTTAAAAACTACCTCACTTTTTTTAATGCGTTTGTAAATGATATATTTGCCGTATTTGCGTCGCTCGTATATTTCAAAGATGACCATGAAACAAGTGCCTTAAAGGGTCCGAGGGTGATGTTAAGTGGAAATGAAGTCGTTATTGCAATTGTTTAAATCATTATACTCCCTTTGATGGGCGATTCGGCTCGTTATATTTGATCAGCATTTTTAACGACCTACAAACAGGTAGAAAACGCAGAAGCAGCGGATAACAAAGTTAATTTATACGGATTATAATACTCTTGTATTTCATTTGACACTGTTTTTTTTTTGAAGGTAAAGAAATGTAAATCACATGAAAAATCGACTAAAAATTAATTTAAAATTTTCTACAAATAGGGCTTGTATACGATGACAATATGACATGTACGAATATACGCATGATCGTCCGCCAATCACGTGGGCACGCTAGGAACTCTTAATAGTTTGTAATCAAGAAAGTTTGAATTAATTAAAGGGGCAAGTGACCAACCCAACTATTAGGGATCGCTACTGAGTTCCAAAGTCTTTCCATTTCCAACACATCATTATATATTCAGTGTAAAGCGCAGGACTCTCATATCTGACCGTCTATTGCTTAACTTTATCGACACCCATTGATAAACCGAAATTGGTAGTACCGAACTTAGCCGACACCTAACTACGTAATAAGGGTTTCAGTCTTTACTTTACTTTTTCACTGAAATATAAAGCCTAAGCGAAACTTGTTGCTTACCTTAGCACTCATAAACGTCCATTAAATATTTTAAACAAAACTTACACTACCAAACAAAATGTACCAAGCATTAACTTGCAGAACAGACTTTACAATCCTCAGACAGATCCAATATTTAACCCTCGAATGAAATTTGTCGATCGCTTACAATCAACGCAAACTGTTGGGCAATGAACAGCTAAAGCGAGGGTTAAAGCAGACGTACAGTTCCATTGCCGCTGCAGTCCGCAGCCGGCGACTGCGGAAATAGAACTTTCGCATTTCTGTGGAACACGTTATTTCCTTTGATGCTGCTCTCAACAAAATTGAACATGTATAAAGTATAAACATGCTTGTCCTTATGAGAATGTGAGCATATCGTTGGCCATTTTATGCCTCTTGTTCAAAATGCATAGCTATACATAGCTGTACACGAAGCAATTTGAAATAAAGAAACGAAAAATATTTGCCTCTTACCTACGAATCTATTGAGCATGATAAAATAAATATAATAGTAACATAAAAAATAAATTGCTTCAAAAAATATGACGTAGTAAATTAGGGAATTCACTACTCAATTTTTTAAGGCCGGTCAGGTAATGTAAGTATGTAATAATTATAGTCAATAGTATTTTTTGATAATTACATAGAAAATTGTACGTTCTCAGATTTAAAATACAATTTTATTTAAGAAATTCATATTATAATTATTATGTTTTCTTTAAATTTTCCATAATGATTATAGCTGTAAATTGACAACTGGGAGAAGACTCGTTTAATTTAAAAAGTTTAAAGACAAAGTAAAGAAATAAAAACGTTGACCAAAGTCCAATGAATACGGAAATGAAAACTTCGAGAACTATTTGTGCTTTCATTTCTTCACAAGACTAGTCGAAGCGCTGTTTCCGGCTTGTTGAAATATCTATTTAAAATTGTTTAAACTCTATCGTCAAACTTCTTTTACTTATATGTACATTTGTGTCGTTCACTGCCAATTTGAATAAAAACTGTAACATTATTCTAATCTTTTTACTGCATTTTAAGTTACTTGTCTAGTAGTTGTAGTACTTACATGCACACGTATAAGTATACGAGTATGGTATTTAGATATAATAATATGGTTGACTTGCATTAGCCTCATTACGACACCAGTAGCTAGGGTAACACGTCCGCTTTCGTCTACGACTCTCTCGTGACTGACTCAGTGTCGCCCCTCTACCCGTGTTCCCAAGATAACATGATTTCTGCTATAACTATAGTAGTAGTACAAACACTACATCCCTTCCTTATTAAAATCTTTATTTAATCTGGAGCCCAATCCACAGTCGACTCTGCGGTTGATCGCAACTCAACACTCCAAAGGCCACTCCACGTCTACACCATTCAATATTCCAGTTTCTTAGACAAACTCATTTGTAACATGCACTACATACAAACCGTAGCCTTCTGCGCGCCTTCACTAGCCTCAACAATACCAAATCTCAAACTGTCATATGCATGCTTCATTCAGAATTACTTATGTAGATTATACCTTCACTGCAAATTATACATTTAAACACTGAAACAATACCTGAGACCTCTTCCAGCATTTCGTCTTAGATCTTTCCCATTCTCACCCATTCTCCTTCTTTATAATAACGATGTCATTCTGATATAATTAATTGTTTTTGATCTACAACCGAAAGACCAAATGAAACATACCAGAGAAATTTTACACTGAAATACTCGAACTATTACTTATAAATGACGTAAGCAGGACTTTAAAAATTTCAGTATAGGCTACTTAATAAAATGCTAGCGGCCGCTGACGGACAACAGCCAGAACAAATAGACCTAGAACCATTAAATATGTAAGAGAGTTTCTTGTGTAGTGCGGGGAAGCACTAATAATTTTTGAAAGTTTATCCCCTAAAGGAGTAACATAGAAGGTAATCGTATTTTCGTATACCTATCGGTACAGATCCCCTGGCACTACCACAATGCACTACTGGTAATGCCACATTTTAAATTTATTTAAAAGCAACAAAGCAAAGCAACAACCCATAATTGTCCCACTGCTGGGCTCGGGGTCTCCTCTCACAATGTGAGGGGTACATGCCATAGTCAACCACGCTGGCCAAGTGCGGATTGGTAGACTTAATCGAGAGTGTTTTAGCTGTTTAGTGTTAGTAAAACTGTCGGAAGTGTTTTAAATATTAATTTAAGATTATAAAAGCGCAATGTGGCAACACCATTTGAATCATAGTGCTGTGTCGTTGTCTTTTCATCCAATAAAACGCCCAGTCACTGTATACAAAATGATGTACAGCCAGCAATAGAGATATCTATGCAGGGGCCAGGGCATGATACAAAAATGTTCCTTAATGCTTAAGTTATTATCCATATTAAATGCAACCTACGCGTAAGGCATGAGTTACTATTGATAGTAAGACTAACTTTCTGTAAGTTTTTTTATCATGCCCTGCATACGAGTACCTCTTTTGCTTGCTCTTTTACCGGGCTCCGGCGAGAGCGGAAACGTTACGTTGGGTTGAGAACTTCTTAACATTTATTACTTCAAACACATTTATCGAGTTGGTAATTTATTAGAAACACTGTCGCTTGTCGTATTAATTCGCATGAATTGATACTTTAGATTTGTTGCTGGCACTCTGTAAGAATCAATTCTCGATGTTGTTCAATAGATAGTTTTACCGTTTGCCACTGTTTATATCTAGTTTGACTATTTGATCATCTTTATTCCTTTGTCCAGCCAGCTATAGCCAACTATTTAATCACCATGTCATAATTTGTTCCATATATCGAGTTAAGACGGTCTCGTACTACCTACCAATCAAAATTTGTGAACGTTTGTGAACCATTGAGTCCTCGACATGTCACTTCTTTCTTAGTCCTTTTCTATCCATTCTTTCTCTACAGAGTGTTGATAAAAGGCTCGAGCCTTCCGAGTCTAGAGCTCATTGAAGGCTCGAGCCCTCTAATAAGGCTCGAGCCTTCGCCTCGAGTCTTACATGAAGGCTCGAGGCGGAGGCTCGAGCTCTGGTCCAGGGCTCGAGTCGAAGCTCGAGCTTTGTCTTCAGGGCTCATTTTGTAACACTGTAATTTCAGGGTCCCCTAACCAAAACGTACTGTGTTTTGACTACGGAACCCTAAAAAAGCCTTAACCTTAAAATTATAAATTAGGGCGCGCTGCGAATTTCAAATTTTTGG
Organism: Thymelicus acteon; assembly: GCA_951805285.1. NCBI lineage: Eukaryota > Metazoa > Arthropoda > Insecta > Lepidoptera > Hesperiidae > Thymelicus > Thymelicus acteon. The sequence goes on from OX638217.1 coordinate 20,153,370, forward strand.
AGTTTTCTCCTTAGGTATAGATTTTCATAAATTAAGCCCGGGGTATGAAATTTTATGGGGAGTAAAATCAAACTTTCTCCGTAGCGTTATGCGTTATGTTTGTAATTCGTAACACAGAATCTAGATGGCGTTGGATGGCTGATCAGTAACAACGCCATCTAATGATAGTAATAATCTTGGTACATCCTATTCTTATGATGGGAAACATCATCATCATCGTCCATTCATCGTTGTCATCATTAGTCATCTTCATCATCTCCTTCATCATCATCACCATTCAGCATCATCATCATCATAATCATCATCACTATTCATCATCATCATCACCAGTCATCATCACCCCAGTCATCATCATCACCACTCATCATCACCACCATTCAGCATCATCATCATCATAATCATCATCACTATCCATTATCATCATTGTCATTCGTCATCATCATCACCAGTCATCATCACCCCAGTCATCATCATCACCGCTCATCATTATCGCCATTCGTTATCATCATTCATATTCATCTTCATCATCATCATCATCATCATCACCAGTCATCATTATCATCATCACTATTCATCATCACCACAATTCATCATCATCACCATTCATCATCATCACCAGTCATTATCATCACTATTCGTTATCATCATTCATATTTATCATCATCATCATCACCAATCATCATTATGATCATCACCATTCATCACCACTATTCATCATCATCCCCACTCATCATTATCATCATTCATCATCACCATCATTATCATCATCACCATTCATCATCATCATCATTCGTCGTCATCACCATTCATCATCATTGCCATTCGTCATCATCATCATCATCATCATCACTAATCATCATCACCCCAGTCATCATCATCACCACTCATCATCATCACCATTCGTTATCATCATTCATATTCATCATCATCATCATCATCACCAGTCATCATTATGCTAATCACCATTCATCACCACTATTCATCATGATCCCCACCACTCATCATTATCATCATCATTCATCATCACCATCATTATCATCATCGTCCATCATTATCACCAGTTATCATCATTCATCATCATCATAATCACCATTCGTCATAATCATCATCATTCTTCATCATCAACATCATCCTCCATCATTATCATCATCATCCATTGTTTGACTGATTTGACGATTGAAAGCTAGATGGCGTTAAACTCTAGGCGTGCGTCGGAGCTAACACACATTTTTTTTTAAGTAAAAATATTTGTATCAAACTTTCATAAAGAACCCAATTTGGTATACCTATTGAAACAAAATTATTTTTATTAGATATATTGCTAAGTAAATAAAGCTCGAGCTTCGACTCGAGTCTTCAATTGAAGGCTCTTGAGCCTTTAAGGCTCGAACCCTAAAGGCTCGAGCCTTCTAAGGCTCGCGAGCCCTTAGGCCTCGAGCTTTGAAGGCTCAGTAGCTCCGACTCGGAGCTCGAGTCCGGGACTCGGAGCTCATTTTTCTCAACTCTACTCTACACATAATAACTTTGCAAATGCTTTTCCTAAGCCAGTGGTTAAAAAGAGTTAAAGTGTACATGTTTACAAGCACAAAACTTTACGGCATATATTCGATGCTACAAACCAATTCTTGACGGTACAGGCCGGAAATCGAACTGTGGAATACAAGCACCTGGCGCAAACATATGTCCACGCGACGTGGTTCTGTCACCAGTTACTTGCATTTCATTTGTCTGACACCCAACTTTATAGTTATACTTATACTTACGTCGGTTTTTAATACAAATAATATGGATATGTTTCATTCCAAGTTAGGGACATGGCTTTTAAATCCTGTATATCCGTTAGGACCAATGATATTATAATGTAAAAAAGAGTAGATGTCAATACAAGACGATTCGCATGCTTTTGTTGATGTCAGAAGTGCTTGATACTTGACATACAGCGTTAAAATGCTTTCGTGTATTATACCAATGTGATTGGTGTAGTGAAACCAAAGATAAACGTCTGTGTGTTGTAGCTCTTTTCGGAACAAATTTTCTGGTTGATTTGTAAGGGCATAAGATATCTATTTAAGACAGACATTAAATGTAAGAAAAATATAAATAGGAATCATCAAAGCATCACTCACATAGTGATTCTGTGAAAACTTAAATTAACAAAAGAAATCCTAAAGAAAAATATCCCCAAGAATCCGTTTGATGGATTCTTCGACAATTAGTATGAAGGAAGAAAAGAAAGCTATAAATTCATTAGAACACTTAGAAGGGAGCCTGCAATACACTTCTAGGCTGACATAAATGCTCTACCGAGTTAGTTCTATCTAAAGAACTTAAACTGTATAACAAATAGGGCTTTCATAATAGTGGAAAAGCAAACTTATATTAAAAATAACTACAATCTACCACATTTCTTAGTGTCATGAAGCATTTAGTTATACGTGAAAAGAAATACCACGCTTACTAGCAATCAATGTATGATTGATTACACTCCTACACATAAATTTTGAAATCCCTCGACCCTTACATTTTCACTAATAAAGAGCTGATGACCTTGAAACGCATGAACAGATCTTCATAAGTTGTAGTTAAGAACCATCTCGATTAGATCAGATTTCAAATAAAAACCCGCATTACAATCATTCCATTCGTTTAGGAGCTACGGAGGCACGAACAGATACATAGACAAACTTATAACGCTTTTTGCCTCGGGGTTCTATAAAACAGATAGGAGGTAACCGAAGATACAGTACATTGCAATGTCAACAGGTAACACTTGTAATGTCGTAAACCACGTTTTATGTGCCGGCGTGTGTCCGCTCGCAGCCATTCCCGGGTGATCACAGGTCGAACTAGAAACTCGTTCCATAGACCCTTTTAAATAAGACATTAAATAAAGGATCATTATTATTTGTACCGCATGTTTGAGTTACGTTCTCAAACTTCTACCATTGGGATCAAACGAGATTTGCGCTTTTTGTTTTATGTATTTACCTCAGGAAAATATATTTACGCATTTACGAAGCTGTGGAGGCAGGTAGATGGGAGTCGATCTCAAACCCACACTCCCCTTGTGATCCCGAAAATATATTTTTAAGCTTGTTTTATGTCAATAACGGAGCTGACTAGCCACTGCCGGGTATCCATCGACTATGGAAATGTTTATACCGGATACCGGATGACGACTTCCGGATACATTGATTTCCGGCTAAGAAAAAATGGGGTTGCCGGGACCCGTATTATTTTTGCCTTTCTGATTCTGCGACTACAACACAAAATAACATACAAAATTTTATTTCAGAAAGAAGATAAAAATCCCTACCACCTATCATGAGTACAATCGCAACCAAATTAACTAGTTGGTACAGAAATGACTTGCGCTAAACTCAATAGACCACATCTCCACTTTCCATCAGGTGGAATTGTGGTCAAGCATTAACTTATTCGTGTAAAAAAAGAGGAATGGAGCCTAACAGTACACACTAACCATAGATTACCCCCAATAGATACCGCATAAGTGAAATTTTCTTAGAGTTTGAACTCACAAAATTTGGCGGAAGGCGCGGGTTGCGGGGGACAAAACAATGCGCTGTGATTGGCTATTTCTTATTCATACTTGGACTTGTCGGGTCAGTATTGGTCGACACTATTGTCGTCGACTTGCAAATGCACGTATGTGTTGGCGCGCGTCAGTTGCCTTGTATGCGGTATCTATTGGAGATAATCTATGACACTAACAGAATGGATGGATTCTACATAAATGTCAATTCTTCTTCTAAAACATACAATCGTTTGATAGATAGAACAAAGAAAATGATTAAATCCTTTTCAGCACACAAACATAGTTGCAGTCAGAAAAGAGCTATTGGCGCTACAACCCGATTATAACATAAGATCTTATCCAGGCCATCCCGCATTATGTAATGCTGATGTTTTATAGCGTGGGGCCGTTACCGCCCTGTTTCCGCTCCATTGCTCGCCAAGTCAACTGGCTGATGTGTGTAGTGACAGCAAAAGCGTCGCTGGACTCATTGTACTGCGGGAAATGCCTGGACGGGACAGCCACGGCAACATTCCAAACTCAAGTTATTGTCCTACGTATTAGAGCATGTTTTTGTTTGAAGGCAACATAATGCATAAAGATCCAATGCATGATAACGTTCACACTAATAGGGGTGTGTTGGCACTGGCTTTTTACCCCTATTTAGTTGATTTTTCATAGCGCCACGGTTCGGTGGGTTTTAAGTATTATCTTGGGTGAAATCCATTCATTGCTGTCTGGGCGAATGAACTAGTCTTCTGATAAGAAAATATTTTAATTGTGACTGTATAAACCTATCCAAATCTGTAAACTAATAGGGACATGGGGAATCCTCTTTATTTAGCAGGTTGAAGTGCTTTTGTTTTTCAGGGTTGGCTGTTTTACATGTACTAATATGTATGTTACCGGATATCTGTATAATGCTGGTATTCAACACAATTCCTAGGAAATGTGTATAATACCTGGGTCGTTTTGGCAATGTATTAAATTATATGAATATTATCACCATTACATAGTTTGCCTAGGTAATGTATACGTTTCCCAACTACTGTACAGAATACCTGCAGGTCCACCGGCAATGAATAAAGTTAGATTTGGGTATGTATAGTCAACTTGGATGGAGGTTGGAATTAAGAATTTACTTAAAAACACACTCAAAACAAATTGTAACCTGCATGAATAGATATTTTTTTATACATTTTAAATTAATGCTTGACCGAAATCACACTTGATGGTAAGGAGAGATGCAGTCTAATGGCTCCTACACTACACTGCTCGCCTACGCAGCTTCGGATTTTTCAAAATTGGTGACAAAACCGACTCAGTCAACCCCGACCCCACGTGGTACTAGTCTGCCCTACCCCTAGAGTGAATATAAACCCCGAGGCGCGGAGGAAGAGCAGCCCCCGCCCGCTGTAACCAACTGCAGGCACCATGTGAGCCGAAGCGGCTGAGGCTGGTCGCCGCAGGCGACCAAAAAGCCGAAGCTGCGTAGGCGAGCATGGAGTGCCTGCAGTTTGTTACGCAAGGGCGGAGGGGCTGCACTTCCCGCAGCGCCGGAGACGTTTGGAAGCCTTTTTGTGTATCAAAAACCCCTAAATTCTCCCTAAAAGTGCATATGTCACCGGAAGATAACAAGAATCGCAAATTTACAAACCTAGGTTTATAAACAATATACAACTAAATGAATATTACTCTAACTGAAACATTCGCTACTTGAAAGTTGGCCTTTTGAAAAGTGTCATTATAAAAGGCAGACCAAACGTACAGTTGGCAACTGTTAGGTTGGGAAATAAAAAAAAATGTGATAAGTTGGCAAATGATTATTCGGCGAAATAAAATTCTGCAAAACGTTAGTTGGCAAGTGATAATCGGCCAAACAATTTTCGGCGAAATGGCAGAGAACCGTCTTTTACACACATTACCAACTACGCATGGAGTATTGTATAGAATGTCTGGGCTAAGTATGAAATAAATAATATTCAAAACGTTACCTGAACGTTTTAGATATTCTATACATTGCCTAGGTATTGTATAGAATGCTGAATTATAAAGATATCCGGTAACATATATACGTAATGGATACAAAATCTATCTCGGATGTGTTAACCTGCCAATCCATACTTGGTGGATGACTTTACCTTTGACATTGTGGGCTGAAGATAGCAGTAGGCAGTTGGAGTTGGGATTGTATTGTACGTCAGTAAAACCTTCATACTGTGTTTGCTTTCAATATCTAACTGAAAATCTCTTACTTCCCATAAGTAATTATTAATACTCTCAAGAACATCATTATTTTCTTCCGTTTCGAAAAGGTGCTCTATTAAGGACGAATTCTTCACAAGCACTCTTGTATTTTGGTAATACCTAACGACAGTTTATTATTGAGAAATCTCTTCCCGATTTAAGCAGTACATTAATAATCTTAATAATGATATTTTTATTTAATAGGTTTTAAATAATATCATCACTTTGAAATGAGCAAAGAGGGAAATACTCCCAAAGACTTTTTCTGGTTACTGGTACACGTAACTTTGATTAAGTATAAAACTAGCATTTAACTTTTAAAACGACTATTTGTTTCTTACTGGGACCGGTGAAAGGGGCAGACAGGACGGCAGTAGCCACATCTATAAAGAAGATACTTTGTGAACGCCTGAAGACAATGGAACAAAATGTGGAGGCATTGTCTCAATACAAAGTGGTGCTGGACGATGACCCGGCAAAGGGCAAACAGGCAATATAGAGAACAATTACGTGGCTCGCGGCCGCGCGGCTCTCGACGTACCCCGGTTTTGTTAACACGGCTTAGCTCACTGTATTGGCATAGATATTTTGGTTGAAAGATTATCCCAAGTCAGTATTTCTCAAAAAATTTAAGGGAAATCGTTTTGTAAATCAACAATAAAAAGTTTAATAAAGGATGACATTTACAGATAATCTGCCAAATCATTTTATAATTACTCTAATATTCTATGCCGTAATGTTACTTCTGCTGATTTCTGCTCACTAACTGGCACTCAATTACTTTTAAACGTAACTAATTATTATTAACCGCACCCGAAGATGCAAAACAACCTTCAAATTTTAAGGTCATTTAATATCACCAGCGACTGTAACCACAAGCATGCACCTTTAATCTTCTATAACGGATAAATACCAATAACTTATCTGGCCGTCCAATGTTTAACCTGCACACTTTTATGGATGCTTTTACGGCTCTAATAAATGGTTTTTAATTTAAAAATTTTAAAGCCTTTCCCATATACCTGAGGACTATCTACCGCAATCGTAACGGATTTGTGAAGCTCGAAATGAAAGCAGTTTGCTTTCGAGCGCGGCTTTCTTCGGGTGGACGTAAAGAAACTCAATATTTGTAATTATAATAAAACTGGGATCGAAAGAGAAATTGAATGCCTTTAAAAATATATATGTTTGTTTTTATTTATATTTATTATTTATTTAAAAGCCAAAAAAATTATTATTACATGCAAGTCCATCTGAATTCACTGTACAGAAATTATAAGGTTTTTTACATTTGGATATTAGCAAAAAAGGAGGTAAGCGACGCCGAACGCAGAGTTTAGTTGTAAAATAAAAACGTTTAGCTGTAGAATGCAATATCCGATTCTCTTAAATATTTCAATCTTCTCCAGTAGATACCAATAGCAGCAGACAAATCACTAGATAAAGAAATCCTCTCAAAGGACATTACTAAAATAGTGAGATAGTATTGATACGTGAAAAATACAGAGCAATTTCTATTAATATATAATATTTCTAATCCCGCTTTGTTCCTATAAGTACTTTATTTAGGATAAGAATAAAATACCAGAAACCTTACAAGATCACTTCTGTCCATTTGTATCTTTACCTTTACCACGCCATATTCTATTCAAAGAATCTATAAAAAAATCGAGGCCACTCACTGAATTTAATTCATTGAGTGTATTGCAAGTCAAGGCCATCTATTATAAGATGAACTGACTATGAAAATAGACATGAAAGAGTTGAAAATAGAGTTTACCGATGTACTACATCATGCCGGTGAATGGAATCCTACTCAAATATAGCCTCACAGTAGTGAGTCCACTTTAAATATGGGGTAGAGATATTTTAACCTGTGTTTAGATAATTAATAAAATGTTTATTCTCGCCTTCAATCATACCTCCCACAAACGACAATACCATTTTATTGACTGAAAGAAAATGCTTCTACGCAATAACGCCTATAGTCGTTTTATAATTTTATGTAATTATGAATTATAGAGAAAATTTATCATCAGATGCAATTACGGGTACGACTAGTAAGAGACAGTATTGTTTGTACCAATATCACATTTCGATGTTATCTTAACCGAAGCGACGGATGGGACACAATGCCGGCATCTTACTCGGGTAATCCGGACTGAAAGCTTCGTGGAATTCCAGTTTTAGAATTCCAAACGCGCTCCCACACACGTGCTGGAACAATGCTATATCATTTCATGAAAGTCTTATGTAACTCTGCGAGGGATGAAGTAAATCAAATGGAATTTATTCGAAAGCGATTATAACAATTTTTGAAATCGATTACTTCGGAATCGAAACTATGCCAATCCTCAACGAAAGTGGTCGTAGAAACAGCGTTTTTTCTACGGACAAAACAGACCGCGCTTATTACTACTTATGATAATATTAAACTCATGTCAAGTAGTCGTGTCTTAAAACTAATCATCCAGTTTGTAATAGAGCTCAAAAATGAAATAATTGAGTTGTTTGGAAATGTTACTGTCGCAAAACAAACCTATGTGCTACCTCAGATGACATAATAACGCTTCCCGCCCACGTCAGATAATCGGTGACCGCTTTTTTGTAGGAGAAAAATAGAACGTACTGATAGCAATAGTCGGTCAAAAAGTCGGTCAAAAAGTCGGTCAGAAATAATATGGAAGAAAAAATCGGCCCGATTATCGGTCCTACAAAAAGACTGACGTGGGCGGGAAGCGCAATACTTATAATAGTTGCTACTATTAAGGCTTCACCAGTCAAAGCAGAAACGTGTTTAATTCTTAAAAAGCTTAAAATTCGTACAATTTATTTAGCACCTCGTTTATATGAAAGGAAATCCGACCTCAGCATGAATTCCATGAAAAAACTGCTTTTAATATCCAGGCCGACAAACAATTTTATTTTGCGAACACAAGATCTCTTCCAGTAACAAGATTACTATTAAGGATGCATAAAATGCATGGAATTAAATTAGGTCGAGCAAGTTCCTATGATTAGCGTAGCGATACCCCTTGAGAACTACCCGCAAAGTTTACGAGGGCGTTTCAGTAATAAAATTAACTCCAAGGCTGTTTCCGTGTTTATTACGAGGCCTTTTCTACCCTTTTTAAGGTCCCGTACATCTAAGAAACGGGAACCCTAATAGCTCTTAGAAATATAATAATAAAAACTTTTAAGTGGCAATCCCTTATCCACCGGAACGACAGGAATAATATGACATTGATAAACATTTTGAATGATGAATTTTTTATTTATTACAAAATGTAAAACGCTCCATAAATACTTTTACAAAATATTCAATAAGTAAAATCATGTATTATTAAAGTATTTTGCAGATCGTACGTCAACCAAGATTCAATCTAAATTGTCGCACAGATATGAAACAACACGAAAGACCTGAATAGTGATTTAATAAAAAAAGAATTACAAAGAAACGAATGAAAAGAAGTCTCAAATCTCGAGTACTTGGAAATAACAAAACAGTAAATCGTGTTCCACAAGTATGGAGCGAAGTCAAGATACAATGCTGGCGAACATAATATTCACTTTAATACAAAACTGTACGAGCGGTACATACTAACTGACTCGCTTGTTGCGGAATTTAATTTAATTTTTAAAGAACATCACTGACGTCCTCAAACTGTCACATTGTAACACCGAGGAACATTTAGAGAAATTGTATCTTTAGAGTTCCTTTTATGCGAAGATACAATAGTCTGTCAGTAGTTTCTTGATTTAATCTTACTAGTCAAAAATTATGACCAAAGAACACATTTTTTATAAGTAAAAAGATACTTAGTAGTTAAGAATAATCTTCAAGCACTTATTTTATTTGTAAATATAATAAAAAAAAACTGAAATACATTAAAATCAAAGCAAAAAAAGCCAGCACTGACAATTTTAATAAAAGCCAATAGAATCTCTAAAGTTCCTTAATATTAATTCAAAAAGTAACAATATACCCGCTAATAAATATTCATAAAGGACTGATGAACCTAATAATAACCAATTTGGTAAACATATTGATAAAACTAGTATATATTTAAAAATTAAAAAAAAAACCGCCTGCTATCAAAAAATCTATCATGATAATATACCTTTTTGAAATCCTTATAGTGAGTTCTTTAATTTGATACCCATATTGCGTTATTCGTTTTATTTTTATTTTTTGATAACTTCAAGCAATGGTATCTCACAGCCACCATACTTGCTTTTTTTTAATTTCACTTACCTAAGAACACTTGAGTTATCAAGACGAATTTAACGATATCTTAATGATAGAAAACCGTTCAGTGGTTTGGAAGATACGAGGTAATAAATAATATTACATGCATACATACATTCATACATACAAGATACGCGCGAAAAACATAACCCTTCCTGGCAGTCGGGTAAGAAATGGAGTATACTCAACGAATGCAGACTGTAGAATACCTTGCTTGGAGGTGATACATTTCTTGAATTTGTCATAGATGTTGCTAGGAAACCGTCGAAACAGTTACTATTACAAACATAGATTACCCCCAATAGATACCGCATAAGTGAAATTTTCTTAGAGTTTGAACTCACAAAATTTGGCGGAAGGCGCGGGTTGCGGGGGACAAAACAATGCGCTGTGATTGGCTATTTCTTATTCATACTTGGACTTGACGGGTCAGTATTGGTCGACACTATTGTCGTCGACTTGCAAATGCATGTATGTGTTGGCGCGCGTCAGTTGCCTTGTATGCGGTATCTATTGGAGGTAATCTATGATTACAAAGTACTAAAATATCAAGCTACTTCTACGGCCGTGTATGTACAATATTCACAAGTATTAACAATTAGTCTTTAGGGACGTCGGATCCCGAATCTTCCAATGTAACTCGGAAGTGATTAAGAATCTACCTCAACCACTATCGCTCCTAATCAAACTCCGAACACATCCGAAGATGTTTACCTCGGTCGATCACTGACGACGCAAGAGGGGGCACGAGCGCTTCGTTCGGAACAATTGTATATAATTATATACGAGTAGTTCGTCCTGTTATACGTAATTTATATATTTATTGGGATTTTAGTGAGATACATTTTGATGTACTAGTTTTCGAAGGCGTCACGACAATAAACAAGACGATATGTGCATATGTGTATTTGCTAAATCCAAAAAGATCTTAAATATGACTGTATGAACATTAAATCAATTAGATTAAGTGATCTCTTTAAAATACTGAAGACTTAAAAGATATACTACTAGCAGATAAAATTTTTGAAGTTGGTCCTTCGAGCACTTCCGTAGTTAATGTAATTTAGGTAGTTCAAGTTTTTGGTTTAAATCTTAATTGTAAATTGAATTATGGTAAATTCTTGGTAAATAACCGGGCGATGAACTGCCGATCCATTTTTCGTCTGTAGCCGTCTTTACCGTCGCCGACATGCAATCAGCAAATTTCCAGAAACTCCTAACGGACGCGAAGGCGCTCAACTGTAAGTTCGCAAACATTTAAACCTTCATTAGGTGTTTGCATTACTCATAAAAATGTCTCCTTAAAATATTTTTAAGGAAAATCGTCGCTTGTAAATAACCTCCTTATTTGAATTTAAGAGACAAAACGTGATTTAATTTTTGTTAGAGACTAAAAATATATGCAATATATTTCAGTACTTCTGGCTATTACATCAATAATATTATATATGTAATATATTATGTGAATGTTATGTATTAATCAGCCCACATACATCATGTCCTAATGTTCCATTGACGCTTGATTGATGCTATCAGAAGCTATATTTATTGTGAAGTGTGAAGCGTTATTTATTTATCAACATCTGGAAGAACTGACACCGCGAAACAAGATGTCCTAAACACGTCTCATTGCTTCTTCGACCTATATAAACATGCGAATTAGCACAAGTATTCTTGCCGACCAAGAGTGTGGAAAACCTCATTTCAACACCTCTCCAATATGACTTAACTATGACGTAGGATGGCGAATTACGTAAAGAAAGTTTACCATCAGCGTTCACCCATCTAACTATGCCTGCCATGAGGTACTCCTCACTTCCTCAGCCAATAATTCCGATTAACACAATCCATCGTACTATGAACGCTTCTCATAACACATGTTTAATGAAGTATAATCCGTAATATCATCATATTACATTATTTGTGCATAATTCAAACTGTGGCATCTACTCAAATGGCTATTAGCTGTAATTAATTGGGACAGGTCTGTGTCATCAATCAAGTACTCACGTGTTTCGGATAGCATAGCGAAGCTGAGCGCAAGACATGAATCTGTAACAAAACAAACAAATATTAAGTTGGATGAAGATATACAATTTTAAAAAGCTTGCACACCCTCACATCTGCTCAAGAAATCCGAAGTTGCAGATGACATGGGTATACACAAAATGAGACATCACAATCAACCACGTTAGAAAACCGGCCAAGTGCGTGTAAGGCCACGCGTAATGAAGCGTTCCATGGTCGTAAGTAAGCTCATCGATTATTATTTGTTAACTTATAACCCGTGATAGTTTTCTTTTTAAATCCGTCATATTCTTCCTTGATTTTTCACATAATATGTCCAACATTAACAGTTTCATTCGGGACACATTATGACTCTAACCAAAATTAGCACTTTAAAATTTAATATTGCGCAAACGGATTCCTAAATTGAAAAATGGTTTTGCAAACCCACAACATGGAATACCTTATTCGACCTCATTCATCCTCACTTTACGAATAAGGAGTACACTAAATTTATTTTTCAACTTTATTCTACTACTTTGTCGTTTTTAATATGTAGTATAGTATAGTTTAATACTTTATAGTATAGTAGTACTACTTTTTAACCGACTTCAAAAAAAGGAGGAGGTTCTCAATTCGACTGTATTTTTTTTTATGTTTGTTACCTCAGAACTTTCGACTGGGTGAACCGATTTTGATGATTGTTTTTTTAAACGAAAGCTGGTGATTGTCATGTGGTCCCACTAAAATTTTATTGAGATTTGACAATGGCATCCATGAGAAAATCATATAAGTCTTAAATTTGAATTAAGTATGTGCGCGACAAATGGACGAATAACTCAATATCACGCCAATTGATTTCGATGATTCTTTTTTTAATCGCAAGCAGGTGCTTGTCATGTGGTCTCACATAAATTTGAACGAGATCTGACAAGTAGTTTTTGAGTAATTTTGAAGTCGGTTATTTATTGTTAGTAAAATTTAGATTATTTATAGTACACTGAGATTCCCTTTAACGGATGGCAGGTATTTAATTATGTGCCAAATTTAACATCATCAACCTTTAATCAATCTAATATTTATTTATGATCCAAGGTATAAAGATATTAACATTATGTAATTATAGTACGTCTCTGCGAATAATTGGCCCGCAGCCTTTATTAATTTGTCACATAAATGGCCCGTCTGTGCGTTATTGGCTTTTCACATAAAAAATTCCATCTATGTTATCCATCTTATTTTAATATCTCATTGCCGTCAATAAAAACGCAAAGTTTTCTAATACAAGAGCAGGGACATGTCAAGGCATTCCTCGAGCTAGCCTGGCGTCTTAAGTAAAGTAATGAATGTCCAGAATGCCCGCCGATGTCTGTAAAATTCCTGCGCGGCTGTTCGGGGCCCGCGGAATGCCCAGCTCAGAATGTTGTTTACACCTCGCGACCTGCGACCGGGCGGCGACCGGCGACCGCCCGCCATCGTCGAATATTAAGGCCACGTGGACATTAACACATCTTTGGTTTTATACATAGTCTGATTTGGATTTATTATGTAAGATTTTATTTGGCTTTAAGCGGTTACTAATACGATGTATGATGTAAACTTTTATTGTTATTATTAGGACGTGAAACAGGAACTTTTAATTAAAAATAATAATCAAAATAAATTTTATTTTTATGACAGTTATTTACTAATTAAAATTTAAATAAACTCAACAAAGCTCAAACGTAAATAATGAAGACGTTTTAACTATGCACAATAAACAATATGCGTTATTATGTGCTCTTGAACGGTCGGGGACTTTCAAAAATGACATCTGCTTGTCTCGCTTGCTCGCAGCCGACTAAAATGCGTTAACACCATTTGGTATCAACGTAGGTGTCCAAACTGTTAGTACTGAACAGCCTGTCTAGTATAGTCACATATAGGTATATGATTCTATGTACTTTATTCTATATACTTCCCATAATTAAATAATATTTAATATTGCTTTAAATTAATTCAAAGCTTGCATGAATTCTAGGTCACCTAATAAAAGAGTGATATTAACGCAATTAACCGAATTGCTAGCACACGTTACACCGTGCACCGGTCACCGCAATGCATGAAATAAACTCTGCGATGAAATTAACGTTCAGTGTCCGTAATACAACTAATTTGAATATTCGCTATATTGCCACGTCATGGCATTAACAATGTCTCCCAGTGGACGCGTTAAGCGATATATTTTAAGGAAGAAAAAACAAATGAAATTTGCAAGTAGGTAATACCCATATAGCAATTGTATTAATGACTAAAACTCTATCCAAATCGGATCAATACTTTTTGAGAAAATCGAGGACATACAAAAAACTAATTTTTTTATGTAACAAATATAGCTTGCAGTGCCACCATCCCCTGATGCTCATAACCATTTTTTACTAACAAACCTTCAATGAGGAAATACAATAATAAATGTAGGAGGAAATACAATAATCGCAGCCAATTTATTAACAAGTAAAGCAAAAAAAAAAAAAACCCGATTGCGTAATAAAACTAAAACGAAAAAACACAAGCCTAGTAGTTCAGAATCATGTTATAAGTAATACTGAACAACTACACCGTAGAAGGATTAACAGTCGGGACCTCCCGACCTCCTTTGCGTCACGCAGTCGGATAAAAACAACCTATAGTTTCTGTAACTGTTATTCTTTTTTTCAGTACTAATTTTAAGACTTTTATCAAAGACAAAGATTGCATTCTTCACTCTTTGCGAAAGACGAATGGACAAATTTCAATTTGGCGCTTATTAAAGCCTTTAATAAAATTTTAGTAGTCCGCATTAACCTTGGCAACACATTAATCATTCACGTTTCTCGCTGCTCGCTCGTCGCTGCCGCTGCAACAATGTACAGTGTTCATTGAGTTCCAACAATAGATTTATTGATAACGCTGGTACAATAGAATCGAAACAATTCATCACAGTATTATATTGGAGTTTATGTTAACGATGTGGTATAATTCGTGCTATAATTATATCCAGATTCAAATTATTCCAGGAAGTAATTTTGGACATGTCATGATGGAATCGTTGAGATACATATATTAAATGTAATAAAACATATTGCAATCAAGTCATATTTACATGGAATGGTATTAATGTTGATCATGTGCCTAAATATATCATCGCTGAATATTATTGGCATTGGAATTTTAGATGTTCAAATTTCCATTTATATTTTCCTGGTAAATGCGAATACGTACCATAATAATTGAATATGAATAATAACATTGTTTATTAATTTTATTTCAACGTCGAAGATGTGTTTGGAGATAAAGATTTCTAATATTTTTACTGCCGTTACCGCACATCACTTCCATCAATACCACCTTGATAACTGGCGTTCGTCTACAGTTCGCTTCTCGCGTAGCTTTCGACCCCGCACGTGGAATGAACTTCCTGCATCGGTGTTCCCTCCAAACGATGACGTGGGGTCCTTCAAGAAACGGGTGTATTGTTCTCTTCGAGGCCGGCAACGCATTGGTGACGTCCCCGGTGTTACTAATGTCCATGGGCGACGGTGATCACTTACCATCAGGTGACCCGTTTGCTCGTTTGCCTGCTAAAGGCATAAAAAAATCGTACCTGCGTGTCCTCGACAAGCGGAATTATTCTCTGAGTCACGGGGGCGAAGGCTAATAGTCTATTAACTGTAAATGTAAATTCTCATTGGTTAGGCAATCGATTGAACGTATATCAAAGGCTATAATTAGCCATGTGGGCGCATTGAGGTATAAGTACACATAGAGAAGACATCTCAAACAAAATGTGTGTCCTCGCCGGGAGGTTCTATTTTCAAAATTGAGCCCCTGTTCTCCTTTCAAAATCGAACGAATCCATTGGACATTGAAGCCGCGCGGCGCCAATTCACTGGAGCATACATTGTGTTCGCGGAGTCTGTTCTATACGCTAGTAATAATACTTCAATGTGTGGGCGGGATTGGTTCATTCAGATTTGACCACATATTGTATTCGATATCCTTGTTCTGGGAAAAAAATAAGAACACTATTATTAAGGTTGGGAACAATTTAGCAAGTAGGCAGGGAGTCCTGGGCGCTAAATGAAATGAAATGAAATTTTATTTAAGATAGTTCTTATAAACGCTTTTCTAAAATTAAACTCCGGCTATACTTTCCACAAATCCCTATTAACAGTGGTCCGGGAAGATGAAGCAGCGTGTTTCTCGCAGGTACAGACGGCACTTACCCCTTAAGGCTTTTTATCAAGTTCAAGCTAAATTTTATTTATTTATTTATTCCCGGAATTCTCGTTCTACAAGGGATACGAGTATGTGTTTATTTATTAAATATTGTCATTGATTGGTAGACATTTTCCAGATTTCACGTCACTTAATTTCAACCCAAATGGGAAGAAGAACTTGCAATAGCTAATTTATCACTGTTCTCTTAAAAAGCACACAAAAATACATTCATAACACACAAGTACGAGTACATACATACACAAAATTCTGAAGCGTGAAGTACTGCGGAACAAAACACACTTTGAGTAGTCGTGTGTATTGTAAGGGCGCATTCACATTCATCGGTCGACGAAAAAAGAGAAATAGGAAAATATACGTTTTCAATTGATCAAAAAATTACGTATAACCAATAAAAAGTTTATTTATATAATACCTGCAAACCAATCTAATTGTAGCCGTATTGAGGCGGCTTAGAATACTAATCCCAATCCCACACCGGATGGGTGTCGTAAGAGGCGACTAAATCCGGCCCGCCGGTGGTAAGGCCCCTCGAGGGATTTTATTGATAATATTGATTTTATTTGATTATTATTTCTCCTTACGGTTCGCCTGGATAGCTACCACCATTGAGCATGAGTCAGCCGCCAAAGGACTCGTCGTGTTTCGGCTGGGGGCTTGAGAGCCAGTTCTTTCTTTCTTTTTCTTCTCTTTCTTGGCCGGCAACGCATCACTGATGCCTTTGGTATTGCTGATATCCATCAGGTGGATCGTCAGCTTGTTTGCCGGCTATATCCATGAAAATAGTGATCTTCATCTCAGTCACTCAGTCAGTTTTCTCAGCAGTCAAAACTATATTTACAAACCTCTTAAAAGAACTTCCATACCGGCTTTTATCTCCTGTTCCGCGCGAGTGGAACCATCCCGGAATGATAAGTATTTTATATGTTGACCCATATCCTTCGTTTCAACTAAGCTAAGTATCGTTTATATACATTGTGATAAACAAACTCAAACAGACTGACAACAATAGATCAGATGAACTTTAAAAATAATAAACCGTAGGTACCAAATGTTTCTAAAAATTATTGAAGTGAAACTTCTATATAGACGGGGTATAAAGTTTTTTTCTGTCACAATAAAAGCGACATCGCGTGGTGAGTTTTTAAATATTTTTTTTTTTTGAAGCCACTTTTACTATGTGTCCCAGTCCAATTAAGTACAATAAGATATTAACGTCACCTGGTTTTACTGAAACCCAGTATTTTACTTAGTGCAATGTTCTAAGTTATTGTGCCACTCTAAAGCTACCAGCAAAGTACAATTCAATATTTTGTTCATCAACTTCTTTCAACATTCTTTGTATTTTTTACACAATACGGTTCTATTCAAGACAGGAAGGTAAACATTGCCGATTTTGTAAATAGTATAACCAAGCAGACAGGCCACTAGATTGTAAGTAAGGTACATCACCGCTGTATTTCCCAGTCGAAAAGGAAGCAAGGACCTCCCACTATTACTGTAAAAAACATTTCACAGTCTATTTGGGAAAGAAGGGTGGTAGCTATCCAGATGCAGAAACCCTATCACAATATCACCACTGGAATTAAACTGGGTGGTACAGGATCCAACCACCTCCAATAGAAGGGACCGTTCACCATGGCCTAGTCCGGTTTTAAGCGGGATGCACAGAGAAGAGTTTGGCTGGAGCCACTTACACTTAAAAAATACATTTATACCCAGTGTAGTTGAGTTGAAAATTCAACTACCATTGACAACAAAACCGAAAATATAAAATACCCAACTGGGAATATATATATAAAAATACATACAAACACTCCATTCCTATCAGAGTCCACTGCAGTGTTAAAAGTGGGAACAAAGGCGGACGGGTGAACGCTGCCTTACCGCACCGCGCCACTCACTTGACCCATATACCGCAGCGGGGAAAAACTTGCGGATTATCGAATATGGCAGTTGGGCGGGCTTCATAATGTAAACCCATGATTTGGGGATCATTCTGTACAACCGTAATTAAATTATGTTTATAATACCAACATCTTTTATGGAAATAGGCGACAACAAAGCCTACGATCCACCTGATGGTAAGTAGCTATCATCACCCGTGAATATCAGAGACACGAAAGGCATCAGATGAATTTGGACTTGATGTTAAATGGGTATTATTAAACTGCTGTTAATATGTTTTAACCTATTTTATGATCCAACGCAAGGCATTGATCATTCCTCGTAACTGAAAATCTGAAATAATCTCCGCTGTGCTGTTCCAATCAGTTTTTTTTAATATCGACATATCGCCTTCTATATTTTTGTACATTAAATACAAATTGCAAAACATTACCTATGCTGTGTGATCTAGTTCTTGTGTTTGGCAACGATAATTCTATTATTGTTTTGCTCATTTTTTTATGTTTTGGTTGCCAGAACATACAGTGGCAGGTAACAAGCTTCGACGATCAAAAGTTGTTTCGCGGCCTGGAATTCAATAATATTTGCGAGTTGCGATGCCGTCCATAACCATAACTCGATTCATGAAGATTACAAATTAGATATACCTTGCTATTAAAAGATAAAATATACGGATTTCGAATGTGTGTTGTAAAATAAATCGGATACTTTTGAAATCAGGAGATGATTTCTCCAAAATATCTGTGAAGGGAAGTGAAATACCCGGAGAAATACCCGGGGGTATTGATTAATAATTTCATCCCTACAATCAAATCCTTGTATAATACAGATACTCAAACGTTACATATTAAAATAACGTTTCGTGATTTATCTATGTAGTAAATTAATGGTAAAAAATACTTTTTAAAAACAAGCTTTTATTTAAGTACTTTAAGAGTCCATCGTGGACAAACAACGTGACACGTAATTTATATATATTAAGATATAAAATCAATATATATAAAATATTTAAAATTCAGTTGTAAGATTCCACCCGGAAAAAGATACATATGATACACACATTGCAAGTTAAATAAAAGCTTATAAAAATAGCCTCCAGTGAAAAGCTCCTTGGCTCATCATATACCACTTAAGTAGTCTTTACTTAATTATATGAAAAAACCGAATGTGATTCAGTCGTCCAAATCGGAAAATCTAGTCAAAAATAATGAAACAATACCATGATTTACAACAGTGAATTTCGGAGTTTGTTTCAACCTCAGTTCAGTAAATCAAGCGATAAACAAATGTGATCCCTGAATTGATTGGTGAGTAATGAGGACGTGAGCATATCAAAGATAAAAAGGATTTACGTACAAAGCACCTTGTTACAGCCATCCGGTGGCGCTAAGCGAGAAAAATCAAATATAGTAACATGGAGACAAGTGGGTAAAAAAACCCTAAAAACACGAGCACCACGTAATTGCATTTCGGACTATGCTTCATGCTTTGTTTGGTCGCTGTTGTTTTGAGTTTCTTTTGTATACGGCGTATAAATAGTATGAAATACTCGCTATTTCCCTGTATCTATTCCTGTAATATTTAAAATAACACTGGATTTGAGGTGGTTTTTGTGCAATATTAGCTTTTCTGTAAGTAGAAAGAATATCAAATTTTTATTTTTCAACTTATGCACGTAATTTTTTTAATCCAGCGTCATTTCGAAAATGTGCTTTATCATGGAGGAGAGTAAATGACAAAATAATTTACTGAAATTAAATCAAATCAGTAATTATTTATTATTGTACCACGCTCCACACAGCGACTATAAACAACATTAGTGCCTCTCTATCTGTTACATTTATCGGTGCGGCGAGTAAACATCTCAAAGTGACTCTTTTTAATTTTCCGCCCCAATTGTTTCTTCTGTCTTCAAAGGATGCCACTCTTAGACGTAATAATAGTCGAATGGAGGGACCAGGGTGGGTAAGTACATGCGGAGCGGGGAGACGAGGTTAAGCAGGTTTTTTACGAATTTGTGATAAAAATCGAGTAAAGACTATTTATTCATCTAAGGCATCCATTAATTTGTATTTCAAGGTTGATTAATACTTCGTCTTAAAGTACTCTTACGCCCCAACTCAGAGTCGCTAACGGTTACTTAAATCGCTCCTTAGTACAGAATTTTTATGGAGATTCTTTACTAAAGAGCGATTAAAGTAACCGTTAGTGACTCTGAGTTGGGGCGTTAGTCATACAGTTAACTGACGTAGATGAGACGTTTGGGCTCATAGATTTTGTAAAGTTAATGTTATTCTTGTGAGAACATCAAGAACAACATCTTGATTATGACTTTGACAGTTGAAAAGCCTGGCCAAAGCCGTCGGCTCTAAACGGACCGCAATAAGATTAAGAAGTTTTTATTGAAGAAAATTGCACTCAGAGCTAAGAAATACATATACTCGTAGTTCACAAGCAAATACTATAGGATGAAGCGATGTGACTGTGATAAAACTGCTTTTATTTGCAAACGGCTCCCCGCAGCCGACACAGCAGTTTGCGAGCTGATCTAAAATTCATATTACTCCACACTCCTTAGCACTTTCACCAAATTCGATCCCCACGAATTCGTTTCTAAGAATTGGGTCTCGGTATTATGTAATTGGAACATACTTCGTCTATTTTTATTGATTTTTAGAGTTCCGTACTCAAAACGGACCCCTAACAGTTCGTCATGTCCCGTCCGTCCGCAGCATAGCACAAAAACCCTGGAAAACGATTCAAATTAAGAAAACATATTCTTAAGAAAATAAATATAGTTTAATTTTCATCTATAGTAATAATATTATAAAGAGGAAGGATTTGATAGTTTGTTTGAATTGCATAGGCTCCGAAACTACTGAACCGATTTGAAAAATTCTTTCACTTTTGGAAAGCTACACTATCCCCGAGTGGTATAGGCTATATTTAAAAAAAAATTAGGGATCCTTAATAAAACTCCAATAATGTAATCCAAGGTGTAAAAAAATAAGAAACTGAAGCAAAGCGAGGGCGGTTACTCGTTTATCATAAGTTGCCAGATATCCAGATAGCCATGTGTCCAGATAAAAAATATACTAACTAATACTAGCGCTGTGCCGCGGCTTTGCCCACCTATATCCCGCCTATATCTTATTCCTGATTAATTCCTGGTTTACCTGTGTGCTAAAATTTCAAAAGACAAACAAACATACATAGGTACATCTTCACAAACATTCACATTTATAATATTATTGGAAGTGGAAGTAGAAAGCAGGATAGTAGGTACCTATACGAAGGTATTCTGCTCTAATACACAGCCACATTTTTGAAGTTATACTTCTTTAGGCGCGTTATGAAAAAATGATGAGAGCGAAATTTAAGATTTGTAACACAAAAGTAACAGAATGAAGTTGTGCGCAAAAAGATGCGCTCGCTTCACTGTGAAGTTGCCCGCAAAAAGTTACCAACAAAATAGAAATAGAACCTCTATTAGTCATGTATTATTTATTGATATAAATTAATATATTATTATTTAATATAATTAATAATAAATATTATTAAATTATTAAATTATTGATTTTCAATGTTTATTTCATGATGCCTAAGAAGTATAACTTCTCACGCGCGTACATAAGTACACATTTATGTTTTGTTACCACCGTAGCGAATATTCCATTTGAGATATTGATCCTAGTTCGAGCGAAATACAAACTGGGTTGAAGCAAACTGCTTCACGGTCGAATTAACATTCTATACCCAACATCAACCGGTGAATTCGATTACAAATAGATGCTTCTGTAGTCTGTAGCAAACATCTAACAGCCTTCCGACTAAACTGATAACCCGTTTAAGTTATCTATACAGACATATACTTATTATTTTGGTTGTCACTACTAGTGTATACTATTAAATTATTTATACAATCCAAATACAATCCAACAAAATTCGTCTGCCTGGATTAAAATATAGTCTCAAAGTATAACAAGTAACAAGAATAATAAATGAAAAAGGTATAAATATGGTATCGTCATAATCTGTTCAGCGGCAGGTTCCAAACAGCGACACAGCCAGTTTGTTTTGGCCTGTTCATCTGTAGCAAAGTCATTAAAAACCTTGCTACAACTTCAAAGGTAATGACTATTATTATTATTAGATACGAGAATCAACTGTTGTCTTGGAAACCTCCCACGCGAATGGAAAACTCTTTGATGAATACATAATTTTTAGGGTTACGTAAGGTTGCAAACAGGACCCTATTTATAAGACCGCGGATGTCCATCCGTCAGCCTGTCTAGAAAGATAGACACGGACAGAAGTCCGTGTTTCCGTCTGTCTGTTCGTCCGTCTGTCCGTCCGTCTGTCCGTCTGTCCGTCTGTCCGTCTGTCCGTCTGTCCGTCTGTCTGTCTGTCTGTCCATCTGTCCTTCTGTCCGTCTGTCTGTCTGTCTGTCCGTCTGTCCGTCTGTCCGTCTGTCCGTCTATCCATCTGTCCATCTGTCCGTCTGTCCTTCTGTGCGTCTGTTCGTGCAGAATATATATTAAGGTAGCCGCTATAACAGCAGGTACTAAAAATTTTGCACGACGTACATATTCGTGTGAGACTCCCACTTGGCCAGGGTTTTTATGATCATATTTTATTTAATTTATGTTACAGGTCTCAGTGGATCGTCCATGTTCTATATAATGTTAACAATGCTGTCGATATGCAGCGTCCCCACGGATGTCGTTACAGTGCTATTGATTCATGAATTATAAAATTCTCAACAACTATAGCGACAATTCGGTTGCAGCTATTATGTAAAGAATGCCTATTGTCGTTCTGTTTTTTTTTTTAACAAAATATAGCTTCAATCATTGGTAGTATTATAAAAATTACGGTAACGAAATTGATTAAGTTTTATATGTATGTGTTTATATCAGGGAAGGCGATAAATAATTAAAAGTTGAATAAATAAAAAGACGACGTGATTAAATTTAAAAGTAAAGCAGGAGAGCGCATTCGAAAGACTGAACGCCGTACCGAAACGAAGTAAAAACTAAACAGTCAATCAAAGTACTCGATAATACTAAAAAACAATGTAGTGAACGAGTAACAAACATTTCACAGGAATTACAAACACATTGGTATTTGTCGCCGTGACTTAAGAAATAAAACCCAACACACTCATATAATTATAAGCACTAGCATTCCTTGTATGGATGCAATGGATGCAACAGAAGCATGGACAGCACAATTCTCGATACAAACATTTATCTTTCACTAATTAAATTATCTGTCTCGGCCGGCAATGGAATCCGGGCCCCTTACTTAGCAGGCAAGATAACTAACAACGATAACAACCAACTGGATTACCGAATATAATTATTAAACTGTTCCTTAAAATACCACGCTGCCATTTTATTATAAATCCAAGTTATTATAAATCAACCTTGAGCCTTTGGGGAGCGGTTTGAACCCTAAAAATTGTAATTCTACTGACTTCATACGTAAATTGGACTGATCTTAAGTTAACCCATCACTGCATTCGAATTACGGCCTTTAGGTGCCTAGGGAGTTGAATATTTCATTTTGTGAGGCTTCGTATCAATCATGTATGTATTAGATAAATAAAACATTCACAACCAAGAAGAACACGAAAAGTATATAAAAGTGGCTTCAAATTATTTTGGGTTCTTTCGTCTCTACTATATAATTAGAAGGGATGTAGAAAGCCTTCGTATTACTTCAGTGCGTAATAAGGGATTGCAAAGTTTAGAAACCATCAAGAAATATTCCACTAGCGGTCACCCATCCAGCGAACTACAGACCGCACGCGAAGTTTCCTAACTTGGTCAATCAGAATTACTCAGATTAATCAGAAATGCCGATTGACACAGTTTCTGTTACAGTTTAATACACTTTAACCAATTTAGCTTGAATTGATCGCATGGGTCTACGAAAAGGCAACATTATAACAGAATCCTACAACATTACAACATGGCCTTCAGAGTCGGACAGCAATACATTTCGATCAGTCCAGTCCATCGCGTTGGTTGGTCAATCTCTTCAAACTCGAATTGAAAAAAACCATTGAACTAATATTTTTATCATCAAAGGAGTCTGCTTAACCGTGCTATATAGTATAATATGTGACGTCACACTAGGGGGAGGTCTCACAAATGTGACCAGCTGTGACAAGGAGGGGGAGGGATCAAAAAGTCATGAAATTAGTGTGACGTAATTTATGGATGGCCCCTAAACGTATTAGGCACGGAAGACAACACGATACACTTTACTATGCACACTAACGGATCGACAACGTCGTCTATATATACATTTTTAACCGACTCCAAAACAGAAGGAGGTATTCAAGTGTATTTTTTTATGTTTGTTACCTCAGAACTTTCGACTGGATGAACCGATTTTGATGATTCTTTTTTTATTCAAAAGTTGGTGCTTGTCATGTTGTCCCACTTAAATTTAACCGAGGTCTGACAAGTACTTTTTGAGTTATCCCTAATTTTAATAATTATAATTAAATTTGGTTATTTTTGTCAAGAACTATTGTTGCCAATTTTTGACGCTCCATGATACCCGACGGTGTTCGGTAACTGAGCAGTCTAGGCGGAAAAGTGTCATGCCTATTTTTCAAAACAAAGAATATGGTTTCATCTGACACTAGCATTATATTTGGTACGCTTTAGTGGGGAAACTCCTTAAACCAACAAATTATAACATCCGTTTTAGAATATAATATTACTGGTTTAAACAGCAAACGTGTTCCAAAACTATTTACGAAAGTTTCCTCATTCGTCTGCCATGTCGTTTGTATGAAAGCACTAGTTTTTAATGAGAGTGGCACAGTGGTCGACAACTTTTCGTATTCCGTGGCATGCGCCACACAGGTGGCGTGGATGCATGCATTTAAATCGAATATTACACCGGCTATCCGGTTACAACCGGCTGCCAATACTCAGATGCACGTGGGGGCACGTGTTGAAACGTGAATAGACTTTAACCTTCATCATTTCTTTCATGAATTATATGTTCCAGCTGTTAGTTGCTCATTTGCGCATCAATATCTCCACCATGTTATACCCCCTATGAAAGGTAACATATTTCACTACCACTATCACATCGTTTCACTACACACACTTTCGTACACACATTTCACTACCACATCGTTCGTTTCATCCACAAGACACACACATATATACTTCAACACTCACACACAAACACAGACAAAAAATTTAATTTATTTATGATACTATAAATTCACTTCCCCATTTTTTTCATCATTCCTAACTGTTATCTCACCTTACGCATACACGCACATACTAAATACAAGTCCAGTGACACAAAAGGTCGTTGAAAAATAAATACATTATTAAAAATATTTTCTCATTTCACTTTTTGGCCGTATCGTGGCAACCCAGAGTACTGACGCCAATCCCATGCCGACAGACCAGGGTGTCGTGAGAGACTACAAAAGCCAGTCCCCTGCTTAGAGGCAACGCTGTCCATAAGTATTATTATATCATAACATTTTTGTAGAGTAGGTAGTATTATTCTTAACATTATTATCTTTTTATGAAGCCTGCCTACTTATGATCTTCTTGCTGGAGTTAGCCGTCAAATGTCGCGTCGTGATTCAGCTGGGGGCTTGAGAGCCAATAGTTGCTTTGTTATCTACTTTCTTTCTCTCTATTTATCGATACATTGGTGGTCGAACAGCCATAGTGACCACTTACCAACAGGTGGTGTGATTGTTTACTTATCGGCTGTTTAAAAACACAATACCTTTTTATCTGATGATTTTAATCTCAACACATCTTGAAAGGACATTGGACATCCTGGTATCAAAACTCCCGCTTAACCTTACAGTATTGTCACAAAGCATTTGTCGCACTAATAAAATACAATATCAAAGTAGTATATCACCGATAAGGGTACGTGAATACATCTTCCAGACAGTCAGTTATTACGGCCGCTCGGGGGCAAGGACCCACAGTCGGGGTTTGAACAATGACCTATTGCCTGTTCCATATCTGAGCCGCTGTAACATGCCCGTTTCTTCAATCTGCTACGTGGAGATAAATCTGTAGTTATCGACTGTTCTTATCTGTAGACGTTTCATAAATTGGTTTTGTTTCGAGATCGATATGACTGGGATGCGAGTTCCTACTCGATATTAATTTTTGGATAGCAAATGTGCAGTGGCCTTAGTACATTGTACTCAATCAATGACAGATTCGACTCTGATTCCTTAGGATTCTATTTCTCAAAAGGAAAAACGGAAAAAGCGATACCAAAGGCATCACATAATAAAAAATACCTTTCCACAAAAAACACCTGACAAATTGCATCACTAATTTTTAGTACACACTTATCATCAATAGCAAACAGGTGCAGTTAACGAGAATGGGTGCAATCTAACCGGTTATAGCACCCGGTTATAGCGCGGCCGGTATCTGCTTTGTAATGTTCGATTTAAATGCATGCCCCAGCGCCGCCTGCCGGAGCACGTGTGGCTGCTATAGATACCTAATAGTGAGGAATCGGAAATACAACACACTTACTAATTTTTGGTATAAACAAGCTAGCTTGGAGAAAATTTTGTGATATCCAAAATCAAAATCATTTATTCATATAGGTACACTGGTATCATTGATACACTTACGCACTACATTGTCCATGTAATTGCGTACTGCTAAGCTATAGAAAGGAGTGACAGGGTCCCATATAAGCAACTCGAAAACTACATGCATCGCTAGCCGTTTACATATTTGCAGACTTGGAACGACTTCAGCAAACCCTCAGCAGGACTCTTTACAATGTTATCTATCCGAAATAATCGATAGCTAATTTCTAATCTGCACATAGCTTTGAAAAATTAGAAATGCATACAGCATTGAAAAAGATCGACTTGGAACTATTCTGCCATCACTGTTTCTTTACAACTTCAAACTTACGTAGCCTAGCGACCGTTGATGCAAAGCATAGGCGCATAGGTAATATACCATTTCCTGATTAGAACTCCAATAGGACACAGAAAAGGTTGGGATACAATTAAGAACCGACCAAGTCCTTACACTCCGAAATTAAGGCGAAGGACTGACTTGAAACTTGTCAAGAACTCGTAACTTTCACCAACCACACGCATAGCATTATAACCAATTTATTCCGTAAATTGCCTCTCAGAAAACGAGTCCCTTGACATTATAAAAAGGTTCTTTATAAACTGTATCCTAGTGAGTTAAAATTGACCTATTTTTATCCCGGATCCGAGGACCGGAGACTTCCGGTTGCGTGTTCCGGTTATAAAGACGTTGTAAGCGACATGTAAATTTAATATTTCTAAGGTAAAAGAACTTGTACAGTACAACCATGGACTATAACAGTTTTCAATCATTTTGAGATTTTTTCTAGCAATAATTGTGATTGATAAATATCGTTATTGTTTGGTCTGTTACTTATCTGCATGGTGATTGAATATCAGTATTATTTTTAACGTTAGTAAACAATCGTCATTAAATCACATACGTGCATTCAATTGTACTTGTATTCTCCAAATTCAACCGTAATCGTTGTTGAAAAATAAATAAATAAACGCTTACACACTCATACCCCCGCAGTAGGTTTTTACCTGTGTCGCGGACGGCATGGACGACACATATAACACATCACATAACACCCATGACCCGAGTACAAATATTTATCTGTCATATAAACATCTGCCCCGGCCGGGAATTGAACCCGTTACCCCTCACTTCGCAGGCAGGGTCGCTACCATCTAGGCTGCAGGGTCGTCAATTGAGGACTTATTATATTTCTTAAATTCTATTTATTTTTTAATTATTAAAGCTCAAGCTCATTTAAAATTATTAACATTATTATTTGTATCATTAAAAGAACCGCTTTTTACTAAGTGCATTTGGATGTATACACGGTACATATACCAAAACAAAAATTTTTACAATTTTTGTCTGTCTGTCTGTTTGTTTCGACTAATCTCTGAAATGGCTGGACCGATTTCGACGGGACTTTCACTGGCAGATAGAAAAAAATGTTAGTTACCACGCGGACGAAGTCGCGGGTAACAGCTAGTGTCAACTATTATTCTCCCGAGCACACACAGCAATGACAGAAAACAACTCAATGAATTTGTATTAAACAAAGACAATTCAGGCTTAATTTAAAAACACTAGTATTTATATTCTAAGAATCCACCTCGATATGAACTAAGCAAAATTTATTATCACAAGAACGTGAACTACATATGAAAAAGCACTTTACCTCTATATGAAACGCATGAATTACACACAAAAGTAATTTGGGCTCATATGAAGCACGATTCGAAGGGAATAACAAACGCACAAAGCCTTACGTAGGTGGTACGTGGCACGTGCGAACGAATCACATTTAATTACTAGCTGTTCCTCGCGACATTGCCCGCGTTCGTAACTCTTAGCGAATACCAGAACCGTACACACTATTTGTATCTAATAATATTACACACGTCGTAACTAAAACGAAATCCAGTTTGGTATTATGACTTGAACGCGTTTCAAAATAATACGTATAGTGCGAAATCCAAAAAAAATATACCCTCATGAGGACCAAGAAGGTCAATGAGAAGCATATACGAGTATTAGTTGCAGATAGCAGGGAATAATAATATTTATTAACTAAATAAAGATTTTTCACGGTCGATTTTATGAGGAAGGTCGTAGCTAGCTCGGCGAACAAAATATCCTACTTTGCGACTAACCATCCTAGAGTCAACTTACCCTGACGATGCTCCGTTTCGGGACGAAACACGTGTTGGTGCTGGTATATATGTTGGTAAGTATATACTTTTAATTATTGTAGTACATGTTTCCGTTGTGGGAGGGAGGGAGGTGCCACGCATGTCTTAAAGTATATACCATCATACATACCGCGGATTGTTGCAAAGTAGACTAATACTAACTTAATAAAATACCCTACCACCATCCAAGTGCCGACGAGATGAAACTGGATCGGTTCAACCATTCGCCATAACCTCATCCGTTGCTCTTGTCGTTGATATAGACTTGGCCTCAAGGACTAACGGAGCCCCTGTTAAAGTTATAAATAGTTAACTAATATTTCGATACCTCTCGCTCAAGACTTCAAACTATCATATTTTCTAAGGAAAATCTCTACTAATTCTCTCGAGCACGTAGAGCAGGCCACTGAGAGCTGCTAAGATCTCGGGCTTATTATATTTATAGTTACAGCCGGTTTAAATTCAGTTTAGAAGCTGAGAACAATGGTCTTAGTAGGATAATAAAAGAATATGACTATTACATCCGTCTATCCCCTGCTAACCTTCAATTAGGCCATAATTTTTAACTACGCACTAAATGCTTATTATAGTATCCTTATGTGTTTGTGCAGTAATTTTTGAATGAATAAAAAATAACATTACATTTAATGTAACGATTTCATTATAATTCAAAACAGAATAGACATGATCCAAAAGGTGTTATAAAACACCAAGTAATCCTAAGAATCTGTAGACCAAAGCTAAAATAAACGGCCTAATTTGTACAATTTTTTCGTAATTATCAAACCTTCGAGTAAAATTCAAGTGGTTTCTCCCACATGTTCCTCATGACAATATCCAACCATTTCACATAAATAATTCCCGAAATGATCCGAAATCAAACTGGGAAATTCTTCGCTAGGCAGGCAAAAACAATACAAACCGTGTTTATAGTCGGCTAAATGATAACAGAACCAACATTATTAACTCAAAGAAAACAAACAATAACACCCCTTTCTTAATGTCGTTCATGAAAAAACTGTCATGGTCCTGAATGTAAAAGGAATGACAGATACGTACATTTTTTCCGCTTCATCCGTACCACGTCCCGGCAGTTCGTTGCAAATGGCGCTTGTACAACCAGCGACACGCGTCGACGGTTTCCCCTTCGACTGCTGGCGGTGAGAGAGCGCGAACCTCGTCGCCCACCGTACTCGGACCCCAGACATATGAAACCGTATTGTTAACTGGCTCTCTCCGTGACAACACTTGGGACGATAAAAATTTTATGCCGACGCTCCTTTTCTCGAGAAAGCGCGCAAAGATATGTCTAATGGTTCGGTTATGAAAGTTTTGTTTGATCCGAGAATGATGGGTGTGAGATGGTAGCTGTACTTTCGTATCTTTTATGTGAGTGTTGTCGCAAATCACCTTTTCGTTATTGTGACGCTGTTTAGGGGTTAAGAAAGTTTGTATAGCATTATCCTTACTATATCATCTTATCGAGTTTCCTTCCCCTTTTGACACACACCTGTTGGTACTTGGTTTGGCCACGATACTTTTGTAACAACAGCGTGTTCTCTTTTACAAATCTTGTCATCCGAAAGGGCCATAATACAATTATGTGGGTATTATTATTTAAATATATAATAATAGGAGAGGAAATATTTATTCCTCAGCCAACATGTGTACTTTTTAGATATCGACAGAATACATTTAAAATATTTAATGGCAATACCAAAAGTACTCATGAATTTTATTATGTGTGTGCATTATCTCAGAAATATGGCAAGAAGGTGCATACATTAAAATTTAATTTTCCCATATTATTTCTAAAGTAAATATTCTACATTCTGAAGTAAGAAGACAAGTGGCGGGTTGATTTTAGAAACCTGCGGCATCGGTATCTGGGTGATTTTGGCTTTAATCGATAGGCAGTGATGCCCCTAATCATAATCTAGTTGGTTTTTGTGAGGTAATGCGTCGTTTTTTAAAAATCTTAATTTTAATTTTTGAGGTTATTTCCAAAAAATACAACACGAATTATGATACTCATTTATAAAATTTATGTTATTAGGTATATTTTATTGTATTATATATTATAATTATAGTAATTAGGAGTTCATTGGAAAGATTGGTGGCCCGGGAAAGGTAGTCGAGCTACATGAAATTTGGAAATAGGAAATACAAGAAAGGTTACATAATGTAATATATACATTTTACTGTTTATGTCATACTCTATTAAATTTATTTATTACATTCTAGTTAAATTTTTGAAAATTGGTGACAGAACCGACTTAGTCAACCCCGACCCCACGTGGTACTAGTCTGCCCTACCCCTAGAGTGAATGTAAACCCCGGAGGCGCGGAGGGAGAGTAGCCCCCGCCCGCTGTAACAAACTGCAGGCACCATGTGAGCCGAAGCGGCTGAGGCTGGTCGCCGCAGGCGACCAAGAAGCTGAAGCTGCGTAGGCGAGCATGGAGTGCCTGCAGTTTGTTACGCAAGGGCGGAGGGGCTGCACTTCCCGCAGCGCCGGAGACGTTTGGAAGCCTGTTTGTGTATCAAAAACCCCTAAATTCTCCCTAAAATTGCTTAAACTGTAAGTTTGTAATTATAATGATTTGTCATTTTTTTATAAAATTGGTGCGTTTTGTATGTCTCCCCATACGGAGGTCGTAACTTTATTTCTTCCTCCACCACCTGACATTAATTTAGACTAGTTTAAGACAAATATTGAGCAGTTTTCACATATTTAACTTCAAAATAAAAATAAAAAAAACTCAAAAACTATGTGTTTCCTCACTTAGCCCCTTTAAGGGGGGGGTCCTTACCCCACCCCCTCCCCTCCCCCCCTAACTCCACCCCCCTCCCGGTGCCGCAGGTTTCTAAAGAAATACCCTAGGGCCACTTCTTTTACTAGTGTAGTGTATGTGCGATAGCATACATACACTGTCTCGTGTGTCTCTGTATTAAATCGCAAACGTCACTGTCACTTACGAAGTGGTTACGTGCTCAGAGTTGTCCGCTGGTGTCGCTAGATGACACCTCGCTTGATGATCGAATGGACTCGTCCATTCGATCATCTATTCGATTATTTATTAGTCGATTACTCGATAACATGACCTAACTCGGTACAAGACGGGAGTCTCTGCTGAGATCTCGGAGTGGACGGTTGTGTCCCAACAGTGACAGTGACGTGCCAGAGTAAAATACGTGGGCATTGTCGAGCCAGTGAAACTGTGATTATATTAATACACATCGGATCTCCTACAACTAGCATTTCGCTTATTGCTAGGCTAGACTAGGCTATTAATTTGTCTAATTACTAGGTAGTGTGACCTTGATCTAGTATTTTAAATAAACAAAAAATAAAACAATTTTCAAGAGCGTCCCTTTTAATTCTCTGCCTACTTATTTGTTGTAAAATATAGGTAGTGTGTTTCTGCTCTAGGAGAATATTTGAGGTGGGTAACATTAAAGCGTGTGAATTGATTTTCCGATTTGATACCCCGGTATAATCCGTCGTAGTAAAGTATAGTGTTTCAAATTCCGTAATCCGATTAAGTGTGGAACCGGCCAAAATCTAAATCATGGCTGAGCTGTTAGTAATAATTAAAAGTTAAAACTGTGAGGTAAACTTTTCAATTATAAAAGTATGGTAACGGAAGGTGGATTATAGTCGCACCTAATAACTGATTTTGTTCTATGCTTATTTCATTAGCGATTCCCCACCTTAGACGTTCTTCCATCTTAGACGTCAACAGTAAAATTTTGTGATGTCTTTAGTTTTGCGGCTATATAAGAGCTACAGTGACAAATTACCATCAAACGCCTATCTTAACATAAAAAGGATGCATTCCTTTTTATGTTAAGATAGTCACAGACAGACACAGATAGTTAAGATCGTCGCTCACAAAACTCATTCTCTAGCGGTCAACTACTATACTTGTAGAGTTAACTTGCCCGATTACTGGAGTATAAAGTAGCGGGCTATGGCCACTTGGGTATTTCTTTAGAAACTTGCGGCACCGGGAGGGGGGTGGAGTTAGGGGGGGAGGGGAGGGGGTGGGGTAAGGACCCCCCCCTTAAAGGGGCTAAGTGAGGAAACACATAGTTTTTGAGTTTTTTTATTTTTATTTTGAAGTTAAATATGTGAAAACTGCTCAATATTTGTCTTAAACTAGTCTAAATTAATGTCAGGTGGTGGAGGAAGAAATAAAGTTACGACCTCCGTATGGGGAGACATACAAAACGCATCAATTTTATAAAAAAATGACAAATCATTATAATTACAAACTTACAGTTTAAGCAATTTTAGGGAGAATTTAGGGGTTTTTGATACACAAACAGGCTTCCAAACGTCTCCGGCGCTGCGGGAAGTGCAGCCCCTCCGCCCTTGCGTAACAAACTGCAGGCACTCCATGCTCGCCTACGCAACTTCAGCTTCTTGGTCGCCTGCGGCGACCAGCCTCAGCCGCTTCGGCTCACATGGTGCCTGCAGTTTGTTACAGCGGGCGGGGGCTACTCTCCCTCCGCGCCTCCGGGGTTTACATTCACTCTAGGGGTAGGGCAGACTAGTACCACGTGGGGTCGGGGTTGACTAAGTCGGTTCTGTCACCAATTTTCAAAAATTTAACTAGAATGTAATAAATAAATTTAATAGAGTATGACATAAACAGTAAAATGTATATATTACATTATGTAACCTTTCTTGTATTTCCTATTTCCAAATTTCATGTAGCTCGACCACCTTTCCCGGGCCACCAATCTTTCCAATGAACTCCTAATTACTATAATTATAATATATAATTCAATAAAATATACCTAATAACATAAATTTTATAAATGAGTATCATAATTCGTGTTGTATTTTTTGGAAATAACCTCAAAAATTAAAATTAAGATTTTTAAAAAACGACGCATTACCTCACAAAAACCAACTAGATTATGATTAGGGGCATCACTGCCTATCGATTAAAGCCAAAATCACCCAGATACCGATGCGGCAGGTTTCTAAAGTCAACCCGGCCCTAGTATTAAAAGTTCCGTTCTTAAAAATATTGTTTTTTTTTCTATTAAAAACAGGTCTAGCAGCACTAAAGTGACGTAACCCTGCTCTTGGCAAACACACCAGACCTGCAGGTGAGCCGCGCCGTTAGCTCCAGATATCACCGATCTTACACTTCAATGGTAAACGTAAAATGATCTCATTTATTCAAATTCACTGTGACACGAAACGGGAGTGCATTTGAAAGCAATAACTCTAAGAAACCGCTTCCCGGTTTAATTTCGGTTGTTGACAACGCCGCGCCGCGCCGCGCCGCCATTGCAAGAGCAAATAGTTTGAGTACACATTAGACTGTTTCATTAGAATGCTTTATAACGCAAAAGAGATTATGCCTTTGGAGCGACGAGCGTTTTGGAAATGAATCAACGTTTAGAAACTGAAAGTTTACTATTGTTTACTTAAACCGCGATAAGTTAACGTTTCTAAATGAAGTTTTCCGTTTTGCTATTACTTTTAGCGTGTTATACTTTATTAAAGGATATTTTTATAAATGTGTTCAGTAATCCTTGTCACAATCCTGTTCAGTTTGCAGTAATTTTACACCAGCCGGCGACAGTGGCCGCTTACCAACAAATGGATCATCTGTTTGTTTTTAACTATTTATATAAAATACCTGACCGATTGCTTCTTGATTATCTAATCAACATTCACATCAATCATGTTTCCCATATTTTTATATAAAACCGACAAACTCACAAAAACGTCAACGGCCTGATGATGATATTTTTATGGCACAAATAATTTAATACTGATGCGTGATCTACCAAGTTTGGAGGAATTAATCACCTTCTTCAGGAAACAGGAAAAGGGACTCGGACTTTATTGACTTCAGCTTTACCACTTACTCTTTCCCCTCGTTAACAAATGTGATGGGTATACGAGTTAAATCAGATGAACTGCAAACCTGCTTCCTTTATTAAAAACGAGTAACCGCCCTCGCTTTGCTTCGGTTTTCTTATTTTTTTTACACCTTGGGTTACATTATTTGAGTTTTATTAAGGATCCCTAATTTTTTTTTAATATAATATAGCCTATGTTACTCCGGGATAGTGTAGCTTCCCAACAGTGAAAGAATTTTTCAAATCGGTTCAGTAGTTTCGGAGCCTATTCAATGCATACAAAAAATCAAATCTTTGCTCTTTATATATTAGTATAGATTAACCTCTTTAATCATTAAAAACAAAGTTATAGAAAATTTATAATGTGTTTTTTTTTTCTTTTACTCTTATATAATAAAAATTGATAAGATTATAACATTTAAGATTATAAAATAGGTTTATTACACGTTATTAATAAGGTAGAGGTAAAATCGGTTCTTACATTTAATAAAACTGAAACGAATTAAACTAACACTAAAAGTCACGCGAACGTTAATTAACAGGAACAAAGTCTGAACCTAGTCTAGGACATCTACTTTACCTTAGAACCAAAGTTAATTGCTATCCCATCCCCTGCTCTGCCACCCTTAAATGTCAACGTGTGTACTATCTTGCTGCAATGCGACTTAATAAAGTTATAAATTATGATTTTGTAGTCAGCAAAATATATAATGTAAAAACTTCAAACGACTAAAGATAGGATTTTGACACTCATCGCGGATTCCGCTGTTGAGTTACAAAACAGAATAGCCTTGCTGGTCTATTAAGAATAGTGAGAAGTTAAAATATCGTAACCTACTCTATGGTGCGACAGTTTCCTTTCCACTTCTTGTAAGTATAATTACATGAACTTATTCCCCGCTATGTCTCTATGAATAACTTCCCAACTTCTAAGTAACGTCAAGCTATTGTTTCGTGTTTTTGACAAGTTTAAAAGACATTATTATGTATTTGCTTCAGTGAGCTGCGGTTCTGTGTATTTTAGTTGGTAATTAATTAAGTTTTGCTTACCTGGGATAAAGCAAATATGATTTATGTTTGACATCATTATAGTCACCTGTTATTGATCATATTGCTTGCATGTTATATAACTTGTGTAATAGGTTTTCACCGTTATATTTAATTGAATAGTAAACTAATAGTATATACAGAGTTGCCAACGCTACAGTTTTAACTGTAGATTTACAGTTTTTTTCATATCTTCACAGTTTTTAGTTTAGACCTCCAAATCTACAGTTTTTTTTTATAATACTAAGACTATATACTTTATTCGCTGCGTAACCAAAACTTAGGAATAAACGGTTTACCACCACCATAAAAGGCACTTTAAAACAAAGCCAGAAATTAAAAATTGTTATGAGTCCAATGCTACCGATGACGATTTAAAGAGATTTCATAATAATATGTACGATTTAAAAAATAAAGATGAAACTGAAAATCTTACTATAGTTGTTTTATTGATTACAGCTAATAAATAACACAAAATAAGAAAAACTGTAGTTTTACAGTTTTTTAAGTAGAATTTTGCAGTTTTCTACAGCTTTTTAAAGCAGTTCTACAGTTTTAATCTAGATTAGGGTTGGCAACTCTAAGTATATATCTTGTGATCACTCCTCACTCCTCACTAAACTAAGTAACCCTGTGGATCGCGTCACGTTATTTAGAAGGTAAAAATTGTTACGATCAACAAAAGTACCAAAATCATCTAATTACACTGTCTTTAGAAAAGGAAAGTCACTCATAAATTTTCTCAGTTCATTTTCAGTCAGTCATCCAACTTCTGATGTCTCAATGTCTCTTATATAAACTACAACAAAGAAGAAGTTTGTGATATTGTAAAAGTACATTCTGTTTCACTAATTAAAACAATGAATACAAATTTAGACACAAACATCACCTAATTGAAGAGCAAAATGTTTCTGCATTATATTCTACTACCAGAATTACCCGAGCAGAGATAATTGGGATAGGACAAAGCAACTACTCAAAACAGGAGTACACTAATGACCAGTCTGAACATACCTTCCGCTGAAACGTGCGCTCTACGCTACACGGATCAAGATTAGCTGGCTGGTTCCATAATGAGGACCAGTTAACCTGAACCGTCGCAACGAGGCACGCGCAAGGATGTGTGGATCAGCTCTATTGGTAACGGTAGTTGACAGATTGCTTATTGATACTGTCACCATGGTGGAACTGTTGAAATTATAATGAGTAGGGTAGGTACTAACTATAGTGAAGGTAATTTTATATTATAGTTACCTAATTCGCCAGTTATCAGACATGAGATACTAATTTGAAGTTATATACTCGTAGTCATACAGGTCCTTACCTAGCCTCAGGCGATACTAACATATCATTATTATGATTTTATTCATGTAAATACTGGACAACATAGCAAACGCCCATCACTCAGAAACTAAACTCATTGACTCCTTCTTATGATTATGAATAAATTGAAGGTCTATTATATTACCTCAGGCTCATTATATTATTTGATTTACAAAATTATTAACAGTTAAAAAGTAACTTTTGCAGCAACTTTTTTAAACTGTAATTTTTAAACCAAACGTTTTAATTCTATAATTGAAAACTGTACGTTTTTCAGCCATCCGGATCGCAAACCGTTACGTTCGTTGGTATGTAAAACCAGTTGCTTGCTATAGTACTGTTGGCTAACGTGTTATCCAAGGAAAACTAATTATAGGACTTGCAGAGTCCCCCGGGAATGCCCTTGCGCCTGGAATTCGCGCGAGCTCCTCTCCACCAGTACGATAAGCAAAAAGGTTATACCGGATAAAATTCCCGAATAAACTGATTGTGCTTTCGAATGAGAGGCTAATTTAGGAAATATTCCTTAACTGCGTCATAAAAGCATTAAAGAAACAATTTACTGTATTACTGCGAGGTGTGATAAATTTGAACAAAAGATTTTAACCGACACCCAAACAAGTTATTATTACTCGTATGTTTAAATATAGATTGATTGTCTCCTCGTAAGGGTAAATTCCAAACTCTCGTGCGAGCCTTAACCAAGCGCGAGAGCCGATGTGGTATTGTCAGAGGCCAACAATTTCCTAACTATCCTGCACGTATTGAATTTTTTCTTTATGGAATTAGCCGGCAAACGAGCTGACTATCCACCTAATGGTAAGTGACCATCGTCGCCCAAGGATCAGCAACACTAAAGGCATCACTGATGCGTTTCCGGCCAAGAAAGAAAGAAAGAACTGGCTCTCAAGCCCCCAGCCGGAACACGACTAGTCATTTGGCGGCTGACTCATGCTCAAGGGTGGTAGCTATCCAGGCGAACCCCATGGAGAAATAATAATAGTAATAATGGTATTAATTAACAATTAAAATCAATATTACCAATATAATCCCTCGAGGGGCCCTACCACCTCGAAAATATATTTTCTTTAAACTCGACTTGAGGTCGAATATTAAGAACCAGGTACGGGCATTTGCCAAGTATTCTGGTTTCCTTGCGTTACTGTGGTATTTTCAAGATACTTAATCATTATTTGTGTTTTGTGCTGAATGTGTGTCTGTCGACCTGGCTTGCGTTTGTGAGGACGTAAATGTAAGTAAAGTATCTGATACATTTTGAAGTGTAAGTAAGGATGGGTTTAGGAAGCGGCGCACTATAGAACATGTGTCTATTACAATAGATTTTTGTATTGGAATATATGTTTTCAGGCGTAGGTCGAGCGATTTTAATGCAGTGTGGAGTATTTTTGGTATAATACTGGTTGAGGAAATAATTAAAGGCATAATTTGGATGGTGTCTTGGTGCCTCATCTGTTTGATTTCGTCGGCTAATGGGACGTAGTTTTGTATTTTTTCAATGTGTTTTTGTTTAAGATTGTTTGTATTGGGAATGGCAAGATCTATGAGGTAAGAAGTTTTTTTAGATTTTAATGTTAAAGATATATCGGGTCTATTACTTAAAATTGTTCGCTTTGTAATGATGTCTTGGTTTCAGTAAAATTTTAGATTATTACTTTCTAGCACGCTTATCATTATCATATCTTATCTTATCGTTTGTATTTGTAGTACGGTGTGTGTGTGTCAGTTTGTATTTGAGCTCAAATTGTTGAATGTATTTTGCGACGTTATCATGGCGATGTGTGTATTCTTTGTTAGCTGGTGCGCTACAACCTCCTGTAATATGATCTAGTGATTCGGTGTATTTATGGCACAATCTGCATTAAATACTACTTACTATATGCATCCGGCGAGGGATTGTACAGTATTTTAAGCCGGCCCAATACGGCTAAAAGTTATACAAGTTAAAAGTTTTTTAAAAACAAAAATTTACCAAGCGTTAGTCGGACTCACGCACCGAACAGTTTCGTAAAACTTATAGAACCGAATGTGATGTAACTATAAATATTTTAAGAGCATAATAAAATTAAACCAGTATGCTGGACAAAAAACCTACCTACTATACTTACCTATTATCCCAAACGTACAAACGCATCGTTAGTTATACATAATATTAAAAACCTTATTGCTCTATCACATTTCAATTTGAAACAGCAAGTTGTAAACTATGTGAAAACGCGTCAAAGGTTAACTCCGGCAACTAGTTAACAGTCCCAAACTATTTGGTCTCTAACTGAATAGATTCTAAATTCATACCAGCGAAGCTCTGCGGACACAACAACCAACATTCCCTTTAAATACAGAACGAGTTGGCAAACTGTCAGCTTTTATACGAGTATTTAAAATCAGAGCAAAAACTCTTTGAAATGAAACACCAGAGAAAAAGGTTAAAGAAATTTTTGAGTGTCATCATTAGAAATCATTGATATTTTGTCACGTACGTTTATATGATAAGGATGCATGGAAATGACCAGCTAGGTAACCAGTTCTGCTCAGGTTAGAGAATATCTATTTTTGTAATAAATATAAGTTTTATTTTTAAGACATGTGCTGAGGAGTTTCTTCACGGCTTTTCTTCTCCATGACAAAGCACCTTTGCGAAAAGCTGGTAAATAAAAAAAATGACGTGCATAACATACACTGATACATCAGTGATACATGTATAAAAGATTATTTCATTTCATTACCGTACATTCATCAAATGGTCCAAAGTTGGAGATTAGAAGAACATAGATAACACGTGTGAGGGACTTATTCATTCCTCGAGTCAAAACAAACACCCTCTAGAACACATGCGGCCACCCAATTTAATCCCGATGATACTCATAAATAATGTAAGGGTTCGTTACCTGGCTAGATCCGCACACTCAATAACATTGTAGGGTAAAAAGTGGTTATATTAGTTTCAGTTGCAGTCTTTAACACCCATCAATAAGCGAATACACCAATTCCTTCTTGGCCAATAGTGTATCAGTGATTCGTCTGATGTAACCCACGTCTATGGATAGTTTACACCAGGCGGTCTATTTGCTACTGAGAAGACCTCAAATCATTAGGCAGTCCGTCTAATTCCCATAAAAATCGTCTGCTGAGCCACCTCGTTATTATAAATTATAGCACTAATTTTCGTATCAACTCTTAATAAGCCAAAGTTCCCCAGCGGGCGGAGTGAGCGAGTTCTTAACTGGTAAACAGAATACAAATTGTACAGTCATTAAACTGACTACATTAATCACACCACGAACTTGCGAACATGCGTAATACGGCTTCGGTTATTGTTCCTGGAGGGATCAGTCATCCTTAACAGGCATTCATTTTAACGACTTCAGCGTACCTGAAACTTTACCAAGGACAGTAGAAAATGTTTAAAGTATGGTTAGAAAAATGTGAAATTGCTGGTAGTTTAAGACCTAGAAAAAAAGAAAAAGATCAGATA
The DNA here is from genome assembly GCA_951805285.1 of Thymelicus acteon. NCBI lineage: Eukaryota > Metazoa > Arthropoda > Insecta > Lepidoptera > Hesperiidae > Thymelicus > Thymelicus acteon. The sequence continues at coordinate 20,194,112 of OX638217.1, forward strand.
AAAGGAGTACTGAGGTTTTCTCTTGACGTATTAATGATATACGATTGCAAATTGCATAAAATCAATAACCTGTCATACCCCCCGCACTATTTATTTATTTATTTATTTATTTATTTAATTCAGAATACAAATCCATATCAATAAATTACTGTTAATACATACCACAATTACATAATACAATTAAAAATACAATAATACCATAAACTATGATTCCAAATAAAATATTGAATATTAATTAATTTTCTGTCAAAATTTAAACTAGCGCAACTTCGTATGGACTGGACTACGAGTAGTTGTGCTCTATTCGCTTCTTGAATTGATTATTTGGACGAGCGTTTGTAAACGGTAGAATGTATGCTACACCTATTTACCTGTCAAAGCCCCTAGAATTAATTACACTGAAATTCAAAGTAATTTTCTACGTACAAAATCTCATCACATCTCAACTAGTTCACTATGCACGGTTCCTCATCACTTTACTGTTTATTTTAGTTTAACATTACACTGTTCAAACGGCCTATGAAAACTAAGTTTCTAGCTTTATATGATACTAGTAACAGCCCTCGCTTTGCTTCGGTTTTCTTATTTTTTTACACCTTAGGATACATTATTGGACTGTTATTAAGGATCCCTAATTTTTTTGAAAATATAATTATAGTCTTTGTCACCCGGGGATAGTGTAGCTTCCCAATAGTGAAAGAATTTTTTAAATTGGTTTAGTAGTTTCGGAGCCTATTCAATACAAACAAACAATCAAATCTTTCCTCTTTATAATATTAGTATAGATTACCGTGTATTTGTTTATCTAGTTTGCCCAGCACGATTAGGATAAACTAGTTAGGGCACTCCGAAACACGGAAAAGCTCAAATTTTTGAGACAAGTAGTCACCCACCTCCAGCTTAACTGGCCGATCTTAGTATAAAATCGAAACAAACCACCTGGCTATGAGTTTTTAAGCACAAAGATCTATCGAACAATTTTAAATCCGTAACAATTCGGTTCTAATCAGTTTTAGACTGACGATAAACTAGTTTATCCTAATCGTGTTGAGACAAACTAGATTGTCCTCGGCAAAAGTAGTTTGACCTGAAATCGGGTTATACCAGTAACATATATATCGATGACATTAATTAGAAAAACATTATTCCACACAATATATCTTGCAATATACGACGAAATACTAGTTACCCAACGAGCTCCACGCAATGTATTTAAAAGTTACTTTTTTGTTAAGATATACTGAGAATTATTTCGCCATTTCTTTTCCTCATTGGGCACTTTACAAAACGGAAAGCAATAATTGACACAATATCTAAATGGTTAAATGATTCAGAAGCTTGAATTTCACTTTGAATTAAAACACTATTGTAGTTACAAACCCATTTAATATTTCAGTGTTCAGAGCTGAATGAATACACATTAATTGCATCAGATTGTATCAGAAGTAAGTTGGCAACAGAATAATAAATGTAAGACGAGTACAAGCAACTTGCTCGGACCTTAAAGACAAACTAAAGCCAATAGCACTGAAAGCTCCCGGAAACTTGGAAGTACGTTCTGACAAATTGTAAAGGATTAAACTTGTATTAAGCTCTATTTGTAGAAAGCTTTGAGGATGAACGGAAGAGGAGCTTCAGTCGCTTGCATTTGTCGATGACTTTATTAATAACTTTACAACTGGTGCAAGTCTACATCAATAACAAAACTGTATCCGGCCTCGATCTGTGCAGTAAGTACTTTTATGAATATTTTAATGTTGGTGAGCTCATATTAAAAGAAAACTAAGATATTTTTTATTATTGACCCTCTGTCTGTAGTGGTCCTCTTGAGGGATTATATTGGTAACTAGCTGACCCGGCGAACTTCGTATCGCCTAACAAACTATTTTTATTTTCTAAAATAAAAGTGAAAGTCCCGTCAAAATCGGTCCAGCCATTACAGAGATTAGCCGGGAGAAACAGACTGAAAGACAGACAGACAGTCAGACAAAAATTGTAAAAAATATTGTTTTGGTATATGTACCTTGTATACATCCAAATGCACTTAGTAGAAAGGGGTTATTTTAATATTACAAACAGACACTCCGATTTTATTTATTTGTATAGATATTAAATAGTTCACTGATACCATTATTACTGTTATTATTTTCCGTGGAGTCCGTCTGGATAGCTACCACCCTCGTGTTTGAATAAGCTGCCAAACGACTCGTCGTTCCGGCTGGGGGCTTGAGAGCTAGTTCTTTCCTTCTTTTTCTTCTCTCTTTCTTAGCCGGCAACGCAGACCTTTGGTGTCGCTGATGTCAACGGGTGACAATATCCACTTACCATCAGGTGGATCGTCAGCTCGTTTGCCGGCCATTTCCATTAAAAAAAAAACACATATATTCCTTGTCTTTCGATGTATGATGTTGAGTCAGCATTAACAATTGTTATTCTTTAATGTATTAATTAATTAATTATACAGAAATAAAAAATATATATATACTAGAACCTAAAAGTTGTGATTGACTATTGAAGTTCTGTTTATGGTTTGAATTTGTAACAGTCATGTCCATTAACTGGTGATCCAATATAATGGATTAAATTCGATGCCATATCAACTTACATAAGATGTTGCTAATTCTACCGTATAGTATTACTACCTTCTATTGTTTCAGTCTATTCTTAAATTTTGTAGCTTTATGTTCTTTTGTTGTTCGCGCATTTCAATAAGCTCTCACCTCGATAAAATAATACATTGAGTCAATTCACAACACAACCAACACGACCTTAAATACAAATTGAGCATCGGGCTCGCCGTCCAAACTTACCGACAACTTGAGGAAGTATCATCCGAATTACATTGTTACAAATTGTACAGAATTAAACTTCTATTCACGCGTAATTTTTCTCTTGATAAACCTTAACATTTAATTCAAGTATGAAAGTATCACGAAGTAAATATACGATATTTATCGCAGAATATCGAATAATATATAAACTGTCGAGCGATAGGTAATGAATCCACAGTCTGAAAGAGTAATGGGATTTATATTAACGTCAACATAAATATTCGTATTTTGTAGTACAACAAAATGTGCAGTGCATATGAAAATATACGTAATGAACTTAAATATACGTAGATATTTGTAATAATACTGAAATTAATAGTTTAAATCACTCGAGAAAAATCCACTAAAATCACATTCCCCTAGATCAAAATCGATTGAGAAAAAAAACAAAAGGACGGAGGGACACCCATTTAAAGAATTAAAAAGAAATTAAAAATGAAATGAAATAATCTTTTATTCATGTAGGTATCACTGATACACTTATGCACGTCATTTTATTATTCACCAGCATTTCGGAAAGGTGCTTTGCGTAAAAGAAAAGCCGTAAATAAACTTCTCAGCACATCTTCTATACAATACAAATAAATAAAATTGGAGTGTCTGTTTGTAATATTAAAATAACCGCTTTTTACCAAGTGCATTTGGGTGTATACACATACATCAAGACAACATTTTTTTAAATTTTTGTCTGTCTGTCTCTCTGTCTGTCTGTTTCTCTGTCTGTCTATTTGTTCCGGCTAATCTCTGAAATGGCTGGACCGATTTTGACGGGACTTTCACTGGCAGATAGCTGATGTAACAAGGATTAACTTAGGCTACTTTTTAGAAAAAAAATAGTTTGTTAGGCGATACGAAGTTCGCCGTGTCAGGTAGTATAAACATAAAATTTATAATTGATTACAAAATTAGGTATTCTCTAACCTGAGCAGGAAGGCTATTCTCTTTTGTAACTTGACAGCGGAGTTTCAAAATTGACGTTCGAGTTCTAGGATCACTTCACTTCGCAAGTGCCGTACTAGATGATTAGAGGATGACATATTTATTATTCTCGATTATCGAATTACGTCACCGTCGAAGCTCGTGTCCAATTGTCATTCGTTTATTCATACCGAGGCGAGGCCATCTTTAGTCGTTTGACGTTTGAGTTCGAGACTCCCTTCACTTCGCAAGTGCGTACCAAATGATTCGAGAATCACATATCAAGATCTCGGACTCGGACTTCAATTTTGACACTCATCGCGGAATCCGTTGTCAAGTTACAAAACTGAATAACCCTGCAGCACTGGTTGCCTAACATTTCCATGCATCCTTATCATTTAAATATTCATCTATGCCATAATAATCCTTGCCTACGAGTTGAGATTTTACATGTTTCTTGAAAGATTCCACCGGCAACTTACGTATTTGCTTTGGGACTGTATTATAAAATTTTTCACCGAGCCCCATAAAAGAACGCTGTAATTTAGAAAGACGGGTACGAAGCGGTAGCCAATTTAATGAAAGGTTTATTATTAGGGTAAAAAAAAAAACAATAATTGAAGTACGAAACTATGTACATCGTTCGTTCCATTTGGAATTCATATTCACCTATTGTATTCATATTGCAACAAAAGCAATTTTTTAACCGTATAGGCTTATATTTCCTAGTCTCGCCTCACTTCGCAGCCTATCCATTAAAATAACACGCCTGTGGTTGGTATAAGATAACTCCCATGTTCCATGCACATCAATCCATCGTGGCATCGCTTCTATTCAAATGAGACGGGGATAAAAAAATAAAAAATAGCCTATTTCCGGGAGAAAGGGGTTAATCATCAGGGGCTGCCTGGAGGCGCGTCGATAGTAAGTATTACCTCACGTACATTAACATTAACAAAGGTACGTTTACATAAATACGTCAATAACGACGGAGCGGTGGGTAATCCATCTATACAAATAAATAAAATTGGAGTGTCTGTTTGTAATATTAAAATAACCGCTTTTTAGGGTTCCGTAGCCGAATGGCAAAAAACGGAACCCTTATGGATTCGTCATGTCTGTCTGTCTGTCTGTCTGTCTGTCTGTCTGTCTGTCTGTCTGTCTGTCCGTCCGTATGTCACAGCCACTTTTTTCCGAAACTATAAGAGCTATACCATTGAAACTTGGTAAGTAGATGTATTCTGTGAACCGCATTAAAATTTTCACACAAAAATAGAAAAAAACAATAAATTTTGGGGGTTCCCCATACTTAGAACTGAAACTCAAAAATGTTTTTTTCATCAAACCCATACGTGTGGGGTATCTATGGATAGGTCTTCAAAAATGATATTGAGGTTTCTAATATCATTTTTTTCTAAACTGAATAGTTTGCGCGAGAGACACTTCCAAAGTGGTAAAATGTGTGTCCCCCCCCCCCTGTAACTTCTAAAATAAGGGAATGATAAAACTAAAAAAAAATATGATGTACATTACCATGCAAACTTCCAACGAAAATTGGTTTGAATGAGATCTAGTAAGTAGTTTTTTTTAATACGTCATAAATCGTAAACCGCAAAAAACATTGATCAAAGTTACAACGAACTACGAGAACTTTTATATTATGTTACTTGCTGCTACGGAACCCTTCATGGGCGAGTCCGACTCGCACTTGGCCGCTTTTTACTAAGTGCATTTGGATGTAAACACGGTACATATACCAAAACAACATTTTTTCAATTTTTGTCTGTCTGTTTGTTCCGGGTAAACTCTAAAATTGCTGGACCGATTTTGACGGGACTTTCACGGACAGATAGTTGATGTAACAAGGAGTAACTTAGGCTACTTTTATTTTAGAAAAAAAATAGTTTGTTAGGCGATATGCAGTCTTGCCTATCTGATGTTGATAACACTCGATGTAATAATAATATTATTATGAGAAAAAAAAATGTCGCATGTCTCATTCAGGAATCGAAGGATGGATTCAGTAGTCGTAATAGTGACGTAGAACATAAAGCATTTTATAAAACGGGTACTTACCATTTTTACATTATATACCCATGTTTCTAAGTAGACAGTCACGGCGTGAGAGGCGTAAGGGAAAAAATTGTAAGTTCTGTACGTCTACGACTGTATTAAAATTTTAGTAAAAGTATTTTACTGTTTAAAAGTAGTAAACACAATGACCCTGTAGCCCAATCGGTACCAGTAAACTTTATCAACAACATGTCTCTAGTTCATGACATGTATGCTCTCGATTTGTGGCCATTTGTGTTATCGTTTATTATGATCACGTCACTCGCCACACAAGATCTTAAGTACGTACATGTGAGTATAGTCAATTATTTATAGGTCAATTTACATACAATCATATGAGACACAAGACTTCCTTAGAAGCAACGTACAAAGCTTTGCTAACTACGTCGTAGCTTTACAGTTCTCATTAGGCTTTCACAGCATCGCGAGAGGTGCTATGCTTAGTTATTACACAAGGATAAACTCGCTATTAATTATTTTCTCAACAGAACCGCAAAGTAAGGACACGACGTGTCTACAGCGAGGCTACAAAATGTACAGTCGGCAAAAGAATTAGGTATGCGGGGCATGAAACAAAAACGTTAGGTATGTAAGTTTAATATTACAGATTAAGTTATTATCAATGTTAAATCATACATTGCGCATATAGGTAGCACTTTACCTTGATAATAACACGAACATTCTGTAATATTAAACATCACCGAAAGTTTTTGTTTCATGCCCTGCATATTATCTAATTCTTTTGCCGACTGTACATATGTACCTGCCACATTTGTCATGCTGCAGTCTCGCTCCTCGTAAACAACACATTACAACGAGTTTATGGGGCTTGTCACGAAACAATCTACTGAATATGGAGTCACGCAAATTTCGCTTTATTGCAATATGTAAACTGTGCTGTTGTCGTAAAAATATTTTATACGATAGCTTTTTAATTCACCTTAAGCAATATAAATTACATCGAGTCACGCAATGATTGGCAAATAAAATGTTGAATTACTAGTAGCGTCATCAGCCTCACGTCCTATACTAACTGTGGATTATAATATCTCTAGTATTGATCTTCTTGGAAATTACTGCCATTCAATTGAAGGCTTATCAACGTTTTAGAATATTTTTATTCAAATCTAAAAGTGCAAGTTTGCAAGCGACGTGAAAATTATATCTGCCATAGGAACGCAAATGCGAGCCGTAATAAAGCCGTAGCACCTAATGATAATCATCTTAATATTATTAAGAGGAAAATTTTGATATTTTATTTATTTTTTATAATGGATATACTCAAAAACTATTGGAGTAATTTCAAAAAATTTTACTTCAATAAAAAGATACATTATTCCTTAGTGAGATATTTTAGTGAGAAATATTTTACTGTGATTAATAATATGTTTTTTCTTACTTCATCAGAAGTAAAAATGTTTGACGCCCAGCGAAGTGGATACAGTTCAGCTAGATTATCATATAAGGAAGCGCAAAAGTTGTATTTTTTTAATAAATGAAAAACTTTAGTCTAAATATTTGTTTTCATTAAGTAGAAAAATGATATCAGCCAAGTGGCTGCCGCTAGAATCGAGCCTGTATGGTTCCGATTTATGGCATTTTCCATCACTCCTGCCAGAACTTTTGGCGAAAGGTTTCCGCATTTATGACGGATATTCTCTTTGAGGGCTTCAAGAATCTGAGGCTTGTTGACATAAGCTCGTGACTTCAAAAAACGTCACCAAGAACCCAAAATTAGTGTAAAGCGGTTAAAACGGGCGATTTTGCCGGCTCGTGCAAATGACGAAAAACGAGAGATTATTATGATTACTCCACGTTTTTAAGGAGTATAGCGATTCATGTTTTATTGACGTGTATTTTGATCTGTTTTCTACACAAATTTCACAGCAAAACTGATATTTACCGCCATTAGCAATAAATATAGCATCTTCCGATAGAGTAATGATGACTCTTGCGCCACCTTATATTATACCTGCATCTGGATGTAAACAATCCGAAAACTGTAATTTTAGTTACAAGTAAAACAGATTGTCAATACAAATTATCTTCTAAAAATACTTATATATCAATTGCTGTATTTGTTTCTCTTTATTTTCTTTAAGAAGGGAGCCAATAACAAGTGTACATGTCTACTACTACACTTCTTTATAATAATTTGTTTAAGGGCGTTTTTCTGTTGTAGTGTTATCGCGCATCAATTGAAATACATCTACAGTTTGCAGCTACATCTATTTAGGGCAAACGTTACAAATTATAAACAAGAAGTAATATTAACGAGAACATAATTTCACACTTTTATAACTTACAATTATCCATTCAGTAATTTGTGTTGTACATAACATCCTTATTGAACGTTAGGAATACCGGAATGCCATGCTAGATTAATTACAACATCTATACCAGGCATTTACAGCATCTACACTAGCAACAGGATGGTTATTTTGTCAAAAATTTGCGTGACCGAATCCGGTCACCGGATCCGGTAAAATCGACCGGATCCGGTATGCGTAAAAAACGCCGGATCCAGCCGGATTACCGGATCCGGTTTTCCGGATTGCAATCCCTACCTATATACAGCAGTTTATTTCATATAACTTAGATTCCATGTGATTGTTTATTAATTAGCAAAATATTAACTATGTATTTTAATTAAACCTATGGTCTGCGGTACGAATAGACCCAAGTCCGATTCCTACAGGTACAAAATGAGAGATGTAAATATTATTCTCGCTTATTTTGAATGTCTCAAGAGTTTATACAGCAGCAGAGTTTATGCATTATACAGTGTTGATTTTATTGATTCTGCTGGAATAAAACTGATTGCGTCAGTTTTTATTCAAGAAAACCTGAAAGTGTAATCCTCTAAATCCACGAAATCCTTGCCTACTGAAAAGTAAAATAACTGGCTTTTTATATCCTGTCAATGTATTTAAGTGAAGCGTAAGGGAAATTTATTCTAAATAAAGAGAGAAGGATTGATGAGACGTGGAGTACGGCTCAAACATTTATATCGTCTGCTTTAGAAACAATAAACATTTATGGCCGCTCGGTAGGGCGACCATGCCTCTGTTCTGGGACGGATTAAATGTTGTATTATTTAAAACAGAATGATGTGTGTACCGTGCGTCCGAGGATACCGTGCATATTACATACTAGCTGACCCGGCGAACTTCGTATAGCCTAACAATTTGTTTTTCTAAAATAAAAGTAGCCTAGCTTACTCCTTGTTACATAAGCTATTTGCCAGTTAAAGTCCCGTCAAAATCTGTCCAGCCATTACAGAGATTAGCTGGAACAGACAGACAGACAGACAAAAATTGTAAATTTTATTGTTATTTTAATATTACAAACAGACACTCCAATTTTATTTATTTGTATAGATATCGTCCGTTATTTAGTCAAGAATAATTTGGTTAAATATCTTGACATTTTTTATTAAAACATTAAATTGTATGAGTAATAATAAGTTTTAAAAATAGTTAATGGAAAACAGAAATTACTTTAATATAAAAACTAGCTGTACCCCGCGGTTTCACCCGCGTTAATTTGTGGAAAAACTAACTACTAAAATAGTTAATAGTATCAGGCGTTACTTTGCGGAAATCCATTATTATTAAGTTAGTATTAGTCTACTTTGCAACAATCCGCGGATAACATGTATGATGGTATATACTTTAAGACATGCGTGGCACCTCCCTCCCTCCCACAACGGAAACATGCACTACAATAATTAAAAGTATATACCAACATACATACCAGCACCAACACGTGTTTCGCCCCGAAACGGAGCATCATCAGGGTAAGTTGACTCTACGATGGTTAGTCGCAAAGTGAACATCGTTCACTGAGCGTGGCGTATTTATACCCTACTCGCCCACTGGTTATCTAATGACGTTGTTGATAATTAGTGATTCACGCGCGCCGGCAGAAACCGGGTCTGACGTAATCTGGTGATTATTACTGTTGGAAATCCTCAGTAAAGGCGAGTTGGATACATTAATTTGTTCATTGCTGAATGAACAAATTAATGTATCCAACTCATTGCTGAATGAACAAATTAATGTATCCAACTCGCCTTTACTGAGGATTTCCAACAGTAATAATCACCAGATTACGTCAGACCCGGTTTCTGCCGGCGTGAATCACTAATTATCAACAGCGTCATTAGATAACCAGTGGGCGAGTAGGGTATAAATACGCCACGCTCAGTGAACGATGTTCACTTTGCGACTAACCATCGTAGAGTCAACTTACCCTGATGATGCTCCGTTTCGGGGCGAAACACGTGTTGGTGCTGGTATGTATGTTGGTATATACTTTTAATTATTGTAGTGCATGTTTCCGTTGTGGGAGGGAGGGAGGTGCCACGCATGTCTTAAAGTATATACCATCATACATGTTATCCGCGGATTGTTGCAAAGTAGACTAATACTAACTTAATAACTACTAAAATATATGATGTTATATAACCTATAGCTTTTCTCGATGAATTGACTACCAAACACAAAAAGATTTTTTCAATTCGAACCAGTAGTTCCTGAGATTAGCGCGTTTAACCAAACAAACAAACTCTTCAGCTTTATAATATTAGTATAGATATGATAAAAAGAAACTGTAAAATTATTTACTCTTTAGGACTCGTAAAAAATGGATAGGTGAAACATTTGTTCTCACACTGTGTGAGAGTTTATTTATTAAGTAAACGGTTTTATTTATCTTGCCCTGTTTGGATCAAATCTTGCAAGCCTAATTAGGCCGACTTCCAATAATTATCCTAAAGAGTAGAAATTGTACACATTGTTTTAGTTCTGATGAAAACGCATTTTTATGATAAGTGAGACCTGGTTTGGCTGCAGCTGAGAGTTGATGGCTAAAAGCACAATCCCAATTTTTTTTCTTTAGTTCAACATTGACACTACAAAACCATGTAGGTATTTAGTTTCTTACGCCCCAACTCAGAGTCACTAACGGTTACTTTAATCGCTCCTTAGTACAGGATTTGTATGGTGATTATTTGATGATATTTACTAAGGAGCGATTTAAGTAACTGTTAGTGACTCTGAGTTGGGGAGTTAAACTATTAACTTTTTTATTAATACAACATTATAAAACTACAAGAATGTATAACTCCTCACATTTTGAAAATTTGGGTTGGCTATAGATCTAAGGTACCTGAATTTGATATTGGTGTGAGTTGAGAGATGTAGCTAGGGTTTAGTGTGAACGTTTAAAACTATTTTTAGGTTCCGGAGATGCGTTTTGAATTAATTACGACAAAAATAAGTTTAACAAAAATTGCGTATTACGAAAGACAATTCTTGTCAATTTGGTCTACAGTTAGAGGGTACTTCGTCAAAAACGAGTGAAATGGAAGGTAGCACAAGACTTATTGCACTGTCAATGTTATGTTCAGTTATTCCGTTAATCTTCGTATTACGTGAATGTGCTTTCTTGTTTCTTTTGGATTTTCGACGATCTCTGCTGTGTTATTGGACTGATTTGATTTCTTCTCATACGTTACTTAGCTTACCCCTACTCCACGCAGTCTTGTTTACCCTACCCCTAGAGTGTTTTTAGAAGCCGGAGGCGCGGAGGGAGAGTAGTCCCCGCCCGCTGTAACAAAGCACAGGCACAAGGGCGAGCCGGAGCGGCTGAGGCTGGTCGCTTGTGTTTGTTTTGGATTTTTAAAAATTTCCAGATGTAAGTCGAAATGGTTACAAAACCGACTTAGTCAACCCCGACCCCACGTGGTACTAGTCTGCCCTACCCCTAGAATGAATGTAAACCCCGGAGGCGCGGAGGGAGAGCAGCCCCCGCCCGCTGTAACAAACTGCAGGCACCATATGAGCCGAAGCGGCTGAGGCTGGTCGCCGAAGGCGACCAAAAAGCCGAAGCTGCCTAGGCGAGCATGGAGTGCCTGCAGTTTGTTACGCAAGGGCGGAGGGGCTGCACTTCCCGCAGCGCCGGAGACGTTTGGAAGCCTGTTTGTGTATCAAAAACCCCTAAATTCTCCCAAAAAGTGCATATAATGTAATTTTGTAATTATAATGATTTGTGTCATTATTTTTCCAAAATAATAGTAGAAGTGGTGTAGTGTCGGAGGTCGAAATTTTGCTTCTTCCTCCACAACCTGACAGTAATTTACACTAGTTTATGATAAATATTAAGCAGTTTTCACAGATTTAACTTCAAAATAAAAATAAAAAAAACTCAAAAACTATGTGTTTCCTCACGTATTACCTTTAAGGGGGGATCCTTACCCCAACCCCTCCCTTCCCCCCAACTCCACCCGCCTTCCACTGATACTAAAGAAATACCCAAGGTTTTTCCTATGTATTATGATTTTACAAAAAAAAATCATAACTCGAAAACTATACCTTTCCGGTACATAAAAATTGTAGTGGGGGGCTCCCCTTTACCCCCCCTCCCATCCCCCCACTCCCCACCCTGAACGCAGGTACCTTAGATCTATAGTTTTACCGAAAATTTAACCCTCATAAGAATCACATAACAAAATCAGAGTCACCCTTGCCAAGTCGTGATTTCACGAGGGACTGTAAAATTGACGATATCCGATGGAATTCACTGTAGCGAACTGTTTACGTCTCTACAGTTAGTGAAGATATCTGTAATAGTTTAAAATAATAAAATATTATGACGCTCCCATGGCAAACGTTTAGCGTTCGCTGAACCGAGTTCGATACAACTGTGCAGACTTATTGTATCTGGTTGTATACAAACTTATACAAATTATTATATTGGGGGTATACCTTCGTTAAATATCTAGCAAGTTAATTAGTTAAAATAATACAACTAAATTTAAGCAAGAGCGGGTGCCGTCGGTTGTAGGATGGGTGAATAGCGGCTGCTAGTGGAAAAAAATCTTGGGCATTTTCACGCTTCAAAGGCACCCGTTGGTCCCCGTGGTTATCGTGGGATAACTAACAGTTGTCAAGCCATGTCGCAGGCCTTCGGGTGGCAAAACCCCCGACACTTGAGATGGCCATTAGCTGAGCGCTCATAGAGGCCAATGGGTTGAAGCCAAACCAGCCAGCTACCTTATTAAGCCATATCCTTACTAAGCTATGAATACATTTTCAAGATTTGATCACATAAACCAAAAAATAAAAAGAAATTACAAATTACTTGAAAAATATTGTTTATTTCAAAAATAATGCTATGATTTACTGTTTTTTAATACTAGATGATCAGGAAGCCTTGTAAATTATTTGTAATTTCTTTATTAGTTTGGAATATCGGAAAATAATCATTATTTTAAATATTTATTAGAGCAATAATTTAACGTAACGTAATATTAAGCAAAAACCATTGAAAAACTTCATCCCATAACAGTAAACAATAAAACAACGGCACGTGGTATTTTGACAGACTTTATTACGTTTTTCTTTGAAGCTCCTTGATTAGCCGTTCTTTTTGATGATCGAGATTCTATCTCAAGACTTTGAAGCTTTTAAAAAACCTATATCTAATTTCAATATTAATTTGACACTGACTGTACCGTACAAAAATAACAATACTAACATAGTTTACCAAATGGGATTAAATGTATGAAGTAACGAAATGTTTACCAAACGCAACTTTTTAGTAGGTACAGTTTGAGGTTTACCAAGTGGGAAGTTTACCACATGGGAAGTAGCCACCAAGACATGTAAACCTAAATGTTTTTGAAGTTATACTTCTTATGCGATTTGCAAAAAGCTTGCGTTAAACGGTTGCGTTAAACGTTTGTGCTACCATGGAGGGTATTAAAGCACTGGATAGATAACCCTAGCTTCTTATTATCTTTACCTCTTTCAAAATTTAATGTTATTACTTATACAAATCTCACAGAGTCTCAACAGCGTGATTCAGGCTCATAAACAAACGCCATCTAGTTTGTACTTGAATATCACCCAGATTGACCTTTTCGCACCTCCCCTATTATAAAAGTGCTTATAAACTTAATAACCCTTGACTCTTTCCTCTTATAATCAAGTATCGCGTTACATCATACAAGTGACGTCTATCAATAGACCCACCTCTATATAATTATATGCTCGCACCGGAAGCGCGACACCGGAAGCCGCGCCGCTCCCAGCGATACCTAACAAAGCCTTTTTAGCTCAATAGGGAAATACCCAGTGACAAGTATAATTCATTTTGTAGGTGGTGAAATTGGGGTGTATACCCTACATCCATCTTTGAGTTATATGTCATTGTCTTTCATAACCTAATTCAATATGCTATATATTCCAAATTTATTAAATTACAATATTTAATGAAAACACTGTTTTCTAATTCTATTTTTGGGTCACTCTGTATAACCGTCGTGAAATGTTTTTACATGTTTAGTATTCCTCTCAGTTTCCGACAAGGTATATTTTGGTATATGTACCCAGGAATGGCATAGATAGCCCGTACACACGTATTAAGTAGTTAAGTAGATAAGTAAATTTTAACTAAATTTTAAGTGAATAATTTTTAGTGTGCGTCCACACGTAATAATTTAGTAAAGCTCTTTAGTTCATACAATTCTACTTAACTAGTTAAGCATTTTACTAAATTTTAAGTAAAAAGTGCCTGTCCAAACGTATTAAGTGATAAGCCCCGCCCACCTACTTAACAGAAAATAGAAACATTTCTAAATTACTTGTCTACTTAATTACTTAACTACTAAATTACTAAACTACTAAATTGTCCGTTTACACGTATTAATTTACTTAAAATTTAGTTAACTACTTATCTACTTAATACGTGTAAACCGAACACTAATTACTTTAATTCGGTTATCTGAACCATTATAACGTGAGTAACTTTTAGGTAAGAGGGAATAATATAAATGGAATTTGACACAATCATTAAATTATAAATAGTAAAAAATTATCTTTATTTCACCCGAAAGAACTGGCGCACGCATTAACGGTATTTATCTTAAACAGGCCCCTTTACTTCAAAGGTACTGAAAGGGATATTTTCTGTATAACTGTATACGTCACGCTTTGCCTCGTCATTCATTATGCGTACCATGAAGACGGGGCTGCAGACGTCGGCGTTCACGTCCGCTAATGATGTGGGTGTCTTTGAGACGACATTGCATAGGCTTTTACTAAATTGTGATGAATTTCTCTTGAATGTTACTGAACTGGATCCAGTCATTACCTTCAGATGGGATTGTCAGGTACTATGAACTTACAATAACTAAAATACCAATTAGAAGTAATGATGTGAGTACTAAGCAAAGTTTTACGTAAAATAATATAAAGTTTTCTTTAAAGAGCTTCAGACAATAAAAAAATAGTGTAAATATCGCACAAATAAGCAGATAAACCTACATCATCGACCATGGATTTTCTATCCATGGTCGATGATGGTCACCGGCTAAGAATAAAATGAGAAGAAAGAAGGTACAAAGTCTCAGGCCCTCATCCGGAACAGGACTAGTTGATTGATAGCTGACTCAAGGAAGGTCGCTAGCTAGGCCGGACTTTTTAGGGAAATAGCCGATAAACGAACTGACGATCCACCTGATGGTTAAATGGGTATGGTTGTCCATGGACATTATTAACACCAAAGGCGCCACTGTTACGTTGCCAGACGAAAAAGAGAGGTGAAGAAAGAACTGGCTCTCAAGTCCCCAACCGGAACACGACAAGTTGTTTGGCTTCTGATTCAAGCAAGGCATAATATTGGTGGGATGTCTTGTAATAATATTAACGCCAATATTACATTATATGTTATATACCGATTATTCATTCAGTTGAACGTTTACTTGAATGACCACAAACAAAACCAACCAGTTCCATTAAGTTCAAATAACAAATTTTAATTATACAGCAACATTGAATGCAAATTAAATTTTCCGTTATGGCCATTACCTGTTATAAATTTGGTACACAAATGTGAAAGAGCAGGTAATATTTATACTATAATACACTGATGTTATTAAATTACTGGTTGGAATGGTCTATTAGGGCAATTCCAAAAGTGATTTTAATGCCACAACGACGATAACATCAAAATTTTTATGGCCGTAGCAAATGAATAGACAGGAGGCCACCTGATGATAATAATTACTGACGCGTAATATCAACTGAATCTTATAAATCTACAAGTGGCCCGTAAAAAGAACATACGAGTAAGCTACACAGAGACCTGACACCACCGAGGAATGTGCCACCGACCACCGTAGCCAAGTCCAAGAATCACCATTCATATTTTGGACTCGCAGTTGAACAGACCACCTTAAAGTTTCATTTATTAAACATCAAAATATTGCTTATTATAGCAACTTTAGATAACTAAATCTTATTTGAGGTCAGTTACAAATGCTCCGTCTATAATATCTGTATCTAATAAGAAGACGTATAAAAGTTACTGTTGATAAAGTTAATAAAAATACTTTTAAAATAGATAGGGCCACAGATATTTTATCTCTTTAAATTTTATACATACGCGATAAGATTTATATTTGACAGCGGGATTAATTGACAATTTCAATTCGTAAATCATTTGTTATTCATTCAATTAATTTTAACCACATTGCGAAGTAAAATTATTTACAACAATTATATGAAACACTGATTTTATTTGTTATGTTTAATAGAATACAAACAAAACCGGGCAAGTGCGTGTCATGCCACGCGCAATGTAGTAGTAAGTATATCGACTACTACTCATTAAATACTTATGCAATCATAGCGTGATAGTTTTCCTTGCAAATTTATCATATTTTTGAGAATTTTTCACTTGATCTACTCCAATCGTCTAGCCAGCAGAGAAGGGGGACACTTGACTCTAACCAAAATTTGCAAAGCCAAATATTTATCAAACGGACTCCTAATTCCAAAAGTGGTCTCAGACGACCCATAATATTTTTGGAAGCACTTTTCAATAATTTTACTCAATAATTCACTTTTCAATAAATTTTGTTTGTATTCCGACACTATACGTCATACGACGATAAAAAAATCATCCTCACTTACCTGTAGGGGATGTACCCTGAAAAAAAATGTTTTTCAATATTTTATTCTACCATTTTGGAGTTTTAATAAATATGTATATCCATGCCAAATTACAGCTTTCTAGCACCAAGGATCTCGGAGCTTTGCTTCGGAAAGATGGACGGACGGACGGACGGACGGACAGACGGACAGACGGACAGACGGACAGACGGACAGACGGACAGACGGACGGACGGACAAGACGAAACTAGTAGTTATAACATTATTTAAGACAACTTTTATTTTGAAATGGACTATCAAATATATATTTATAATAAGTATGTTATTTAAGAAAGATAAATTATATTATTTTACTTAAACACACATTGTAAAAGATTCCGCAGCGTTCGCCGATTTACAACATTATCTCGCACAAAACTTATCTCGTTGTACACCTACAGCCGCTGTCATTCCGCTGATAACGCGCGGGATGCGATGGCCTCTGATAACGGCGATAAACTCGCATTCACTGCTAGTAATCGTCTAGCCACTATGAGCAACGTAGCTGTCGTCGTGGGCGCGGCCAGCAACCTCGGCTACCAAGTATTAAAAAAACTGATCAAGCTCTACAAAGGAAAAATCTATTTCACCACCGAAGATGAATCCACCGGCTACCACATATATGAAACACTCGCGAAGCACGCCGTACAACTTGAATATTTCAAAATGGATATCACTTACACGAAGAGCATAATAAACTTCAGGCATCATATACAAGACCGAGATGAAAGAATAGACTTGATAGTGAACAACACAGACTATGTACCGGAGAAGAATCTGTCTCATGCGGAGATCGTTAGAAGAACACTGAGCGTGAACTTCTACGGGTACATCAATTTTGGGAAGCTTATTTATCCTCTATTAAACGATAATGCTAGAGTGATAAATGTGTCTGGCCCAGCGGGATTGTTATCCACAATAGAAAATAAAGATTTAAGAAATAGAATAAGTGACCCGTCTATAACTGAGGATGAATTAGTAGCCGTGCTGCAGGATTACGAAGAAGCAGCTAGATTGGGAGTAGAGAAGACCGAAGGCTGGGGACTTAACGTGCAGGCTGTGAGCAAGGTCGCGCTAAACGCGGTGACTTTTCTCCAACATAGGGATTGGTCAGATAAGGGTGTAGTGATAAATTGCGTGAACCCGGGAAACACATCGAGCCGCGAAGTAAGAAAGACATCAAAAGTGTTCGAGAATGGCGCGAACGCAATATTGTATTTGGCGTTTGAGGCGCCTTTGTCGTTAAAAGGAAATTTCGTGTGGAGTAACTTCAATGTTATAGCGTGGAATTCAGATCCATACGTTGAAGTAACTACCGTGTGATTCGATGTGTGATGTATCGTGTATTTTCTTCATCGAGTGGGAAATAAAGTGTATAGTGAAATGGATTTTAATGATAAGTATTTATTTCTTATTAGATATCTTATTAGATATAGATAGATAGATTTAATTAATGTTACACTAATTAAAGATAAATTATTTATTATTTGGGGAGTTTTTATTTTTGTACTTAAACTTATCAAATCAGTATTTTGACTTGGAAATTTTATTTAAGATATTTTTAGGTTCAAAAGGAATAATTAATTTAAAAAAAACAATTTGAACAAGAAATCCGTTTCCTTGTTTATGAAAACAATAATTTTATTAAAACACAAAGTACTCACGTGAACATAACCTTAATCACTACAACACTTTTTCGGAATTACTTACTGACACACAGATCACATTAATCACTAATCACAAAAAGATGGCTGACATGAACTTTATAACGACCAACAGGGATTCTTACAGACTTCTGAACATTACGAGCGCCAAGATGCAAATGTCCATTTTGGTCACAGCTCCTTGCTTTTATTAGTCCAAGAGCTAGTGAACCCTCCGAGTAACGGTCTTCCTGTAAGGCTAGAAATTTATACACTGATGATTTATAGCATGCTAAGGGCAATAGCTATGACCTGGCAGGCGTCAGCCCTGCACGTCATCATCCCCTTAATTTTTTAAACTGTAAAAAAAAATGTAAAAAAAAACTTGTTTCTGTAAGCTTAAAAATTTAATAGGATGTAGTTTACTTATTGCAAATCTTAAAAAAAAATTGACAGGCGATTACAATGAGCAAGAGTATGTGACAGGCGAATGGAAAAGTGCATAGTTGATGAGGTAAAATAAACTTTCTCCTGTATAGTTGAAATTTGGATATGTTTTTGAGTAAACGTTTTAGAATAACTATGTACAATGACAGGCGGTTTCGAATAGCATAAGACCTTGACAGGCGAGGTCCAAGACTAGTGAACCCTCCGAGTAACGGTCTTCCTGTAAGGCTAGAAATTTGTACACTGATGATTTATAGCATGCTAAGGGCAATAGCCATACCTGGCAGGCGTCAGCCCTGCACGTCATCAGCCCCTTAATTTTTTAAACTGTAAAAAAAAATGTAAAAAAAAACTTGTTTCTGTAAGCTTAAAAATTTAATAGGATGTAGTTTATTTATTGCAAATCTTGAAAAAAAATTGACAGGCGATTACAATGAGCAAGAGTATGTGACAGGCGAATAGAAAAGTGCACAGTTGATGAGGTAAAATAAACTTTCTCCTGTATACTTGAAATTTGGATATGTTTTTGAGTAAACGTTTTAGAATATCTATGTACAATGACAGGCGGTTTCGAATAGCATAAGACCTTGACAGGCGAGAGGAAAGCTGCTAAGGGCGTGCGAGTAAGATGTGTTATTTAGTGCAAGTGACATGAAATAAAAATAAAAATGATAAATAGAATAATATTTTATTAGTTTAAATGTAATCTACATTCGTTTTTACATTAATTTTCTTCTTCATTATCCGACACTTCACTACTACTGTCTTCATCATCATCTGACTCTTCGAATTTTATTTAAAACTTTATAATGATGAAGAAAATTAATGTAAAAACGAATGTAGATTACATTAAAACTAATAAAATATTATTCTATTTATCATTTTTATTTTTATTTCATGTCACTTGCACTAAATAACACATCTTACTCGCACGCCCTTAGCAGCTTTCCCCTCGCCTGTCAAGGTCTTATGCTATTCGAAACCGCCTGTCATTGTACATAGATATTCTAAAACGTTTACTCAAAAACATATCCAAATTTCAAGTATACAGGAGAAAGTTTATTTTACCTCATCAACTGTGCACTTTTCTATTCGCCTGTCACATACTCTTGCTCATTGTAATCGCCTGTCAATTTTTTTTTCAAGATTTGCAATAAATAAACTACATCCTATTAAATTTTTAAGCTTACAGAAACAAGTTTTTTTTTACATTTTTTTTTTACAGTTTAAAAAATTAAGGGGCTGATGACGTGCAGGGCTGACGCCTGCCAGGTATGGCTATTGCCCTTAGCATGCTATAAATCATCAGTGTACAAATTTCTAGCCTTACAGGAAGACCGTTACTCGGAGGGTTCACT
This sequence comes from Thymelicus acteon, assembly GCA_951805285.1. NCBI lineage: Eukaryota > Metazoa > Arthropoda > Insecta > Lepidoptera > Hesperiidae > Thymelicus > Thymelicus acteon. Next base: position 20,214,382 of record OX638217.1, read on the forward strand.
AGTCTTGGACCTCGCCTGTCAAGGTCTTATGCTATTCGAAACCGCCTGTCATTGTACATAGTTATTCTAAAACGTTTACTCAAAAACATATCCAAATTTCAACTATACAGGAGAAAGTTTATTTTACCTCATCAACTATGCACTTTTCCATTCGCCTGTCACATACTCTTGCTCATTGTAATCGCCTGTCAATTTTTTTTCAAGATTTGCAATAAGTAAACTACATCCTATTAAATTTTTAAGCTTACAGAAACAAGTTTTTTTTTACATTTTTTTTTACAGTTTAAAAAATTAAGGGGATGATGACGTGCAGGGCTGACGCCTGCCAGGTCATGGCTATTGCCCTTAGCATGCTATAAATCATCAGTGTACAAATTTCTAGCCTTACAGGAAGACCGTTACTCGGAGGGTTCACTAGCTCTTGGACTATATAGACTAAAGTGAGGTCGATGGTCACATAGGGGGGGGTTCTCCTTACAATATAATAATAAATAACGAATAAAATAAAATTATTAACTGTTGCTAAAATTATTAGTATATCTAACGATTTACATGTAAACCTTAAATGTAAATTATTACATACACATTATTTAATTCACGTAACTAATGTGACTTGTACTTAATTCCAACTATTTTTTATTGTTGATTGGAATATAAAATATATAATTGTAATAATAATAGTAGTATGATAGTGACATTGATGCTAAATTATTTAAATATAATGTAAATACATTTTAATAAATTTATATAGATTTGCACACCATCAACATGGTGCATTGTGAGCTGCAAAAATCTAAAATTAAGACCTATATGTAAACACAATTTTTGCAAATAAATATTCATTCATTCATTCATTCATCCATTCATTCATTCATTCATTCATTCATTCATTCATTCATAAGGCAGAGTATAAGCCGTTTCAAATCAACACTTCCAACATAATTTGAATAATAAAATGTCCCAACACGAGATCACAGTAACACGGCATACCGTCGGCTCAGCTCCCCATGTCGTCATGTCGTCATCCACATGCTCTGTGGAACGCACTTTTCACGCCCGAGAATTCGTCGCGGATCGCCCGGATTCCTGTAATATTTTTTTTCGCGCAGCACACCACGTCGGGGTATTTAAAGCGGTTTTTTATAGTTTTATTACGTACAGAGTACATACAAATAAATGCTTGTATAGGCGTGATATAAAGATCATAGACAAGAATCAAAAGAGAATCAGAAGAAGAAAAAAAGAGATCAAAGAGCGTAGACAAATTAGACAAGAATGTTATTAATTCGTATCTAATTCAAGAGGCATCGTAATTTATAGTTTGCTTTCTGGATTGCAAATTTTGTAATGGCCGCTAACGTATCAATGTTACATACAAATAATCTTAACGTATTAAAATACTCTCCATGTGAGAGTTACTCTAAATCGATCATAATCATAAATGGTATTAAATATATTATTGGCTTTTAACAGAACTAACTCGCGGCGTCAAAATTCACGTGTAAATTCCTCAGTAGGTTATCAATACGAATTATCCGATAACATGTATGTTCCTGTAATAATAATCATAATGTTTTTTCACAGAGTAAAATGATAAAAAGAATGTGTAGTTGATTAATTTGTAGGTAATGAAGTGTTATCAACTGAGCCATAATTCATATCGATGTTGTCGGTAGCTTGTTCCAAGTCTATCAACTGATTAATAATTATGTAGTAAGTATGAAGTTTAATCTGTTTGATTTTATATCATCAATTTAAATAGCACTGGTTTCTGACCCAACCGACTTATCCTGTCTAAATTACTTTTCCTCTCGTTTCTTCCTATTCTTGTCACCCTTAATCCATATTTGTGTTATTATCTTAAATGTTACTGTAAGTTCCTTCATATTATTCTGTGCACCTTACCTCATTTAATCTTACTCTAATCAGCATAGGGCGCCTCCTGACCAGGTGGACTGACGACCTGAAGAAGACAGTGGGCATCCGCTGGATTCAGAAGGTCCAGGACTGGTCAGACTGGCGTAAGTTAGGGAAGGCCTATGTCCAGCAGTGGACCTACAAAGGCTGATAGATGGATGAATGAAATTAGCACTCCACATCTTAAGGTTATCTGGAAGAGATCGCTGTGTAGCGATAAGACCCCCTTTTGTACTTTGCATCCTTGTCTACTTCTAGATTGTTAATGTATTATTGGTGTACAATAAACAGTTAAATAAATAAAAACTTCTATGATTTCGGTTGATAAGCGACGGAGTTCTGAGGTAATCCCCTCCATTTTTTTAAAGCGGTTAAATACTCAATTATTTCTAAAAAAATTTAATCGCAAAGACGAGAATATTCCCGTTTTAAGCGTATTTATAGGATTTAACTAGCTTTTTAACCTTATGCTTTAAACATAATAAAATCTTACTACGAAACATTCTAGCGATGTTTTCAAAACAGAATGTTATGTTAATTGTATGTGAAAGAGTTGTCTCAAACTCAGTGACAGAATAAGAGTATTTCTCGCGTAAGGTGACATTTCTTTCGTATTATTTACGGCAAGAAATTAGTACTCGTATATTATTAACATTATTTTATTACAAAATCACCTAGTCAACCCGCATAAAATAGAAGTACAATATCATTGCCTATATTACTTAACATATAATGATGAATGATTTACTGATTTATTAAACAGGTCACAAAATTAAAAAACAATATATAAGGAACTGGCTCCGGGAATGCCTTGCAAGAAATTCCAAAGATCAGTGTAATGTCCTAATACTACCCAGCCACGCTACGGCGACCTGCCAACAAACAATAACTCGACTAAGACGAGAAACAAAAGGTACCGCGAGGACTCGTAATTACGCGTCAAGCGCACTTCACTTTGAGGCTAGTGTATAATTATAATCCATATACACACCGAAATGAAGTCGTTACAGCCAACAATGGTACTCGTCGGACTCGGGTTTTCTCGCCGAGGCTTTAAGGTCATGGGTTGGTAAATGTTTATACATACTAAGATACCTATATTATATAGATCTTTTAGTGATGCAGGTTTCATAAAGTTCTTCGATATTAAGTAAAAAAACTTTGGAACGTTTAAACCATGTGACATACGCAGCAATTTTAAATATAAATAGCCCATGAACTTCTGAGCCGACAACAGCACAAACACGACAATTTTAAAGCTTCGTTTATTTATAAGGTATTTATTCTTATTCACCAGCAGTCTAAGCAAATGGTTCGTAGACATGCTAGCCCAACATTATGGACAGATATTCGTGTTCTCAATATCTATCTATTTATTAAAAATCTAAGCTGTAAGCTCTTAAGTCAAAAATAAAAACTTATTTTGAAGGTTTCGAAGTCAGTTCACTAATCCGAAAGCTCGTCTCTGTCCATTACACAACTGATTGACTGAACAAAAAGTAACTTTGCGGAGAAACTTCGATTAATTAACTTCTTAACTGGCTGAGAGAAAGTTTTTAACGGCACATAGCTACTTAGTAATGGTGTCCACATTTTAAACTGCAAAAGTTAAAATTAGAATTATTATCCAACCTTTTTATTTAAAAGTTGGTGTTGTTGAACGTTAAACGTTTTATTTAGCTCACGCTGTGTGGCTCAGATCCTGCAAACGTAATTAGAGACCTAGGTACTTCCTGTTGTTGTAAGGACATGCTTAATTCTGATAACAATCCATGTTTGTAATCTATACTAATATTATAAAGAGGAAGATTTGATTGTTTGCATTGAATAGGCTCCGAAACTACTGAACCGATTTGAAAAATTCTTTCACTGTTGGGAAGCTACACTATCCCCGGGTGATATAGGCTATATTATATTTTCAAAAAAGTTAGGATCCTAATAAAACTCCAATAATGTAACCCAAGGAGTAAAAAATAAGACTACCGAAACAAAGCGAGGGCGGTTACTCGTAAGTAATAAGCATGACCTTGTGCTCTGACACTCAGGTTTGGATTCAGATCGGGAAACTCTTTAACGGTTAACAGCACATTTACTATTTTATTTGCTTAAGTACATTGTACATAAAAGCTTGCATTTAGTTACTAAATAATAATTTTCTAAAAAATCATGTATAAAATGTTACATTACAAAAGTTTAAAAAATATTGTTTTACCACACTGCTCCAACGCGGATTGTTGGAATGTGGTGGACGTTTGTAATTCAAATGAAATCAAATGTTTTTATTTAAAATTGTTTTGGTTTACAAACACTTTTTAAAAATCATGCACGCTACACCAATGCTTCTACTCATTCAATTACATTCCAATAATATTTTCATTACGTACTATATCATATATTAAACGCTGAACGACTTTATTCATTGAAGTACTAACACTCCAACGTCTACACTACATTTCTACTTACACTCAGTCCTTTCAACTTTATTATTACCATTCAACTTGCTTTGTACGTAAAATGCTTTGAAAATCTAAACGGATACGTAACTTGCAAATTCTTAGTCCTTTTTGTGCATTCCTCCGCTGCATTTTAACTAAGCGAACCACCGATCCTGAAAATTCTGTAACTTAGAAATTCTGCTCGGCGAAGCGTAAACTTTATTCATGCTCTTATAGACAAATGACTGGATAAATAAAACAAAGAAGTAATAGAAAAGAATCAGATACACAAATAAAATACTCAAGAACCAAATACTCAAATAGAATCAAATAATTTATTCCGAACCATTTTTAATACTCGTACGTTGTCCTATGCTTATAATCTGAACACGGAACTGAATACGGCACTATTATTACCCTGTAGCCTAGTTGGTAGCGACCCTGCCTGCGAAGCGAGGGGTCCCGGATTCGATTCCCGGCTGGGCAGATAAATATTTGTACTCAGGTCATGGATGTGACGTCCATGCCATCTGCGACACAGCTAATAACCTACTGAGGGGGTATGAGTGTGTAAGCGTTTATTTATTTATTTTAAATATTTATTTACTATTACTATAAATTAATTAACTATTCGGTACACAATTATTTTAGGTTATTGTAAACCTTTTATTCACAAAAATATGTTTTGAGCTTGAGTAACTATTGGCTAAACGCCATGCCATTTTGTTCTTAAAGGTTGACAGTCTACGTCTTGATTTCGTTGGTATCTTATTATTTATTCCAACACAATTTCAACAGACATTTTTGGGTTTATCTGATATACTTTATGAATACTTCAGTTGCTGGTTTAGTCATTTAATTTATTTGATTATAAAAAGACGCTTTTTATATGGGTACATCTAATTTGAACAAGAAAAAAATACAATTTGTCTCAGGGATTTGCCAAATAGTATCACCAGGAACAGAATAAAATTGACAAACGTACATTTTAAGTTCGACAAAATAAATATTTTTGCCTTAAAAATACGTTTATCCTTACAATATATTTTAGCCGTATTGTGGCGGCTTGGAATATTAACCCAAATTCCTCGTCGGATGGGTGTCGTAAGAGGGGACTTAAATCCGGTCCGCTGGTGGTAGGGTCCCTCGGAGGGATTATATTAATAATATTGATTTTAATAGTTCATTATTATCATTATTACTATTATTATGTATTTCTCCGTGAGGGCCCGCCTTGCTAGCCCACTCACACAATGACACCACGCCGTAATTCAGTATCGACAATGTATATTTAGTAAAGTTACCTGTCCCGGGAAGACTGGTAAGAATGATCTCCGGAAAGAAACAGCTTGTTAAAAGTTTAAAATTGAAACGGTACAGCATTTGTTAACTTTTGAAGGACGACAAACATGGAATATCAGAGTTTTAAAATTATTGACTTTATACTTTATACTGAGATGAAATTATTTTGCAGGTTAAGGGTCAAAACACATTTATTCAGCTCCATTCGGCTTTTGTCCATAGTAAACATCGATTTTGTATGGAGACGCGTACGCATCCTTTCGGCTGTTCGGCTTCGATTCCGCTTTCGCGGTAAACAAGTAGAAAACGACGACAAATGTGTTTTATCGTTCCGCCGCGTACGACGTCGAACCAAGGAACATATTATACTCTCTACGGCAGCGTATTCAGCGCCGTACGCAGCCGTTCGCATTCGCCGAGCCGAATAAGTGTAACCAAAATCATTCGGCGAAACGCGAATGGCGCCGAATAAATGTGCGTTGACCCTAAATGATCATTTGCCTAACAACTCTTGAAGACTTGGCTAAACTAAAGCCCTCACGAATCCCGGTGGGGAAGCATGGTTGGCCTTTAGTCATAAGAAAGGAATAATTCCCAGCAGTACGCAATGGTTTGAATGGTTTCAAGTCATTCTAAGAGGACACCATAACCAGATAAGGATTGTTACTATATCAACCCTTAGCAAATGCATCAAGTGATGTAGCACCTTTACTAAATACTAATACAGTTTTGAGAGTAGAAAGTCAGCTACATTAATCCACGTCTTAGGAAAAAGGCAACCAATTAGCCTTGCTAATCGAAATGGAAGTGAGAAATGTTGCCAATCACCCTTAGCTACAGCGAGCGATTGTTACGGATTTCGAAGATACAATCTTTTTATAAATTATTTTTTAAAAAGTAACTTACACCTTCATTTTAGTATAAGGTCAAATCGCATCACATCACATGATATTAAATTCGGAAAATGTTCATTATCGTTTTATTGAGGTAAAATTGTTTATTTTAATATTACACTAGTAATAAAACAAGATTTTGCTTCAGGAACAGAATTCTTACATGAGGAATCAACAAAAACAGCAACTGAATTTAGATGGCCCCTGACAAGGCCACTTATATTTGGAAACGCAATGCTAATAGATATAACTGTTACGCCCCAACTCAGAGTCACTAACGGTTACTTTAATCGCTCCTTAGTAAAGAATCACCATACACATTCTGTACTAAGAAGCGATTAAAGTAACCGTTACATTGGGGCGTTATACGCACCAACTCAGAGTCACTAACGGTTATTTAAATCGCTCCTCAGTACAGAATTTGTATGGTGATTCTTTACTAAGGAGCGAGTAAAGTAACTGTTAGTGACTCTGAGTTGGGGCGATAAATATATAAATCGTATTTAACTCTTTTTCTAAATTAAATACAAGTAAGGAAACCAGGATGTGTAAATTTATTTAGCGAAAAATTATGAATTGTTATTTTTACATAACCAGTCTTTTGTTATACTTCACCCAGGGTTAGTCAGAATGAAACACTGAATAGGTAAAGTGTAACGAGCAAACTTCTGAACCTTAAGTTATGTATAAACTCACTTAAGATAATAGATAACAGCTCTCTCAGACTTCTAAGAGAGCTATTTCTAGACTGATAAAATAAGGTTTATGGCGAAATTAACTCTTTCGAACTACGTAATATTCGGTGAAACCGGTGGAAGCAGTTCGTTTACTACAAAAATAAAATGTTTAGGTTGGCTGCGGCCCCTTGCCGCTCGGAAGGCAATTAGCGTAACAAATCTCGCGTCAATCCCACGGCCGCAGTGAGAGATGCCTCCGATCGGCTGTTCCAAACGCTTTAAACTTTTGCTCCTTCGTGATGCCAATCCATTGTCTTTTATAGTTTACTAGCAAACCCGTCCTCGCTTCGCTTCGGGAATAGTATTCGTCGTTAAGTGAACTTATAGTACCACCTAGCTACCTACTGTACGTACGATAAATTGTGAATTCGAACAGTCGTAACGGGCCATCTTCTGATGAGTGCCGTCATGATTTAACATGATGGTTGGATGACGAGTGACCTCTGACAAAACAGCCGAAGTGCCATTGTCAAGTGAAATTCAGTTCAGCAGGGTGCTCTTCGGGCAGATGAGACTGGTTTGGATTCAAAGGCAAAGCTTTTATTACACTTACCTCCGAAGTCTTTAAATACAAAGACACACCACAGGGCGAAGGAACACAGAGCTTGTTAATAAATTAACGTCTGAGGATCCCACCACGAATGCGGTAAAGCAAAATCGTTGCATTCTTAAGGAGTCGGTATAGCAGTTCGAGACGTACCAAGAATCAGAAATATAGTACCTACCTTCAGTTCGACAGTTAATAAAATATTATTTTTTCACTTTTTACTTTAACTGTAACTACATACTTTTGGATTTTTGAAGTCTATAATAACCAAGTCTATATAAACCAAGTATATCATGTACCAAGAGATCAAATGTCATGTATGTATCACAATTAATACTGTTCAGTATTCATTCGGCATGATAATGAGTTTCTTCAACTAGTAAACACAACACACACCTCTAAGCTTTATTACATTTACAACGTACTTTACGTTAATGTACTAAACATTTATCTTAGAGAACAGCGTAATACAAGTTCTGGGCCATTAAATTTACATCCCTCATCTGTGCCAAATATGTCTCATTTTCACAACTATTCTTCAGCGACAATCAACCATGTAGTTGTCCTTCGAGACACTGCATCGTGTCTCTATGTACATGGTTATCTAAATCTTGAAGATGCAACATCGAAGTATAATATCTAATAATAATACAAGTCAATTTATCTGTAGGATAAACTCCATCGTCTGTGATAATTTAAGACCCACTAGCTGATTAATTTGAGAGCTAGGTGGAACAAAGTTTTCCATAATGCTCTCCAACAGGATTAAACAGTTTAGACGGCACTTATCCAAAGTATCAACTTCATATATATTTAACGCTAATATTTCGCAGTAGCTTTAACTATGTAAGTACAGTTTACTAACTATCAGCGACTTTAACTATAGACAGTTTATATTTTGGTAACAATATTAATTATAATGAAAGGTTAAAAATAATAACTATCTCTGGTTTTAAATCGCCAAACAAGAAGAATGCATAAATTAGTTACGCCTTCGTTCCGCCTAAGTAAAGTGCAGCGATCTTTCATAGGGCTTGGTGTATATTTCTATAGTAAAATTCCAAAATCAAATGTGAGTTGCCAATAGTATCTTTCAAAAAACGTGTAAAAACACAATTGTTAGGCAAGGGGTATTATAGTGTAGACGAGTATTTAAATGACAAAGACTCATGGAAATGACCAGCTCTGCAACCAGTTCCGCTCAGACTAATAAATATTTTAGTAATATTTTTTTTTCAATGATGTGCCGAGGAGTTTATTTACGGCTTTTCTTCTACTCCATGACAAAGCGCATGACAGTGCAAGAAACGTGAGTAAGAAGAAACATAATGAAGAATATCCAAATGGTAATCAAAACAGAAGATTTAAAAATATGTAATAATAACAAACGGACAAAATTTCTTTGAGGTAAGTACTAGCAAAGCTGTCGGATATACAACTGCAGAACAATAATGTATCTACGTGCTGACTCGAGCCTAGTCACCAAGAATAAAAGGCAGTGCCGTGAAATAAAAGTCCTTTCCCACAGAACATCTGCTTCGGTCACACTCAATATTGTAGTAAGAACTTTCCAAAGCCGGAATATAAAGAATATTTAAAATGTTGCTCGAAACAATTCTAGGTATTGTTTGGCTTTTTGTTTTCTTTGAATTTAATATAATATGTATAGAATTATTTTAAAGGTCATAGACGCAAATGTTTTAATAGTTGATTGTTTTTGAATAATTTGAGTTATTTGTATCTCTAGAGTGCAAATGATATTGTAAGTCCCCTAGACAAAATATGGAATTTAAAGATAACTGATCTGTTTATTTAGTTCCTTTGGCTATACGGTAGCAACGCCACTAGTTTCGTGTTTTCAGGAAACTTCAAATATTGGATATTCACGACTGACCAGCCATGAATGTTACTCGGGACTTGTTACGCGGAGAACTGGGAATATTACGAGTATCTGGTTGATGTTCTTATTTGTTCAAACGAACAAGTAATTTACCGCAAGTTGTGATGTTAATCTCATAAATGTGGTTAACATGACGCTAATATACGTTTTTAATATACATTTTTTACAAAGAAAAAAAAAATTATGCGTTTGTGTCTCAAATGCATCGTACTATGCGTAATATTTATTTTTATAATTTTTAATCACGCTTAATGTTACCCGGTAATATTGTTTTTATCGTCCTAAAACCGACACGCACCATTCTCTATTTCGCTCTATATTTTTGTATTACGGATTTCTTTATTTTCTGCACCTTTTAGTAAAAGACACTTTACGTATGTGTATCTACCCTGTCATCTCTGTACACCATAATCCTGAAAAAACATAAAAAACCTCTCAGGAAAGTGTTTTTTTCTCGATTCTTGGAAAACATTATATTTTCCTAAATGCCTTTTATATATAACCTTTAATGATAAGTATGTACTTGTTACTAAGTCTGATGCTGGGAATCAGACTTAGTGACAAAATCAGAAATTATGAAATAAGAAAAAAGACTAAGGTTGCAGATATAATAACTCGCATAGAGCATCTTAAATGGGGTTGGACAGGACACATGCTACGTTGTACATATACAAAATAAACAAATGGAGCAAACAAGTAACCCTATGGTACCCAAGACAGGACACTAGAAGAAAGGGGCGTCCGAAAACAAGATGGAAAGACGATATTTGCCAAACCTTGGGGTCATACTGGACCAGAGTAGCAAAAGATAGAGCTCAGTGGAAAGAGCTAGAGGAGGCCTATTCCAAGAGGAACGCCGGATTGCGAGACCTTCTGTGATAAAAATAACTCGAAAATATGTACTGCCCAAGTTGTAGCAAATCCGGAAGAAAAGGGCTTTATTATTATTATGTACTTGTTGTGAATTATTTGCTTCACAGATATTGCACATAGATGTTATTAATAAGTGTATGAATTAGAAACAAAATGGTTTTGTCAGGGGACATCGTAACAATAATAAATGTGGCGTGAGGAAAGTAAGTTACACAAACCGATGGTCGCACTAATGACGTAAGTTTTTCTATTTCAACTTGCCGCAATATATAAACCCTCTTCAGTTCCTACTGTGTCATAACAACTGGGTATTCTCGGTACGCACCATGGAATCCATATATTTTTAAAAAAGGATCAGTATTTCCAGGTGGGGAAGTTTTTAAAGTTTTTTCCTAGTTTATTCTGTTTTACATAACTTTGTTTTTAATTTATATACTACGGTTGTATTCTTATCGCTTTCACAATGATATTAACTATCCAGCAGTTCACTAAATTACTATAAATGTAAGTCCTTAATAATTGAATGTTAAACATATTCGCAGGACATATTAATACTTTTTACCTTACGTATGGACAGAAATTATCTATACTAATATATAAAGAGGAAAGATTTGATATTTTGTTTGCATTGAATAGGCTCCGAAACTACTGAACCGATTTAAAAAATTCTTTCACTGTTGGGAAGCTACACTAACCCCGAGTGACATAGGCTATATTATATTTTCAAAAAATTAGGGATCCTTAATAAAACTCCAATAATGTAACCCAAGGTGTAAAAAATAAGAAAACCGAAGCAAAGCGAGGGCGGTTACTCGTCATAAATAAATCTGTCGATAAAATCACTTAGACAAAATTATTGAGTATTCAGCTGCCTACAGTTCCGCGTTCCATGACCACAAATAAACGTGGTCTTCATTAAACGGTCAACACCGGTACGTCGTCAAAGTTACATATCGCTGCACGCCAAACTCAACCGAGTATACAAATTGTTTTACCGACACTTAGATTCTATATCGCGTGCGCTGCCTACCCATGTTCATTTGACAAATTGCTGGCATTGAATGCACTAGTATTTCTGGCCTCGCCCCAAATTGACCCGTGCCATACCTAAACTGTATCAGTGAAAACTGTGACTTAATTTTCAGGACACGCTTTCGTTCGTTTTAATTAAGTTTTCAATTTGAATAATGATTAAATGTAGATTGAATTTTATACTTGTAAACTGAATATTGTGTTACCTGTTACCTTAACCTTTATGTATTTGTACGAAGTTTAAAGGGATGTCTACATAACCAAATTAATGGATATATTTTGTTTTAGACAAACGTACTCTGTATAAGTACTCTGTACTCTGTGCAGTTTAGCTGTGTGTGTTATCGTTATTTCCGCTCTCTATCAAAGAATACTGACATAATTATATCCCATTCTGGCGTACTAGGGTGTCGTAAGAAGCGACATAAGACGTCCCGCTTGGTGGTAAGGCATTAAGGCTTCACATAAGGATTAACATTTTATAATATAAAAATATTTGTCGCATCAGTGAACAATCAAATAACATTTCAGTTATCAGCCATTCGAAACAGTGAAATCGGTGAGAGAATATTTCGACAGAAACATAGGCATCCCTGTTCTCCCTACAGATAGTGAAAATATGAAGAGTCCAAGCATATTAATTTATGGATCAAAATGCATATTCATTTCGTCCCCCAGTAGAAAAGCTTTGAAATGTGCACGGCACCGTTAAATTTTCAGTATTAAGCTACTTTCTCCCTTATTTATAATAGGTATATTTGTAATAGCGTAGTACGAGCGAGTAACTGAATAGCAATGCAACAAACTCATTTTAGTTTAATATACTTCTTTGGCCGCATATCCCAACAATAAATGGAACTCTAGAAAGTCCTGCACGTATCGTATAACAGTCTATCAGAAGCCTACTATTAATATGATTACAAAACTTCAATTACGCCGCGTTGCAAAATCATTCTGAACTAGATTACAAATTCCCCGGCATTTTTACTGAGGCTTTACCGTATTTCGCGTAAAAGCCTACATCGGGATAAAACTTAATACGGAGGCAATGACTCTCAAGTTTACAGCGATATCTACCATCCATTAAAACTTCAGCCGCCACTCGGCGCGGTTGTGGGAAAAATGAAGAACGGGCAAACTTGCTGGCTCCGAATAGGCTTTTTATAACTTTTTGCAACTAAACCACACATGTTCACCTGGCTGTGTCTAGATTATAGGCACACAAGTACACAGACCGTGCTTCTATGACGTTAGCTCGATGGGAGATTCATGCCTAAATTAAACTTAAATATTTGACGACCCGTGTGGCGCAATGGTTACCATGCCAGATCGCCGCACCGAGGGTCGTGGGTTCGATTTCCAGCGAGGCGAAAGACGCAGGAATCTGAAATTGTAGAGTAAATAACAGTTCCAGTGTTTTCGAAGCTATAAACAACAAATAAGTTTTAATATAATTATCAAGCTAGAAATACGGACCGTCCGTCATTATCAAAAATATTTTTAGTACAAAAAATGTCATTCATAGATATTTCCAAAAGTACAGATTCAGCAATTCCTTACCCCAGAAGACGACTTATTTTTCACAAACAATCATAAAACCTGAGGTAACATATCAGTAGCTCGAGCACGAATATTTGCGAGAAAGTATTCGTATGGTTAACGTAAGCAATTTGTATGGCATTTTTTCAAAAGCGCCCCTATCGTACGTAAATGGTACTAAAATGCCATACAAATTTGACAAATTGCTTACGTGTAATTACTTAATTACTTAATTACTTAATTAACCATTCGAATACTTTCTCGCAAATATTCGTGCTCGAGCTACAGATATGAGAATTGAAGCACCTCGTATTTTGAGGTTATGATGTAGACAAGTACTATTATCATTCTCATTAAATACGAGCATCTTACATCTTCCATTATATAAACTCACATATTTACATAACACAATCATTCATCTCCCATTCACCATGTCCACAAATACAGTGAGCTATCAGCTCTAAGCCCGCCCATTGTCACGCAACGAAGGGTTTACAGAACATTGTTAGTCCCCGTTAGGCAGTCAAATTCAATATAGCATGTTTTGTATTATTATAATAAGTTTGTAATTATAATAATTACGATAAGTATAATCGTAAAATCAAATTACCAACATATCGGGTAATGATTAGAATCTATTAATAAGAAGAGAAATCTGCAGATACGCAAAGAGCTATCAAATTCCTTTCCATTCTTCTCGATTCATACCATACCATTCTTCTCAAAAACCGTGTAATTTTGGCGGCCTGGTATGCTCGCCATAAAATATCCGTCGTCTTACTTCGGTGCAAGTAACATTCGTTGGTCTAATAGAGCAAGATCCCAGGGCCAACTGACGTCACGTATTTTCTGACGGACGAAATGTGGACGATTGAGTAGTGTTAGTGTGTACTACGATCGTATGCCTACCTGCTAGCTTGGTCAAACGGCCAATTTCCAGGTATCAGATGATCAAGGTACATAAAAACATTATTAACTTCACATAAATTCTCATGGCTGATTTTCACGTATGTTCTAGATGGTATTGTTAAAAATAAGTTGTCAATGCTCCCAGACACGTTCCGTCGGCCATATTGCTTGCCAGACGCTTTGAAGCTCCCAAAATTATTCGTTAACTTCACGTAAATTCTGATGCTCCATTTTTATATACAATATGTACCAGATTAATATGTTAAGTAGGAAGGTCCAGTGTTCGAAATCGGCAACTGAATCGATTCCACGTATTTTTAATGTAGGTAATTTTTTGTCCTTTTATGAAATTAAAATTAAGTAAATGATGTCACCCAATTCTTTAAACAGTCGAAACAAACAAAAATGAAACTTAAGTCAATGCAATAGGGTCCTTTCAAGCATTATTATACTCATGCCACAGCGACAAACTCACACTATCAAATGTGCGAGTTGTACGACGTTAAAGAAATACACTACAAACGCAATAGATCAAAAAAATATTATAAAGAAAGTTCGTACACTTCCATACGTTTTCTCTCTTCCGCATATTTAAAAACAGTCGGGAGGAAGCGAGACGTAACGACGGTGTCATTCCCAGCCGGCGGCTTTTGTGATCTACGATTTAGTAAATTAAAAAGAATAAAAAGTCAGTCACACCGCACGCGCCGGCCGTATTGACAGTGATTGGATAAATTAGGTTTCCTAGGTCAGCTGATTTGACCCAACTAGACTTTTTTCTGTGGGGACGTGTTTATTTCAAACATTCCATTAGATTTGACGTAGTGAAAAGTGACACTAGTATTAAATAAACATAAACGACAATTACCAAAACGTGCATTAATGTGTATCAAACAAGGTGGTGGACATTTTGAAAATGTCATTAAAATACGACGAGGATGAAGATGAGGGAAGAAACCAATTATTATCAGACCTGTAAGTTACCTACACTAACTAAATTTAATTGGTTGTTTAATATTTGTAAATATTTTTATAATTCACAGCTTTTAAACATGCAGTCTTTTTTATTTTGTTGTATTATTACACATACATTACAAACTTATGCATTTTACTAAATTTTAATTAAAAAATGCCTTCGCAAACGTGTTAAGTGATAAGCCCCGCCCATAGAAAAATTTCATAATCACTTGTTTACTTGCGTAATAAATTTTAAGTAAGTACTAAATTGTCCGTTTACACCTATTAGTTTACTTAAAATTTAGTTATCTACATATCTACTTCTAAACAATCAATATTTCAATAAATAGGTATCTTATCATTTTAATGCCAAAACGATTAACATTGTATTAATTAAAATGATTCAAAGTCGACAGTCCAAAACCTGTAAAAAGTGATTGAAACAGGGCTCAGCTACTATTTTAGGCATATGTAGGTAATAATGTTTATGTTCAATAAAATCTTTGAATCGTTACCTAATTGGATGAGTTCAGTAAGTGATACGAGTATAACACACCTACCAATTAAATGAAATGAGTACTCAGGTAACAAACATGTTGTGTTTAACAATATCTAATGTACAATGTCTAATTCGTTTTCGTCTATCAGCTGTTATAGCCGCGCGCGCGCCGGCCCCCGCGGCCCGCGTTGTGGCCTGTGACGTGGGTCTCACTCTCGTGTGTGCGTGAGTCTGTATGCTTGCTTAGAATATTATGAACATTCTTATCCCTCTACGAGAACAACTAATTCCTTGAATAAACAATTATTAAGCTAATAAAAAATATTTCAGTGTATGTATTATGATTAAAACTGAATAGGTATTCTAATTGGGGTGTTTAGGGGTGTACGTCATTTATGCATTTAATGTAGTGAAAGTGAGACTGTAGTAGGTATTAAATAAACTTAAACTTATTACTGACATTGATTAATTTTTTTGTTCTTTAATGTGAGGTTTAATCAATGAGTTCAAAATTGTTCACAGTCTACAGTACAAAGCCTGAAAAATGTAATGGAAAGAGAGAATCATAATTTGTTTAGTATTTAATCTTCTTACCATTACTTACTACATACATATTTTATGTAATGATCGCTCGATCGCTAATATCAGCTGTTTTGGTCGGGACGTCGGGGTGTACCGCACACACGCGCGCACCGACCTTGTATACGTAGCGCTCGTTCGCTCTCATGTGTGCGTGCGCCGCTGGGTAGAATGTTCACACTTTTCGTTCGAAATGAGTATAACTAATTTCTTAAATAAAAAATTATTAAGCTATAAAACACAATTAAAAATACGTGGAATCAATTCAGTTGCCGATTTTGAGCAAGATACTTTCTCAAAGTGAGTAAATTATGTTATACGTTGTATGTTCTCGAGACAACTATTTTAAAACCTTTGGCAAGATGACAGACCAATCCAAGGGGCCATCATCCCCTAAACTAAATTTTAATATCTCTGTGGGTGGGAGCGCGAGAGTATTATCTACGCGCATGAGACTGAGTGTGAGTATCGCGAGTCGTTACTCTTTCGCTCCGCGGTCGCCGGCTCACTGAATTCGGCGGAAATGGTCCGCCGGCCAGCTCGTGGCTGGACATTACAAGATGGTAAATATGATTTTCATTGGTTTGATGGAGATCAACTACCGGGTTTTGTCAGTGAGTCGCTGGAAGAACAATCAGGTAAATTATTTTCGTTTATCATATTTTTTATGTCTCTTGAGTTTTTTTCAGATCTTCATTGTTTGACTTGTTTTTTACAGAGGAAGAAAACAAGGATAATGATGATGATGACGATCACGATTTAAATATTCAATTTGAAGATTGGCTCGATGATGAATTGTCTAATTTCAACGACGATGATAATGAAAATTAGAAGCAAACTTAAAAATGTTAAAGGATAAATTTTTTTTCTACTTTGTTTTTGTAAGATTAATTCCCAATAAATAATTAATTGAAAAAATTCTGTTATTTAATTAATTTGTTAACTGTCGAGTTTTTGACATTTCATTTAAAAAAATTAAGTTTACTCGATTTTATTAAAATATCTTGCAGGGTACAATTCTGCCGTCCTCAAACTAAAAGGTGGTTAAGTGACAAAAACAGTTTTTGAGGTAGAGCTAAAAAAACGTGCGATTATTTTGAAATCGTGCTAGTGATTTTCTGTAAACAATTGTTCATGTTGTCATAATATTATGATAAACTCAAAAGATATATTTTTTTTGAACTGTAATGTTAATAAAGTTCAAAAAATATCAACAAATATGAATAAAGTAAAAATTGGCCAGATGTCACTTAGCCGCCTTTTAGCTTGAGGACGGCAGAATTCTAGAATTGTTGTGGTCAAATAAACACTTTTTACATTTTAATCTTTAATAATTCACCTGCTTTTTTAAGTTTTTAATTTTTAGCAGATTTTTTTAAATATTTATAATAAATTGATATGAGTAAACTGTAAGAGAGAGAGAGAAAGGTATATAATTTTTTAGTTTTAATTAATAAGTGAAGAAAACGTTGGCTAACTTAGGTATTATTTAAAATAAATGCATTTTTTTTAATTATAACATGTCAATTATATTTTTCTTATTTTTGTTGCCATAATTTATTTGTTAACAAAAGTTCTAAAAATTATAAAATATCTGATCAATTAATTTTCATAGCCTTATACCTTCCTTTTTAGCCTTCAGCGTAATCGGTCTCACTCAGTCTCATGCGCGTAGATAATGCTCTTGCGCTCCCACCCACAGAGATATTAAAATTTACTTTAGGGGATGATGGCCCCTTGGATTGGTCTGTCATCTTGCCAAAGGTTTTAAAATAGTTGTCTGGAGAACATATATAAAAATGGAGCATCAGAATTTACGTGAAGTTAACGAATAATTTTGGGAGCTTCAAAGCGTCTGGCAAGCAATATGGCCGACGGAACGTGTCTGGGAGCATTGACAACTTATTTTTAACAATACCATCTAGAACATACGTGAAAATCAGCCATGAGAATTTGCGTGAAGTTAATAATGTTTTTATGTACCTTGATCACCTGATACCTGGAAATTGGCCGTTTGACCAAGCTAGCAGGTAGGCATACGATCGTAGTACACACTAACACTACTCAATCGTCCACATTTCGTCCGTCAGAAAATACGTGACGTCAGTTGGCCCTGGGATCTTGGACCATAAGGGTGAGGCTAAACGAGCAAAGTCCTGGTTGTACCACACAGCGACGCAAATGACTTTGGACTTTAGTATGAAACCCACTCATTTCACGCGTCGCACAGCTCAAAAAATGCCCTCGTTTGGCCTTATCCAGAATGCTTATTTTAAGCGCGCGTATAACTTGAAATACTCAGTGGATAAACACACTAAGCCGACACACAGACAGACACAGCTCAGTTCACAGTCAGCACCGACGGCACTGACAGCAACTTAGCTCACGTTTCCGCGAGTAGTTGTCAAACTTTGCACACGTTTAACGAGATTGCATTCACGTAAACGCATCTGCGCGAGGTCGGGAGTCAGCTCTGAATTTGGGAAGTTTCCTCAAGTTAAGAGCACTTGACTCGTTTGTATTTGTGTGCGGTGATGTGAATCTTCTTATAGTTAAATCATCACGACTACCACGTGAGTCGTGACCCGGTGCAGTTTCGAAGATAGAGCCAACGGAAAGAATAGAAGCCAAGCCAGAAAACGGTTTGGCAAAGTTCACACGTCTTTGAGTGCTTTGTATAGAGTTTGTATCATGATTAATAATAATATTATTATATTTAATTGTATAGCTGACACTTAACATTTTGAATGGAACAGGTACCTTTTTATACCAATATTTCGACATAGATCGACATAGACCACTATCATGACGAGACAACGCTAATTGGGAGAAACTCATGCGGGTGGCACTCCACATATTCTACTGACATAAAAGTCTTTCAACCAGCTATTGCGATCGTGTAAATAAGGTGTAAAAAACTGCCAAGTGCGCTGGTTTCTTAGTGATGGGTTCAATAAAGAAACTGATTATTAACTTACGTATAATATACATATGTTTAACTGATATTGAAATGAACGTTTTTCAAACTTCAATTGATTCCTTAGCTTTATTTGAGCAGTATTTAGTAGGTACCATTTGTTGGTTATAATTGATCTTGCCGCTACTGTCTGAGATGGCATGTCACGTAAATCAATTCCAGTTTAATTCAGTGTAGTTTCGTTTACCCACGTCATTAACTGCTTCACTAATTTACTTATTTAAATAAAATCTGTTTAAATTTTACCAGATTAAACCAAAACGAATAAGTTCCTTCGTCGCATGCAACTTCTGTATTATTTAATTAATTTATTCATTAACAGTTAACTATGATCCCAGTTCCACTGAGTTCAACTTTTATACAATGTACGGATTTTCTTAAACGGGCCAACTTTTAAAAATCCAATTAAACTGAGTAAACAATAAATAACACGCTTCAGTAAACAGTTAGCGATCCGGGTTTTCTGTAACTTGTTATATTCCTTACAATATTTATTGTTTGCAAAACATGTTTACAAATCTCAAGCTCAAGTTGCATCGGGATGCGTTACGCGCGGTTGCGTTTCAACTCGCGCTCGGGAAACTTGTCGAGACTCGTCGAAACTCGTTAGAACTCGCCAAATTACTGCACGTGGCTGCTTTTCGACGTGGTGACGGTATGTGAATGCAGCATCGTTAAACATGTTGCGAGTTTGGCAACTGTCGTTAAAAGTTTAAAACGATATTGTCTTGACGTCGACAACTTCACAATTCCAGTTCGGCCAGGAGGGTTGATATTTACCTACTTTTTAATTAGATGACACAGCTTTTACATTTCGGCATCCTAATGACGTAATGTCAAGCCTTTTTTGCCTATAGCGGAAGGGTGGTTGAGAAGGTAACGAGGTATGGTAGGTATTTTTAGGACACGATATTGTGACGAAATTTTGTTCTTAGTTAGGTTGTATTTTTTATGTTTGTTACCTCAGAACTCCTTCATTTATAAACCGATTAGGAAGATTATTTTTTTAATGCGGAATACACGGACCTAAAAAAAGACGGACGTAATCCCAACAACAAATTCAGTGAAGCACCCATAGTAATACCAACTCTATTCGTACAAGTACACACACCCACACATTGACACTTCACTGCTTCAATCGCGAATCAAAAATTACGCACACATGGTAAGCGGGCAGCCATTGCTATGCTTCACTCTCGATTAGACGAGGTTACGTCCGTCTTTTTTTCAGGTCCGTGGTGGAATATTATATTTTTTTATAGTGGACTGGAGTTATTGTTATGAAAAATTTGCATTGCGGTACTAAGTGAAGTAGATATACCTATTAATGAGTAGAATACTGAAGATGTTTGCGGCTTGACAGCCAGCCAACGGCTGATACATAAATATTTATAACCATTTATAGGTCGATCGAACGAAATAACAAACACTTCAGCTTTATTCATGGACATTAATTAAATCCGATTGTGGCGTTATATTCAGTTATTGAATCACGTGCCGGTAAGCAGCCAGTTTAAACTTTTAACCTCGTTTTGATGTTTACAGATTTGGTTAAAATTGTAATAACCTTATAATGAAAGTAAGTATAACTTTCAGGTATGGTCGTACAAAATCAGAATAAAATCTTCAACACTGTTGCACTGTATTGGAGAGTGTACCTGCCTCCAGTAATCCTCGTGTTCAGTTCCCAAATAAGGCTTATTATAAAATGTATGGTATCCTGTACATTATATATTTATCATAATATACGTTGTACTTTATATAAATACTGTATTTATACCGACTTTCATGTTGTCTCTGTTTGGCCTGCATGTACTTGGTTAGCTGGTAGAGAATGCATTAATCATAAAGCTAGCCAATTGTAGCGTAATTAAATATTGTGGTCAATAAAGGGTAAATATATAAATAAATAAATAAGGCAGACATTTTAGTGCCAGATAAGTGTTTTATTGGAACTTTTTCATATAACTAGCGGACAATCTAGCTCACGATCCACGTGATGATAAGTCGTTGTCATTGTCGCCATTCAAGATCAGCATTAAAGGCACCACCAACGCGTTGCCGACCAGGAGAGAAAAGAAAAAGAGAGAAAGAAAGAACTGGCTCCTAAGCGGGAACACGACGATTCATATGGCGGCTGATTCATCCAAGAGGGTAATAGCCTCTAGGCAAGCCACAGGACGATTATAATGCCAGTATTAATAACATAGTCACAATATTAATAACGCAATCCTTATATGAAGCTTCCACCAACTCATACCACAAGTCAGTTGCGGAAATGGGAATATGTATTTCAGTGAATATGTATTTCAATTCATTAAATGTAGCGTTACATGCTAAATTATCTTGTATAGTTTGGAGTCTATCATTAAAAATATCTTACTACAGGAATGTGCTAACGCAACGCAGCCAGAGTTACGGTTCAATGTAGAGCGACATAAAATGCAAATGCCACTAAATCCAAAACAGTGGAGCTGTCTCAGCGCGGCACGTCCAACACGTCTACACATCGGGCTAACTTTAGGAAGTTTAGAGAAACGTCGAGCAACCGAATCACAGTGGTCATACGTAACGAGCGGGCGTGGCGGCGTGGCGGCGTGGCGGCTTGTTCCACCGGAATGAGGTGCTAAACACCGCCCTGGGCCGGTTTGCGCCGGATAAAACTGGATAACACTAGAAATGGGACGTAAACTGTCTCGTTAGCGCTCCGAGTTTACTAATGCAGGTGAGCTCGGTCTGAAATTTTCTGAAGTTAATAAAATGAACGGAATATGCTCTGTTATTCCTTTAACCTTTACTTTCAGTTTGAAATGTTGCAGAACGAAAATATGAAAATAGTCGTTTTCTGACATTATTATTTTTGCTCTCGTGCACCACAACTTTGACTGTGTGAGGTGTTAATACCATCCAGATGGAGATTAACATTGCCTTGCCTATAAAGTTATCTAACTTTACCTTTCAAATAATCTCCACATGCTTTTCAGCCATGATGTACTCCAATGATGGTATCTATTAAAGACAGCGAAAAGTAGTAGCGGTACTCAGGGAAAGATGCTTTGTTCTTAACAAGATTCTCCTATGCAAGCGTATTTTTAACCGACTTCAAAAAAAGGAGGAGGTTCTCAGTTCAACTGTATTTTTTATGTTAGTTACCTTAACTTTTAACAAACCTTAACCTTAACTGGGTGTACCGATTTCTATGATTCTTTTTATATTTGAAATCTGGTACTTGTCATGTGGTACCATTTAAATTTGAGCGAAATCTGACGAACAGTTTTTGAGTTATCCCTTATTTTGAAGTCAGTTTTTTTAGAAGTATTATATTATGTGCATAAAATATTGTGAAAAAACCAACTTGTAAAGTAAAAAAATTAAAATGTGTGCAATTCACACGTGGTAGAAGTGAAACCTTCAAAAATTTTGGTCTCAAGGTAATGAGACGAATGTAAAATTTCGGGAAGATGATAATTGTAGGTTTTAGTAATGATCATAGTGATACAAAGTTAGAAAATAAAAATAAAACAGTTGTAATTAATGCCATCTCTTAACATAATATGAAGAGTAAAATGAACAGCTAGCGCCATCTATCCAGCAATAAAACGAATCTTCTGTCTTGTTCCTCGCGCCATCTATGAATACAACTTAGCACTTTTTAAAGTAACACAAAGAAAACCAGGAACATAAGAAACTCTGTATAATGCTTTCTATCTCATTTTCTGGGAGAAAATCTTATGAATTTATGTGTCTGTCTCTATTTACTGTCGCTTTTTCGTTTTATCGACTTTCAAATCACAATGATGCTAAAGAAGTTTTCACTTCAAATTTTTGAGTAAGTTGACGATTAAGGTAATAATTATTTTATAATTAATACGATATTTTGAAATCAATGCTGAGTTTCAGAACTCTCAGCATCGAGGATTTTGTATTCTCTCGTTATCGAACCTCACAATAACTGTTAGACCGTTTATCACCAAATTCAAATTCAGAATTGTTTATCAATATGAATATGTATCATTGATACAGTTAAGTACGATGAGCTGAGCTCCACCATATTATAATCACCTTGCTTCTATTGATATACTTACAAACAAAATAATTTCGCAAATCTTTGTTTAATTACAATTATTCAATTTATTTAAATAGTTACAAATTATGTGGAACTACTCGTATTTTCAAATTAATTTGTTATCTGAGCGCACACTCTCAAGGATTATTTAGTTTTTATTGTTCCTCAACTTCAATCATTCTTCTAAAAAAATTATCGACTCCAAAATTACGAATAACTCAAAAACCACTCGTCAGATCTTGCTCAAATTTAAATAGGACTACATGACAAACACTAGCTTTCGAATATAAAAAGAATCATCAAAATCGGTATACCCAGTAGAAAGTTATGAGGTAACTAACACACAAAAAAAAAAACAAAAAAAAACCAGCCGAATTAAGAACCTCCTTTTTTTGAAGTTGGTTAAAAAGAACTGTTAATCAAAATGTGTCAGCGGAACAAATTGACTGCGATGAAGTCGCTGGCTGAATGTACTCGAAGCATTAAACAAAATAAGTAATGTGGACGGCCCATCGCTCTCGCGAAGGTTCCATTAGAACGGAGCATTCTAAGAAAAGTTATATCATAATAATGTAGTGAGCTAGTTAGTATGATCAATCGTGTGGCCCAGTGCGCTGATCCGGGACGGCCGTTAGGGCTGCCATAACTCTCGCATTTTTTACTAACTCTAACAATTACTTAAACCGCTCCTTTGTACAGAATTTGTATTGTAATTCTTTACTAAGGAATGATTAAAGTAACCGTTAGTGACTCTGAATTGGGGCATAATAACAAAAACAATTATGCAAGCGCGAGGGTTGCTAGGATCAATGAATGAATTAATGAATTTATAGATATGTCGTTTAATTGTGAATACAAAAAATATTTTACACATAATACCTCATTTGATATTAGTTCAATAGAAAGAGAAGAAGCCTTTCCTTTACAAGACGTATTTTCTGAGATGATATTATATATGCCCTCGCTTTCTACTAGTTAACTCCTTGCGCAAACCGCGTTAAGAAACTCCGTTTCAAAGCCT
Organism: Thymelicus acteon; assembly: GCA_951805285.1. NCBI lineage: Eukaryota > Metazoa > Arthropoda > Insecta > Lepidoptera > Hesperiidae > Thymelicus > Thymelicus acteon. The sequence continues at coordinate 20,238,565 of OX638217.1, forward strand.
ACACAACGCCATTGACAGCCCTGCGGACAAGGCATAGTACTTGGAAAATCGCCGGCATCCCATCCCCGTACTGTCAATAATTGATAATGGATGACGTCATTATGTCAGCCGTGATTGATTGGCTGTTCCGATGCCCGCCCTGAGTTGAATTAAAAAAAATACCCAGAGGCATCCGATTAAGTGTTCATTGAAACGCGCTAAAATGATCACTACACTGATTGATAAACTTACGATGAGAATATCGATGGACATCCTTCAAGCGCGAGTGAGTAATATTTTTTACCTTTGTTATTTTTGTAGCGTTCTACAAAACAAGTCAGTTAACAAAGCAGGCAATTTGATGTTTAGTGGCTTACCTACTTGTATTATTATAAATAGAGAATTTTTTATTGGACATAGCAGACAAACTAACTGCCTCATTTTAGGCAAATTCGATATTTTTATTGATATAATATTTTCTTGTTATACAAATAAATATATCATTGTTTATAACAGTATGACGGGTGCCTCGGTGATAAAATAATAAGACAAGAAAACAGCGATACGTCTTTGGTTAATAATTCAGGTGTAAAGAATATTAGATACTGCGCAAAAGTACTACCAACATCAAAAAAATAATTAAATAATAAATCGAATAATTATTTATGATTTAGGGCGAATTCGATCGTTATATCAGTCTTGACAAAATTCAAAATTCAATTTATGACATCGTATAATAAAATCTTTAGTTGTACTTGACACACTCATTTTATTTTATTCGAAATTCATTCGTCAACCATTAGAGGCAGAATAACCTATTTAACATGATATTTATCAAACAATTTATAAATCTGGTTGGGAAAATATCCTGCGATATATCAACGCATTCACGTCATGTTTCCGTGTAGACTGTAGAGGTTAATGGTGGGTACACAACGAAGGCGCTCCGATGACGATACTCTGTGTCATCACGTAAAAACAGCCTCGTAACACAATCTATAAAACGTATTCAGATACGTGCTATATAAAAATGAACCTAAAAATAATCTTTCATCCGACATCCTCCCCGAAATGAACATTAAACTTTCATACACACTCATCACTCCGAGTCGGCTGCAAGACAAAGTATAAATCCCGAACTACATTTTTTAACACGAACCATCACAATGGAATTTAATTTTTCTTTCCTTCTCTCACTCATTAATTTTATTACAAACGCGGCTCGGTGTCTCGACTCTAATCAATCAAGTCGATGTTGACTTTTAAAAAGACTTCTGGAGGGAGTTCAAACTTCGCATACAATTTAACATTAAATTATTTACGACAACGAATCTGTTGTGAAGGGCCCTCGCTAACGTCATTACTGCCCCTAAACTCAATTGTATTTTTATTTATTAAAAAATGTTTTAGCGCAAATGTCCTACAACGCAGGGAAATTATAATGTCTTTCGAGTACAGTTTTATTTTGTTTTCTCTTTTTTTGTGTACCAGCGTGCCACAATACATCAACTGTCGATAATACACATACGCCCGCGGTGATATATTAGTTCCTTGTGGTCTCTGTCGGCTTTTAAAGATCGAATAATATTTATTTACTGACATATTATTTTACATTGAACAGGCTACATTTAAGACACTAGATTGATTCACTTTCTTGGTGTTAGATGCTCTAGTATATTATAAGGTAATATATGTAATACATATAAATGTCAATACGTTTCCTCAGAAGACAGCAAGAACTGCAATGTTAAAGTAGCGACTCACCGGCTTTCTTCCCGCGCAAGCTAGACTCCATTAGACAGCTGCATTATTGAAAAATAAATCCTGAAACAAAATACACAATTATATTTTATTATGCATTTAGAATTTTCGTATACTATTTTGTATTGTTTCAGAGTCGGTTTGTCTGTTGGAAAAAAAATGCTTGAATATAAGTCAATTAATAATGCTTCAGATGGTGATAAAGAATATGCCATCAAAAACAAAACTTGTAAAAAAACCAAGTCTCGCAACTCAGTTCTTCTATCGTAAAAAGTTGTGAGATCCATGTAATACCAAGTCGGTTAATTTATTCAGTTCCTACTTAAGGGTCCTTCTGTCTTAAGTTATTACGTAATTAGCTAACCTAACAAGTAACAACATCTTATAGTGACCATATTATCAATATTAAAAATCTCAATATTAAAAGTCAATCTATTTATTTAAAACATAAAAGATTTTTAATATTGATAATATGGTCACTATAAGATGTTGTTACTTGTTAGGTTAGCTAATTACGTAATAACTTAAGACAGAAGGACCCTTAAGTAGGAACTGAATAAATTAACCGACTTGGTATTACATGGATCTCACAACTTTTTACGATAGAAGAACTGAGTTGCGAGACTTGGTTTTTTTACAAGTTTTGTTTTTGATGGCATCTCATTTCTTTTTGTAGATAGTTCTACTTTTTTTCCTTTTACAAGTTACCTTTGAACACAATTATATCTAGGTACCTATCTACCGCTATTATTCCATTATATTATATACAGGTACACTGATTAAGTCACTGCAAATGTTACTTTGTTATACAGGTACAGTGATTAATTAACTGCAAATGTAACTTTGTAATCCTATATATTTATATGGGATTACAAAGTTATTTATGCAGTTGATGTATCTAGAAAACTGGACCGAAATTGCAAAATATTTTAGTTTTTCCTTGATCTATACACTAAACACTAATTATGTTCCAAATTTGAAGCTTCTATGTCTACTAGAAGTGCCTTAGAGTTTTGATGATCGGTCAGTCAGTCAGTGAGTGACGAAATTAAGAAACTTTGACTAGTTATAATTCTTAAACTACTGGTTCAAATTTAATGAAATTTGAAATATACCGAGTTTATACAATGCCTGCTTGGTTATTAAAAATTCAGGCTTCTAGCTTTATCCACAACGAAGTTATAGGGTGTCGAAAATGGCCTGAATTGCTTCGAGAAAAGGATGGTACGGCCGTGCCGCTTTTTTGCTCGACTTGGCGGGGGCACTGCCGTGCCCCCAGAAAAAGCATGCATAGAAAAATATCTGTGAATTTAAAATGTGTAAAGCTTGAATTTAGTAGAAAATAAAAAGTAGATACTTGTTAACTCGCACAAGTTAATAAGCGCAAGTGACATTACAGCTTACATGAGACAATAAACTAAATTAAATTATTATTATTCTTATTTAATAAAAAAAATACTAAAAATGTGTTTAATTAATTGAGAAATTATACTTTTGGTTGTTGTATGATAAAAGTAACATTCCAAAGGAAATAAAATCGATTATATTGAGCAATACGTGGTTTTGTTTATGTAACGCTTTTTCTCTACAGGTAAAACTTCAAGAATTTTTACCATTTACAAAGAGTTCAACGTAAAGCATCGTATCTTCGGCGTCGAGGTGACTGCTACAATTCCCAGACGCCGCGCCGTGTATCCGTGTAAATTCGTAGCGAGTAAGAGCAACACCAATATTTACGATGTCCTTAATAAAACTAGCATCTGAAGGTAGTAAAAATTTATTTCATTGCGCTATTACTGTACGTGAAAATTCAGTTTACGGCTTGTACACTTCGTGTTGTACAGTTTACGTTGACGGACATCCGGGTGTGATGGTTTAACTATCAAGTTGAGCACGATATAATGTGCGTGCGCACATCTGTTTCTATTACCTTTTAACGCCTCAACTCAGAGTCATTGACGGTTACGTATGGTGATTCTTTAATAATCACATGACATTACACGACAAAGAAAAAATCCATAAACGCCGCGGAATTTATGAAACGAAAACGTTCATATTTATATCTCTTTCTTTGCTAGAATAGGTAGGGATCTATAATCATAATCATCTTTAATCGTCTCCATAATCATGTAATATATCCTTTTAAGGGCTCACAATGATTTTATCGACATAGGTAACACATCCTTTCACAATTTTATACGATTTATCCCCATAAAAAATATGAAGTACATATCTTCTTAATATTACGATCAATAACGACAGTAAAATTCCGAAGAAAGATGATGAAATATCATTATATAAATATCAAAATAATCATGATAGTGCTTCATGAAGACACTACGAGTCGAACATGATGATGGGTTCATCGCTATTTTACTTACAAATACTAGCAACGCTTTACATTTTTTTCTTTCTTATAATAGATTTACAATAAAAATGAATAATCTCGCTCGACCACATCATGATCGTATTGCGTCATCGGACAGAAAACCCTGGCTGGACAACCAACGTAATCCCTACGGTGTCTGCGTACGGTGTATGGTGTACGGTGGTGTACGGTGGTGTACGGTGGTGTACGGTGGTGTACGGTGGTGTACGGTGGTGTACGGTGGTGTACGGTGGTGTACGGTGGTGTACGGTGGTGTATGGTGTCGAGCAGGGTGGAAGTCGTGGCGTAGTGGCGACACAAATAGGTCGAGTGGAAGCCGATTTCCAGCGCTAACCAGTTTAAGAAGTTCGAAGTATATTGGTATACTGCAGATCATGGCGGCTCGTATCAATCGTAAGCGAGCGACCAGTCGCAATCGGAAAATTAGGTAACTTGTATATTAGTAGCTATCCAGTCCTCCTTTTCTTTTCTCCCTGTTAAACTTTTTCCTCCCTATAATCTCTATATTTTACTCAATCTATCTATCACTGCTACAGTAATCTGCTTAGACAGATTTTTTTTCTCTCTTGCTGTTATTAAATTTTGTGTACGCGGCTACCCTTCTATATCACATTTTTATTCCTATGACTGATGGGTCGCCTGGAAGAAATCGCTATGTAGCCGGCTCATGACGTTAATTTTCTGTTTGTTTGACCTTTCTGAATGTTCATTGTTCAATGGTATACTAACAATTAAGAGTTGATCTATGTGTCTATCTGCCTTCAATAAATGAGGCGCTTTATGATACCTTCATTCTTTTAACACGCACACAATAACTCATCAGTCGAAACTCAACACAATATTGTTAAAAAATACAAAAATTAAGTCGAACCCTTTGTATTTAAAATGCATTTCACTTTGCTGCTAAAACTATGTCCAGTAATTGAATAAATAGATTCACTTCTAAGATAGAATAGTTGGCTTGGATTTGTAAAAGATATTACGAGAAGCTCCAAGTTTGATAGTAAATCTGATTTCTAAATTCGTGATCAGTTCAAAGTCGGGACACAAATCTCTCGTATTTGTTCTGTAGCAGTCACTACTGTACAAATACTGTACAGTCAGTAAAGTGGTATATTTATTCAGCTCTAACGAAATTTATCGTTTCTACAGTCTTCAGTCTTCAGAGCACTTTCCACTTTCCGTACAATTATTAGTGGAATTTGAAGATCGCTTCTTCTGTATCGTAGAGCGAGAATACTACAGACGACTGATTAGCGTGCCCGTGAGACAAAAAATACATTTTTTTCAAGAAAATCATTGTTTTAATAATAAGAGGCTTATTTAAGATCTTACAACACCAACATACACAAATTTTACATCACACACAAATATTAATAATAATTTTGTCTCACTCTTGCATAGGTTATGGCTTAAAACAAATTACCTACTACCTTTCGTGTGGGCAATCCCACACTTTCTTTCAATAAAGAGAATATTACAATGATAAAAATAAGTAAAAGATTAAAGTTTACGTATTCTCTGACTCGTATGGGACTTTTTCATTTTTCTATAGTATTTTCTGCCTAGGGTATGTATGCCGCTACATAGTAACAGTTATATTTTAATACAAGACAAGGATTTGAAACAGACAATTTTAAAACAGATTTTTATCTTGGCTCTATCTATACATCTATACAAATAAATAAAATGGGAGTGTCTGTTTGTAATATTTAAATAACCGCTTTTTACTAAGTGCATTTGGATGTATACAAGGTACATATACCAAAACAACATTTTTTAAAATTTTTGTCTGTCTGTTTGTTCCGGCTAATCTCTGAAATGGCTGAACCGATTTTGACGGGACTTTCACTGGCAGATAGCTGATGTAACAAGGAGTAATTTAGGCTGCTTTTATCTTAGAAAAAAAAATTGTTAGGTGATACGAAGTTCGTCGGGTCAGCTAGTTAGGAATAAAGTCAGGCTTTTTCAGTACCTTCATTCACGGTACCTATTATTCAAAGTAGCCGTAGATAGGTTTTTTTATCATTTATAAAGAAAGTCAAATTAATTCTCACACAAAAGCTTATTCAAATGGAAAGTAAATGAACAAATCAACAAATATGGCTCACTTTCAATGAGAATATGTTAGCGAACGAAACATCGCATCGATGTAATCAAATGGCCGCTCGACAACAAATATGTATCTAAGCTAATATCGCAGTTCAATCAAACATTTACCACAACATTAATGGCAGAGATCAAAAGCAATCAACCATATTTAACGCTACTACGTAGTCTACGTGTTGCTTGCGAGGTTCGAAGACAGTACGAAACAGTAATTAAAGCCTACTTACTTCAACATCGTCATCCGAATTCGAATACTCTATACACATCTATTTCTTAACTATGCACGTGTTACAAAAATATTACCTCCTTTGTTGGTGGAGAGATTCTGAGGTAACTTTATTGATCATAGTTTTCCGTGATGTTATCAAGGGTATCGAGAATTTATCCACTACTGACCAATCCTGTGAGACAGGAGACTTTTTTCATGTAATGATGATGATAATGATAACAAATCAGAAAAAAATATTTGTAGTGTAGATTAAAAAAGGATTAAGTGAAATCTGAAAGTAATTATTAAAGTAATTTCTATAGAAAAACAAAGAGATCGAAACAGTCAACATAAACGCAAAATTTTTCCTAACTTTGAAAGTAAGTCAGTCTGTAGATCCTGATTTGTTTCGTATTAAGGTCCGATAAATTCCGGGCAGTGGCTGATACAGTACAAGCGGCGCCGCGTGGTGACACTAGTGCTAATTAAACTTATCCCCGATTCGACGCGGACCTGGGACATCCTAGCGGAACAGGAACTCCGTGGAGCCGATAATTCGTATTTGCGCTGAGTCAATAATCCACCTACAAACACTACAGAACAAATAGATAGCTTTGAGTCGATGTAATACTCGGAACTATGAGAGCTCAAATAACTAGTTAACGTATGGCAGAACGAGTCCCTAGTTGTAAACCAAATATTCTCCTTTTGACTAACGGTCTAATAAGAATAGTCCAAAGGATAATCGTCAACGTAAAATAAAAAATAAGCGCTTATACACTACACTAAAATCCTGAAAGGGCGTCCAGTTTTATGAGCAATTACTTTGAGCGATCTACCGAGGAATACCACGCAGCCAGAAGAACTTTTGTGCTTCAAGAGGCACGTAAAGTTAATGTTAGCTAAGCAAAAAAAAGCTAAGTAAGACTTGGCTGTTTGATAGTTTAACGCTCCAACGTAACGTAACGATTACTTTAATCGCACCTTGGTAAAGAATCACCATACAAATTCTGTACTAAGGAGCGATTTAAGTAACCGTTAGTGACTCTGAGTTGGCGCGTTAGTGAAATAGCTTAGTTGTCGTTATACCTTCGGGCTACATAAAAACTTCCGACACTTGTGTTAGTCACTAACCTCTCCACTAAACTAGACTACAGCTGCGTTATGGTAATACTGTAGACTTTTTAGGATAGAACCGTGCTCTATAGAGGTCAGCCATTTACTATGTCCAAGACTAACAAACAGATGAACCGCTAATTGCCCGACAACTGACTTATAACACATACTTTGACTTGTTGCTATGTACTCTTTCGTAGGCTCGGGTCGACCGTCTCAGTAAATACTCCAGTATGCAAACGACGATGGAAATGAAAAGGTAGCTCCCGGCCATTAATATGTAAAAGATAAAAAGTAAATTTATTATCTCGCCTAAGAACTTGGGACGTTACTGCGCGAATAAAAATATTAAAAGAGTCTGAATGGGAGATTTGCGCGAAGTTTTATCATGTTAATCTACCTTTGTACTGCCTGCGATGGGACTCGCCGATGGTCGTCACTGATTTATCGCTGATGGGCGAAGTTCCGCTATCTCGGTCAGAGGGCGCTGGATTAATTAATTTTTACTAAGAGTTCATGGAAGTATGAACCCTCCTTCATGTTGCGAGTTGTTAACCGGTTGTTTGCCGTGCATATTTTGCACTCACCTTTTTAATGTTCACGCAATATATTGATCAACATTGTGGTTCACTACTTGATCGGGTACGAGTATATTATGATAGGTAGATAGATAGTTGGTGTTTCACTACTTGATAGGTACGAGTAGATAGATAGTTTGTGTTATATGTATAGCGCGTCGTATTAATGTGAATATTTTAATTAACATTTGAAAATCAGGTAGAGCAACACTCGTATCCGTAGTAGTACAGTAGGTACAGTCGGCAAAATAATTAAGTATGCAGGGCATGATTCTAAAACCTTCTGTAATTATTGATATTACACATTTTTTGTGTTATTATAAATGTTAAATGATACCTGTATACGTAAGTTATGATTTAACATTGATAATAACGTAAACAACATGTAATATTAAACATTACAGAGGGTTTTAGAATCATGCCCTGCATTTAATTATTTTGTAGACTGTACAAAAGATAACAGATAACAAATACAAATACTAAAGCAGTAGCAGTAGTATTTAAAACCCTTTACCAGTTTCGCTACAAGTTACAGGAAGAAAACAGTTGAAAATCGGATATAAAAACACAGTTCGGTAATACCCAGGGAAAGCTAATCAAGTGGGCAGGCTCTGAATACGAATCGACGCGACATCTGGCGGAATAAATGTGGAAATGGCTCGTAGCGGTAATGTCTAATATTACTCGGAACGCGGTACGTGAACCGAGGCTATAGGGTCTTAACCATAACGCGAGAGATTGTTTATTCTAAAACACAATTAAACAAAATGTATATTTACAAATATACGCGCGACTAGTATAAATGATATTAAAATTCACAATCTTTTATTATTGATACACTTATGAATGTATTTTTCATTCTACCATAATTTTGAAGAGGTGCTTATCACAGTGACAAATATCTGTATAATAGTGGTCAGTGGTCAATAGTCACCCCTATATGCAGGGATAGCACCAAAAGAGTCGCCGACGCGTTGCCACTCAATAAAGAAACTGTGTATCTGCTTATTTTCTAAATCATTACTCATACTTTAAATTAAAGAACACCTTTAACGCCTATATCATAGATGTATTGAAAATTATCATCATCCTTAAATACTTTACAAATAACAAAGTCGACTTGGATAATGACCTTTACATAAATTAAAAAAACCAGGGCAAGTGCGTATCAGGCCACGCGCAATGTAGGGTTTCCAAATAGTACGTTTATCAACTAATAATCATTAACTACTTATTCTAACATAGCCGTGATAGTTTTCCTTGTAAATTCATCATACAATCTATTTTTGAGATTTTTTTCACTTGTCTAACCGTTTAGCCGTCAGAGGGGGAGACACTTGACTCTAACCAAAATAAGCATTTTAAAGCCAAATATTTCACAAACGGACCCCTAATTCCAAAAATGGTCTTAGAAGACCCATAATATTTTTGAAATACCTTTTCAACGATACCCCACACTATAGGGTAAGCTACGAATAAAAAATTCATCCTCACGTTACCTGTAGGGGAGGTACCCAGAAAAAAAAATGTTTTTCAATATTTTATTGTACGATTCTGGATTTTCAATAAATGTGTATATCCATGCCAAATTACAGCTTTCTAGCATTAAGGGTCTCGGCGCTTTGCTTCGGACAGACGGACGGATAGACGGACGGACGGACAGACGGACAGACGGACGGACGGACATGACGAAACCATAAGGGTTCCGATTTTACTTCGGAACCCTAATAAAAAATGAGCAATATAACTACGAGGCTGAGTTAAACTATGAAAAAAACACTCTACATAAAGTCTGAAACAAGCACACTCATTAGCATACGCTGCATAACATTTAAACAACGTTGTAACCTAGGTATTCATACGTGTAATGCATCTCGACTAACGACTAGGACAACAATTTGTCGAAGCGTCAGCAGCGCGGCATTAATTTGTCTGAAGAAACTTGCGACAACGACCTTGAATTACGACAAAAATCTATCGATCTTTGCGCTAGCAACTTTCATCCTTGTCAGTTTGATTCGACTTGGTTAGTATTTATGACAGGCGGGTGATTTATCTAGTACACGATGGATTAGGCTAATAAAAGGATGCTTTAATTGATGATTATGCATGTTGAAATATTAAGTGAACTAATAAAGCAAATTAGTATTTAATGTATGTCGATACTTCAATCCAGTAGATAAATATGGATAAGGAAACACTTGGCCATTTTGGCATATAAATAGAATGAAGTAGGTATATTCAAACATTTTATGTTACTAAGCAAACTAATTAATTACATAATTTATTACTTAAATTAAATATCAACAAGAATCTGGTAATTTTGGTAGGCTCGATTTGTAATTGCCTAAAATTATAATCAAAGAAGCATTTATACCTTTTTCATAAGACTATACTTATATGTCAATTCATGTCCTAGAGGGCTTAACTTAACGTTAAACATAAAGTATGGAGCAAACAAGAGTATCTTAGTGCTTTTTAGAACTACATAACTTATCAAAATATCGATTACTAAAGTAGGAGTACATCAAAGAACAGCAATGCTATAAGACGATGGTTAAATAAATGCCTGAGTAGCAATGACCATGAAACAAGAGGAGACCCGGTTGCTAAAACACAAAAAAATACGGGGTAAAAGTTTTCCCGTGTGTGTCGTCCGCCGATGTCATACATACATTGAAGCCGACGCGAATTTGCGTCGCTGCGTGACGGAAACGATCAATCAACACGAACTGAAAACAATATACCCGCGGCGAGGCTCCACTGTGTGTGGAATATCTGGTTCATTGAGATATCATACTTTACCATCGCAGGTTTTACTCGCAACTTGTAGGAAATTCAATCAAGCACAGTGCTGTTACACTTATTACCTACACTTATTTTACTAGCTAGTACATCTACTTAGTTATTTTTATCTTATTAATATCAGATAAATTTAAAACTATTTCATATTTTGTGATAAGTCAAAATAAGCCCCCGAGGCGCCCACTCATACAAGTTATTAAGTTCTGTTTAAAGAATCTTTATTTCTCATAAGACATACATGAAGTACAATGTCACTTATAATGATAAGCTTAAATTTGTGAAGTATGGTTTTGCTCGGCGAAGTTGTGAATTTTATTTTGTTATGTACCTAAGTGTGCGTGTGTGTGTGTGTGAGTGTGTGTATGTATGTGTGACTGAGAATGTGTGGGTTCATGAGTGTGTATGAATGCTTGTGTGTGTACGTTGTTATTCGATTCTCCTAAGAATGTAAATTTATATTAGGGTTTTAAATTTTGCAGCAGAATTTACGTTAGTTATTCGGGTAAGTTGCTGTATATTGTAGTTCCTTCATGTTTAATACTTGTGAGACCATAACGGGTCCGAGATTTTGGTAGCTGAAGTAAGTTGGTATTTTTCCTACGTTTTATATATTTGCTGGGTGGTTTTAGATAGATGGAGTTGTAATTGTGTTTGTAGTGTCCCTTTTAAAATTTTTCTTATGAGCATGCATGTGTTGTAAGTATACGTCTGTTTATATTACTTTGTTATTTTGTATATACCCTTGGTAGGTGTGAGGTAGTTCATCTTATACAGTACTTTTATTAGTTTATTCTGCGTTCAATGGTAGCTGCTAAGCTATTTGATTTCGGTTTAAATACATACTGTTTTTAAAGAAGAAGTTAAAGCTATTTAGATGTTCGTACATAGAGTATACTGTATATAGTATAATATAGTATAGAGTACCTTTTGTAAGTTGTTTGGTAAGTTGTGTGCCTACACAATCGACGGCACCCTAAATTAAGGTACAGCAACTCTTATTTTGATTTATTAATAACATAAACGATATTCAAGACTGCGTGTAACTAATATTTTTCATGGAGTAATAAAATGCAAACAGATTCAAATGTCGTAACAAAATATGAATAAAATGTAAATGGATGTAATGTTCTGAAATATTTATAAGTAAAACCTTATTTTTCTTTTTATCCGTTATTCTGTGATGAATGGCGATCAATCAAGCTGCTTTCAGCTGAAAACAATATAGCCACTGCCGCGGAATTGAGGCCTAAACGATTGTTTGCTTAGTACCTTTCTATTATTGGGAAAAATGCTCTAGAAAAGATGACCTATTTATAACTGTTAATAACGATCTTTTTTAGTATTTACTATTTTAGATGCAACGCACTGCACAGATAAAGCAATAACAACAACCCATACTGATGTTCGGTTTACACGTATTAAGTAGTTAAGTAGATAAGTAAATTTTTACTGAATTTTAAGTAAATTAATACGTGTAAACGGACAATTCGGTAGTTAAAATTGAGTACGCAAGTAAACAAGAAATTTAGAAATTTTTCATTTTCTGTTAAATAAGTGGATGGGGCGGGGCTTATCACTTTACACGTTTGGACAGGCACTTTTTAGTTAAAATTTAGTAAAATGCTTAAGTAATTAAGTAGGTTGTATGAACTAAAGAGCTTTACTTTAGTTCAAATTATTACGTTTGGACGCGCACTAAAAATTATTCACTTAAAATTTAGTTATCTACATAACTACTTAATAAGTATAAACCGGATTTAAGAGACTTCAATACATGTCTCCATGTCTGTGCTTCAGGTGCATAGATTTATTCCATTTTCAAATCTTAAACCACCTTTAATTGCAACAAAATTACGTCCAAGTGAAGAAATAAATTCAGGATGTAAAGACTCCAAGTTTGAGTTCAAGCCAACATCTAATCTATGGTACCAGGTCCGTCCTATCGCAGGTCTCTGACCCACCAAGTTTAATCGCACAGGCCCTGATGCGGACAGGGTATTTAACTTCGTTTTATTCTATAGATTCATGACGTAACAATGATCTACAATGAGGAAAAGATTTCTCCGTATACGTACCCACAGTGGACGTACTCTATGTAAAATCTTAACATTTCTCCGACCAAACATCGCAAATTGCATTGTAAAACATATCTCAGCGATATTTGAGGAAGGAATGTTGCGAGTGGAATATATCAAGACAATATCCACGTGCGGAAACAGCGGAACTAAAATCGTTGCGCGAATACGCAAATTGAATCAATTTTTCGTGTGAAATTATATTCTCAAAGGGGTAGGAAAATTCGCGTTAAGCTGGAAGGCGGACGACAAGTGGATGTGTGTGATGTATCGCGAAGGTGCACCCTGAAACTTAGACTGTGCACGTTGAAATTTTATAGACCTACATCCTCTTGAGGCTCTAGATCCTCTAGGTCAGTCACTGCAGGTATTTAGTACCTTTAAACAAGCAATTTTTGTATATTAACAGCTCCTACGATTTTCATGAAATTTAGTATGCAGGGGGTTTCGGGGGCGATAAATCGATCTAGCTAGGATTCATTTTTAGAAAATGTCGTTTTATGCGTGTTTTCAGGCAATGAAAAACTGGTATAATAGACTCTTCCTGACATCTATTGGTGACTAGCAACACTAATTTTAAAGCTCAGTAGATGGCGTTACTAAGCAATACTAAACCGAGCAAAGCTCGGTCATCCGGGTACTGTATTCTAATACTGACCCCAAACACATGCCAGCAGAATAGGGTGTCATAAAAGGCGATAGAAACTAGTCTCGTGGGGGGTTGTAAGGCTTCGCATAAAGATTGTAATATCATTAGTATTATCGAACTTTAATATTATTGCAGGTATCAAGTTTATTAGGTGGCTCGTCTATTTTTATCGCCTATTCTCACAAAAAATCTACTAAAAGCACCTATGTGTGCACCAAAATGAACGCCATACATAGGAAAACCCTTAAGAAATAACTAAAAGCAAAGAAGGATAACAAGTTTCAAACCTGTTCATAAAAACAGTAATATCTACACTATAGCTAACGCTGCTTTTTCTCTAGTTATTTTTTGTCTTGCTGTAAAAATGTTTATGAATCTTAAAACAAGACTAACAGTGACGTTATGGTGTAGATGAATACGTCAGTGACAAGGGTGATGGAAAATAAACAGCGCCGCAGCCGGTTCCACTGCTACACTTGCAAAATGATATTGTAATTAGTGTAGTTGTTGTTTTCAAAAGATGCGCTGCGAAATTCCTTTTTCATTCTTCGTCTTTATCTTAAGTACATTTCTGAAACTGTAGTAAGTAATATCAAAATATTTTCATTTAACTTTAACAAACATTTTGATGAATACCTATGAGTACAAAAATTACGAATGAAACAATTAAAGAAAAAAAATGTGAATAAAGTAAATTACGGAATTTTCTATGATCAAACTTTCAGTGTTATTCAAAAGTTATTTCTTTTCCATTACCTCAATATTCGGTACAAAGATTTAAATGACACAAACGTCTTCTACACGGAACCCTCATTAAATTTAGCCACACGGTAATTTATTTTCCGACCACACCCGAAATTACTTTACGCAGTCAACTCTTAAATTAACAAAAGCAGTCGCTACGTAAGTAAAATTTTCAGGTCTAAATTCGGAAATCAATCGACGCAACTTGTTCGCAGTCCGCATTTACCGCACGGGGGATATGACGCAAAATCAGCATTTCAGTTGGCGCGGGCTGGTTGACGCAAAACCGCAGCGGCGCAGTGTCGCGTCGTGTCGTGTCCTCGGCGTGCAGTGCGCATTGTTCCCCCGACTCCGGGCTCCGGACGGGTTGTCTGCGAGAGTCCCGCGGGAACGCCGTCCCCGAGTGTTTCACTCGGATTCTTTTGTCGAGGAAACTCTTTGACAGGAGGACCCGGTAATACTCCCCGGCATGATATTTTTGCATATATAATGAGCGTAAGCCCCGCTCCCTACGTTTTAGACATTTTGCCGCCAGATTACTCGTACGCCGAGCGATTATGTTTATTTTTTAAATATGCAGCGCACACGTTCGGCTTGTGAAACTAATTTCGTCGTGCAAGGGAAATATTAGTCTAGTTTTTTCGTTTTTCCGCTCCTGAATTCTGCAAAGCAAACTGAAACCTTTATAACTTAAATTAGCTAGCGAGAGCACATTTTATTTTGTATTTTATCTTCTACGTGTTTCTTAGGAAACGTACTCGATTTATCCTATTTATACTCAAAGAGTTAATTTAGGCATGTTCATTAGTCACACTGGAGCAACATGGTGATGCTTCTAATTCTTAATGTATCGACGACATGACTTTTAATCGTCATAAAGTGTATTTTAACCGACTTCAAAAAAGGAGAATGTATTCAATTCAACTGTATTTTTTATGTTTGTTACCTGAGTGAACCGATTTTGATGATTCATTTTTTAATCGAAAGCTGGTGCTTGTCATGTGGTCCCACTTAAATTTGAGCGAGATCTGACAAGTAGTTTTTAAGTTATTTTGAAGTCGGTTATTTTTTGCAAGGTACATCTATAACAAAAAAAAGCGGCCAAGTGCGAGTCGGACTCACCCATGAAGGGTTCCGTAGCAGCAAGTAACATAATATAAAAGTTCTTGTAGTTCGTTGTAACTTTGATCGAGGTAAATTGCGGTTTACGATATATGACGTATTAAAAAAAAACTACTTACTAGATCTCGTTCAAACCAATTTTAAGTGGAAGTTTGCATGGTAAAGTACATCATATATTTTTTTTAGTTTTATCATTCTCTTATTTTAGAAGTTACAGGAGGGGGGACACACATTTTACCACTTTGGAAGTGTCTCTCGCGCAAACTATTCAGTTTAGAAAAAAATATATTAGAAACCTCAATATCATTTTTGAAGACCTATCCATAGATACCCACCCCACACGTATGGGTTTGATGAAAAAAAAATTTGAGTTTCAGTTCTAAGTATGGTGAAGTATGCCCCCAAAAGGGCAATGTCCATTTTCGGCTATTCGTGGACAGGATGCTCAGAAATAAATAATTACACGAAAAAATATATTTTGTTTTTTAACTTATACACGCGAATTATTTTTGTATCAATTTACTTTTTTAAAATAATATGTTTAATAAAACATTCTACTGATAAACTCATTTCCTTTTGTCACATACACAGAGTAGTCACGTCAGTACAATTGCAACATTATTCCGATAACGATAATAAAAACGATATATCGATGTTATTTCGAAGTTTTAATTCTCACGATAAAAACTTAAGTTTGGTAAGATACACGTATAAAAAGCAATAAACTATAAATAAGGTATTATTTTTACTAGAATAACATATTATTTTATGTACGTTGCTTTTATAATAATTCACGATAGTGAACAATATATCGATGTTTTGCAAACACGCTCGAATCGATGCATTGTTTGCATCCCCATCTGTCATACGTAGTGATTAAGTACTCTGTGGTAATCTCAACTGTCAATCGTTATTCGTTGGATAATAGTGCATAGTAATCTACGTTCAACTTTCAAGTCACATTCGCTTTGTTTTTCGCATCAGTTTCGTCTGTGTTTTTCATCATTAATATTATTACGACCTTTGGCTTACGAAAATGGATTTAGACTCTGCTTCCCACGTTGACCTTGGCACTATTGTATGTATAACTATGATTGACCCTTGGTTTGTATGGTTGCTCATGTAATGACTGTTTTTTTGGTTTCTGAGCTGGGCAAGGTACAGAGATGATATAAATGCACCAGCCCCGTTCTTGGACAATATATTAATAACATACGAGTCAGATTAATAAAAAAATGTCAAGGAAATTGGGCGTTTTCTTTAAAATACCTACAAAATATTTATTCAAATAACCAGTATAATAAACATCTGGTTACAAAACAATTATTATTTTCGTTTTTAAACTGAGTAAAGGTATTAAGCCTATATAATATTTATGTTGAAATGTGGTGTTCACTGATAGCCAAATGTCCATACAAAGTGGACATTGTCCTTTATTTATTTTTTCTATTTTTATGTGAAAATCTTAATGCGGTTCACAGAATACATCTACTTACCAAGTTTCAACAGTATAGTTCTTATACTTTCGGAAAAAAGTGGCTGTGACATACAGACGGACAGACAGACAGACATGACCAATCTATAAGGGTTCCGTTTTTTGCCATTTGGCTACGGAACCCTAAAAAGCAGGCTTGGCCTCATGGACGGAGCCTCTACAACCGTGTCAATCATCTACTCTCAACTCCTATCCGCAATATTAATACCCTGTATTGTATAAAAACAAGCGTCATCGACAATTTAAAATCTCAATTTATTTACAATCCGTTACCTGCAAAACAAACAGAGATAAATTAGAAACAGAAGCTCCAATTGTCTGTAATCACAAACTCGGAAAGAACGACCATTTTCCACGTCACGGCGCACAAGTTTGCGCAATTAATCACTATATAAACAATATCGCAAAGGGCGCGAGTATCGCTATAAAATAATAATAATTATACCATCGCTGGGCCATTAGTTGGCAACAGTTTGAAATCGAATAAATCCAGAGTGCGTCGTATTGTACGTAATTGGTGCTTTGCGTAATTCGAAACCGAACCTGGGGACCTATTCTTGCACTTTACATATTATCTCTATCGCCGCGACCGCAATTCGTGTATCTAGGTCAAAATATCAGCATAAATAGTGAGTATTCGTGAGATACAATGACTAAGGTACCTCTCTGTGTAAGTATAACGTTTATTATGTTTTATTGATATGATATGCATATTAAAGAGAGCACGATACGTTTTCGGTCCCGGTTGCTCTCGTCACAGGGATGGGTAAATCAGGAGGCCTCCGGGTGTCATAAAACATTAAAATGTAAAGTGGAACAATACTATGCCCCGGAGGCTTTTATAAATTATGAGTAGTATTCTTAATCAGCAATAGATCTATATTTTGAGAGTTTCCCGAGTTATTTACAACTGAACTAGTTTGGGTTTCTAACGGGTTGAACTGCACTTCCTCAAGTATTATGCTATCAACTTGATATTTAGTGAGCAATATTTATTTTAATAATATAAATATACTGCTATTAAAATAATAATAATAATAAACGCTAACACACTCATACCCCCCTGTAGGTTATTACCTGTGTCGCGGGTGGCATTGACGACACACATAACACATCACAGTCACACCCATGACCCGAGTACAAATATTTATCTGTCACATAAATATCTGTCCTGGCCGGGAATCGAACCCGGGTACCCTCGCTTCACAGGCAGTGCGAGTCGGACTCGCCCATGAAGGGTTCCGTAGCAGCAAGTAACATAGTATAAAAGTTCTTGTAGTTCGTTGTATTTGAGTCTACAGGTTAGGTAAATAGGTTAGTATTTAAGTTGACTGAATGAAAGGTAAATTGCGGTTTACGATTTATGACGTAATAAAAAAACTACTTACTAGATCTCGTTCAAACTAATTTTCAGTGGAAGTTTACATAGTAATGTATATCATATTTTTTTTTAGTTTTATCAGTCATTTTAGAAGTTACGGGGGGGCGGACACACATTTTACCACTTTGGAAATGTCTCTCGCGCAAACTATTCAGTTTAGAAATAAATGATATTAGAAACCTCAATATCATTTTTAAAGACCTATCCATAGATACCCCACACGTATGGGTTTGAAGAAAAAAAATTTTTGAGTTTCAGTTCTAAGTATGGGGAACCCCCAAAATTTATTGTTTTTTTTTTCTATTTTTGTGTGAAAATCTTAATGCGGTTCACAGAATACATCTACTTACCAAGTTTCAACAGTATAGTCCTTATAGTTTCGAAAAAAAGTGGCTATGACATACGGACGGACAGACAGACAGACAGACATGACGAATCTATAAGGGTTCAGTTTTTTACCATTTGGCTACGGAACCCTAAAAACAATTAAAAAAATATTTGCTCTCTTTATTAAGAACCAACTGACCCGGCAGACGCTGCAGCATGTTTTATATTGTAACAGCATTAATAAGTTTGAATGTTTCACATCAGTTACTCCAGATCTTCAATTTTATTTTTACATATTTTTTTTTTCAAATTTCTAATAAAATATGGAAGCTGCTAGTAAAATATCTTTTTCGAAGATACCAAAGGACTTGCTTGAAGTCAAATATAAGTACCGGTGTTCTAAACAAAGTGAATGGCTTTTTGCACATAATAAAAAAAAACTACAATATTTCAAACATTTTTGAACAGGAAAAATTTATTCACTTCAAAGATCAAAAAATACTTCAAAGTCAACAATAAAACAAAGCCAAGCGATAAATATGTAATTCGCTATAACGCTTTACTAATTAAACATTACTAGATAAGCAAAAAAGTAAAAAATCTCTACAAACACTACGAAACATACACTAAGTGCACACAGGAGCTTGAAATCTCGAAAACAAAACACTCTAGACCTTTTCTTTAAACTCCAACCTGATAAGCACCTCTCATAAACGCCAGCTTGATTAGACACCAACACCCCGATACTCGTGCGTTTTTTTCCATTGGAAACACTGAAAGTAGGGGGCGGGAAAGGTCTCGTTACTCTGGTCCACTCGATTGAACCGCCGATCTAACGTGAGCCGTCGAATTGTGTGAGATCGCTGGGGCGCAGTTGTTCTTCGTGGGAGCGGGGAGGGGGCGGAGTTCAATCGGTTCTGGTGGAAGTTGCTTTATGGGGAGCTCTGAGCTACTCGTACGAAGTTATAACGTACTGGCTGAGATAATGGATCGAGAATAACTCTGTAATGATATTTATTCGCGCCCGCGGAAGGTTTTACGCGGGAGGTGTGATCCGCATTGCGAGTGCGTACACTTGTCCGCATGTAACATAATGAAAAAAGGAAATTTGGAACTTGAGAAATTTATTTCAACGTATGATATACATATTCCGCTTGATATGTTAATCAGGCGGCGAACAAATTTTTTTACACGTCTAATATTTAAGGGAGATAAAGGACGGAGGGTGCTGGGATGAGCGTCAATATGACGCTGAGGTTACTTTTGGACATTTCTAAAATAGTCATATTATGATAATATCATATCATAATTTTTTTTTCTTTTTATGTTGTATGGCTACAACCCATTAATGGCCCACTACTGGACACGGGTCTCTCCTCTTGAGGAGGCCTAGAGCATACTCCACCACGCTGCTCCAGTGCGGATTGGTGGAGGGATTAGTGGCCCTCCCAAGTGTCGGAAGTTATCATGCCGCCCGAAGGCCTCCAACATGACTTAACGACTATTATACGGCTACCCAATAGAGTTATCTTCTTCTCTTCCTACTTCTCCCTCTTTCTACTTCTTTCCTAGTCGTCAATTCATCAGTGATGCCTTTGATGTTCGTGATGTCAGTGGCCGACGATGACTATTTCTTTTCAGATGGATTTTCTGGTTGATCTTCGGCTATTTGCGCAAATAATCCGTTGATTTTTATTAGTATTTCTTATAATAAGTTATCACCAACGCTTATACCTAGCACTAAAGGCATCATCGACGGAGGGCAAGATAAGGAGGAATCGAGAAAATTATTTATTACTATATTATTATTTAAAATTAAATCATAGTTATTTGAGAAAGGTGGTAGCTTGCAAAGTCTTGTGAGAAACAAGAAAAAGGTAGGAGTTTCTTAACAATAGTATGCATATTGCACATTCTGGTCCATCTTGCATTTTACTAAAGGATAATCAGAATTAGTACCCGCCCCACGCAGAATTTTCTCCAACACTACTGGACGAAAATAGTTGTGCAATACATACATGCAAATATATTATTAAAAAGTTTAAAAAATTACACTGAAAAAAAATTACACATTCCCACTATTTAAAAACAAATAATAATAATAACGCTTCACACTCATAGCCCCACACTAGGATTCCCTGTGTCGTGGGTGCCATGGACAACAAACTAGACAAGGACATTCACACCCAGACCGAGGACAGAAATTCAAAGTCATCATTCAAATTTCCGCCTCGCTGGGAATCGAATCCAGGACCGTTGGTGCGGCGATCCGGCGTGGTAACCATTGAGCCACACGGGTCGTCAACGGGAGTTGGAGTAAAAACAACCTTAGAACTTAGTTCACATCATTACAAATGGTACCCAGAGGATTAACGAAGATTTGATATGGAGTATACGTACGTCGAAGTGAACTACAAACTGTAGATA
Source organism: Thymelicus acteon (assembly GCA_951805285.1). Classification (NCBI taxonomy): domain Eukaryota; kingdom Metazoa; phylum Arthropoda; class Insecta; order Lepidoptera; family Hesperiidae; genus Thymelicus; species Thymelicus acteon. The sequence goes on from OX638217.1 coordinate 20,259,730, forward strand.
TGAACGAAACTTCTGTTCCGCACAAATATTATTGCAGGCTCCCGAATTCCCCGTCCTGAAAGTTATGGAAACATCTGGTTCCATTGTTGTTGTAAAGGGAACTTAACAGATTCTCAGGGCATCACTCTAAAGTAATTTTCTGCTCGGGATTGAATTTAAAAATCCAGTTTCACACGAATCCTGTGTTAATCCCGACACCGTCATCTCTGAATGCTTATCTTCCATCTCTCATATCTTATTCAATCGATCTGTCCTTTCCCATTTCCGAAAAGCTCCTTGTTTTTAAAGCGAACTCAAGTTTGTGATTGTGTTGTTCCGCGCTGATCCCTTTGCGGTGCTTAAACTTGCTTCTTTTCAGGCTGCGTTCTAAACGACGTTGTGTGTCGTGGTCGTAAGGTTGTTTTTTGTTTGTGATGTATCTGACATATCGTCAATTTTACTGACATAGTTATCGTTAAGGAGGAGAGCGGTGGAAAGCCTGTTGTTCAGATTGTCGCGTCTTAACATCATATTTTCGATCGTATCTCCTCATTCGTTACGACTTCGTTTGTGTTGAAGCTGTCAAGATTATGGGTTGATAACGACTCACGAAACAGGATTATCTAGCTTTTATTGCACTGCGACTAGAGCAATTTCGTTCAACAAAATAAGTAAGTAGGCTTAATAAATAAGTATCTCAATTGTATTACACTGTGAAATATAATATGTTAGTCCAGTAATTAGTTAGCCTTACAAAGCCTATATTTAAATCAGTTTCAAATTCCATGGTTGGAGTCGAGCTCCGTGAAGGTAAGGACATTTATAATCGATCGATTACTTTGAAATTAATTTCGAGTTACGACGCTCGACCAGCACAGTTTGCACATAACTCAGTAAGTTACGAGTAGGTACTTACTATGATTCTTCAACACAATCAGGAATAAAATAGGCGACTAACCTGTATGTATCTTTATGCACGGCAGCGGCATAGTGTTTAAGCACACTGTGGGCAGCGGCGCTACTGATGTTCTATTTTTGAAGTCTTTGGATTCTGATAAACACGACTGGATAACATCTATTTGTTACCCTAGATTTGTTACGCACTGGACTGTTCACTCACGGTGCCAAAGTCCGATTTACACGTATTAAGTAGTTAAGTAGATAACTAAATTTTAAGTAAATTAATACGTGTAAACAGACTATTTAGTAACTTTTTCTTTAAAATTTAGTTAACTACTTAACTACTTAATACGTGTAAACCGAAAATAAGACGAAAATATGATGTTTACTTACAGTGAGAAAAAAATTTATCGAGCAGATGGTGCTTGTGTAGTGCTTTGCAAAGGCAACCCCCTCATTCAGCCAAAGTGACTTTAAAATTTTGATTGTGATTTTACCGCACAATACTTGAAATTAAAACACTTAAGAAAAATACGACTAGGAATAATATGAAACAACTCGTAGTATTTCTTAAATTATAGATAAGCTCGCGCCTATAGCAACAAGCGCTCAAACTTCGTTAGCTAATTACAGGCACACCAACAATGAGAGGGAAGTTGGGATGGCTTCGCACAGTTCAAGTTAAGATTTATAATTTTCAATAATTAATTTCTCCATAAGACAAACACTGTCCGTGCCGCCGCGTCGCTTGAAATTCGGTCGTCGAACATCGCTAACTCTGACTAATTTATTACGAACTTAATAAAATCTTTAACTTTTTTTTTTTTTTTTTTATGCTTTTAGCAGGCAAACGAGCAGACGGGTCACCTGATGGTAAGTGATCACCGCCGCCCATGGACATTAGCAACACTGGGGGCGTCACCAACGCGTTGCCGGCCAAGAAAATGACGATAGACCCGCTTTTTGAAGGACCCCATGTCATAGCTTAGAGGGAACACCGATGCAGGAAGTTTGTTCCATAGTTTACACGTACGAGGTAGAAAATTACGTGAGAACCGAACTGTGGACGAATGCCAGGTATCCAGGTGATGTTGGTGGAACCTGGAACCCCGTGATGTGCGGTGTCGAAAACCAACTGCAGGTATTAAGCCAAATAGTTCTTCAGAACATTCCCCATTGTACAGACGGTAGAATACGCAGAGAGAACCTACATCTCTCCTCAATTCGAGTGATTCTAGTCCGTCTGTAAGCATGGGATCGTCGACAAGACGAATAGCTCGCCGTTGAATTCGATTGAACGGATCCACTTGGCTAGCTGGGGCTCCAGCCCAAAGGTGGGAGCAGTACTCCATGTGTGGTCGAATTTGCGCCTTATAGAGCATCAACCTGTGCTTAGGCGTGAAGTACTGCTTAGCTCTGTTGAGCACTCCCAATTTCTTTGCGGCTAGTTTGGCCTTACCAACCAAGTGGTCTCGAAACTGAACTTCATTCGAGATGTCGACACCAAGGATCCCAATGCTTTTAGAGATGTTAAGAGGAATGTTCTGGAACTGTGGTGCTATGCCAAATGGGGTTTTTTTAGCGGTTAACGCGCAAACTTGTGTCTTCTCGGGGTTGAACTTGACTAAATTTAGTCTGCCCCATTCTGAGACCCGCTCCAGAGATGTCTCGACTTCAGACACAAGTTTCATCCGCTTCTCCTCAATCTGCACCCGAGAAAGGTTTGCTCGGCCTGTATAACGGGCGTCACCCGTGCTGTCATCAGCATAGCAATGAATATTCTCGATGTCCAGCATATCATTGATATGCATGATGAACAGTGTAGGTGAAAGCACAGAGCCTTGTGGGACGCCAGCATTTATGGGCTTCGTATCTGAGCATGTTCCGTCAACGACGACCTTGATGCTCCGCTCCGATAAAAAACTGGCAATCCATTTGCACATTTTCTCGGGTACTCCGTAGGAAGGAAGTTTAGACAATAATGCCTTATGCCACACCCTATCGAAGGCCTTTGCAACATCCAAACTTACAGCCAATGCTTCTCCCTTGCTCTCGATTGCTTCTGCCCAGCAATGAGTAAGGTATACTAAAAGATCGCCAGCTGACCTGCCGTGGCGGAAACCGTATTGACGGTCACTAATCAGCTGGCGATCTTCTAGATACCGGAGCAGTTGAGTGTTTATTATACGCTCCATTAGTTTGGAGAGCAGAGAGGTTATGGCGATTGGTCTGTAGTTGGATGGATTTGACCTGTCTCCCTTTTTGGGAATAGGGTGGACCAGAGCTACCTTCCATGGAGACGGGACAATGCCGGCAGAATAAGAGAGTTGGAATAGGCGCGTTAAAACCGGGGTCAACTCCGGAGCGCACGTTTTTAGCACAATAGCAGGTATACCATCTGGCCCATTCGACTTGTTGATGTCAAGGGAAAAAAGAGCTTGACGCACGGCATTCTGTGTGAAATGCACGTCAGGCATCAGCTCACCACACTGCGGGATGGTTGGCGGTGTGTTACCCCCATCATCAACAGTCGAATTCGACGCAAAGAGGGTACCCAGTATTTCGGCTTTCTCTTTTGCGGTGTGGGCCAGGGTATTATCTGCTCTGCGCAAAGGAGGAAGGGACGATACACAGAAATTGCCTTGAATGGCTTTGGCTAGAGACCAGAACGCTCGGCTACCACACGGATAGCTCAGCAGTCTCTTGCCGGTTCTGTTAATGTGCTTGAATTTTGCCTTGGCTATTTGCTTTTTTGAGGACCACGAGGCAGCATTAAATTTCTTTTTCAGCCGACTCACAGATGCGTCTCCGAGCTCACGCGCCACAACCCAATCCTGAAAAGCAGATTGCTTCAGGTTTATTGCCTTAAAGCAGTTTCTGTCAAACCAGGCTTGGGTTTTACCACCAACGGGTACCACAGAGTTTGGAATGTAACATTCCATGCCCTGGAGTACCACATCGGCTATGGAAAGCGCACAAGCATCGGGATCAGCTGAAGAGAAACAAATGCGCCTCCACGGGTACGATGAATAAAATTCCCGCAAACCATCCCAGTCCGCCGATCCAAAATGCCAGACCCGACGAGACGCGCAAGGTCGTCTGTCAACGGGTTGTGCCAATCGTACCCAAGATCGTACGAGGCAGTGATCAGACGAACCAAGCGGCGCCTCGACGGATACAGCATAATCGTTAGGGTGGGAGGTTAGCAGGAGGTCCAAGGTGGAAGCAGCATGGCCGTCAATGTCAGGGATCCGAGTTGGGCTGGACACCAACTGACTGAAGCCATTAGCCAAGGCAAAGCTCTGAGCAGATTTCCCTGCGTAATCCGTTGTACGTGATCCTAGCCACTCAACATGATGGGCGTTGAAGTCACCCAGGACCACCACTTCGGCACGAGGGATCTGCTCTTGCACATAGTCGATCGCCCCTTGAACGTGCTCGTAGAGTCGATCAACTTCGGTATTGCCGCTATGAGACCTGTACAAACCGATGTAGACACGTGTCTGACCACCATGGTCCACGCGTACACAGATGGTGGACAGGTCTCTTCCTTCAAGAAAGTCGAGACGTTGACAACAAATATCATCTCGAGAAAACAAACAGACACCGGCGTGTGGTATAAATTTGTGTTCAAATTTATACCCCGGATAATGGAGGTAGGAAGTTTCTTCTCGAGCTGATATTTGTGTCTCCGTCAGAAAGAATAAGGCCGGCCTCGACGTTTCAAGATGGTGGTGAACGGCGTTGAGGTTTGAATGTAAGCCCCTAATATTACAAAAGTCCACAAGAAATGTGGAAGGGGGTGCCGCTGGTTTTAACTTTTTTCCTTTTTTCGACTTTCTCATTTTTGCTTGCGGGGAAGAGTTGAAAGAATAGGAGTAGTGCATCGTCAGCACTACCCGAGTCAAAGAGTAGTCACAAAAAACAAAAAACTATCTCGGAAAGGTGGGTAGTCTGAGTCACTGGCTCGGCGGACGGAAGGACCCCCGATCCGACCCGCGATTAAAGTCCTCGTCCACATCCGGCTCCCTAACCGGCAAGAAAATTAATCGACGGGCTTTTGACATTGGCGGCGGGACAGCCTCCCAGGGCGGGATCACCTGGGTTCGGGTCCCCTACAACCAACGGGCGCCAGCGGTAACGTTTCATCGGCTCTCCCTGGCCGCCGAGCCAGTCCATCATGCCCAACCGCACGAGATCAGTTGCCAATGACAATACCGGACTCGGAAGACACCAACAGAAGTACACCTCTCCAGGACGGGTGACAGACGAAGAATGGGAGGGAAAATGTATAAAAGATGGGGGAGAAAGAAGAGAAGAAGACTGGCTCTCCGACACTACAACCGAAACACGTTAGAGAACATTTCACGGCTGACTCTAGAAGGAGGGTGGTAGCTATCCAGGCGAACCCCATGGAGAAATAATAATAGCAATAATGGTATTAATTAACAATTAAAATCAATATTACCAATATAATCCCTCGAGGGGCCCTACCACCAGCGTGCCGGATTTAGTCGCCTTCTACGACACCCATCCGGCGTGGGATTGGGGTTAGTATTCTAAGCCGCCCCAATACGGCTAAATAACTACTTGTTATGCTGCAGTCCACCTGGAATAACAACGCTGCTGTTTCTTTCTTTCATTTGTAATTTTGTAATATTTTGGATAGCTTGGATAGCCGAGTAGCAATGCCACTACCTTAACACATTCTCGTATAAAATTATGTCGGACATATACATGTCTGTGTCGTATTATGTTAACCGACTTTGAGTGCGGTTGAAAATTGGATGGATGATAGCAGTTATCTGTGCGTGTTTAGCGTTCTGGTGTATGTAGGGAGGCTGTAAAGAAGTTGCGGAGGCCTTAGAGAAACAAGAATTTACACTCGATCTGGGTTAGAGATGCTTCAAGCTTCGCAGATTACGATAGGAAATCCGCGAACTGCTAAACTCACTAACGGGCTGATGCTTCCACTAATTAATAATTCTATAATTCTACCCTACCTGTGATAATGCAATATTTAAATTGAATACATATTTAAGCTTGACGTGAGTGGCGTATGCATAATGTGATATTTGTTTTAGATCTAATTAATTATTGTATTTTTACTGTATTGTTACCATTAATGTAATAATGTAATTATAGTAATTTAGTCTTTATAAGGAAAAACATAACTGTAACAAAATTGTGACTTATCAAATCGACAAACAAGAAGGATGCATCAATTGGCTACCTCTTCGTACCGTCTTGCTAAAGTACAGCGTTCTTTTATGGGACTCGGTGTAAAATTCTATAATAAAGTCCCAAAGCCAATTCGTGACTTGCCGGTGGAATCTTTTAAGAAACGTGTAAAAATTCAACTAGTAGGCAAGGGTTATTATAACATAGATGATTATTTAACACGTTCGAAGCGGCACCCATTTTTTATTTCTTTCCATTACTGCGGTACAAGATGTTTTCAACCTGGTCCTAAACCTTTCATTGTGGCGATACAAGTTCTATTAGACCATGTAGCGTTTCAGAAACTAAAGTCTGTTTTTGGCATCATTTTAACAAAAAATATATAATTTTTTGCCTTGGACATTATCTATAATGAAGTGATTTATATAAATCTGAAGGCGTACGTGAATAGCTTATTTTGTTTAGAATCTGTAGCTAAAATAAGTTACAATGTCATTTACGCCTTGTACCGCACTGAACACGGGAATTTTTGCACATATTTTAGAGTTGAAAAGTAAAAATATCGATAACTTTATGTAAGGTTTATTATAAAAGAAAAAAATTATTATATTCAATGTTTTTCATTAAAACAAGGTAAACAGAAGTATTTTTGACACTCAGCACATTTCGTATTTTTTTTTACTTTTTTGTCGGCTTGTTAAAAAGGTTCGTAATTTTTCGTAACATCTGACACAATTTCTTTTCTTGTCACCCTTTACCAGATGGAGTTTACTTAGTTTCGGTGCAGGCTCTGAAAAAATATATGTATTATTAACGAATTTATATATGTGTTCGTGTGTGTGTCTGTGTGTGTGCAATCTTTCAATAATGGAAAACATAGGCGCGTGAATAAAATATATTGTTGATATTAGTTTTCAAAAATTACCTGTGTCAGTTTCCACGCTGTTTTCTAAAAAAGCTTCAATATTTTTTTCTACAATTTCTAATAATTAGTTATTAATACAATTTCTCTTATACGAGTAATACACGTGATAATAGGTCTAACCTATTAAGAAACTCGAACAAAAAGTAGATTTAGGTCTAAAAAGTTGTATGCAGTAACTAGACAAGTGGCTCATCTGCTTATAACCTTCTCATTTCACTCAAACATTGACCGTGTTATTTCAAAAAAGGTAGACATTCGTGGTACATTATACCTTTTTTTTCATCTGCACGTAGGTTTTTTTGTTATAACACGGAGAACGTTTATTACGTATCTATTGATGACTTTCCTGTTTTTGATATAACAATCTATAATTTGATTTCATTTTGCTGTTATCTTTGTTGTCATCAACATCAAAGTTGAAATCGATCTTTTTTCGGCACCTTTTCTTTGAAGACATGTTGACGGATGCGTGCGTTTTATCGACTGCAACACAACACTGGCCGCGTAAAGCTAGCGCAGGGTGCGGTACAAGGTGCGCGGAGGTACCAGGTGCATTCTACCCGGTACCGCACTGTATTTATATTTTATTTCTTCAGTGCGGTACCAGATCTAAAAAATCTGGTAATAAGCTGGCCACTCCTTTGAACTCTACTTTAGAAGCACATCTTAGATATATATTCATCTCCTTCCTACACCAAAGCAAACCGAAGTTATGCCTTTCGCACCACAGAGAAGTCTATGTTTTTCTTAGCCGCACTGCAAGCGAGTCATGTACAACATGTTTTCGACCTGGTTTCGCATCGAACGTGTTAAATGATAAAGATGCTTGGAAATGACCAGCTAGGCAACCAGTTCTGCTCAGGTTAGAGAATACCTATTTTTGTAATAAATATAAGTTTTATTTTTAAAAGATGTGCTGAGGAGTTTCTTTACGGCTTTTCTTCTCCTCCATGACAAAGCACCTTTGCGAAAAGCTGGTAAATTAAAAAAAATGACGTGCATAAGTGTATCAGTGATACCTACATGAATAAAAGATTATTTCATTTCATTTCATTTCAATGATTTTTTAATATGTTTGAATTTGTTTGACATCATTTGCTGTCGATCTGTAACGTTAATTATAACGTGTGTAGCGTATTAAAAATACGTCAGATACACATAACTCATGTTATCGTATTTTGCTGAATACTACATACAATGTTTAATGTATAAAAAACAATTCACAAATTCCAAGGAGCTGTTTTCGCAGTGAGCCAGTGAGCCAGTCATATTCAGGTCACATTGCAAAGAAATCAATGTCCCGTCTACGGGCGGCTGTCAGGAACGCATCTGTCAGTTCATGCGGTTCTGCCGATATAGAGCGGAGATATTTGGCATCTGTACTACCACTGCGATTGATTCTACTTTTCTAATACAAAAGAATATAATTTAACGACTTTGAAATATATTTTTATTTCTTTTTAAGCAAAATATTCATTGATACTGGATATCAATTTTTTTGAATCAAGACGACTATTATTATTAACCCAGGTTCGATTCCCGGCCGGGGCAGATATTATGTGACAGATAAATATTTGTACTCGTGTCATGGATGTTAATGTGATGTTATGTGTGTCATTCATGCCACCCGCGACACAGGTAAAAACCTACTGCGGGGGCAATGATCTTATATTAAAAGAGGATCATTGTGCGGGGGTATGTATGTGTAAGCGTTTGAGTAAGCATGATAATTTGTCAGTGATGGCATACATTATGAAATTGCAATGAATTTTGTTTTAATCAGATAGCTGCACGCCAGCAATTAGCTAAGCTAGGGTTCGCTCTCTGTAAATAGCTTACTCCTCAACGTAAACTCCTCTGAGTAAGTTATGGCTATGTGCGTATTTGCCTTGCGCACGCGTGTCTCACCACGCACAGTCAACGCCATGCTATTTTTTTGTCATTTAATAATGATTCTTTCTTTTTTTTTGCAAAGTATTCAATCGGGAATGTACCAATCTTATTTCCGTAACTTTGACTTGCTGCATATAAAACTTAAAGCCGCCTTTGGCGACACTACGTGATAATGTAGTACTGTACTTTGTGGTTATAATACATTATTTTATACTAAGTCATTTCTTGCATCTTCTCATCATACCTACTCACTTTTCAATCACAGAACAATGCACATGCCAAAGAAGTCTAAGAATAATAATAATATAATAATACCATATTTATTTGCTCTCACAAAAGGTTTTAACAAAATTAAAATTAAAGAAAATAAAATTAAAGAATAAAATAGTAATTTCAAAAAATCGGCTCCAGGTCAAAGATTTTTTATTTTAAGTTTTTTTAATTATTTAGCATATTTTTTCACATATAATTAATCAAACACACACACACACACATGCATATCGGATATACTGGCATATTCAGTCAAACCAAAATCAATAAAAAAATACAACATGTCCTTAAAACACATTTTAATAACATGTCTAAAATAGTTTAAATAAGTTTGACTATAGTTAACTCAGTAGTTAGTGTGTGTACAGATTTCAAGTCAAGTTCTCGCTACTCGCCAGTCGCCAGCGATGCAACTCCGGGCGTTCAGTGACGCTCGGCCCCGTGACGTCACAGCCGCGCCCCCGCCAGCGACTGTGACCTGTTTTCGTCATCTGCAGTTTGATTTCCACGCAGATGTGACGAATTGGACCGGCACGCTCATTGCGCGTCAACTCAACATATTTTAACTCAATAATTGGGCGCCGAGAGTTCGAACGTTGTTAAATTAAAGAACCGAATGTTTAGTGCAAATTTTTCGAATGATTGGCTCGGTCAATGTAGGAGGTAATGTAGGTAGGTTCAAATTATTGGACTCGCCAATGTTTGTACTGTTTCAAATTATTGGATACCGATAGAGGGAGAGGTGCAATCCGGTTAAAACCGGATAATTGTAGTGTAGCTGAATCTGTTGAACACGTTTGGAGTGTAGAAAAGCAATGGAGTCGTTCTATAAAGTTACAAACTTTAATAATGATCGCAGCTTGTGGCCGTCTTTCAAAAAAGAGGAGTCTATCCATTCGCCACGTATATTTTTGTTTTTAATGGTGCTAATGTACGGTAAATATGAAATAATGGCCACTCGATTAAACCATGCTAGAGCTGTGTGGCGAAGTACACTCAATGATGAAAAGAAGTCCATGTCGCAAATGAGTTGCATCGAATGCCTAACAAAATACACATCGTGAATCTATGAATTGAATGTATTTGCTGCTTATAATGGGATATCGATAAAAACAAACAGATCCTTTGACAATTTCTTGCACCAAAAGACAGAACAGAAGAAATAAATCGGTCCGTTGTTTTTATAAAACATAACTTAAAAACCTTTGTGAACTTACCACCCCGCACCGGTGGCAGTGGCGGCACCGACGCTGCAGGCCGCGCACCGGTGCACTGAAGTAATTCAATTGTGTATTCGAGTGACAATTTTATAGCTAGCTGACTAGCGCTTGCTTTGTCCACGATCGTGCTCGTTGCGAGGACATTATGGATTATGCTGTTGTCGATAAACTTTAGGTGTTCCAGCTTTACGGTTCGTGTCTGACGTTAACGAGTGGCTTAACTGGTTTCTTTTAACGGTAATGGGTTGGAGAAGATTCTGGTATCGCAATGTATTTCGCACACTTATGGGAGAGCGGGATTTATATTATTAGCAGGTATCACAATTTTTTAAGTTATGCGTATTATAAGGAATAAGAAAACATCGTAATGGAGCGAGTTCTCCAAAATGTTTTCAAAGCCGTATAAAGTTTACTAATCCGCAATCATAGAAATACGTAGTAAAACCATCCGATTTCGACACTTGGATTGGAAAATAATCGCTCTAATCCACACTGGAGCAGCGTGATGGAGTATGCTGTAGGTCTCCTGAGTTACGTGGGAAGACCTGTGGCCTGTACTGGCCGGTAATGGGTTGAATTGACTTCCAAATCAATAGCAACACAATGTAGCCTTTAGGCGAGCCCGAAAATTTATAGTGACATTTTGCAGCCAGCCGATAGTCTGAAGTGACGAAAATTGCAATTTCCTAAACCGTTCGTACATGGTACTCTTCCAATATTCGACACGATTTTAAATCGTACTACTTTTAAAACCTGAAATTATATTCTCACACACATTCACATATGTACACGTACGTCGCACACTCTAACTAGCACAATGTTTTTAAAAATTGCGTAGGTTTTAGGTTTAGTCTTTTGTTGCTCTATATATACGTCTGAAGCCAAGCTTTTATTTTTTCTTGTGACTGCGTAAGGAGCCTCAGTTCTTTCAACGGCTTTGTCTAAGTTTATAAATCAGTCATTTTGCTATGTTAATTTTTTTTTAAATTTTAAACATAATTTTACTTAATGTTATGTGCTTTATGTCTGGTTAAAATTACAAACCATGTGAACTACTTTATGTGTCCAAAACAAGACAATGAACATCATTACTATGTAGATTAATATTGTATTGGTGAACATGTGTTATACAGTTCACGATCCGTGTACAACAGATCAGTAACACGCGACACTGGTCAACCTGTCGATTGATACAAGCCGAAAGGCACGAGCATTGTATACCTGAAGCGGACGTACTCGTATGCAGCCAATGTCCATTCAGTGTCGTGTCACGGCCGCCCGCCGACCTTACCCGCTCTGAATTATTTATAGCTTACCTACTATGTGCACCATGGTGGCTTAATTAACTGCAAGACGAAGCTTCGAGGCCATAGACACAGGAGCGGTGATGTTCAGTTCAGTTCAGTACTGTACTGTACTGTTCAATAACGGTACCACCGCAGTGGTAGAATCACCCAAGTAGCAAACTAGTCATATAATACAACTAAAAGACGTATAAGAGTTTTGTTTCAGTTTTGTAGCAACCAAATAATTGTAAAGTGGTATTCAATACGATGCTTTAGTTATATATAATTTAAATCATATAAATACGTCTGGTAAACGTCGTCTCAACGAATTTATGTGACGTAATATAAACGTATCTGCCACTACGTTTACATGATAAAGCTTTGAGTCGAGTTAACGTTATAGTCAGATAATAGTCGGGAGTTCCTATTTTTGTGTAATTTTGGAAACTTTTATGTAACGCTTAAATAATTAACTGTCCTATAATGATTGTATAATAAACTATTATAAAAAAGTCTTATTAAGGCGTTTAGTTCAATCATTATGTAACTTTTAGGCTATAAGTTTATTCTTATATGACTATTATAATTCATGTAATTATTTAAACGATAATAAGTAACTTTTATATGACTCAGAAGCCATTTTTAATTTAATTCATAGTTATGGATCCCGGAAAGTGGAAAAAAATTTAACAAAAGTGGTGGTTTTAGAAGAAAAGTAAACAAAAATTATAAATCATTAAAAATACCTACAATTAATCTGGAAAAGACATTGTCGTGCGGTCCCAATCAAAAAAAAAGTAGCAAAAATCAAGGTGGTTCCGTATATTTTTTAGCATTAGTACCTACCACTTAGAGTCTTAGACTATAGGCGATACGACTTAGGCAACCAGGCGCCTAAATCGTGCCGAAGGACCTTTTTGGAAAAGTGTTGAAATTTCTATTTCCTTAAAAGATTTCTTATGCTTATGTCAACTCTATGATAACTTAGTAAATAAACATTAAGTGGATCTATGAGATTTTATTTAATTTGAAATACCCTAAAATACAGCTATTTTCCCTTAAATAAAGTAGTAGCACAGTAAATTAAATTTAATAATGGCAACATTATTTTTTCAAAACGAAGATATTAAAAATAGTTTTTTTTTTCAAAAAGGATTTCAAAAATAATTTTTATTATTAAATTAAAAACAATATTCAAAAAAGTAAACAAAAAAAAACATTTGTAAAAACATCAAAAAAATAAATAAAAAAGAAATTCCAAAAAATATGTCAAAAAATTAAAAATAAATATTTTAAATATTTAAAACGAATGGCAACGTAATATTTATTTCAAAAATTTTCACACGATATATCGGCTACGTCTACGTCACGCCTTGGTAACGCTTTTTCGTGACAGAAAATTCCTAATACCCCTATATAGAAGTCTATATAGAAATTTCACTTCAAAACAGAACTACTAATAAAGGTTTTTTTCATATTTTTCTGTTCCATAGAACCCTAATTGCAACCGTAATGGTGGACGACAGGGCGACATAAGTTGAATAAAATACATGTATATAACCAGTAGTCATATACACGTCGTAAAGCGGTCGCTCAGTGAGTTGATTGCAATATGGCGGAAATATTTAAAGTCAATTCATATATATAATTTTAATATACAATATTAAAACATCAATATTTTGAAGGCCCGTTAAAATATGAACAAAGATGTCCATACATATTCTCGAAAAAATTTAATGGCCACTATATCATCACCCTCCTCATCTTCAACACAGTCAGCTTTCTTTATATTATATAAATGAAAATCATGATAACACTTGGCTTAACTTTTTATAAAGTATTTCAAGAAGAAAAAATATTGTCCGTTCGCTTAAGAAAACTCATATAGATGTTGTGTGTTTAACCATAACAGGACTCTTTTGTAATTTTATTTACATCTATATACGGTTAAAGTTATGTAGGAGTATTACTAGACACTATTATAAAACATATTAGTCACACTTGCAACATCTATGTGATTTTTATGTAACGTAATTGACGCCGTTGCGACGACAAAACGACCCTTACACGATGTAAATGTCATATAAGGTGTGCCCAAACCCGCGTTATATAGACGTCTAATATACTGTAATATAACCATTTTGACTGACTGAAAGTTAATCTAAGACGTTTGTTTACCATTTATATAACTTTATTTTGCTACTTGGGCATGTAACTATAAATAAATAAACGCTAACACACACCCCCGCAGTAGGTGTATTACCTGTGTCGCAGGTGGAAAGGACGACACATATATAACACATCACAATCACACCCATGACCTGAATACAAATATTTATTTGTTTCATAAATATCTGCCCCGGTCGGGATTAAACCCGAGACCCCTCGCTTCGCAGGCAGGGTCGCTACCAACTAGGCTACAGGGTCGTCAATCTGAGTATCTGATTTATAAATTTAATGGTTAGAAGTTCATGTGACTTGACGGACCACCATCGCCCACAGACGTCAATAACATCAAAAGGCATCATCGTTAGCGACACATATTTTAACGTGAACACAAATTCCGTTAGGCTGTGGTAAAAAACATTATTTACTAACATTAATAAATAATGTTCACCTTATAACGTACTGTAGATAAATATAGCTCTAATAAATAATCCACGCTATTCCCCGCATCAATCTCTGTACGCGAACCATTGTAATATTCATCTTTTCAAGAACATCTGCATGCATAAATCTGAGGCAATCGTAGCGGAGAAGCAACGTGGCGGAAAATACTCAAAATATAAATGAACGCACACACACACGGCTAGGATTGTCGGATGTGACGTCGTTTATTACGTCACAGCGCAAACATGTAGTTTAAGAGAAAATATTCCATTATACATTTTCTAAAGCAAATGACAGCGGTTAACCTATTTCAAAGGTAACAGTAAACAGTTTTTGATATTTAGAATATCTGATTTATAATTATAATAATTGATAAGACTCGAAATGGAGCAATAGATAATTGGGTCTAGTGGCAGTAGTTCTGTTGTAGTATACCTCAAATTACGATAAACCGAAACTCACGAAATATCAAAACACGGTACTGTAATAGTCGGCAGTATCTCGTCGCAATCGCTGTCATATTGCGCGCTCACTCGCACTTAGGTCAGTCGCAGTATCTCGTCGCACTCGTTGACATATTGCGCGCTCACTCGCACTTAGATCAGTCGCAGTATCTCGCTGCACTCGATGACATATTGCGCGTTCACTCGCACTTAGGTCAGTCACAGTATCTCGTCGCACTATAACAAATTACAGAAGGCCTGTGCCATATTCTGGCAATGCAAAAGGCTACTTGGCAAGACATGGGGACTTCACCCCAGAATTGTCATGTGGCTATATACTGCAGTAATACGGCCGATTATCAGCTATGGCGCGGTGGTTTGGTGGCCTAGAACCAAACTAACCACAGCCAAAATCAAACTGCAACAATTCCAAAGGCTAGCTTGTGTAGCTACAACGGGTTGCATGAAAACTACCCCCACAGCTGCACTGGAGGTACTGCTGGGATTGACGCCCCTCGACCTGTTCATAAAGCAAGAAGCGGCGTCAGCAGCCATCAGACTGAAGTCGCTCAACCTCTGGGGTGCAACAAACGGGATTCACACCAAAATCCTGGAGGAGGCAATAGTCAATCAATCGTTGATGGCCTCCCCCAATGATAAGGTCCCCAAACAACTCAGTTTTGATAAGAGCTACCAAATTCAGCTCACTGAAGAAATAAGCGATCTATCAGGTATACATGAACTACGCGTATATACCGACGGATCAAAAACTAAGACGGGAACAGGTGCAGGAGCATACTCACCTGAAATAAACATACACATATCAATGGCCTTGGGTGAGCATAGCTCCATATTTCAATGTGAATGTGTCGCCATAATACAGGCAGCTAACGCAGTCGCTAAACGGGGCTTGGTGGGCCAAAAAATACGAATCGTTTCAGACAGCGCTGCAGTACTACACGCCCTAGACAGTAATATCATACAGTCTGGGCTCATACTAGAGTGTCACCAAACATTGCAAAACATCGGACTAAAAAATCGAGTCATCTTGCAATGGATTAAAGGGCACAGTGGCTCCCTAGGAAACGACATGGCAGACCAGTTGGCCAGGAGGGGATCCGACCAACCTGCGGTCGGCCCGGCCCCTATGCTACCACTAGCATTCAATCAGCTAAGGTCCTGGCTACGTCAAAGAACATTGAAACAACATGCAGATCAATGGGCACAAATCAGTAGGTGCAGACAATCTCGGGAAACAGTGCCCTGCCCCGATGCACGACTGACCAGACGATTACTGTCACTTGACAGGAGGGACCTGCGAATAATAGTAGGTAACATCACTGGACACTGTCCACTTAACAAACATTTATATGTTCTAGGTATGACCGACAGCCCCCTATGTAGGGCATGTCTGTCGGCCGATGAAACGGCCCCTCACGTGATCCTGGAATGCGTGGGCGTAGCTACCCAACGGACGGAAATCCTCGGCACCCCGAGGTCGTTCCGTGAAGCCTGTGGAGACACCAGGAGGAGGAGACACCACCACATTTTCACGCGCAATGGCCCGACTTAGAGGCTAAGCGCGGAAATCGGAGCCCATCACCAATACCAATACCAATACCAATACCAATCTCGTCGCACTCGTTGACATATTGCGCGCTCACTCGCACTTAGATCAATCGCAGTATCTCGCTGAACTCGCTGACATATTGCGCGCTCACTCGCATTTAGGTAAGTTGCAGTATCTCGCTGCACTCGCTGACATATTGCGCGCTCACTCGCACTTAGGTTAGTCGCAGTATCTCGTCGCACTCGTTGACATATTGCGCGCTCACTCGCACTTAGATCAGTCGCAGTATCTCGCTGCACTCGCTGACATATTGCGCGCTCACTCGCACTGATACTACCACTTCTATAATGCCACAGAAGAAATAATTGTACTTACAATAAGTAATAATACTATAAGCATAGATGCTTATAATATCACTTAAGTTTGCATACGGGTGCTTCTTTAATTTAATAAAAACATTAACGCCCCAACTCAGAGTCACTAACGGTTACTTTAATTGCTCCTTAGTAAAGAACCACCATACAAATTCTGTACTAAGGAGCGATTTAAGTAACCTTTAGTGACTCTGAGTTGGGGTGTAAGTATTTAAGGAAACAAAATATTCTACACTATTGTCTTTGTGCATCATCAGATCATGTTAATAAAATTATCAATAGTGACATCCAAATGACACAAGTACCTAGCCCAACAGAGACATACGAGTTCTAACATAAAAAAGAAATACCATTTATTAGTAATTAATGTTGGGCGAAGGCACCAGGACACCAGCAAATTAAGATTTACGTCGGTTGACTCACGGAGCGGCACCTTCTCTAATTGTTATCATTTATTAATAGCTCGGACGTCGCCGGAACCGGGCCATCGTGATTGCGACGGCAAAACAAAGTTATTGAATAATTTACTTGTATTTGACAAATAATTGATCAATTATGTAATTTCTATTGTAAGGATTGATATAATTCATTTACAGAATGCTCCAAGACACGGTTGGTTATCCCTTATTGATATTAAATTAGTAAATAAATAAATAAACGCTTACAGACTCATACCCGCGCATTAGGTTTTTACCTGTGTCGTGGGTGGCATGGACGACACATGTAACACATCACAATAACATCCATGACCCGAGTACAAATATTTATCTGTCGTGTAAATATCTGCTCCGGCCAGGAATCGAACCCGGGACCCCTCGCTTCGCAAGCAGGGTCGCTACCAACTAGGCTACAGGATTGTCTATCGATGTTTTTGTTTTTAGGTGAATATAAATGAAATAGCACAAGAGCCACTGGATTGATTATAATCAATGGTCGCCGTCGGCCATAAACACCAACAACATTAATGGCATTAACGATGGCGGTCTGTGGCGGTGCTGAACGAGTATACTTTCTTTCTCTTTCTTTTCTCTTTCTTTTCTCTTTCTTGGCCGGCAACATTATGCCTGCCATGAATGGAAGAAAAAAAAACGTTATGCCTTGGTGTCGCTGGTGGATCGTTAATACGTTTGTCGACTATTTCCATAAAAAATAACAGAAATAAAGTAACAAATAACTTATTCTTAAGCAATCAATAAATATTTCAAAAACTTAATAAGAATTTTCACACAAGCCTCTATAGGTGTATGTCATTCAGAGCACGCACATCAGTCTTTATAAGTTACGATACCCGTATTTGCCAATCAATAATTAATTATGACTTGCTCTATCGTTAAGGCAAACATCTCGGATAGATTCATTCAATATAAGTTCCAATAAGTTTTACGAAATATTTTCGGAGCTATATGAAACGAACTTTGCACTGTAAATGGCACTAATTAGTCATTTGAAAACATACAGCGGGAAATGGCTTGATAATAAACGACTATATCTGCTATACATACTTACTTTGTTTAGTACGCAAAATTATCACTAAATCCTAATAATTATGTCAAACAACGCACACGTAACCAAGCCTATATCTGACAGTTGACGGCAGTTTGCAACAAGAGAGGTGTGGCGAACCGCAGCGTTTGACTGTCAATAATTCCTACCCCGAAACTGAAGAGAACACGCCTGTTACCTACACAGAACCTACCTGTACAGTGTACGTATAACCGATACCTTCTATTTGGAACACTCTCGCTGCTCCCTGGCAAACAGCATTAAATCGAGCGGGCTCGTTAAGTGAGTCTGCTGTAGGCTGCCTTGACAGATAACTGGAAGCACATTCCGAATCAGGCCACAGACTTAAAATTGAATTGTGGAGTTTAAACCCAATATACCCTATACTACTATCAGTGCTTATCCTGTCGTAAATTTTCCGCTTGTGATAGTAATTTGGCCATTATCGTGACCGAGAATGTCGGGATGATGTGAAGTTATCGACGTGAAATATTGATCGTTTACAGTAATCTCAAAGTTTAGGAAGAGTAATGTCAATCGTAACTTATCAACACCAATGGTATAATGATCGCACATCATGCATCCGCTTTAAATTTTTTCGTAGTCAATGCCTGACAACAATTTCATGCGATGGACTTCAATTACTTTGGATTAGTCGGAACCTTATCTCAACTCTTAACATTATAGGCACACATATTACAAGTAAACTCACGATTAGATATCTGAGGTATAAAAAACACTTAAGAAATGTAGGTATTACTTTTACAATGAACTCGTTTAAAAAAACAATGATTTCTCTCCTAAAATTTCCAAACAACAACTTCTTTACTGTCCCTTTCATTTGCAGGGTACTCTAATACTACTACTACTACCTTTGCAACGTCCCCCTGTCCAAGTAGGTGCATGCTATTTCAGGCCGAGATTCTCCGTGTGCACCGTTTTAGTTTCATTCTATTTAAGTCAGTCGAAGTGAAAGTGTTCCGAATATTGGTCAATACCATTCGCGCAGTAATGAAAGATATCGATGACGAAACAATCGAAAATAAAATAAAAATATCAATTTTATAATGAACGCGTAACCGCCCTCGCTTTGCTTCGGTTTTCTTTTTTTTTATACCTTGGGTTATATTACTGGAGTTTTATTAAGGATCCCATTTTTTTTTAAATATAATATAGCCTATGTCACCCGGGGATAGTGAAGCTTCCTAATAGTGAAAGAATTTTTCAAATCGGTTCAGTAGTTTCGGAGCCTGCAATGCAAACAAACAATCAAATCTTTCCTCTTTATAATGTTAGTATAGATAAATAATTTGTTACAGTTCCCACCAGAAGGAAATTATAACATAAAAATTGCACACAAAAAGAACTTAAGTATAAACATTACGAGAAAACCATGTAGTGAATTGATTTTACTAACTGTATAATACGTGCACAGCGAGAAACCCAAATTTGCGAAAACGCAGATAGCAACTGCCGGGGGAGTGCTTAGCGAACTTTTATTTTACGACAGCTACTCGTACACGCGGCCCAGGCGTGTTTTTGCGGTGGTTTTAATAATTCTAGCGGATTTCGTCGCGGTCGCGTCTGAAGACATATTAGGCGCTTTTTATAAATATGCAAATCTAAAGTTGCTACAGTTCTTAGAGGAAGTGAGGATTTTTCAACGTAAGTGTGGCAGCCGTGCGACTGTAAAAACGTAGGAGCTGGAGATAAGCAGCGTTGAAGTAAAAAGGCGAGACAAACTCGGATTTACGTTTCTTGGTTGCTCAAATTTAAGAGTAGAAAGAAGGGATATAAAATTTGAGTGACGTATAAAGTTTATCCCCGAGTTTAATTTACTTCCACGACCAAACTGGACTGTACCAGGAGTACCAGGGCCAAAATAAAAATATTTCGCAACATTGTGTGGGTTTATTGATAACGTGAATATCAATTTATTATGACAAACCTGAACCATCCTCCGCAAAACTTTTCTTCCACATTAAAGATAAAATCCATTACGGACTAAAGAATGCAGTGTCAAATTCGATAAACTTACCCGTCAAATATCCAACGGGACGAAGAGACTGTTCCTGTCGAAATAAACACAAAATGACAACTTTCATCAACAATAAAACGGGTGGACAAAGATAGAAAGTTTAAGGATTGTGCCGCGTTCCACGTTTAGATAATAACAATAATGCGAGGTTACCTTCAGTAATTTAGTTCGTGAGATAATTAAATAACCTTGTTCAGAGCTCGCCCTCGTTTTAACTTTGCACACAATTTTGTAGGTATTTCTATAACGGTTTTTAATTATTAATGAATATATTGTATGTACTATATATGTATAGCGATGTAATATAGTAGGATATATTCTTTCATCATATAAACTCGTTCTAGTTCAGATTTAGGATGAGTAGTTTAATCCGGTTCGATTTTTATATTGCAGATTTGAACGTTGGCGTTATTTTCTTTACGCTTGCAATTCATTATTAATTTGAGACCTTATTGGAATATACTGATTTACATTTTTAATACATTTGTTGTCAACATTATAATTAAATTGTTTTTAATATTGAACACAAAATAAAATTACACAAAATAAAGCTCCTGTAACAGAATATAACAAGGTAATGTCTCTAATGTGGCGCGGAAGAAATATTAAGAAAAATAAAGTTGGTGTTTCTACCATCTAGTGTTTGTGACCAGTCACCATCAAGTGGCTGGTTCGTCGTTTGTCGGCTATTTATCTAAATAATCGTTTTTCTTCCTGTCTTAACTCTCATCATTTTAAAGTACAGTTAAATACATTAGGTCTCCTCACGAGGAGAGACCCGTGCCCAGTAGCGGGCCATTAATAGGTTGAAGCCAAATACATTAGGTTGCATGCCGCTGCAAATTGTAAGAGGTACACTACTGAAGCGGCAGTGCGATCCTCCCGGCTTGAAGGTATCCTCTCGTTAATATTACAACTGCATAGAGTGAAGCGAATCGCTTCCAGCCCGCCGGTTGTATCAATCGTAAGTAATCGATAAAGTTAAGCTATGTCGGGCGGGATCCGACATAAGATAGGAAAAGGGTAAATTTTATGACCAGTTTCTCTTCTACTATCAGATATAAAACTTTAGATTTTAAAATCGGGCTGATAACAATATTTTTTGTTGTTTTACAAATTGCTATAGGTTTCTATACTTTCCAACTTTAAATCCGATCGAAGTGGCAATTTTCGTATGAAGTATTTCGTATTCGGGGCGCATCTGTCAGAAGTTTAGAACGAGCTCATTCAGAGATTTCATATTATAGTTCATTCCTCATCTGGAGCCTAAGCGTAGTATCAGCTTTTACGTATAAATATGCATGATCATCGGAGCAAAAATAATGTATAAAATTTTTACTCTTAGGATAAGAATTCAGCTTGTAAGAAGACTAACAAAATACCAAAGTAGGAAACTTAAAAATATAACTATCATATATATTTATAAACTTCCTTTCGTGTAAAACTACAGAACTTTGCTTGATGTATATAGTTTCTTTCTTAAATATAATAAGTAGGGAATCTTATTGTTCAGATAATTACGATGCAAAACAATGTTCCCGCATTGATGGCTTCAGGAGGTATTCCGTTATAAGACAAAGGCTTGCGAGTTGAGAGCTGCTCTTTATCTATTATGTACTTTACCATGTAATATATTTTTATTGTTAGGGAACTAGTTTGGTTCAGTTCACGTGATAAATAATAGCTTTTGTTATTAAACTACACAATAACCTAATGTGCTATACGCGAACATAAATTATAAATGATGTTATAACCATTTTTATCTATGCAGTAACTATAAAATTAAAGTGTTTTTAGGGTTCCGTAGCCGAATGGCAAAAAACGGAACCCTTATAGATTCGTCATGTCTGTCTGTCTGTCTGTCTGTCCGTCCGTATGTCACAGCCACTTTTCTCCGAAACTATAAGAGCTATACTGTTGAAACTTGGTGAGTAGATGTATTCTGTGAACCGCATTAAGATTTTCATACAAAAATAAAAAAAAAACAATAAATTTTGGGGGTTCCCCATACTTAGAACTGAAACTCAAAAATGTTTTTTTCATCAAACCCATACGTGTGGGGTATCTATGGATAGGTCTTCAAAAATGATATTGAGGTTTCTAATATCATTTTTTTCTAAACTGAATAGTTTGCGCGAGAGACACTTCCAAAGTGGTAAAATGTGTGTCCCCCCCCCTGTAACTTCTAAAATAAGAGAATGATAAAACTAAAAAAAATATATGATGTACCTTACCATGAAAACTTCCAACGAAAATTGGTTTGAATAAGATTTGATAAGTAGTTTTTTTTTAATACGTCATAAATCGTAAACCGCAAAAAACATTGATCAAAGTTACAACGAACTACAAGAACTTTTATATTATGTTACTTGCTGCTACGGAACCCTTCATGGGCGAGTCCGACTCGCACTTGGCCGCTTTTTATATTATACTAGCTGACTGGGCAAACGTTGTTCTGCCAAAAAAATTTTAGGGGTAGGGGGATGAAAAATAGATGTCCGATTCTCCACCGTAGCCGATATGCACGCAAAGATTCACGACAACCGGTCGAGCTTTTTCGGAGGAGTTCAACTTCAACACGAGAATTTTATATATTAGATAATAATTATATTTAATTATGTTACATTACAAAAATGTATTACGTTTTAGATGAATTTTATAACAGCAATAATCTTAAGAAAATATGTTTGTCGAAAACTCGTGTACGATAGTATGAGCTATTTTTCCAGATAAAAACATTTTATAACAAAACTGTACGAACAAAAAGCTTAATTGGAATCCATAACATTTTAAATATATAATAATCTAAATTTTACTAACAAAAAATAACTGACTTCAAAATTACTCAAAAACTACTTGTCAGATCTCAATCTTTATGTGGGAGCACATGACAAGCACCTGCTTACGATTAAAATAAGAATCATCAAACTCGGTTCACCTAGTCCAAAGTTCTGAAGTAAAAAAAACAGTCGAATTGAGAACTTCCTCCTTTTTTTAAAGTCTGTTAAAAAATAACTTCATTGGACACCATACTAAAATTTTAGATTCACTACTGATCGTAGCGCACTTCGTACTACTGTGCTACGAACCTCTACGCGTTGCTACGAAGTTCTACGACACGCCGTAGACGTAGATGTACAGACGGCTGCGTGATCACTAGACACTAGCACTGACACACGCTACCACAATAATACTGACGATACGATATTGTTAATTTTATTTAATTATATTGATTTTAATTATATTGTATGAATTCTACACGACTAGTAATTATAACTGCCATTCAACTACGACCCATGCACATCTATCATTTAATTCAATAATTATTATCAACGTATTGATTATATTTTCAGTACCTCATTAGGTAGTAATTGACAAGTTTTATTTAGACTGCAATATCCATTTTCTGTGTTATCTTGACCGATTTGATTGTTATTGCTCAAAATGTAAAGGAACCATACATCCATTATTATAATATTACTAAAAATGTTATAAAAATTATAACAGTAACAACAGTTCTCCAATAAAACCGTTGAACCACAAACGCATCGTAAACTTAAACAATTCGAACTACAAAAAATCAAAGTCTACAAAATCTAAGCAACGCTCAACGTAACGCTACCAGTTAAAATATCCGTTAACTTTCGAAAATATCCGTACATGGATTGGCCTTCGAAAATTTAATCACGAGAGTGACCTGCAATCTAGAACGTAACTTTGTGTACCGATGTATGATTAAGATGTCTGCGTGATGGCCGCCAAGCAATTAGTGCGAGCCACATGGCCGAGCTATGCCTGTGACGCTACGGAGCCACACAGCTACGGCATCTGCTACGAAGCTACGATTATTGCGGTCTGCGTAGCTGGTAGCTACGAAACGTCACTTTGATCATAACACCGCGTTAATTTGGACAATCTAGCTTGTAAACCCTTTTAACGGTAGTTTAAACACAATCGTAGTATAATTTATGTTACTGTCAGATTATTATTACACTATATCTGTGGTTGCACGTCGTTACAATGTTGGCTTCGACCCATTAATGGCCCACTACTGGGCACGGGTCTCTCCTCTTGAGAAGGCCTAGAGCATACTCCACCACGCTGCTCCAGTGCGGATTGGTGGAGGGTTAGTGGCCCAATTGTCGGAAGTTTTAATGCCGCCCGGGATTTTACGTGCCCTCCGAAGCACGGAAGCGCTCAAGAAATTTTTGCCATTAGCGGTCACCCATCCAACTACCGACCACGCCCGTTGTTGCTTAACTTTGTCGATCGTTTAGGATCGACGCAAGGGATGAAAAATAGATGTTGTCCGATTCTCTACTCTAGCCGATATGCACGCAAAGATTCACGAAAATCGGTTGAGCCGTTTTGGAGGAGTTCAACTTCAAAAAGCGTGACACGAGAATTTTGTATATTAGATATTTTATTAAAATATAATTATAATACATCTAGTGTTACAGGTGTTTTTCGTGGTCTCACTATTTTTACCTACTAATACTTTTCATGCAGTTCTTGGCTTATTTATAAAATGCATATCTGTAAAAAAAATTTTGCACATAACGAAAATGAAATGATCTATTAATTAGCGTAATGCATGTGTACATAGTTCAATCCAATTACTTTACACTAAACAGAATTCAAGCGTAAGTTCCAAACAATACGGTACGCGAGTACTAGTTAACTAGGCAAGGAGCAAACTAATTGCCTCTTGTTAAAATCTGTTGGCCGAATCTGGAGTGTAAACAACGCACACCAATAAACAAATTAGCGGAACATTATAAGGTTTTCATTGCATCGTTAACTGGCATGGCTAAACGGTGTCGAGCTTGGCCGACGATGCCCGAGGATGGCCGAAGCGGGCCGAGGCGGACTCCCCAGGGACGCGGTTTACGACCGATTTTATGGCTGCGAAGGTAAGGGATATATTTTAGACGTCGATCTTGATTCAGCCGGCGATTTGCATCGCGATTCGAAACATGTCAATACGGTAAGCCGGCCGGAGGCATCGCGACCGCCCGGCCTCCGCCGCCGCCGCCCGCCGGCCGCCGCTACTGAATACGAGATGTTAAGCTTTTGTAACTGCTACCTTTTGTTATCTTTAGACCTACACCATTTTATTTATACAATAGGATATCGGAAAGCTGTTCTACGTTTTGTTGAATCGGTAAGTGATCATATATTTTTATTTTTCATAATGTAGGCTTAGGTTTTCAGATGTGATCATTATTTTAGAATATTTTAGAATACTACCACTACTCCACTACCACGACCACTATTTTAGAATATTTTCATTTTAATGAAAACCTCTATCCAGCTTCGACCACACTGTCAAATTCTCCCATGACTTCATAAGACCTTCAGACCTTCGTTACTAAAATGAATCGGTCCACTTGACTCTTCATTGCGACTATAAATCCTCCAGTTGGCGTGTTTGAAATCCATAACGACCCTGTAGCCTAGTTGGTAGCAACCTTGTCTGCAAAGCGAGGGATCCCGGGTTCGTTTCCCGGCCGGGGCAGATATTTATGTGATAGATAAATATTTGTACTCGGGTCATGGGTGTTATTGCGATGTGTTATACATAATTATGTGTCCTCCATGCCACCCACAGGTAAATAGCCTACTGCGGGGTATGAGTGTATAAGCATTTATACATATATCGTCGTTGCGAAATCAAAAATTCTCATGTGTGTACGACGTTTCCATCGTAATTTATTCACCTAATTCAAAATCGCCTATGTGCTTGCTAAACAAGACTTTATCGATTTTTATCGATTCCTTAAAAAAGCTGATTTTGTACACATAAGAGGTCTTAAAGTCGCAACGACGATAGGTATATTTATTATAACAGCGCGCAGTATATTTATGACATGTAGTAGAAAATGATTTATTTTGTAAATAGTTGTACAGTTGATATGATTGTAAACAGCGGCTTTCGTTTATGATAGTAGTATCTTCTTCTTCGTCGTTTCCTCATGACTGAGGGTCGTGGTCATCATAAGTTCCAACTAAGATCTTCCAAGCTTCTCTATCTTGGGAAAGTTGCATGGACGCGTGAACGGTGGTTTTACACGCCTGTTTAATGGTATCGGTCCATCGGGTCGGTGATCTCCCTCTACTTCTCTTTCCTTCCACGTGGCCGACTACTATCAGCTTCTCCAAATTATCTGGATGGCGCCGTACCACGTGTCCGAAGTACTTGATAGTAGTATAAAGTATAGTTAATAACAAAAATATGCTCACATGCTAGAATCGTGATTTCAGTAAATGTATGATTCGTAAGACCTAACAATATTATCTGTTACAAATAGCTACTTATTAATCAAACTTAAACCTTCCTTTGATAGTCAGTCGTAAGCGACAGGGTCATTAAAATCAGAATTATTAATTTAAATAAATTAAAGTCATTAAAATTAAAATCATTAAAAACAATTTTGACAACAAGAATTTTCATTCTTTTGTAGTCGAGAATTCGTGTATAGAGACTAATATAATAAATGTTACAAATATAATAAACGTTATCTAATAGCTTTAAACGAGCAATTCTTGTATATAAATATACATATATATATTGTGGGAATCTTGGAAACGATACATACGATTTTCATGAGATTTAGTACGCAGGGGCGATAAATCGATGGAGCAAGAATTCATTTTAAAAATGTCGTTTTATCCATGTTCTCAGGCAATGAAAAACTGCTACAATATCATTGACTCTTCCTGACATCTACTGGCGTGTAATAATACTATTATTATTGGGAGCCAATAACTGCTTTAACTGCACAGATCTACTACAGTATATGGCGTTGTTAAGCAATACTAAAATACCGAGCAAAGCTCAGTCATGCAGATATTGAATATTCAAATGTTTACCTTATCCATACTATGCATGTACCATCTATACATCTATGTCTGTTTGTAATATTAAAATAACCGCTTTTTACTACGTGCATTTGGATGTATACACGGTACATATACCAAAACATTTTTCACAATTTTTGTCTGTCTGTCTGTCTGTTTGTTCCGGCTAATCTCTGAAATGGCTGGACCGATTTCGACGGGACTTCCACTGGCAGATAGCGGATGTAACAAGGAGTAATTACGCTACTTTTATTTTAGAAAAAATCACTTTGGTATGCGATACAAAGTTCGCCGAGTCAGCTAGTTCATGAATACAACGGATCGCCATAACAACAGCTATCGCAAGTACAAATTCAGCGCGCCTGCAATGTGCACTTAACAAACTCTTTATTGAACCGCGGATTATTATCGGATCGCTGTATCGAGCTGTGGGGTAAAAACGTATTCACTAAACATGCAGTGTGCAACAAGAATATTTTACCATCAACAGAATAATGCTTCTCTAAGTCCTCCGTGGTGCTTTGTAAGTACATGTTTTATTATTTAAAACCTTAACTTACGTAAAATTACAGAGTTGTACGGCTTCGAAGTCAAAGTCAAAATCATTTAATAGTATGTATTCGGAAAGGTGTTTTGTCACAAAGGAAAAGAAATGGCGAAAAAAGAAATACATACTTTCATACTTTCAAAAATAAAGCGGTGAAAGTGGTTTATTAAATTAGTGTTAAACTACTTAGCCACGATGTCCCGGCTAAACTGATTGCCTTCAACATGCAATGCACCTTCCTGTTCAGAGGAAGCGCACATTTAAAATACCAGTTTCTTTCTTTCTTTCTTCTTCTACTTTCTTCTTTTTCTTCTCTCTTTCTGGGCCGGCAGCGCGTCACTGATGCCTTTGGTGTTGCTAATGTCCATGGGCGACGATAGTCACATACCATCAGGTATGTGACATTTGCCGGCTGTTTCCATAAAAAAAAACTAGTTTTCTTCCTGCAGATTTGCTTGTGTTTACCTGTGTATCTTATATATAAAATTCTCGTGTCACGGTGTTAGAAGTTGAACTCCTCCGAAACGGCTCGACCGATTTTCGTGAATCTTTGCGTGCATATCGGCTAGGGTTGAGAATCGGACAACATCTATTTTTCATCCCCCTACGCCTAAAAAATTTTTGGCAGAACAAAGTTTGCCCGGTCAGCTAGTTTTTTATAAAAATCTGTTCAGTAGTTTTTGCGTGAAGTAACAGACATCCCAACAAACTATCACATTTATAATGTTAGAAAGATATACTTATGTAGGATTGTAAGAAATATTTCCGATTGTGTTTCTTCCAATTAGTTTAAAAGCTATACAAGACTACAGAATGGATACGAAATATATTTTGTTATATTGTCACGTAAAATATTGTTATTAAGTTGAACTCTGCGCTGAATAACAACCGTGCCCTGCACAACAGCGGTGCCCCGCTGTTAATGCTTACATAATATCCTTCATTTTGTTCACTCCACCGAGTACACATCGTAGTAGCCAAGAAAACAACAATTAATTATGTAAATACTGAAGAGGCGGTCTTATTGGTATAGGGGCAATTTCTCACAGAACCTTATCAAACGAAAAATACTTTGATATTATTTAATAAGCCTTACTATACCTTACTTAAAACATTAATTTATAAATTATTGATAAGCATACTTTGAAATAAACCACTACACCACAATCACATACTGTAGACAAAAATGTAGACAAAACCCATAGTTCACATTTTTAATTTACATATAATGTCATTGCATATTTCGATATATTGTGAGACAAAATAGGTGTAGGACATGCAACGCCCAACTCAGGTACGAGGTCAGTGTCATAACATTAGCATAACAACCCATCGTGCGGTCACCCACCGCTCGTACGACACCTCGCGTGTGTCTCCAGAAACCTACAGCCCTAGCGCTGACGTGGAGAAAATTAAGAATCAGGACACGATCTTAATGCGAGACACACCTACGTCCTATGTGTAAAACAATGTTTTTTATGTTAAGAAATCAAATTGTAAGCAAATTGACGATCATGTGGATCGTTACGTGATGCTCCCGAGCTAGCTGTCTCGGGTTTTATTCCCGGCGGAACAGACTTTTATATGACATATATTATTACTTTTCGACTTATGAATATGTTTGCATATATTAAGAATACGACTATAAGGTGGTGTTCCACCGGGTGGAAAGTAGTGGGGTAGTTTTGGATGGTAAGACGCCCTAACTTAGTAAATTGTCTTGAAAACATTCTTTCCCTGCCTAAGATATTATAATCGAAAGGAAACACCGACGCGGGCAATTTATTCCAATCCTTTGCAGTGCGCATAACAAATTACGAAGCGAAGCGCGTCGTCCTTACGGTATGTTAACGACGAAGGGATAGATACCCGCTAGCGTCAGGACGTTGGATATTTGTGACGTCACATGACAAGTGACACTGGCACCTGCATCGCATTTAACCCCAATGGGAGGGACTGTGTGTGATTATGCTGATTATACACGTGTAACAGATGTGCTACAACCAATTAAAATACAGAGAATTAAGAGGAATTAAGAGAAAAGTAAATGTCATTATCACTAATGTCTACACACACATGACTGCTCCACACACTGACTTACACTGACACCGTGGGTCCCTTGTTTATTTTCTTTGTACCCCATTTCAATTTGTAGTTCTGGGTCGACCACAAGAGTCCCTAGACAGTTCAGTGAAAGTAATCAGAGGGTATATTGGGAATCCTATACTATTGAAAATGCCATAGTTGACCATCAAGACACGTGTAACAATAACGATAATTTGTCAAATTATCAGGAGTGCCTGTCCTCGAATAGCCCTAACCCTTCAGACCTCACATCAAGAACAAAGGAACATTTATTTATTACCTAAATGTCTGGATGGAATTGAACTGAGATAAGGCAAGGCACACTGTACCATACTTGCCATATTGTGCCATATGTCACCGTGCTTTAAAATATTTATGGCATTGTATTTTGCACTTTAAAAAGCATTTGATAAGATGACGTTCAATTAATAGAATATAATGTAGCTGCTGATTATAAAATTTCATTTCACTGCAACAAACTCTCAAGGTATATGTGTGTTTATATGTATATTTAAAAACGTACACGGTTCTATTTGACGGCTTTGCTGGGACCGACCTCAAAAATAAATTGTAAATCTCTAATTTTATTTCTATTTAATACCTTTATAGTATAGTAACAAGTCGATTTTTAATTTCTATTCATGTTTCTGGTGACTCGTCGGTGGATAACGCCACGCACTGCCACATTTATCTGCCCGGCATCTTGTTTAAAAATTACTTTTCGGGATTTAATAATACACGATAATGACATCGCTTCATCCTACCAGATGCCTGATACTAACACATGAGCTTGTCTACTGATTGTGAGTGAAGTGTCCCAAGTTTGATTCCGAGATTAAATATATGTATATTTGTGTCATATGTGTGGAAATCGTTTTTCAGTTTTTATTAATTTTTTTTTTTTGAAATCCCAGTTAAAGTTTTTTCGTTTTTGTGTTAATTTTTAAAAATAAAAAGTAACAAATAAACAATATTTGATTTATAAATAAATAACTAGTTATATTAAACAAACGTCAGTGGGTTATATGAACTAAATATATAGCGAGAACCATTCTACACTGACCCAGTTTAACACGTGGTTTACGTGATTACAAATACGGTTATCCTAAATTGACGCACTAATTGTATGGACGTATAAGCTTTAAAACATGAGGCCCAAGATATATTATGATATTAACGATAATAAAATATCATATTTTTTTATCATAGGCGTGCAATTATTGGGATCCAACTAATTATAGACTAATGCAATGATATATTGGCAGTATTTACTGAAGTCAGTCATTAACTTACTAAACCACTCCTCAGTACTGACATAGAAATGATATGCTACAGTAAACTGGTAAAATGCCTTCTACAAAATAAAGAAGTATTTTGACTCAAGAACATTCTTAAAGAACGTGAGTCAGTGCGAGTAATGTAAAATAGAATTGTTTACCTCGAAGGAACAATACGCGTCAAAACGCAAGAGAAACCATCAATCAACATTGCATTAAGCGCTCGCACACAGTGCTAAACTTTATCCCATTTCGTATCTCATCAAATGTAGCGCACCTAGCTCTAGGTATATACCTAGATATGCAGAGCCGTAGTCGGAGTCTAGATTGTAGCGAGCTTAGATGAAGTTTCAATGGACTACTCGGTAGTCGGCACATACATACATACATACATCGCACTAGCTAACTGTACACCTACATGTACCTAATAATTACTCCGCTCTGACGCTTCCCTCGTATCACGCAGCGAATGTACCAAATGTGTCTTATTTTCCTAAGATAATTGAAATGTTAGGAAAAGCTCGCGACATGGAAATGTAGGGTGAGCTAACGTCATCTGTCACGACACGCGTTCAGCCTCAATCGGCCCGGTGAGTATGTATTCAGTGATAAAATGTTTCATGCGATAAAATGTAGAGGAACTTTTAAATTTCGCTACGAAGCTTTACAAATTCATGAAGTATATTGAAAATAAATAGTGCCGCATAATATGAAGCCTCGCTGATGGAGTTTTAAAAGTGTTTGTAAATTTTTTATCTCGTTCGAAAATGGAACGCTCGCATGAATCGAAAATTGAAATGTGACAATCGTCCGTTTTGAGTGCCAATTAATTCCGATGGAGGTTTACCTGCATGTCATACGTAATCACTGGCTCCAGTGGCTCGGGCCCGGGCGAAGGCTAGGTGTCCGCGAGGGACGTACGCATGGCGATACTGACCGAAAGCTGAAGGCGCCGCCGTCGGCGAGGGGTGAGGCGTCCACACAACAACACAACACTCACACACTAGCGCGTCGAGGCCGCTTGCGCGTGCACGCGTCGCGCAACATGGCCGTGCTCGTGCCGCGGCAGCTATCGACCGTGCGCCGGCCCGCGCCGCCCAGCGACTGACGCGCGAGCGATGCGCGCGCACCGGCCGACCGGCCCCCGCGCCCCCGCGCCCGCACCCCCGCCCGCTCCGAGCCCGGCTCCCAGCAAACAGCCTAGCTCCGGCAACTTTCGGAAAATTCAAAAAAGCTAACCGTACTCCTCAGTCCATCACAAAAATTAATTGATGGACTTACCTACGATATTTATGAAGCAATACGTTAAGACAGTTGGGCGGATTATTTTTCAGGACTTTTTCAGGCTGGAAAGTTACTACTAATTAATATTTTTCATTTAAAAGCTACATTTAATTGAGTCGTTTTAAGCTAATAAAAATTTTATGAACGCAAAACTGTTTATGAATACAATATAGAGCGACGGAGGTCGCCGCCGCCGATCTGAAGTTGAGGTTCCCTGGTTCCACGTTGAGGCTCGTCGTCGTGTTTATTTTCGGCCGCGGGCGAGGCGAGCCGGGCGCCGCGTGCCGCCGCGTGCCGCCGCCCGCCGTCGGCATGGCAACGCACCCCAGACGCCGCTGAGCTGCGCCGAGGACGCCCGACGACGCCCGACGACGCCCGATCTCCCCTGAAATACACCGGGAAAGTGCACCTGAAATTTTCAAAAAGCCTTGTTAGATTACTTGGATTCTGCACCTAATGGGGAACGTAATTATTCATATCTGCAGGCATCATTAGTGCATATAGAGGTTTTAACTCTTTTATTCGGACTGTCTTCGAATGTACCGTTTACGGCTGACCTTGTACACATTTTTACCGGTGCTCGGGTATAATTGTAGCTTTGTGGAACAAAAGTGATTCTCGCTGAACTTAAATTAAGAACGTTTCGAAATGTATTAATTGAGTTTCTTATCTCATAATTAAACAGCAAGTAAATTTACTTTAAAACCGGTCATAGTTAGCCGGACAGCAAATTCTAAAGGAGACGTGATCACGGCGTGTACAGGACCTACTTTCAGCCGCGTAAATTGTAACATTTTATCAGAAAGTTGTATTCTTCATTATGCATGACGTACCGGTACCGTCTCTAGAAATGGGATTGAAAATTTGGTACTGGCCTAGAACCGGGGATTAAATTGAACATCATGCGTGAGTTTAGAGAGGCTCTGAATCAGTTTCTTTGAGCTGCGAATCTGGTGGGAATTCTTCCCGCTGCAGCTGGCACATAAAGAGTAGTGCCGTAAGTTTACCCAGACGTGGGCGGCAGATACTATTTTACTTCAGTGCTGCCGGATGGGTATGTGAAGTTTTTATAGAGATCGGAACCACATCCAATTGTAGATAGGTAAGACACGTATCCCTGAAACGTTTCACCGTTGCATTGGAAGACGTGTTCAAAATAACAGAGTGCAAAAGATATGGCATTAACATCGATGGCGAAAGATATCACACCTCTACGGTACGCTAAAATATTGGCATCATAGCGGGTTCCCTGGAAGAACCTAATACGTACGCCTGACAACAGATGGGTCTTAACATGAACATGGACCAGGTGAAAATCATGTGAAACTGTAAATGTCATACCCATATCGGTTGTTGCTGCGCTGCTATCAAAGGTGTAGACAGTGACATTTACCTGAGACAAGTAATCCCACTGGGTAAGTCCAATTCCGAGAAAAAAGTCACTCGTAGAATACTAACTACGAACTACAAGGCATCCGGGAAAAGAGCGCTTCAAATGGTATTTAAGGTTTCTTAGGAAACTGGTATAATGAATTTAAGTAAACCATACCTGGTTTTAAAATATGAATAAGTGCAACAGGCAAAACATACCTAATTAAAGAAAAAAGCGGCCAAGTGCGAGTCGGACTCGCCCATGAAGGGTTCCGTAGCAGCAAGTAACATAATATAAAAGTTCTTGTACTTCATTGTAACTTTGATCGATGTTTTTTGCGGTTTACGATTTATGACGTATTAAAAAAAAACTACTTACTAGATCTCGTTCAAATCAATTTTCGTTGGAAGTTTGCACGGTAATGTACATCATATATTTTTTTTAGTTTTATCATTCTCTTATTTTAGAAGTTACAGGGGGGGGGGGACACTTTTTACTACTTTGGAAGTGTCTCTCGCGCAAACTATTCAATTTAGAAAAAAATGATATTAGAAACCTCAATATCATTTTTGAAGACCTGTCTATAGATACCCCACACGTATGGGTTTGATGAAAAAAAAATTTTTGAGTTTCAGTTCTATGTATGGGGAACTCCCAAAATTTATTGTTTTTTTTTCAATTCTTGTGTGAAAATCTTAACGCGGTTTACGGTATACATCTACTGACCAAGTTTCAACAGTATAGTTCTTATAGTTTCGGAGAAAAGTGGCTGTGACATACGGACGGACAGACAGACAGACAGACAGACAGACAGACAGACAGACAGACAGACATGACGAATTTATAAGGGTTCCGTTTTTTGCCATTTGGCTACGGAACCCTAAAAATAGAGATATCAAGGAGGGAGACATTCAGCATTGCATATTGTATCGAAAGTCTTGGTGAAACCCAAGCTGAGTATGCAACGGCCAGCGTACCAGTTAATTAATAGGTATGTACAAGAAATACCACATGAGGGCAATTTTCGAAAATATTGTTGAAAGAATATACAAGTAGTGAAAAAATTGCCTGCCTAGGACGTTAGTGCACAGTTACAGGCAGCACAAAAATAAATAAATAAATTGTAGCCACAATATATTTTGCATAGTTAACATCGTTAATATCCTCATAGTTAACATACATTTAGTGATTTCTTTGTTTTACATTTTAATTATTGTTTATTTTGTGTTAATAAGCATTCGAGCTATAGATTTAATATGCGAAAGCAAGTAAATGGTGTTTAGATTTTTAAGTATATTGTTTATAAGTAGTTAAGTATCACTGTATGCTTTCCGAATACAATAAAATAAAATAAAATAAATAGTTATCAAGAGTCGGCTGCCCCTGCGCTCACCCCTCGAAGACATTCGCCTCTATATAGTATCTTACACGGAATAAACGCGATTTACGTACGTGATTCGGTCTTTACATTTCTGTCTCCCAATATAGATGCAAGGTTACTTTTCCGGAATCTAAACATACCACGCGCATACTACACAACCTAGAAACCTGCACAAAATAAACACTGCAAACTCATACCCCCCAGTACGGTTTTACCTGTGTCGCGAATGGCTTGGACGACACATATAACACATCACAATAACACCCATGATCCGAGTACAATTAATATTTATCTGTCACATAAATATCTGCCCCCGGAAATCGAACCTGGGACCCCTCGCCTCGCAGGCAAGGTCGCTACCAATTAGGCTACATGGTCGTCAATTAAATGTCAATAAATACATTAAAGAACTTGTGTTTTCTGCCTGATGAAGCAGAAGAACCACCGAATAATAAATGGTCACCGTCACCTGGACAAGAGCAACATTAGAGAAGTTACCAATGACTCAACTAGAATAGGCATGATGACAGTAAGTAAAAATCACTAAAATTATGTATTTATTTAATGAAACCCTATTAATGGATTACAAAACAGGCATTTATTGTTTTATTATGAGCGAGATTATCTAACAATATTTTTGATAAAATAAAACTACAAAATACGGCAAGCCGCCATGATATCTTAAACGACAATCAGTCTCAATCAGCGCGAATTACGTCACACTTCTTTAAACAAACGAATGTCACCATACTGATAATGACATCTTGTCTATTATTTTCTTGAAAAGTGACGTCACATCGACGCCATGACACTTTGAAGCGTTTTGGTGCGAATTTTAAACTTATAAACTGAAATATATTTATTTTATACTAACATTTTTTTTGCGGAAATATGATATACGTTGTGATAATAATATATTTCCCAACAATATAGAACAGTATTTCAAAATCTGTCAAACAGAATGGGCATGACAAAGATATTTTACCACATACAACATCATTGGGGCATGACCATTCTATTTGGTTCTATTTTAAAACTCCATGTCATATCCTAGAAACGAGTTTGTACGTAAAGAGGCAAAGAGAACCGAAGTTCAGTTGATTCCATAAACTGCGAAATAAATAAGTCCAGATAAAAAAAAACCTTTTTTTTATAGCTAGCCGGTTTAATACAACCTCTTTTCCTATTTCTAAATATAAAGGTCCAGACTTTTAGTACTCTTTATATCTTGAGTTGTAAAAGTACATGCCATCAAAAACAAAACTTGTAAAAAAAACCAAGTCTCGCAACTCAGTTCTTCTACCGTAAAAAGTTGTGAGATCCATGTAAACCAAGTCGGTTAATTTATTCAGTTCCTACTTAAGGGTCCTTCTGTCTTAAGTTATCACGTAATTAGCTAACCTAACAAGTAACAACATCTTATAGTGACCATATTATCAATATTAAAAATCTTTTATGTTTTAAATAAATAGATCGACTTGGCCATCGCATGAAAACACAATATATCTCACAAGTAATACCTACATATTATATTAAATTTGATTGTTTAGTGCGATTGCCAAGTCAATCTATTTATTTAAAACATTAAAGTTTTTAATATTGATAATATGATCACTATAAGATGTTGTTACTTGTTAGGTTAGCTAATTACGTGATAACTTAAGACAGAAGGACCCTTAAGTAGGAACTGAATAAATTAACCGACTTGGTATTACATGGATCTCACAACTTTTTACGGTATAAGAGCTGAGTTGCGAGACTTGGTTTTTTTTACAAGTTTTGTTTTTGATGGCATGTCATTTCTTTTTGTAGATAGTTCTACTTTTTTTCCTTTTACAAGTTACCTTTGAACATAATTATATCTAGGTACCTATCTACACCTATTATTCCATTATATTATATACAGGTACACTGATTCATTCACTGCAGATGTTACTTTGTTATACAGGTACAGTAATTCATTAACTGCAAATGTAACTTTGTAATCCTATATATTTATATGGGATTACAAAGTTATTTATGCAGTTGATGTATCTAGAAAACTAGACCGAAATTGCAAAATGTTTTAGTTTTTCCTTGATCTATACACTAAACACTAATTGTGTTCCAAATTTGAAGCTTCTATGTCTGCTAGAAGTGCCTTAGAGTTTTGATGATCGGTCAGTCAGTCAGTGAGTGACGTAATTAAGAAAATTTGACTAGTTATAATTCTTAAACTACTGGTTCAAATCGAATGAAAATTGAAATATAACGTGTTTATACAATGCCTGCTTGGTTACTAAAAATTCAGGCTTCTAGCTTTATCCACAACGAAGTTATAGGGGGTCGAAAATGGCCTGAACTGCTTCGAGAAAAGGATGGCCGTGCCGCTTTTTTGCTCGACTTGGCGGGGGCACTGCCGTGCCCCCAGATTGTTTCGCGTGCTAAAAATTGTTTTAAACAAGAGAACCAACAAGGCAACAAGTGGTTTCATGTTAACCCATTACCGGCTCACTGTAGGATATAAGAATTTTATTGTATTTGAGATTACAAGGAGAATAAACATATATTCATATTTGGTCTGGATATCACGGATATGATGGATAGTAGACTTTATACGTATCAAAACTCTACGTCACAATGGTGCCCGAGCGACAGATCTTATATCAGATGTGTACCTGTACAATGCAATAAAAATTATGATTATGATTATAATTATGATTATCGTCCAATTTCAATCAGTAGGCCTTCTTATAAAACCACGTAACTTATATAGTGAGGTAGCACACAAAAATATTTACAAATTCTTGCAACTTTGTATGAGTAGATACCACAAAAATAAATTTCGTCAGATTTCAATGATATTATATCTATGTACAAAATAAGTAAAGTATCCCTACAGGAACTAATTGTGGTTGATATTTTTTATTATTTTTTTTAGGAACTCTTATATTTTCGCGGAGGAATTGCCAACACCTACCTACCTAGCTACCTAGAAGCTAATTTATAAAAAAAACACAATGCTCTAAGGAGACATTACAAAAAAGTAAGTTTTTTATAAAAGTGTAAATTCGATGGCCAAGAACCATCTAATCACAGATATACTGTTAACTCAACTTACAATAATACAACCAACGCATTTTTAATGTTCCGTTTGACTTTGCTCACACAATTTGATGGATTTTATTGAACCGAAGAAGCTTTTAAGATTATCGGTTAAAACCAGTTGTTTATTCCTTTTTCCATAAACAATTTCTTTGGGTGAATGTTAAAAGGGTTAATCTGAAATATCTTGAAAAGTACGGGAATACAGCACCCATAGTATTCGAACTTTATCGTAAAATAAAACGTTTATGTTAGAAACTTTGTTTATATGTTACTAGCTGCCCCGACAGACTTCGTTCTGTCAAAAGTTTTTTTTTTTATATTATTACTAGCTGTTGCCCGCAGCTTCGCATACGGAAATTATGTTTTACCTTATTTGAACCTCTTGCAGAAAAAAAATTAAAAAACGGTGAATTTATATTGAAGTACTTATATTTAGTAATTTATATACTGAAACCCACGATAAAGTCACAAAATATTTCTCCAGGAGCGGGTTTTGAAAAATAAGTAATATTCACATTATTTTTGTATTTTTTTCTTTTTTTGCAAAATTTTGGAAAACTGAAAAATATGTGTTCCATTAATTTAAGCAAGGAACATTTGTGGCAAATTCGAAGAAAATCGGTTGGTGATTTAAAAATATTCCATTCAAACTTTCATCCCGTTTCCCAGGGAAACCTTCTAATTTTCCGGGATAAAAAGTATTCTAAAATATGACCCGGAGTATTAGTTAACAACTTTACCAATTTTCAGCGAAATCCGTTCAAGGGTTTTCATGTGATGCCCGGACAGACAAACAGACAGACAGACAATAATTCTAAATATAAAGACATTAAATTGATTTTAATGTCTTTATATTACTCTAACGCATTGGTCAACCTGTAATGTTAGATGTAATTATGAATAAATAAATAAATAAATAAATAAAATATTTTTGTGCTCTAACACTGTTGCGAAGAGGTGGGTGTGCTTAGGCACTTAATTATATCAAAGAAAATTACTTAAACTTGTAATAATATTTATTTGTGTTAGACGCCATTACATGAAAAATGTGAAGAGAATTCTTAATACAGAAAAGTCATCAATGACATGACGTCGATTTATTCTTCATAACAAAGAAACTGCCAGGAGCTCGAACATACCCCCGGGCGTTGAAAGCTGGACTTTCAACCAGAATATTAAGAAGGGAGCAACGGGCATATCTTATTAAAAGACCTCCGAATCGTTCCAGCAGCCATCTTGATATCAGCAACACGGACAGTGCCATGAGTTCCAGGATGGACAGCAACAACACGGCCTAATCGCCACTTAAGGGGTGGGAGACCATCTTCTTTTACCACCACCAACGAATCCATTTTCAGGCCGTCCTTACAGGAACGCCATTTGCTTCTCTGATGTAGTTCAGCAACGTACTCTTTGCTCCATCTGGCCCAAAAGTGTTGACGCAATTGCTCAATACGTTGATACCTTTTCAGACGAGTAGTTGGCTGATCGTTATAGTCAGGCTGAGGTAAAGATATAAGTGGTCGGCCGGTTAAAAATATCCTGGCATTAATGGTAAATAATCTGCTGGATCTGATGAAAGTGAAGATAACGGTCTGTAATTCAGGATGGCTTTGACTTGCGTGAGTGTGGTATAGAGCTCTTCAAATGTTACATAAATTACAATTTCCCAACACTCGTTGCAAGTGAAATTTAGTTGATTCACCCCGGCTTCCCAAAGATCGCCAAAAAGCGAGAATAAACTGGTATGAAATTAATGTTGTCGTTGGCCAGATCATTGCATAAAGAATGACCCTTTGATTTGAGAAATTTTGATCTGGGGGCACGGCAGTGCCCCCGCCAAGTCGAGCAAAAAAGCGGCACGGCCGTACCATCCTTTTCTCGAAGCAATTCAGGCCATTTTCGACCCCCTATAACTTCGTTGTGGTTAAAGCTAGAAGCCTGAATTTTTTGTAACCAAGCAGGCATTGTATAAACACGTTATATTTCAAATTTCATTCAATTTGAACCAGTAGTTTAAGAATTACAACTAGTCAAAGTTTCTTAATTTCGTCACTCACTGACTGACTGACCGATCATCAAAACTCTAAGGCACATCTAGCAGACATAGAAGCTTCAAATTTGGAACACAATTAGTGTTTAGTGTATAGATCAAGGAAAAACTAAAACATTTTGCAATTTCGGTCTAGTTTTCTAGATACATCAACTGCATAAATAACTTTGTAATCCCATATAAATATATAGGATTACAAAGTTACATTTGCAGTTAATGAATTACTGTACCTGTATAACAAAGTAACATTTGCAGTGAATGAATCAGTGTACCTGTATATAATATAATGGAATAATAGGTGTAGATAGGTACCTAGATATAATTATGTTCAAAAGTAACTTGTAAAAGGAAAAAAAGTAGAACTATCTACAAAAAGAAATGAGATGCCATCAAAAACAAAACTTGTAAAAAAAACCAAGTCTCGCAACTCAGTTCTTCTACCGTAAAAAGTTGTGAGATCCATGTAATACCAAGTCGGTTAATTTATTCAGTTCCTACTTAAGGGTCCTTCTGTCTTAAGTTATCACGTAATTAGCTAACCTAACAAGTAACAACATCTTATAGTGACCATATTATCAATATTAAAAATCTTTTATGTTTTAAATAAATAGATTGACTTGGCAATCGCACTAAACAATCAAATTTAATATAATATGTAGGTATTACTTGTCTTGTGAGATATATTGTGTTTTCATGCGATGGCCAAGTTAATCTATTTATTTAAAACATAAAAGATTTTTAATATTGATAATATGGTCACTATAAGATGTTGTTACTTGTTAGGTTAGCTAATTACGTGATAACTTAAGACAGAAGGACCCTTAAGTAGGAACTGAATAAATTAACCGACTTGGTATTACATGGATCTCACAACTTTTTACGGTAGAAGAACTGAGTTGCGAGACTTGGTTTTTTTTACAAGTTTTGTTTTTGATGGCATAAGTCATTGTACGCACCAACAAATGAAGTGCAGTTGTCGGAATATATGTGTTTAGGTTTGCCTCTACGAGAGATAAATCGCCGTTGCTCGTCAAGTCACCTACAAGCTTCAAATGAATGGCTTTGGTTGCAAAGCAGACAAAAATCGCTATATATCCTTTAATTAATCTACAACCGCGACCTTGACGACTGGCACACATAATCAGACCCGCGTAATTAACTCCAACTGTTTCATAAATATGACTACCTGAAAGAAGACGCTGCTGCGGTAAGTTCCCCATCAATGGAGTTACGATTTTACCTGACATACGTCTTCATCGCACACACTAATTGTAGAAATCTTTTTGATGTCAAATGTGATTTAAATTTAAATACATAATAAAGAATAATTTGTAAATAGAACATAAAATATTATTCTTACAAATAATAATAGATGTCGCTACAAATTTATATTGTGAATCACGCTGTTGAGATTCTTTGTAAATTATATAAGTATTCGGCCCAGTGCCAGAAATAAATGAGAAAGTTTACCTGCACAAAGTCTTTACTTTAGTACCTAACCTACTCTCCGTGGTTATAATGTCCGTCGGTCGGGTCGAATCGGGTTTCTACATGGTCCTTCGAGCCGGATCCTTGCCGGCAGTCAGTGTAGTGTTCATGACCGGATCTGTGTAACTTACCGGAAGTCGGTATTCAATTACGGATATAGGGGAATACCTACTTGTTTTTTTGGGACTCGGTCGATCAACCGGAGTCTACGGCAGAGTCCTTGTCACGCGAGTAGTGTCACGCGAGTGAAGTGTCACGCGAGTGCAGTGTCACGCGAGTGCAGTGTCACGCGAGTGCAGTGTCACGCGAGTGCAGTGTCACGCGAGTGCAGTGTCACGCGAGTGCAGTATCACGCGAGTGCAGTGTCACGCGAGTGGAGTACCACGCGAGTGTTGTCACCAAAGTGAATGAATGTGGAGGAAACTGTCAGACCGCCGATCTGACGGACGCGGATAGTGGTACGGATAAACAACCAGGAGAGTTGCCGACCACACGTTGCAGAGGTGCCGCAACGTAGGGCCACGGAAGGGGTGTGACACAAATGTCATGACACAAGGTGAAGTGCAGTGTATCAGTGAGTAATTTCTCCAAACTTTTTTGAATAACAATTTTGAACGTGGAACTTAACTTGAACTGTTAACTTTTGAAATTTTAAACTGTCATTGTTCGTGTTTGGGAACTTCTTCCTATTTTGAATTTTATCTTTGCAATTTGAACTCAGAATAACTTTTTAAAATTTTGTTTACATTTTTTGAACTTTAAAATTTTTTGATCAGAATGGAGGCTTTAATTAATTTACAACTAGATTTGCTATCAAGAATATACAGAACTCATACTACTTTTAAAAAATCTCCAAAAGATAGAATTACCAAGGAATACCTTGAAGGGAGATTAGAAATTCTTGATGCATTGTGGTTAAAGTTCACAGAAGGACATAATGAATTAATCTCCAAATATTCTGCAAAAGATTTAAAAGTTTCAAATTACAATAAAGATGAAATATATGATAAAACTGAAGACATGTTCATAGAATATAAAAGTGACTTAAAGCAAAAATATTTTATGTTGTCTAACACACAAGGTGAAGAAACTAAGTCAACGAATATTATTAGCACGAGTCAGAATCACGTAAAATTGCCTAAAATTAATATTCCAACTTTTTCTGGGAACTATTCCGAATGGTCTTCATTTCAGGATTTATTTTGTTCACTTATAAAAAATAATAATACGTTGAGTAATGTACAAAAATTGCATTATCTTAAATGTTCATTGGTTGGTGAAGCCGAACAACTAATCAGACATATTCCTATACAGGAATCTAATTTTGACCGATGTTGGGAATTGTTGACTGAACGTTACAATAATAAAAGATATGTTTCTCATCATGTATTAAAACGGTTGCTTAGTCAAAAGAATTTGTTGTCTGAATCTGCAAATGGGTTAAAGGAACTCATTAATACAACCAATGACTGTTTGGCTTCACTGAACAATATAGGTATTGATACAACCAGTTGGGATATTATGATAATACACATCCTGACACTAAAATTGGATGCAGAGACTAGACGTCAATGGGAATTTCATGTTACAAAACCTACCAATGATTTGCCCACATATAATGATTTCAAAGAATTTTTGACTAATCGATTTCGGGCCATTGAATTTATATGTAACAAACCGGCTTTGCGATACAATCAACCATCTAAATCTCTGCATGCTAATAGTGTCAATGATGTCGTTTGTCCTCACTGCAAATCTAATCACAAATTGTCTTTGTGTAAAGATTTTTGTAACTTACCAATTGATTCGCGTCGCAACTTTGTGTTACAAAATAATATTTGTTTCAATTGTATGGGTAACAATCATTCGGCAAAAAATTGTAGGTCTCAGTTGAAATGTCGCAAATGCAATCGTAGGCATCATGTACTACTACATTCCAATGACAGTTATAATTCTGATGAAGCTAATAATAAAACCAGTGGATGTACTGATTGTACTGTAACTGCTTCAGAAGCAAGCACATCTAACTCAACGCAATTGGTCTCCTGTTTTTCTATGGACAAGGTAAAACAACAGGTCTTACTCGCCACTGCGCTTGTGAAGGCCATGTCCCGAAATGGAAAAGGATATGATCTTCGTGCACTGCTCGATCAAGGGTCGCAGTCTTCCTTCATTACCGAATCAACAGTTCAGTACTTAGGATTGAGGAAGATGTCAGCAAGGAATATAGTAACTGGCCTGGGAGGAAACAAGAATATTGTATCGAAGGCAATTGTACACTTCAATATAATGTCCCGGACTGATGCTAACGTAGTCATACCGGTGAAGGCATATGTAATCAAAAACATAACCTCTTTTCTTCCAACAAGAAAAGTAGAAACACTAGAATGGGAAGAAATTAATAATTTGGTGTTGGCTGATCCAGACTTCTTTACACCCAATCATATTGACCTTCTGCTGGGCGCAGAAGTCTATAGTCAGATACTTCAAGAGGGAGTAAAGAAAGGTCCAGGTGGTATACTGGTAGCACAAGCCACCAGTCTTGGATGGATATTGTCAGGAGTGGTAAAGTCAATAGCCGATTCCTCTTTACAGATCCA
The DNA here is from genome assembly GCA_951805285.1 of Thymelicus acteon. Taxonomy (NCBI): domain Eukaryota; kingdom Metazoa; phylum Arthropoda; class Insecta; order Lepidoptera; family Hesperiidae; genus Thymelicus; species Thymelicus acteon. Next base: position 20,303,957 of record OX638217.1, read on the forward strand.
AGCGATGCATTGCCGTGCAGTAAGTAATGAAATTTCAAAAAGATTAGAATCTGACATACAACACAACAAAGAAAAGTTGTTTACGGAGGAAGAAAACAGATGCGAAAAACACTTTGTTGAGACGACGCGAAGGGATAACAATAGCAGATGTATTGTACGTCTTCCTTTCAGGAATGGGACTCCTGAAGTGACAGATTCCAGGATAATATCAGAAAAAAGGTTGAAGTCTTTAGAAAATAAACTAGATAAAGATAGACTTCTATATCGGTACAAATGGACAAACCATAATTTTCAACCTGCCATTGGAGATGTAGTAGGTAGTTATAAAGGAGGATAACTTATCTCCGTGTCAGTGATTATATGGTCGAATTATTGATACTCATCCTGGAGACGACAAAATATCTGTAATTTTACCAGTAGATAAATAAGAATATGAATTGTATTTAATTTAAAACTTAAGTTGTTATTTTGTTCAATTGATTGCTGTTTTTTGTGGTACATTTTATTTAGTTTTAAATATTCAACTAATAATTTAATTTTCAATGTATCCAATTGTTAATATTATATGTTTTTTCGCTAGTAAAAGGCAAATTTGAACTTTGCCTTTTGGCTGGCAGTATGTAGAAATCTTTTTGATGTCAAATGTGATTTGAATTTAAATACATATTAAAGAATAATTTGTAAATAGAACATAAAATATTATTCTTACAAATTATAATAGATGTCGCTACAAATTTATATTGTGAATCACGCTGTTGAGATTCTTTGTAAATTATATAAGTATTCGGCCCAGTGCCAGAAATAAATGAGAAAGTTTACCTGCACAAAGTCTTTACTTTAGTACCTAACCTACTCTCCGTGGTTATAATGTCCGTCGGTCGGGTCGAATCGGGTTTCTACACTAATTGTGGTACGTAGCTCTGGCCAAATAACGATCTCCTATGGGCCAATAAGATCCTCTTATTGAAGCCAACAACAATTGTGGACCAGCATGCGTAAGTATTTTATGTTCATAATCAAAAATTAATTTTATAAAATAGATGATTGGACTGTATAATCATAGGATGCTTTCTACAAACCCTAATAAAAATCATAACATAAGCTACAGAACGAATCAATCGTAAATAATTAGAGAAACGAGAGAAATCAATAAAATCGTTCACGCTTTGTGTTGCCTTGAGGAATAACATCACTAATTGGAAAGCAGAGTTCATCCGAATCTGCACGCCAGCCAAGACCTAGGAGCTTGCTGGACTCCTGAGATCCAATGTTTAAATTAATTGATGTTTGAAAGGATTCATGCACAACTTGAGGTGCCTTTGATTTCCATTTCCTCAATGGCATCTTAGCTGATGCAAGTTTATATGTTAAATCTTTACGAATAATATTAATATCATTGTCTTCATCAGAACGAATCTTAGCTAAATTAGATTTAATGCCGTTAGATAATAATGCAATATGATTGCTTACGACTGGTCCAGATATTATCCACCCTAATTTAGTTTTACAAAGTACAGGAGTACCTTTACCTAGCTTAATTATTTGTGACCCTAACAGATCCCAAAATAGATCGGCGCCTATTAAGATATCAACATCACCAGGCTTATAAAATGTAGGATCAGCTAAGCAAATATCAGATGGAATATTAAGATGAGATAAACCAATTTCACGACACGGTACATTATTGGTAATTAATGGTAAAACGAAACAATGAAGGTCAGTAGAAAATCCATTATCAAGGGATTTCATGTTGACACGACACGTTTTACCTACGTGGGAAACCACGCTATTTATACCTAAAAGTGACTTATCTATCTGTCTGGTAACCAAATTTAACCGTTGGCATAGCCGTTCAGTAATAAGACATGATGTACTCCCACTATCGAGTACTGCGCGAACAATATGTTCGCGATTATTGTTGTCATACAATTTTACTAAAGCAGTTGACAACAACACTTCACTTTGCTTAATATTATGTGAAGGTGATATGTTTGCCGACAAAGCGACATTATTTGAGTCTTGCCTAGGAAGTGAAGACGAAGACTCAATATCACATACACCACTGCTCGAACGTTCATTCTGAATGTTTCCTGTCTGGCTAGGCCTAGCTACATGAATAAGGGTGTTGTGCTTTCGTTTACATAATTTACACCCAGGCTTTTTGCAGTGGTTAGCGAAGTGACCGCTTTGAAAACAGTTAAAACAAATCTTATATGCTGGCAGTAATTGTAATCGAGCATCGTTACTTAAAGCCAGGAACTGCGGACAATTAATTAATCTATGATCACCATTACATTTTAAACAATACTTATTAGGTGAGTTTGTACTAGAACGGGGAATTGTGATCATAGATTTTATTATTTTAGAACTAGACCTGTATGTTGTATCTATATTACGAGATGTTTCCAATGTTTCAAGTAAGTCCGCGTGATTACGCATAAATTGCATAAAATTACTAAACGTTATGGAAGTATTTTTACTTATTCGACCTTTATACTGCTCCCATTCACGATAGTTTTTTTGATCTAACTTATGACTTACGATATAGATTAACAACGTATCCCAATTTGAGACAGGTTCACCTAATGACTCTAGTGCTCGCAAATTCTTAGTAACATTATCCATTAAATGTTTTAAAGTAAGAGATGATTCTTTTGTAACTGTTTCCATATTAAATATAGCAGACACATGATTCTGTACGAGTAGACGCTTATTATCGTACCTTTCGCACAAAAGTTCCCACGCGACAGCGTAGTTTTTAGCAGAGAACTCTACTGATTGAATCACCACCGCAGCAGCTCCTTCCAGACACGCACGTAAATAATGGAATTTATTGATATCATCGATATCATTATTCGAATGAATGAGGCTCACAAAGCTGTCTCTAAACTCAAGGTAATTGTGATATGATCCGCTGAATTTGGGTAAATTAATTGTAGGTAACTTAACGAGCTTATGATTACCTACATGCGAAATCTTATCGTCATTTACAGACTTATCTACTTTACCATTATATATTAATAACAAGTTTTGAGCTTTAGCTAGTGACTTATAGTATAATGCCTCAAATTCTGAACGTTCGATATACTGTGGACTGGCGTCTTCCACAGAACATTCCAATAGTAACTGCACCTCATCATATTGGTCGTACAACGACTCCATCTTACCAACACGCAACTGTAATTCTGCGGCATCCTGATCACTCAAGGTTTCCGCACCAAGTGCATCAATGTACTTGGAAAATACAGTTAACCGGCCTTTAAAACTTGCTCGTTTTTTAATTAACTCCTTCTCTTTAGTGGCCATTGGGAAGACGAGGGAAGACAACCTGGAATGCATACACTATCGTAAAAAGTGTAATTAAACAATCAACAAGTTAAGTAATATTCACAATATTTCTCAGGAAATAATCACAATTATAATGCGTTAATTAAGAAAGTGCCTAATGAAATATTTTAATGAAATTAAATAGAGTTTTACAATTTTAGTTATTTACACCCTAAAAGTTTTACTTTTTTACCCATTCAAGATAACAATTGGTATGATTGTTTCAAAAACAATCTCATTAATGAATATACTTATTAAATGAAAATAACGCTTTATCTGTATTTCAGTTAATTCACTTTAAAGAATTACATACAATTGTACTACTAACCATTTATTTTTGGATTAGCACTAAATATACCTGAATGAGTGTTGGGTGCTTATTATTAGTAAAACCTATACCAGCTTCCTTGTTTCAACGCAAATCAAGTCGGCTTAGTTCTTATACTCCACTTCTCTTCTTGATTTTAAATTCTCCAAAATCCGGTAATCCTCAATGATTATATAACATCCAGATCCGGCTCGCTCTAGGACCATGTTGCGAAGAGGTGGGTGTGCTTAGGCACTTAATTATATCAAAGAAAATTACTTAAACTTGTAATAATATTTATTTGTGTTAGACGCCATTACATGAAAAATGTGAAGAGAATTCTTAATACAGAAAAGTCATCAATGACATGACGTCGATTTATTCTTCATAACAAAGAAACTGCCAGGAGCTCGAACGAACACGTTATTGAAGTGCCCTCTAATCGAATTTTTTTTTAAATATTCAATGTACAGAAAATTTGCCCTTTGAGTTTTATTAAAGTATAGATTTTTGTACGCTGTATCATAAAAAAATAAAAACAAAAAATTTTGTCAAAAAAAAAATTAGGGGTGGACCACCCTTAACATTTAGGGGGATGAAAAATAGATGTTGTCCGATTCTCCACCCTAGCCGATATGCACGCTAAGATTCACGAAAATCGGTCGAGCCGTTTCGGAGGAGTTCAACTTCTAACACCGTGACACGTGAATTTTATATATGAGGCTAGCTGCCCCGACAGTCTTCGTTCTGTCAAAAAAATTTTTTATATTATTATTTTTATGATACATAAAAAAATAAAAACAAAAAAATTTGTCAAAAAAAATTAGGGGTGGACCACCCTTAACATTTAGGGGGATGAAAAATAGATGTTGTCCGATTCTCCACCCTAGCCGATATGCACGCTAAGATTCACGAAAATCGGTCGAGCCGTTTCGGAGGAGTTCAACTTCTAACACCGTGACACGTGAATTTTATATATGAGGCTAGCTGCCCCGACAGTCTTCGTTCTGTCAAAAAAAAATTTTATATTATTATTTTTATGATACATAAAAAAATAAAAACAAAAAAATTTGTCAAAAAAAATTAGGGGTGGACCACCCTTAACATTTAGGGGGATGAAAAATAGATGTTGTCCGATTCTCCACCCTAGCCGATATGCACGCTAAGATTCACGAAAATCGGTCGAGCCGTTTCGGAGGAGTTCAACTTCTAACACCGTGACACGAGAATTTTATATATAAGATGTAACAGTTCGATGAATATTCAAGAACACATAATCAACAAATAATAGTTTAAAAAACTAAATACACGGTTTTATATTGTCAATGTAGGTAATGAAGAAAAAATAGGGATTGTGGTATTAACCATTAAGGAGTTCCCTCGGCTGCAGCCAACCCTGGGAGTAGTATCAGGTCAAGCTTGTCACAAAAATGTAATGTAATCAGAACTAAAGCAATGTGTACAATTTCAACTCCTTAAAATAGGTGGAAGTAAGTCTAATTAGGCTTGCAAGATTTAACCCAAACAAACAAATCTATATATCTATATTTATCTGATCTATCTATATCTATTTAATACCTTTAAACGAGGAATTCTTATATAAATAATATTTATATATTTTTTCTGAGTCTCGGAAACGGCGCCAACTATTTTCATGAAATTTAGTATGCAGGGGATTTCGAAGCGATAAATCGATCTAGCTAGGATTCATTTTTAGAAAATGTCATTTTATCTGTATTTTCAGGCAATGAAAAACTACTACAAAAGACTCTTCCTGACATCTATTGGCGAGGAGCAATACTAAAGCTACTTCAGTAGATGGCGTTGTTAAGCAACACTAAGCCAATGAGTGTTTGGTTTGAGGCTAGACCAAGAAAATCAATCGTTCCAAAAACACGATTTACCAAAAAAAATGCCGCCCAAAGCTCGGTTATCCGGGTACTAAATAAATAAACAGGGCAAGCTAAATAGAGCCGTTTAAAAATTGTAAAGATCTAAAAATTTATAAGCCTGGTGCATTGCTTCGTGCCTTCAATTCACCTTTTTTGTATTTGTGAAACCTAGTTTGTGTTTGTCATTTTTAACCGCTTTTATTTATTATGCTACTCTTTTAGTTTTTTACTTCTTTTCGTTTTGGAATCTTGAGAGGAGTAACGAGACTCGTCAAAAGGTTGCAAGTACAATAATTTATAATTTATGTATATCATTTATACCGTCTCTTGCGGGGCGGGCTAAATCATTGGGATGTTTTGCCCCCTGTAGAGGGTTTCTTCCGCGACCCGTTAAAACGGACCGGTCCTTGGGTTGAGTCTGAGGACTCGTGGGTGTGGCTCCAGGGCAGGTGCTACCTTGCTACATCGAGGCCTGGGAAGTATGGCTTCTTCGTCTAACGAATCACTGTTGCCGGACTTCACGGTTTCTGAGAGGTCTTGTCCTACCAGATGGAACCGCCACTTGCCGTGACGGAAGCTCAGCAGAAGCTGACCAGCGATCAGGCGCGACTTACGGGCAACAGCAGTGACAGCTCTCTTCGTCTACAAGTATTTAGCTTCTTCTATGAGGTGATCGTCGCAACCCAGTTTATCCTTCAATGAAGGAAGAGTCCTTCATTGAACGAGTGACGGTTAGTCCAATTTGGCAGTGTTTCCACTACCAGCGGAGGAAGCTTTCGAGCAGCTTTAGAGTGGCTGCAGGGGCTTCTGCGACGCCTGCAGTGGGGCGGTCGGTTGGTGTAGCGCGCAAAATCGCGGTGGTTTTGGCGAAAGAGGATGCGGAAGGAAGCGGCGCGACGTTGGCTTCCTGTTCCTTGCTTCCTTTTTCAGGATCTCTCTATCTTCAGGCCCTGATGAACAGGGGTGGTTGGATGGGGCTCTCAAGCACCCTTCCTTCTTCTTTGGTGAGCTCGGGTGATTCCTCTCCTCTCAGCGCTCGCTGCTTATGCTTGAAATTGTGGGCTAGGGCGGCCAACGCATCTTCAGACAGGAGCCCGAAATCGGTAAACTTCGTTACGATCACTCGATTGCGCACAGGCGGTTCGCTCCAGAATCGACACCAGACCGGCGCGGCGTTGACATCCAGCAGCGGCACAGAGAATATCGAGTGAGGGCTGTCAGCGAGTGGACAGTGACACGAAGATTTAAAGAAGCAAACTTGACCCCAAAAAGGCCAGCCACGGGACCCAAATTAACTGCAGCCCACCAACAAGCCCGGCTTCAATTTGCCCGCGATCACTTAGATTGGGGTATAGAGCAATGGAGCCGAGTCTTGTTCTCTGACGAAACCAGAATGTGTGCATGGTAGCGACCGTCGAGGAAGAGTATACAGGAGACCGGGGGAGCGATTTGCACAATGCTGTTTTGCGGAAACCGTGGCATACGGGGGTGGGTCCTGTATGATGTGGGCAGGGATTTCTATCGAAGCAAAAATGGAGCTGATATTCGTACCCGGTGGAGGTCGGGGAGGGGGGCTAACCGCAGAAAGATACATCAACAACATTCTGCTAGACCATGTGCTTCCCTACGCCGATTTTATTGGCCAGGATATGCTGCAAAGACAAGACAGTACCTGGAAGCAGTCGGGATTCCGACACTAGACTGGCCAGCCTGTAGCCCTGACTTGAATCTAATTGAACATTTGTGGGATGAGTTGAAAAGGCGCGTACGAAGAAGATGGCCAGCTCCAGCGTCGATTGAGGACCTAAAAACTGCTTTAGTCGAAGAGTGGCAGAAAATCTCACAAGATTCCATCAGGAAACTCATCCAGTCGATGACAAACCGATTACGAGCAGTCATTAGAGCCAGGGGTTTTATTCGTATTTTAGTACTATTATGTCTTCTTTGGTTATACTTGAATAGTTCGGTATTGCGACCCCAAATATTTAGCTGACATGGGAGGACACTTGACTTGTCTCCATCTTGTCTTTATCCAAAATTAGGACTTTAAACGCCGAATTTAAATAATATAAAATTTCACCTAAAGATGGCAATACCAAACAATAGGTATTGTGACATTTGTCTGTGACAAGTGACAACAAGTGACATTGACATTTTGACTTTTGAAGTTTTGACGTAATTATTTGTACCTAATGAAAAGAACTCAAGAAAAAATGCACGGTGTTCGAGCGACTTTAATGTGAAAATAAAATCAATTCGCTAACTGTAAACGAACTAATCTAGTACGTTTAATAATTTTCCAAAATGTCCATAATAAGAAGCGGTTTACAAAAATTAGCAAATATTCTTCACAATGGACATGGTAAGGTTATAATCCAAATAGATTTATTTACTCTATTTCGTTGTTTAACAATTGTTTATTTATATGTTAAATTTAATTTTCAGGGGGAATCATGTCAAGATTTATTACAAACCTGGCTCCTAGCAGTTACACAACATCGAATGAAACTAAGGATGTAATAACAACATGCAATAAACTAATTGAAGAGAAGGCTTCACGGAACTTTGCTATTGTACATCTACTGGGGAAACAGTGGCGTGTAACAGACGGAGACCTTCTAGTCGTTGAAGGCTACTGGCCACCTAACATTGGAGATAAAATAAGACTGGACAAAGTTCTTCTCGCTGCAACAAAAGACTTTTCACTCATTGGAAGACCACTAGTTCAGCCAGGTTTAGTTAATGTGACTGCTACGGTCATTTCAAAGGGCCTGTCGCACACGAGAACACATTTCAAGAAGAAGAGGAGGAAGCAATTTATGAGAATTAATTTTCAGAGGGCTCAACAAACAATGCTCAGAATTAACTCTGTAGAAATTGCTAACAGAATCAATGAACCTTCAAAAAATGTGTTTTAGTTTGCGTTGTATAAGTTATGTTTAATTAGATTAAAAGTCATGTTTTCAAAGATATTTTATTCTTTACATCAAGAGATTACAACCAAATAATGTTAAAACTGCATATAAGTTACAATAGTTAATTATTTTATTTATTTTTTATAAATGCTATACGCACTCACTCCTGCACTAGGTTATTTACCTGTCGCGGGTGGCATGGACTACAAGTACAACACATTACAATAACATCCATGACCCGAGTACAAATATTTATCTGGTACATAAATATCTGCCCCAGCTGGGAATTGAATCCGGGACCCCTCACTTGCAGGCAGGTTTGCTACCAACTAGGTTAAAGGTTCATCAAATGTAGGTATATGCATTTTAATTTATCAGATAATTCAGAATATTAAAGTACAATTAAATTAATATTTGTACATTATATTCATAAATCATACTGCATTATATGTATAGTTATCACCAGAGGTTCTTGCAAATGGTAAAATATAAATAAATTTGCTAAATTTTGGTTCATCTTTTAAAGATCATAAATTAACTAAGTTTAGATTATCACAATATTCTTGAAAGAACCCTTTATGCTCTTCTTTTAGAAATCTCTTCATACCTTTAAATAAATTTAACAATCTTCTATTCTCAAATAAACTTGATAATATTTTAACAAATGGTGCATATTGACCTTCTTTTTTATAAGTAGAAATTGACACCTGAAATTGTTTATATTGTTCAGTATCCAAAAGTGTTTTGACCTCCTTAACAAAATCTATTAGGGAAGTTGGGGCGACTCGTTCATCTTTTGTACTACAACCATTTTCATTGCTGTTCAGGTTTTCTTCAAACCCAAATGCTTTGATCTTTAATTTCTTCTTTTTAGCCAATACAGTACTGTTTGTCTCTGCTAGACTTCTTTTATGAATTGTTACTAAAGAATCAGACATTTTTGACACTGAGTCACTGCTACTTGCATCCAGGGCACTGAATAAATCCTTAGTTTCTTTAGGCTTAAACTCATTGACATAAGCTGATGCTTTGGCATTTTTGTAAAAATCCATGGAAAAGTCAGCATAAACCTCATTTGAATTTGGGTATTGACTAACAGATTTCCTATTTACTGTCTTAGTTATAGCTCTCGAATTCACAACAGGGAATGACACTCCTGTTTGACTGTGATGATCATTGTTTCTATCAAAAATATTGGGTTCATGGGGAAGTAGGGGCTTTAATTTAGGTGCTGGTAAAGTGGACTCTGCCATTTTGAAAAATCTACAGATCTCACTTACAGTCTCTCCAAATTTATTAGAAATGTTTATATGATCTCTCAGCCAGGCAGATAACTGACCCTTTAATTTTGGACTGTTAAATCTACTGTCACAGAGTAAAATGGCACCATAATCATTCTGATGTCTTATTACTCGTCCAATGGCTTGATTTACAGCTCTGGTTGCTTCTAATGAATACCATTCATCTCCTGATAAAAAATCCTTTGACTTTGATCTTAGTTCTTCCAAATATTTCTTTTTCAATATTATTCTTGGGTCCTTTAGAGGAGGAAAAGGCAAGCCAGTTATGATAACAGCTCTACCATTCATGTCTGCAAAATCTAATCCTTCAGACACTTTACCTCTGCAGACAGCCATAAAACATGCTCCTTTGGTGCTTGGATCATTTATTTTACTATAGAAGTCATTCATAATTGCATTAAAAGTATCTTTCCGCTGTGGCTCTACAAATATTGGTTTTATATTACTGATGCTTGACCATATCCCCTCTTGTTGCCACATTTCTTGACATTTATTCATAATTGGGTATGATGGGAAGAATACTAAAAGACCATCAGGGATTACACGACAAAAACTAAGAATTGTTCTACCCAATGAAGTAATATACTTTGGATTGTCCCTATTTTGATAATTTGAGTTTAGTTGAATAGAATCAGGTCCTTGACTGATAATTTTGACACATATTTGACTACCCTTGACTATGTGAGGATTTTCTAACTGCACACCAATTGGTATACCCAATTCTGATATCAGTGGTTTTAAAGGGGCTAATGTACCACTAGTTAACACTATACTTCTTACATTTTGTTCAAGAAGCTGCTTCATACCAAAACCTGGACTGAAACACCAATAGCTTAAAACTCTTTCAGCAGATTTTGAGATACCAGGTTTCAGGGCACCCCAGCTGTCTGTCTTCTTATTGTTACTCTTCTTATCTTCTATCTGAATGTGTACCTTATAGCAGAGTTTTACTCTCTCTTTATGAGCATGTGTTGTTCCACTAAAAACAACATTTAATAAATCAACTATCTTTTGCAAACCAACACCTTTCTTCTGGAATGGTGACGCACTGGCTGTGGACAGATACTGAATAAGGTTCTCTATTAAAGTTATAACAGACATTTGATTATGGTCTCTTATCTCTGCTTTAGAAAGAAGGTCAAATATAAAACCGCCAGGAAAAGTAGAGCCTTCACTGCCAACTTCAATTTCATCAATAGCTTTTTCTAATGCCAGCATCATTTCTTTTAGTATACAAAGATCATCACATGTAAAATCTTTAGGTTGGTTAGCATCCAAAGACTCAATTTGATCCTCAGTGCTTTCACTGAATGATCTCATTACATGTGTAATTTCATCAATACACAGAGCAACATCTGTTGTTCTTATCTGCAGAGATGCAGACTCCTCACAAATCTTCTCAACATTGTGTGCCTCATCTAGAATGACAATATTATTCATCAACTCTACTCCATTAGCTTTTCTTGACTTTGGGTCCAGTAAGTAGTTATATGGCATGAAAATTATGTCAGCGTCTTGCTTTAGTTCTTTAGACAGGTAATAAGGACAGCACTTTAGTTTTTTGCCTACAGACACAAGATCTTCAATATCTAATATTTCATCCCCTTTCACAGATCTGTCCTCCTTTTTATTCTCAACGTTATTATAAAAGAAACAAGTGCGTGATTTAACTCTCAGCTGACACATATGCACTTTATTCATATTATTGGTTTCCTTAGAAACTTCTGGGTGAATGCACATTTGGTCCCTGGATCCTAAGACAGTCGCTTTGACATGCTTGTAACTTGAGCGTTTCAACTCTTGCATGGCTTGTGTCAGCTGGGAATGGGTTCGAGAAGAATAAATAATTTTTGGCATACCCCATGAGGTGTTGTCTTTTTTACCTGCGCCAGACTTTAAATTTTCTTTCAACGTACCACTGAATCCACTATGTTCAGAAAAGTTACCGACTTGTGCGTTCATTTGTAACTGTGCCTTTTTCACTAGTAGCCACGCTAATGACGAACAAAGTAAGCTGAGAGTTTTTCCAGTGCCAGTAGGCGACTCGAGAACAGCATTGGTACTATTTTGTAGACTTTCAATCACCTTTTCCATGTAAGCCTTTTGAACATCGTAGGGCTCAAAAGGAAAGCTCACGGGTATACCTGATATCATTATATCATGCATTGTAAAATTTCATTTGTTGTCTCCCTTATTTATCACACCTACAAACAGAGAAATTCAATAAATATAAAATTTATTTTATATTAAATTTGTGACTGTAGTTTCTACCACAGAGTACTTTAAATCTATTGTGATTTTGTCAATGTCACTTTTCCAGTTTTCCCGCTCAAATCCAATTCTCCATGGCATAGATATGCACTTTGTCTCATGTCTGTGTTACAGGCAGTGTTGCCAATGAAAATTTTTGGAAGGCCGTGTACATTAGATAAAAAAGCCGTGTTTCTATGGAAAAAGATCAACTGTGGGCCGTGTCCACAGCTGCCAATATATTATGCTATCCTATACCATCGGTTCAGCGCTCGGACTAAAAAAAAAAGGTCGTCAGCAGTGAATTTGATGTCCACAAAACAAGGAACACTTTTCATATTAGCCTATTGGCACTGTTTTAAGGGTTTTAACATTCGATAAATGTCTGCAAAAATAATAAATAACAAAAAGATCGTAGAATTTGCGAAAAGCCGTAGAATTTGCTACGGCCCTAGGGTTCGGGCCGTAGACCGTAGATTTTGTGATTTTTTGGCCTGAAAGCCGTAGAACACGGTAATTGCCGTAGCATTGGCAACACTGGTTACAGGCATTGGTTACAGGCTGGACCACTCTTGCATTTGACACAGACTAACTTTTTTGATCTTGCTTGCTTGCCATAGAAGTCATAGAACACGGCTGTGTTTAAAAAAAGCTGTGAATGCTGTGATTATTGCTGTATTTGCAGTTTGCACAGCCTGTCCCAGTTGTGTGGTGCAGATGAGGGGATAAGAGATATCCGACTCACTTTGTGAAAAAACTCAGAGTAAGGAAAAAAATATCCGGAATCGATATTTTATTCATGGGTATTTTATAGTTTGCCTGTATCTAATCCATAGTCGTGTCTTACTACTCTATGGATCTGTGCATCATTCATCCACAGAGTACTTAATCACTACGTTCATTCATCCATCACCGTCAAGTGTCATCATAACTGTCATAATAACGAGTATTGTAAGATAACCTCAACATCAACAATAATAAATAATTAAACTTAAATGTTACAAACAAAATGAACATTTCTGTAAAACAAGTCTATACATCGGTGGCATGCAACCGGATTCCGGAGATAATTGATTGGAATAAAGAAAGCCTAATATGTTTTGGTGCATCCAATGCTGTGGTTGTATATGATACGGTATTGAGAAAAAATCTTAAACATTACTTTAATTAATGTAAAATAAAAATACAGAAGTATCAGATAAACTTTGCTATCGTTTCGGTATTAAGTATATGTCTATTTCAACCCATGAACATCAAACCGAACCTCTTATTTCTTTTTAAGATTGCCAAAACATATGTTCACTTTGTATCAGGTTCTCCTTTATTTTTGATCCTGAAGACTGAGATTAACAACTATTTTCTGTATTGTGCTGCATGGTATGCCCTCTTGATGCACGTTCTTGATTCTCAAGGCAACGGCATCAAATCTTTTCTAAGGTTGTTGGTTGAATTTGTTTCTAACAACCAATGATATTTAAAAAAAATAGATATGTTATACCCATGGACCTAAAAAAAAGACGGACGTAATCCCAACAACAAATTCAGTGAAGCACCCATAGTAATACTAACTCTCTATTCGTACAAGTACACACACCCACACATTGACACTTCACTGCTTCTATCGCAAATCAAAAATTAAGCGCACATAGTAAGCGGGCGGCCATTGCTGTGCTTCACTCTCGATTAGACAAGGTTACGTCCGTCTTTTTTTGAGGTTTACAAACCAACCAAAAAAATCTGTTCCAAAAAGAGCTACAACACACATGTTTACCTTTTGTTTCACTACACCAATCACATTGGTAATACACGAAGGCATTTTAATACTTTATGTCAAATGTCAAGCACTTTTGACAATAACAAAAGTGTGCATATCATCTTATATTGAGAGAGTGACTATGAGCAAAACGGCAATTGCCTGTTCTTACGCTCTTCATTGTCGGCGCGCTAGTGACATATGTACCTCTTTTACACTATAATATCATTGCTTACAACTCTTTTTCTAGAATCAACTAAGAAATATTTTCAATGTGTCCTTTACACATTAGTGTCCGGCAGCCAATAAACTCGTATATTCTTATGTCTTTAGCTAACAAATCATTTGTAACACTTTAATGCATATCATGTTGATTGTATTTACATCCTGATTTATTTTAGTTTCTAAATTAAATTGTAATATGTTGTCTTGAATGTTTTTTCCAGAAATCAAAAGGCAAGGATCCTCTTACAGTTCTCAGTCATCATCGTAACAAAGTAAACTCTGTCAAATGGTTAATAGAGAGTGATGGAAGCTCAACGGAATTCATATCCTGTTCAGCTGATAAAACAGCGGCAATATGGTCCTTGGAGAAGGGAAAGTGGGGAGTCACTAGCACCCTCACAGGGCACAGTGATGGAGTGACTTGTATACATGGTGTTTACACTGATGGTGATGACTTGGCTGTATATACAGGAAGCATTGATTCACATGTCAGAGTGTGGGAGAGAGTTAATGGTTGGTGTTGCTCTTTTTCCCTCTTTTTTCTGTCTTAAATTTTGTTGCTCTTTTTGCCTTTTCTTCCGCCTTAAATTTTGTATATGCTCATAGCATGTTGATTTTATTTTTGTGTCTGTGTCTGACTTTGTGTATGTATAATTATGTTCACCAAACAACAGTAGAAACACAAATCAAAATAAATAGTGTTAACACAATTTTTTGTATGTATTATTGTATTTATGTATGTACCTATGACATTCACTGTACTCATACTGACAAATTAATCTGTTTATTCCAGGTGCAACATCTCTCAAACAGTCGATAAACCTGCAGTCGGGCTTGTGTCTGACACTGCACGCACATGTCTTACCTACGGTCAACAAGCCTGTTCTGTTCTGTGCGCTGGACGACCACAAGATACATGTGTTTGCTGGTGATGAGGAGTACCATAGAGTTCACATACTGATAGGGCATGAGGACTGGGTTCGAGGGTTAGATGTATTGGATGTAGGTATGTGTTTTAACCCAATAAATGTTATGAGTTAACTTTCTTCTTCATCATCTTTTCCTCATGACTGAGGGTCATGGTCATCATAAGTTGTGTTTCCAACTAGGATCTTCCACGTTTCTCTGTCTTGGAATGTTGTATGGACGCATGAACGGTGTTTTTACAATTTTTACATGCCTGTTTAATAGTATCGGTCCATCGGGTCGGTGATCTCCCTCTACTTCTCTTTCCTTCCACGTGGCCGACCAATATCAGCTTCTCCAAATTATTTGGCTCGCGCCGTACCACGTGACCAAAGTACTTGAGAACGCTATGCTTACAAATAGTAGACTGACGAGTTCGGATCTTGAGTTATTTTAGGATAGACATGTTAGTGCGATGCGCTGTCCATGGAATTTCCACCATTTTGCACCAACACCACATCTCGAACGCATCTATCTTATTCCGTACACGAGACTTCAATGTCCAGGTCTCGGAAGCATAGAGAAAGATAGAGAAGACAAGGGTGCGCAGGGTAAGATGGCACATTCGATTTGGCAATATTTGTACAACAAACCTTTCCCAAAGAAATCAGTAAGCATATTCGGCATTACGGCATGCTACACAATAATATGTCGATTGGCGAAGCCATCCGGCACGATCAGCATTAAATATTTTTTGACGACATGACACATTTGAGTAAATGATGTGTTAGCATTAGACTAAGCTGAGAAGCTTTTTGTCAAATACATCCACACATACTATATTTCATCGCTTGGGTTTGCCGAGTCGAACATATGTGTGAGCACCACAGGCAACATAAAACATTACCATTGACCCTGTAGTCTAGTTTCAAGCGACCCTGCCTGTGAAACGAGGGATCCTGGGTTTGATTCCCGGCCGGGAAATATATTTATGTGATAGATAAATATTTGTACTTGGGTTATGGGTGTTATAGTGTTGTCCATGGCACGCACGACACAGGGAATCCTAGTGTGGGGGCTATGATTGTGTAGTGTTTATTTATTTATTTTACCATAAATAAAAATGATAGGTTTCCACTAGGATAGGTTTCCATTCAAACCTCAATTTCATATCACAGTGTTATTTTATTTATTCAGATAACAGCACAGTGATCCTAGCGTCTGCTTCACAAGACACGTATATCAGACTGTGGCGGATTCAGCTACACAGGGAGCAGAACCTGGGGAACGGGATAAGAGTGGAGGAGAAGGTGTTCCAGGCGCATGGAGCAGCGTGGTCAGTCAAACTGGAAGCCGTGCTGGCCGGACACGAGGGCTGGGTGTACGGGGTCCAGTGGTACCCCAGGCAGTTTGATGGAGGTACTTATGATGTATGCATGTTTATAAAGAATATTCGTGTCGGCGTTTCAGTTGCTATTCAATCGTGTTGATGTGTAGAGAAGGAAGTGCATAAGTCAAAAGATTACTTACTATGTTTCAAAAAAAAAGTAAAAAAGTCCCTAGAAGGGTCAATCCCTAATATTATGATGAAGAAAACGATAAAATAGGAGAATCATATTTTGTGACGAAAATTCTTTCCATGTACACTTTTGAAACATTTTTCTTTTCACATAGATAGATGGCTTAGTTACGGAAAAATACTTCTTTCTTTGTAATAACCAATACTCTTCCACATACTTCCAGTGAACAAGCCAGTGTACCGTCTCCTGTCATCATCGCTGGACAAGACCCTGATCGTGTGGGAGCCGGAGGGCGAGGGCGCGTGGGTGGAGCGCGTGCGCGTGGGCGAGGTGGGCGGGAACGGGCTCGGCTTCTACGGCAGCCGCTTCGGGCCGGGGGATTGCTTCCTGGGTCACGGGTATAACGGCTCCTTACATATCTGGAACCTGGATAAGGTAAGATAATAAATACGGCATAATAATAATAATAATAATAGGCATCTCTTCGTACAAGTTACCTTCATAAAAATACATTAAACATAAGCTAAGCACTATTGTAGAAAAAGATTTTTGGAAACATATTGAGCAAGTTTATTTGATGAGGTTGAGGTGATGATGAAATTTGGATTACATTTGATACAAGCTTCTATACTAGGATCGATTTCCAGCCGAAACAAATGTAAACACACCATTAGAATCGTTTTCTAGGGTTTTTCACCAACTGACATGAATTTGTACACCAAATGCGTTTTATTTAGACAAAATTCTCATTAAGGTATTTGTGAATTCTTCAATAAATACGTATTGATCGATAACAATTATAAACTTCGAGTAAATGTAGCAATAAACAAAATTAAATAACACCGTCATCATTCAAACACTTTGCAATGACAACCTTATTTCCATGAAGAGATTTGAAACGTTTAACATAATGTACTATTTTGCCTTAATGAGTAGTTTGTCTAAATAAACGCATTTGGTGTACAAATTCATGTCAGTTAGTGAAAACCATAGAAAACTATTTTAATGGTTTGTTTACATTTGTATCGGCTGCAAAACGACTAGATTATAGTAATGAAAATCTCGTGATACAACGCTACATGCGAGATTTAAGAGTAATTCACTAGACATGCTATAAATATCAGCACAGTTGTAATATTATTATCATGATTGTAAAAATACGTCAATAGGCTTCCTCCCAAGTATTTTCTCAATATAATACGTATTACGTCACTGTGCTCCTACCCACAATAACTTGACCCCCGGCAGGAGACAAACCACTGGCAGCCGCGGGTGGTGTGCGGCGGCCACTTCGGCTCGGTGGAGGACGTGCGCTGGGAGCCGCGCGGCCGCTACCTGCTGAGCGCCGCCCTGGACCAGACCACGCGCGTGCACGCGCCCTGGCGGACTGCTGATGGTTGGTGGCTATAGTGCTTTTCAACTATATCTGCAGTTGGGCGTCATGTTGGTAGCATTGAAATAAGTATCTATTATATT
Organism: Thymelicus acteon; assembly: GCA_951805285.1. Lineage (NCBI taxonomy): Eukaryota > Metazoa > Arthropoda > Insecta > Lepidoptera > Hesperiidae > Thymelicus > Thymelicus acteon. The sequence continues at coordinate 20,321,829 of OX638217.1, forward strand.
TCAAAAACCATTTTGGAAATAATCATAGCTTTGCAAAGGTAATAACGATATATGTATATTACGAGATATATAAAACATTACATTGAATACAATATTGTAATTTGTATACTCCTATTTCAAGTAAATAACACTTATTTCAACGGTACAATTTTTATACTCCTATTTCAAGTAAATAACACTTATTTCAACGCTACAATTTTTATACTCCTATTTCAAGTAAATAACACTTATTTCAACGCTACAATTTTTATACTCCTATTTCAAGTAAATAACACTTATTTCAACGCTACAATTTTTATACTCCTATTTCAAGTAAATAACACTTATTTCAACGCTACAATTTTTATACTCCTATTTCAAGTAAATAACATTTATTTCAACGGTACACTTTTTATACTCCTATTTCAAGTAAATAACACTTATTTCAACGCTACAATTTTTATACTCCTATTTCAAGTAAATAACACTTATTTCAACGGTACAATTTTTATACTCCTATTTCAAGTAAATAACACTTATTTCAACGCTACAATTTTTATACTCCTATTTCAAGTAAATAACACTTATTTCAACGCTACAATTTTTATACTCCTATTTCAAGTAAATAACACTTATTTCAACGCTACAATTTTTATACTCCTATTTCAAGTAAATAACACTTATTTCAACGGTACAATTTTTATACTCCTATTTCAAGTAAATAACACTTATTTCAACGCTACAATTTTTATACTCCTATTTCAAGTAAATAACCACAGACATATATACTAGAGTAGACTGCGCATGTAGCTCGAATTGTATGAAAACCAAGCGTGTCACTTTTTTTGACACAGTGTTTTGTCACAAGAATATTTTAGTAATTGATATACCTCATCCTAGCAATATCGATACGAAACCGATTTCTTACCGATTCTCGATATCGATAACGGATTATAATCAGTCTGGTTGGTTGTTATTGTATAGGATAGTGCTGAATAAAACCAAATAAATAATTTTATTTTGTTAATGTTTTCATATATCATTGGGGTAATGCACCAATTAGTTACGCCGTTTTACCGTCTTTCTAAAGTGCAGCGATTTTTATGGGGCTTGGTGTATAGTTCTATAATAAAATCCCGAAGTTAATACCTGATTTGCCAGTGGAATTGTTTAAGAAACATGTAGAATCTCAACTTTTAGGCAAAGATTACTATACTGTAGATGAGTACTTAAATGACAAAGACGTATGGAAATGACCAGCTCTGCAACCAGTTCCGTACAAGCTAGTGATATTTTTTGTAATAAATATACCAATGTATTTTTATTTTATGTATGTTATTTACTTAAAATAGGAGTATAAAAATTGTACCGTTGAAATAAGTGTTATTTACTTGAAATAGGAGTATAAAAATTGTAGCGTTGAAATAAGTGTTATTTACTTGAAATAGGAGTATAAAAATTGTAGCGTTGAAATAAGTGTTATTTACTTGAAATAGGAGTATAAAAATTGTAGCGTTGAAATAAGTGTTATTTACTTGAAATAGGAGTATAAAAATTGTACCGTTGAAATAAGTGTTATTTACTTGAAATAGGAGTATAAAAATTGTAGCGTTGAAATAAGTGTTATTTACTTGAAATAGGAGTATAAAAATTGTAGCGTTGAAATAAGTGTTATTTACTTGAAATAGGAGTATAAAAATTGTAGCGTTGAAATAAGTGTTATTTACTTGAAATAGGAGTATAAAAATTGTACCGTTGAAATAAGTGTTATTTACTTGAAATAGGAGTATAAAAATTGTACCGTTGAAATAAGTGTTATTTACTTGAAATAGGAATAAATCAAGTAAATAACACTTATTTCAATGCTACCAACATTACGCCCAACTGCACATTTAATTGAAAAGCTCTACAGTAGCGTTTCCGAAAGTGGACATAACAATACAGCACAGATTAAAGCTCGTTATGAGCAGCGGTTACTGATGTAGCGTTATACCTTATGTAAGGGTTAGGCAATATAGGGCATTGCTTTCAAATAGGACTTTATTCCTATTAGAAATTACTCAATTCAATGTGGATCAATTTAGGATTAGTGTTATGGCAAGAGATGGATCGAATTTTTGTTTGTTACCTCACTAATATTTGTTGCTACCCACAATTTATTTACACAATTAGTCTACACATTTAATTTACACACACGCTTTCATTAATTTACACACACGCTATCATTAATTTACACACACGCTTTCATTAATTTACACACACGCTATCATCAACTCACACACACGCTACCATTAAATTACACACACGCTATCATCAACTCACACACACGCTATCATTAATTTACACACAACACTTTCATTAATCTACACAAACAACTTCATAAATAAAATATTTCTGAACTGCCACAGGCTACGTGGAGTGGCACGAGGTGGCCCGCCCCCAGGTGCACGGCTACGACATGTCGTCGCTGGCGGTCGTGTCGCCGACGACGTTCGCGTCGGCCGCCGAGGAGAAGGTCATCCGCGTGTTCCGCGCGCCGCACAACTTTGTGCACAACTTCGCTAATATCACCGGTGTCGCGCTTGAGGGGGAGATTGGGGGTTAGTGCACTTGCTATGTTTTTAACTTCAGAAAAGTAAAGTTTAATTGAATGATTACATGTATGAAGTGAAACTTCTTTACGACATCTTTCTGTCTTTCAACTTTACAAAGAGAACAAAAGGACTGATAGGTAATTTCTGAACGCATCTTATCCCCTCCTACATCCACCGTCCAATATCCCATACCTGGGGGTAGTAGTAAAAAAGTCGGCTTCAACAACCGCGAGCAGCAAGTCAGGTCGAGCTACGTGTTCCCTTCGATTTCCGCTGCCAAATCTTAATAATACGCTAAAACCATTAAGTTATCGTATCCCCGTGTAGTGCGAGTGGTGTACGGTATACAACTCATCAAGAAAATCATCATAATTATGGAGGATACTGGAAGAACGGAGTGCGCGCGCGAACCCTACATCTAATCGAGCGCAGTTGGTCAATAAGTGGGTCATTCACTAATTTATTAAACATAATTTACAGAGACCGGACCCGAGGGAGCGTCTGTGCCGTCGCTGGGCCTCTCAAACAAAGCAGTGTTCAGCGGGCAGGACTCTTTAACGAACGAAGACAACGATGGATATTTTGTACCCGTTGAACTGCACGGTAACTTGTCATTGCCTTACTTATAGACATTTGACAATCCGTCTGCACTTATTATATTAAATTTTTTTTAAAGATTCTTTTTAAGGAAATAGCCGGCAAACGAGCTGACGATCCACCTGATGGTAAGTGGCTATCGTCGCCCATGGACATCGGCAATACCAAAGGCAAAATTGATGCGTTGCCGGCCAAGAAAGAGAGAAGAAAAAGAAAGAAAAATCATACTTGCCGCGACGAGATACTGTTTGTTTGATTACAAAAAAAATCGTTCAATTTACTTGACACTTTGAATTTACCCTTAACTGAATTTATCTGTGGGAATGAAAACCAAACTTTATAACCCTGTGTTTTATTAACCCCCAATGCAAAAAGAAGTGTGTTTTAAGTTTAACGTGTAGGTCTATAGCATCGTAGTTCCTAAACGAATGGACCGAATATGATACGGATTTTTTTGTTCGAACGCTGACGTAATCGAGACGGTTCTGTGTATAGTGTAAAAAAACGTTCGGGAGTTTTTTAAATTTTAAAATGTATAGTTATTTCCCAGCGCCGCCGACGGAGGAGACGCTGATGCAGCACACGCTGTGGCCGGAGGTGCAGAAGCTGTACGGGCACGGCTACGAGGTGTTCGCGCTCGACGCCAGCGCGGACGGCAGCCTGCTCGCCTCCGCCTGCAAGGCCACCACGGCTGAGCACGCCGCCGTCATCCTGTGGTGAGATGTAGTGCCGTCCTTGTGTAGCGACTAGCGGGGGAACGAGACGTGCAGCGCTGCTCGCCTCCGCCTGCAAGACCACCAGCGCCGAACACGCCGCCGCCATCTTGTGGTGAGCTATAGCAGTGCTGACCTTTTCTAATGGCTAGCGGGGGAGCGAGACAACGTGTCAGCGCTGCTCGCCTCCGCCTGCAAGGTCACTACGGCTAAACAGGCCGCCGCCATCTTGTGGTGAGCTGTCGTAGTGGCATCCTTGTCTTTAATGCTCGGTTTAGATGTATGAAGTGGTTAAGTAGATACCTAAATTTTAAGTGAATAATTTTTAGTGCGCGTCCAAACGTAATAATTTAGTAAAGCTCTTTAGTTCATACCTACTTACGACTACATACTACTTCACGACCTACTTAATTACTTAATCATTTTACTAAATTGTAACTATAAAGTGCCTGTCCAAACGTATTAAGTGATAAGCCCTGCCCAGGCCCACCTACTTAACTAAAAACAGAAAAAATACTTGTTTACTAAATTTTAAATTTTAATTACTAATTTGTCCGTTTACACGTATTAATTTACTTAAAATTTAGTTAACTACTTAATACGTGTAAACTGAACATAATTGCTAGCGCGGGAACGAGACAGTAGATGTAACTGATACTGAATTTATCTTTATTTTTCGGCAATTCATCTGTCGCCATTGGTGATGTCCATAGAGCGACGGTAGCTACTTACCATCAGATGAATCGTCAGCTCAATTAATTTAATAGGGAGAAAAACTTTGGAACAAATCTCCTCCTTTATAAAGTTACTAAGAAACACAACAACCAGGGAAACAGCAAGCTGGCAGCAGATCCAGAAGCTGACGTCGCACCAGCTGACGGTCACGCAGCTGGCGTTCGCCCCGGACAGCCGCCGCCTGCTGTCCGTGTCCCGCGACCGGCGCTGGACGGTCTACGAGCGCGAGCCCTCGTCCGACACCTTCCGTGTGGCGGCCAGCACCGACAAGAGGAACGGTGTGCACACGAGGATTATATGGTGCTGCGCGTGGTCGCTCGATGGTGCTGTGTTTGGAACCGGATCGAGAGATGGAAAGGTACGTTTTTAGTTGGTTGGAGAGGATTAGAGAAGGCGTAAGGGGCCATCCATAAATTACGTCACACATTAGGGGGAGGGGTGGGGGTCGATGTGGTGTGACATTGTGTGACAAGGGGTGGGAGAGGGTCCTAAGTCGTTGTGACGTCACATTTCAAATTCGAATAATTGGTATGTATAGGTAAATATTAAAAAAAATATTAATGGAAATAAAACTTATTTCGGAACTGCCGTTTTAATTTAATAATTTCTAGGTGTAATATTTCATAATAATTATGTGACGTCACACTAGGGGGAGGTCACACAAGTGTGAAAAGCTGTGACAAGGACAGGGGGAGGGATCAAAAAGTCATGAAATTAGTGTGACGTAATTTATGGATGGCCCCTAAGGTGCTTCCAGCTCCATACTTAGAAAATTAATGTGTGGAGTTTTAAAACTTCTACTGTTCTAGTGTGTTTTGGGACAGATAAAGGCACTAGGCAAATAGCACTCGAGGACCGAGGTAGTCCTACAATTTATCGCTTCTGACATCTCATAAGGATCGATTTTATTTTGTTGGCCGCAAATACAAGTTGACACCAAATACGTGGTGCTTGACACAATGTTCGTTTGATACGTTTGGCAGGTATTAAAAAATCTGGTAATTTGTCTCTGTCTTTCTTCTCATTTCTTTTTAGGCCGGCAACACATCGGTTTTACTGATATCGGGTATTCACATAACGAATAACAAAGTATATTTCCAGGTGTGCATATGGTCCAAACTGGAGTGTACCAGTGACAGTACCCTCAATGACTACGGTCTGGTGGGGCGGGCCCTGGAGGTGGCCTCGTCGGTGACGGCGCTGGCGTTCGCCCCGGTCGGCCCGGTGGCCCCGGTGGCTCGGGTGCTCGCGGCGGGGCTCGACACCGGCGTCGTCAGGCTATACAGCTTCACGGATGACTGGACGTTGTTGTACGAGATGGATAACAGGTAATGTTATTATTAGTGAAGAGTCATAGTCATAGTTTTACAGTTGTGAAAATAAATATCATATATTATTTATTTATCGCCGATATAAGATGACACTATGATTATGACCTGTTACTGAATTTTAATTGTATTTCAATAAATAATAATATATTACACACGTTATGGTTTAATAACTCTGTAGTTTAATAAACAAGATTATGTTAGAGAAATGTTATTTACAATGAATTATATAAGGGGCCATCCATAAATTACGTTATGGCCAGTCATACGTTAAGGGGGAGGGGGCGGGGGTTGATGTAGTGTGACAAGGGGTGCCGTGGGAGGGGTTCCTAAATTTCGTGACGTCACATTTCAAAAGGGCTTCCAACATTTTTGTATGGAGCCTGGCATACCTACAAGTCCGCCATTTTGAAAAAACCTCGATTCGGCAGCCAGTGATGAAACATGTGTCAATCGATAGAATAAATGATTATGATCAAAAAGTATTCAGTGATGAAATGTCGTAAGTGGTATACTTTCTGAGATATTTGAGTTCAAAACCGTAGGAAAATAGAGCAAAAAACATCGTTTCGGCCGATATTGATAAAACATTTGTCAGTCGATAGTCTAAGTGATTACGATCAAAAAGTATTCAGTGATGAAATGTCGTAAGTGGTATACTTTCTGAGATATTTGAGTTCAAAACCGTAGGAAAATAGAGCAAAAAACATCGTTTCGGCCGATATTGATAAAACATTTGTCAGTCGATAGTCTAAGTGATTACGATCAAAAAGTATTCAGTGATGAAATGTCGTAAGTGGTATACTTTCTGAGATATTTGAGTTCAAAACCGTAGGAAAATAGAGCAAAAAACATCGTTTCGGCCGATATTGATAAAACATTTGTCAGTCGATAGTCTAAGTGATTACGATCAAAAAGTATTCAGTGATAAAATGTCGTAAGTGATATGCTTTCTGAGATATTTGAGTTCAAAACCATACAAAAATAAAACATTTGTAATTAATAGTTTTTTTTATTTCTAGTGGACCTGTAACTGTATCAGTGTAATGCCGGATAAGAAATATTATGAATATTTAGAATAGTTACTATTTACATATATGTAAACATCTTATATATTAAGTAAGTAAATATTTATAAATACATATATAACATCTGGTTGAAGACTACGGACGACAACATTCTAATTGCTTCAGGTAGTGCTGCCGGACTTCTTGAAGGAGCTTTTGGTAGTCTATGATTTTTCGATGTCTACAAGCAAGGAGTTCCAGAACAGTATGAACTGTATTGTGAAGGAATTCCTGAAATAAGCAGTGCTATGGGTTTCCTTTAAATAAACAGGAGAAGACACATTATTCAAAATAGCATAAAATGTTGAGAGAATTCTGAAGTTTCGCCTGTATCGAATGGGTAGCCATTTAAGTTAGGAATGGAACTGGGAAATGTGGTCATACTTACGTAAGCCGAAGATATATCTAATACAGTTATTAAGAAGGTGCTCCAATTTATTCAGAAGTTCCTCTGACAAATCTGTACAACACACAGCATAATCAAGGTGAGGAATGACCAGAGTGTTTATGGCGATACAGCAATTGAAGTGTACCGGTCACTTTTTTCCTTACCTCAGTTACGTTATGTATTATAAAAATTAAACAAATTCATCAAACAAACAACTTAAGGGTAGAGATAAAATCGCGAGATGGTACTGCTGCTGATGGTAATGGTGCTGCATAGTGGGAAAAAGAACCTTGTCCTGTTGTTCCCATATAATGTGTGTTATATGGTTCTTGGCATGGGCTCGACATCAGGAAACATTGCCTTTACCACCAGCGGAATTTTTAGATTCAGTGATTGTGAGACATGATATAGAAAACTAAGCCAATAATGAATTTTAACTTTTGGTTTAGAGTAATTGCCAAAGCTGTAGCCGCTGGTGGCAAATAAATTATTTATAAAACAACCTAGTAGTTTGCTTTGCTTTTTTAAATTCAAACCTACCGGTTATTAATAAATCAAGTACCTATGCAGCACATACACATATGGCATAATATACTTATTTTTCATTATTGACCCAATAAATTCAAAATAAGTAAATGATAATTTTTAGTGCATTATTTTGAACTCAAATATCTCAGGAAGTTTTTTTTTTTACACCGAATAAGTTAGTGCTTGACCACAAAACCACCTGATGGTAAGCAGTAATGAAGCCATGGATGGTAAAGCACACTAACTTAGTAGAAGCCTATTCACTCTTGACTTGAAGACACCCACATTATAATCAGAGGGGAACACCCACGCAGGCAATTTATTCCATTCCCTTGCGGTACGTATAATAAAAGACGAAGCAAAGCGCGACGTCCGCACCGGAGGGATGTTGACAACAAAGGGATGAATACCCGCCGTGCTGTTCGATACACCCGTCTGGATGTTCGATAGTAAGAAGGAGAGGGGGGAATTAAGTAATGTAATTCCTGCGCACACTCTCCAAAACTATCACTTACAACATTTCATCACTGAATACTTTTTAATCGTAATCATTTAGCCTATCGATTGACATATGTTTCATCAATGTCCGCCGTACCGAAGTTTTTTTTGCTTTATATTTCTACGGTTTTGAACTCAAATATCTCAGAAATTATATCACTTACAACATTTCATCACTGAATACTTTTTAATCGTAATTATTTAGCCTATTGAATGACATACGATTTATCAATGTCCACCGAAACGAAGTTTTTTGCTTTATTTTTCTAGTTTTGAACTCACTCATCTCAGAAAGTATATCACTTAAGACATTTCATCACTGAATACTTTTTGATCATAATCATTTAGTCTATCGATTGACACATGTTTCATCACTGGCTGCCGAATCGAGGTTTTTTCAAAATGGCGGACTTGTAGGTGTGCACATTAGGTTCGATGCCCTTTGGTATGTATAGGTAAATATTAAAAAACAATTAACGGAAATAAAATTTATTTCGGAACTGCTGTTTTAATTTACTAATATCTAGGTGTTAAATTTCATTATGTGTGACGTCACACTAGGGGGGTGCTCTCACAAATGTGACCAACTGTGACAAGGGGGGGGAGGGGTCAAAAAGTCATGAAATTAGTGTGACGTAATTTATAGATGGCCCCTAAGGTGTTTGCTGTAAGGTATTATAAGTCATAATTCATAGGTACATTTATGAACAATGTAAACTAATATTAATGTATTGTATGTAGATTAAAATAATAATAAACAATAATAATTTGTTCCAGCGCCGCTCACCACCTGCCAGTGAAGCGGCTGACGTTCAAGCCGCGAGCCGCGCACGAGCGGGACGCGCGACTGGCCAGCTGCGGCGCCGACCACCTCGTCAGGATATACAGTGTTACCTTGTTATGAGATATATAAATATAAAATATTTATACTCGCCCGCTTTTCAATACTTGATGAGGATTGGTTGATTGGATTAGGGGCCATTCATAAATTACGTCACACTAATTTCATGACTTTTTGACCCTTCTCCCTCCTTGTCACAGCTGGTCACATTTGTGAGACCTCCCCCCCTAGTGTGACGTCACATATGAAATTTTACACCTAAAAATAATTAAATTAAAACAGCAGTTCCGAATTAAGTTTTATTTCCATTAATTGTTTTTAATATTAACCTATACATACCAATTATTTGATTTTGAAATGTGACGTCACGAAATTTGGGACCCCCCTCCCACCCCTTGTCACACTACATCGCAACTTCCCTTACGTGGCCCCTTATCAGCTCTAAATCGAAATAAACTTAAGCTCAATTGGTCATTTGGTATGTTGTTGCTAATTGAGAGAACTGGGTTCGATTCCTGTTCACGGCACACATCAGTGACACAACACATGGGGTTTACTGGGGCTATCCACCAAGAGGATATTGGACTGTTTTAATGGATCCTTCCATATATTAGGCAAATAATCAGAACTCTTATGGTAATGTAGTGTAACTGATGAATATTTTTCTGGATCTTACATGCAAAACCTTAAAATATTGTTGTTGTGGAAAACCTAATCCCTCTGGCAGAACAGGAGTGAGTGTAAGTATGCTGATACTCCTTGGCACTATCTCATTCATAAAAATACATTCAATTAAAATACAAATTCAGTTTTAAAGAAATATATTGTATAAGCTTGTATATGTCACAAAAATATCTGTATACACATAAAATATATCCATAAAATGTAACAATAAAAATACTAATTGATTTCAAAGCTATCTGCTATACATACATAGACGGCAAACATCGTGTCATACAACAATATATACTATTGGAAGCACCCTGCGGGATTTGGAGTCGAAGACATATTTTATAAGTTTTACTAGAATATTATAAAACAATTTCAATAATATCTATAGAGCTTAAAATAGTTTTTTGTACAATAAATTGTTCAGAATGTGAAATTAATACATAAAATTACAGCAACATAAATACATTCTCTTACAATAAATCATTTTCTTGGCCTCATATAAAATTTCACAGCAGGTTCTGAAACATGACCGAGAACCGCTTTATAAGTGAGCATTATCTGTTACACAAATAATAAATGAATTCATACACATAATCAAATGACACACAATGACTAAGCTATATTACTTGACTTAATATTCATAGTTTGGTCAAATTTGCTCAAAAAATAGCAGTACGGTTACATTCATTTGCATAGACCTGAAAATTGGTATAAATGTTAGGAACACCATTACTTATAGATGTAATTTGAAAAATCCCCGTCAATCTACAGAAACATAATATTCAATGTCAAAGTACGCAAATATGAATTTAATTGGGTTTTATGAACTTTTCAGCAAAACAATAACTTAATCTTAAAATGAAAAGGGGCAAAAAATCGTAGAATATGCAATTATCTATAACAATTGTTCTGACACTTTTTCCTAAAAATCACTCTATGCAAATTACGTCTATTTCGACTGGACTAGTCAAGGTAACAGAAACAAATACTCCATATACTATACATTCAATATATTATCCATAGCTCAGTTGGTACTTACTGCCTTAGATACAAGTCCCGGGTTCGTTTCCCGGCCGGGCCAGACATACGCGACAGATAAACGCAAGTTTTTGTTTCAGACTTGTGAGTGTTTGTAATGTTTAAAACATGAAAATCACGTTACCGTCGATCTACCACTATCGTCGTTCCTCAAGACTGTTTTCGGCCGAAACAATTATCCTTCGACCATCACACCTTTCTTCTTCTTGCCTATCCTGCTGGGAATGGCCCGCATCTGGCTGAGGAATCGTTCCACCTTATTTTTCTTTTTGCTCTTAACGTCGGAGCTGATGTCGATCATCGACGCAGCGTCGGTGAGGTCGTACGGGGGCAGCGGCTCGGTGTGGGCGCTCCGGAGTGCGCTGGGGAGGCTGGTGACGGAGCCCGATTCAGTGGCCTTTGGTATTTCGGGGAGCGCCAAACGATGCTCCTCCTTGTGGGGTGTGAAGCGGGAAGTGGCCTCCTGCGAGACGGGCGCGGCCGCGATCTGGTTGCACTGCACGTATCCGTTGCTGTTGGACTGCACCTCCTGGATCCGCAGGACGGAGGAGTCACTGGACACTGTCCCGTTTCTCAATCTGAAATAAATTACATAGACATTAATTATAGTCCATTTCTTTAGAGGATTCTTATTTGATATATTAGGCGGACAGAAAATGAACGGAATTTAAAGACAGATAATTAAAGCCTTTGATGCTCAAACTATTTTTTTTTTTATAAAACTAGCCAGCAAACGAGCTGATTTCTGTTTACTATTAAAAAAATTTTAATTAATTAAAAAAGTTGGTATTACTATCAATTTTTCAAGTGGGTACCTGGGCACGGGTTGGCGGGGCGGCTGGTGCAGGGTGTCGACCAGCTTCCTCCAGAACAGCTGGTTGCCGGCGCCCTGCGGCGAGTACACCAGGTTGTGGTAGTGGGACAGCACGCGCGGCAGCTCGCACGGACGGTACATTATCGGAACCAGGTTGCGCAGGTCAGACTCTGGCAACAATCAATATCTATTACAATACCAATACAAATCTAATTAAAATTCTGTCAAGAGTCGAGGACTGCTCACAATAGATTATGATATGAGCTTGACCAACTTGCTTGCGAATAATTGCCAGCAAACGTTTTCTTAATGATTAACAGCATAAGAATATCAATACAATTTTGTTCACCACTTGTGAACAAGTCAAGTGTTCGATGGTTGTAATAGTGGTCAAGTTGAATCACGTGACTCACCGACGCCGTGCGCCTGCGCGACGCTGGTCAGGAACTTGAGTGCGGAGGTCTTGAAGAAGTCCGGCGAGTACACGAGGATGATGCGGCGGCAGCGCTCCGCGATCAGCCGCGCCACCGGGTCGAACCGGGTCGCGAACCCTGGCAGCAGGTCGTCGTCTGTGCACAGCTACACACGAAATCAACATTGATTAAACTCTTAAACAATACACAACGAACAAAGACATGTAAAGGCAGCATTTAAGAACAAACTACCTTGTTATTAAAGTCTCAATCTAATTTATTTGAGTTACTTATTAAACTTTATTTATATAAATAACAATAATCAACACTTTGTTGAAACTTGCATCATTAATCATTTTTAGTAGCATAATAGTGGAATTGATCAAGACTAGCCGGTCTTGCTGGGTCTCCACAGATGTTATAATATTAAACTGTGGCCGGAGACCTAGCCCTGAACTGTTAATACAATAAAAAGTTTCATGCTCCTTGCGGTTTGTGGTTGCTAGGCAACAGTTTGTTTACATTTATGTATTTGAATGGAGTATAAGATAGTATAGTATACCACAATAATTGTCTGATGGTGTACCTTCATCCCATTCTCCCGTAGCCTAGCAAGCATGGCGTCAACAAAGTCCCGGTCCTTAGGCGAGAACAGCACATATGCATGGTACTGCTGTGGACAGTTGTGCTGCACGTCTTGGAATGTTATGAGATCATCCTCAGCAGGGTCTATCCTAGCAAGATCATTGCTGGGCGGGGGAGCTGAAAACAACCATAAAAACTCACTTTGCCACAACTTTACTCAATGCACTAAATAGCACTATAAACAAATCTAGATTTGCCTTGCTAAGTCAAGAATCTGGAATGATATTCATATTAATAGAACTTAGGGATTTTAAAATTGGGTTTAACAGCAATATACCATACTAATACACCTAATATGGAAGGACCATAGAACATCTGAAGAGTATTCAATTATGGAGAGTGTACTAACTATTATAAATTACTCTTAAGGAAATTGTCAAGATAAATAATGTCTACAAGAAAAATTAAAAAACATGACATACCTATGAGCTTATTATTCATAGCAAGCTCTAGCAAATCATCATAAACATCAAATCTATCCAACAGCTGCATGTAGTGCAGCAGCCGGCCGACTCTGGCATCGTTGTCATTCTGCTGCCATATCTCAATCACCCTGCCCACCCGGTCCGAGTGTTCCTTTATACTGGCCTCTATTTGTGTTGATATGTTCACTAGTGAAGCTAGACCCCTCCAATCCCTGAAAATAAACTTATATTCAAAAGACCATTGCCACCTTCATCAAAAAAATTAAGTGAAAGTTTAAGCAAACAGGGACCTTAAGCCTATTAAGATACAATATGTCACCCTCGGGCGGCATGAAAACTTCCGACAATTGGGTTGGCCACTAACCCTCCACCAATCCACACTGGAGCAGCGTGGTGGAGTTTGCTCTAGGCCTCCTCAAGAGGAGAGACCCGAGCTCAGTAGTGGGCCGTTAATGGGTTGAAGCCAATGTCTACAAATACACATGACTGGTGATTGATGTTGGCAATATTCTGGTCACAGTTTAGGTACACATGTACACATCTACATCATTTACACATAATTTATTGAAGATGTTAATTAATTATATTATCTTATTATAACAATATGCTGTCTGTGTTAATAAATAAACATTAACATTAAAATCAACAGAACTTTTTATTTTCATTTACAGAATAAATATCTGGATACAGCTGGAATCTTGAAATATCTAAAATTAATTTATGAACTGAAGTCCAGGGACAATGTTATCGTAAAAATACACTTGACTGGTAGATCGTTTCTGTTAAACTTGGTGTACTTAATTCAATGCTTTTCTGTATAAAATTACCTTTTGAAGTAATTACCTAAAGCAATCAAATTACGTACCTGTATCTTGAAATACGATCAGGACAAACATGTTTCAGAACTTTCGTTGTATTTAGAAGAGAAGATAACAAATTCCTTGATTCATTTGAGAGTCGTGATAATGGAACACTACTTAGGTCTATATCTCCGTTCATTTTGATGATGTCGAATTACACAACGATCACAGCCACCTGCATTTGTGATACAAACAAAACTTTGTACCACTTCTTTTCACAGAAATTCGGATTATTCTATTAATTTATTGCCCATTGTTTTGTGTATCTCTAACTAAACCAGCAAAGTTGTAAAAAAACTAAACCACAGTCTGTGACAAAGTACTCTGTGGTTTAGTTTATCCACAGGTTAAATAAACTTCACCAATCATGTACAGATTACACAACATTTTACTTGTCTATGATAAAACTTCTTTATTCTATGAAGTTGTATATAAAAATAAATAGCATAAATTGTGTATTTTATAGGTAACTAGTTGACCCGGCGAACTTCATATCACCTAACAAACTTTTTTTCTAAAATAAAAGTAGCCTAAGTTACTCATTGTTACGTCAGCTATCTGCCAGTGAAAGCCCCATCAAAATCGGTCCAGCCATTTCAGAGATTAGCCGTAACAAACAGACAGACAGACAAAAATTGTAAAAAATGTTGTTTTGGTATATGTACCGTGTAGGTATACATCCAAATGCACTTAGTAAAAAGCGGTTATTTTAATATTACAAACAGACACTACAATTTTATTTATTTGTATATAATTATATGTATATATGTATATCGATGGGTTCCGGGCTATTTGTATTAACCGACATTTTTGAAACTTTACACCAGAGCAGTTTAAAGTTTCGATTTTTAGAAAAAAAATCATAACTTTAGCAAATCGCATATTTTTTTCAAAAAGAAGGGTATAACTGTTTTTATAACATATTCCCCATAATCAGATTCATATTTTTTTCTAATATTCCTATTTTTAACGAAGATAAATGTCGCTTAATACAAAATTTGGGTAATTTTTATTTTACTTTTTTGTTCCAGGCTAAATGACTTAAGCGCCTAAGTTTATTATTTCTTGTTCCAAGCTAAATGACTTAAACGCCTAGGCACGCAAATAATGGCCCTAAGGTAAGTGCTATAATCAACGAGTTGGTCATATTTCAAACCTAAGCTAATTGATTTAAATACCATATCTTAAAGTTATTAATGTATGGCTAAATATTTTATGCGACTGATTTTTTTAATAAACTGTTTGTAATCATACTTGAATATTGAAGTTTGCAGAAATAGGTGATTAAAATATTGATAAATTAAAAGGTACATACAGAGAGTGTACCTACCTATCTTCTTAGTAATTATGAATTAGTTTTTTTCTTATTTAAAATGACAATCACCTAGGAACAGCAGTAACATGTCATGTACAGAGCTAACCAACACTGGACTGACACTGGGTATGAATTTGACAAAGAGGCTAAATGTATTAAACGACATTCTTGTATATTTATAAGGTAAAGCTAATTGTATTAAGCGACACTGGTTAAGAATTTAACTAAGAGGCTAATTGTATTAAACGACAATTCTATATATTTATAGGGTCAGGCTAAATGCTTTAACGTACGTTGCCTGTAAATTGTTGCTCCAGGAAAAAAGGTTTAATCGACTGTCTGGTATTTGGTAGTGAGCTTAAGTACACAGTTCCTAAATTTGTCAATATTTTGTGTCACTTCATACATTGCAGTCCAAAATGGAGCCCAAAAATGCGGTTGTTTTAAGCGACAAAAAAGTGCTCCGATCGTCACCAAACCCAGCTCAAACGACGCAGAAAAATTCGCTGATTCCAAATATGCATAAAAGTCTATATCGCCCAAAGTGTCGCTTAATACAATTAGCCCGGAACCTGTCGATAAGTAGTATGTATTGTATAGAAATAGAAATGTATAGAAATTACTTTTGTAGGTACATATCCTTAACAAAGTGTATAAATAATACAATGGACTTACTTCTTATTCCTGAACCTCAACTAATTTTCTTCTTTGATTTCTTTATGTTTATGCACTGCATACACGCTCTGCAGAGCATCCCCTTTCATATGCAGAGCTAATTATGTTTTCAGCACTATGATAGTTTAAGATTCTGCATGAGTAAGAGATGAGATTAAACTATATTTTTCTCTGAATATAATAATATGACGACCCGTGTGGCGCAATGGTTACCATGCCGGATCGCTGCACCAAGAGTCCTGGGTTCGATTCCCAGTGAGGCGGAAATTTGAATGATAAGTTTAAATTTCTGTTCTCGGTCTGGGTGTGAATGTCCTTGTCCTAATCCTAATCCTAGTGTCTAAATCCTAGTGTAGGGCTGTGAGTGTGTAACATGTTATTATTATTATTATTATTATTATTATTATTAATAACAATGTAAGCCTTTGTAGAAATACTATTTATACAGTAAAAGAATAAAATAAAGTCAGTAGACACAATAAATAGCAACATTTTTTGTACTATTCATATATTTATACAAGTTATCGAATAACATACATTTGTTTTTACTACTATGTTATGACAGGTCCTCTCTCTTGTATCATAGCTTTATTCCTTCTTAAAAACCGACTAGGATCAACTATGTCTGGATTAGTCTCATCAGCAAAGTCATCTAATCTCCTTCTCAGAAGTTCTTTCAGCTCCTTCACACTGCTGCCATTCAGGGCTGATATGCCAATCACATCTTGAAATGTAATTAGCCGATCAGGTCTCACCTCTTCAGGCATTGAAGTAATAATATTGTCTATATTTGCTAGTGACTCCTTTACTACCTTAAATATACGATCAGCTCCTTCTAAATCCATTTTATTAACTGCCAAGACTGCTGGCTTGTCTAGGAGTTCCTTATCATAAAGTTCCAGCTCCTTATTTAACAGCAATACTGTCTCTAAACATGTCCTCGAGGGATGCTTAGGGCTCAACTGAAAACCTTGCACATCAGCTATAAACAACAAAAGCTTTGTCCTTTCAACATGCTTTAGAAACTTATGTCCCAGACCTATGTTCATGTGGGCACCTTCAATAAGACCAGGTAAGTCAGCAATGGATATTTGTCTCAAGTCCTCGAACTGAATTATGCCTTTATTTGGTTTAATTGTTGTGAATGGAAAGTTAGCTATTCGAGGCTTCGCTTTTGATATGGCCTTTAGCAGAGAACTTTTACCAGCATTGGGGAACCCAACAAGTCCAATATCAGCAATTAGTTTTAAGTCTAATCTAACATGATGAATTTGTCCAAAATGTCCCAAAAAATTGTTTTCAGGGGTACCACCAGGGCCGCCTCTTGCTAGAATAACTGTTTCACCTTCCTTGTCTATGGTCCCTAATACCTTTCCATCTTCTCTATATATTGTTAGACCGAGCGGTACCTCCAGTTTCACGTCAGCTCCAGGTTTCCCAACTATTTTAGTTTTCCGGCTATCTTCGCCATGGCCTGCTCTTACAGTGTTCGCGCGGTGCTTGTTCATTATACTCTTGAGATTAGCATCTTCTTTACCGATACAGTAAACGCAGCCTCCTTGACCACCGAGTCCTCCAAATTTTGGTAATCCTGTACCGCCAGTACCCCCTTTTACATGAAGTCGTACAGTATCAATAAACTTGGTTTTGAGGTAATTCCGTGACCGTTTTATTTCTTTTACAGCAAATAAAGTCCTCAATATGAAAACCATGCTGATACTGAATTACGTATTTACCACCATTCTATGATAATAAATAAAACGTATGAACCAAAGTTCCCAACCTTTATTTATTTTGAAAGGCGATTTGAAACATAACCTAAATTCGTCTCAGTCTGATCTGAAATCTGATGTCATAAAACCACAGAGTACTTTGTTAAAAAGCTCACTTGTCGAACCATAGATTTAGAACTAACAGATTCTCCCATACATTTGATAGAGCGAGATCGCCAGTTACAAAATCTACGTGAAAGACCGAGACAAAAATATTATTTCTTGTCCCCATCACCGTGGCTGATTACATTATTTTTCACAAAATTAAATGCATAGCAGGTTCGACAGCAACTGCTTTTTGGCATTACGCCTGAACAATCTGTCTACCAGGATTGGGTAGAGGCACGCGAGCTCGAAGGGTCCGACTTACATCTTTTGAAATTCAATTAAAATTTTGAAACAAATCGGCTGGCGATCTTTTAGTATACCTTACTCATTGCTGGTCAGAAGCGATTGAGAGCAAGGGAGAAGCATTTGCTGTAAGTCTAGATGTTGCAAAGGCCTTCGATAGGGTGTGGCACAAGGCATTGCTCTCTAAGCTGCCTTCCTAAGGAGTACCTGAGAAATTGTGCAAATGGATTGCCAGTTTTTCATCGGAGCGGAGCTTCAAGGTCGTTGTTGACGGAGCATGCTCGGACACGAAGTCCATAAATGCTGGCGTCCCACAAGGCTCTATGCTTTCACCCACACTGTTCATCATGCATATCAATGATATGCTGTCCAACATATATCGGTGATATTCATTGCTATGCTGATGATAGTACGGGTGATGCTCGCTATATATGCCAAGTAAATCTTTCTCGGGTGCAGATTTAGAAGAAGAGGATAAAACTTGTGTCTGAAGTCGAGACATCTCTGGAGCGGGTCTCGGAATGGGGCAGAATAAATTTAGTCTAGTTCAACCCCGAAAAGACACAAGTTTGCGCGTTAACCGCCAAGAAAATCCCATTCGTCATAGCACCTCAGTTCCAGAACACTCCTCTTAACATCGCTAAAAGCATTGGGATCCTTGGTGTTGACATTTCGAATGAAGTTCAGTTTCGGGATCACTTGGTTAGTAAGGCAAAACTAGCTGCAAGGAAATTGGGAGTGCTCAATAGAGCTAAACAGTACTTCATGCCTAAGCACAGGTGATGATCGTCATATGGACAACGAAATTCGACCACACATGGAGTACTGCTCCCATCTTTAGGCCGGAGCTCTAGCTGGCCAAGTGGACACGTTTGAACGAATCCAACGACGAGCCATTCGTCTTGTCGACGATCCCAAGCTTACAGACGGATTAGAGTCGCTTAATGTGAGGAGAGACGTAGGATCGCTATGCGTATTCTACCGTCTGTATAACAAGGAGTGTTCTGAAGAACTGTTTGGTTTAATATCTGCGGTTGATTTCCGTCACGGCACATCACGTACCAGGTTCCATCAACACCACCTAAATACCTGGCGTTCGTCCACAGTTCGTTTTCACGTAATTTCCTGCATCGGTGTTCCCGCTAAGCTATGACATGGGGTCCTTCAAGAAGCGGGTCTTTTCTTTTCTTCGAGGCCGGCAACGCATTGGTGACGCCCCTAATGTTGCTAATGTCCATGGGCGGCGGTGATCACTTACCATCAGGTGACCCGTCTGCTCGTTTGCCTGCTTAAGGCATAAAAAAAACTTCACTCCGTCTACAACAGCTATGTTCATATCGTAGTTTTTCCGACGCCAGCGCTATTATGGTAGGATGATGGTAGTTACTGGAACCTGTATCTTCAGCCTCATTCAAATTTCCTCCTTATGAGATTGCTCTCGTTACCAATACCCTTCAAATTGAGGTAGAAGGAGGGCCATCTCATATGAAGGGAAAGATGAAAAAGTGTCCAGCTGTTTACAGAAAATAGAGGTTCCAATAATGGCAATTTCTGAATGGCGCTAATGTGTGACAAATAACGATATGAACCATGAACATAGCTGTTGTGGACGGAGTGAAGTTTGCTGAGTTCAAATATTTAAAAAATTTCGTGGTAGGTACCCTCCATTATGCCAGTATACAAAATTTCAACTATTTACGTAGTCAAATGTAATGTTAGACTCAATGTTTTAGTGTCTTTTAGTAAATATAACCAAAATACTCTTGTGAGAAAACGTAATTTTTTTAGTAGTGTGAATTTTTTAAATTAGTAAAGTAACTACGATATAAACATAGCTGTTGTAAACGGAGTGAAGTTTGCTTAGTTATGCCTATTGCATCCGCAGCGTCACTCGTAATGAATGGCGCTAGTGTCTGAAAAATAGATATTCGATACCCGTACTTTTACGTGTTTTTACGGACACTTTTCATATACAGAGATGGCCTTCCTTCTCTCTATCTTCCATGATATAAAGAATTAAAACGTTGTGTTTAAGTACTCTGTGGACTGTGGTAGAATTATTTATATTCTCAATAAAGACGTTATATCTACACAATCAAGTCGAGAAGGAGAACACCCAAAAATTCTCAGGAGGACCCAAGGACCCGTGTTTAAAGCTTGCTATTAAATTATATTTCCCTCAGATTTTAGAATATAATTATAATCTACTGGTACAAATATCCGAACGATATTTACAACGAAACGGAAATCCGTAGCGGGAAACATGACAATAGTAAAATCTCAACTTCCGATTTTTTTTGAAAATTTGGAAAATGTTAGTAAACATTTCATAACTTTTTCAAAAATAATATCTTCGATATCAATATGATGTAATTTTGATTAAAATTGTTTAATTAAAGTTTGTTACGTAACTGAATATTTAAAATATTTGAATGTATTAGCACAAAAATATTCGTAATCTTAAAACAAAATTACGTATTCATCGTAAATTTTTCTTTAAAGCAGTGCTTATTTGTGTATTTCACTGTCTATGATTGCAAACGTTTTCTTGTTATTAAAAGAAAATAGTCATTAACTTTAATTTAAAAAAATTTAAATAAATATGTTTTATCTGAATAATGGGGCGCGAAAGCTTCGTCACAGGAACGCATGGTGTTGATTGGATGGAAATTTCGATGGTACCAACCTAACAACACATTGAACAATTTGGCTATGTTGTCAGAAACTCAGAATTATTACCAGTTGTGTAGGCAGGTAAAATTCGTCGCTTTTCTGAATTTAATTTATTTTTCTTTAATGGTTTTCAACACGAAAACTATATTCCGTTTGCGAAAATAATACCTGTGAAAGTGTTCTTCAAAGTAAATCAAATTATTGTAAGTATTATACAGCAGTTTGAGTGTTTTGTGAACTTTTCTTTATAAAAGGTTGTGGTTCTGCAAAAGTAGTAGCACAATTGATAGAGTGCGATACTCGCGAAAGAAAAAAATGTAATGATTTCATTGATAGATATAATTTACAGTAAAAAAGTATTTCAAAAAGCTTGCAGTACAAAATTTTGTCACAACTTTATTAGTTCGTGTATTTTTCAACAAGAATGGTCATGCAAGTAAATTTTTAGTTCACAATATTTTATTTTTACTTGCGTTGCAGGTGGTGAATTATGAATTGCGAGAGATAATAAAACATCTGTAATGGTTTCGACATCAGTCTCGACTCTGAGAAATGGAGAGATATCAATGTAATTCACTTCAAAACTTTGATGATCCGAAAACGGAAATATTGAAAAAAAGATTATTAAAAGCAACAAATTCCACAACTGTTGGAAATCTATCTCAGGCTAGCTCGCAGCACAATGCGCTACTGAATACGTTGCGCGTGAGTTAAATATTACGCTGTGAAATAAGTAGAAGTCAGGTCGTCCTCAATGACATTGTTTACGATGTTTCAGGCGCCAATATCGAGCAGCATGATCGTGTCCTCGGTTCAGGCGCCGCAGAGCTCTATGCCAATAACACATAGTTTAGTCACTCACTCCATCGCACCGGTTAAAATTCACGCGAACAGTTCGCCCTATCCACTGCAGCTGTCCACTGTTCACGTGCCGGTTCAGATACCTGGCTCCACCTCCAACATCAACGTCCCGGTTCAGATTTCTGGGGGTACCAGTAGTGTTCCCTTACAAATTGCACCCGTGAGTCTTCCCATACAAGTGTCAGGAACCACAACGGTTCCAGTGCAGTTGCCTGCAGGTGAAACAATAAATGTTCCCCTGCAGATCCCCTCTTGCAATCAGAACACTCAGTTAATGACATCGACATTGCCATCCATGCCACTTTTGAATACTTCAAATTCAATAATTCAAGTACACATGGGGTCAAATGCTAGAGCCACAAACTTGGATGGCAGCACAGACATGAGCCTGTCAACTTCAGGCCAGTTGCAAATACATGACTCGACAGGAGTTCAGATGAAAATGACTAATGCAACCTCGGTTTCCCAAATGCAAATGGGACCAAGTTCTACTGTTGTGCAAATTCCAAGCTCATCTAACAATCCAATACAATTGACCCTGCCAAACTCTGCCAACACGGGTGTCCAGATGCGAGGAGCACCAAGAACAGTGCCTCATGTAGTGTACATCCAGACACCCACTGGTCTGAAGCCAGTGACCAGTACAGATGTGATCAGTCAAGCCAGCACTAGTGGTAACCCACCACAAATTATTGTGAGGAGACCTGTAAGTATATTTTTATTTTTATAAGTTATGATATGAAAAATTAATCTAACAAATTGACTTGTTTCTTTACACATTTTTATGAAACTTATTGCATAATTTTTCTTTGATTACTTGTAACAGATTATTAACGTACAAAAAGTATTAAATATTTCTTGTTGGCTTAGTTCCCACTATTTTGAGATGTTTTCTATATACATAGGATGAGAACAGCAGTTCAATATGATCCTAGTTACTTATAGGTTTCACTGTTATTATTACTTGTTATTTCTTTAAAATAACAGTTGAAATGAAGTTGATTTTTTCTCAACTTTCTGTTTTATTAGACCTGCTACCATTAAAACTGCCATGAGGTGCAGTGACAATACATTGAGTATCAGTAGCAGTAGATTGCAATCTTAAATCAATTGAAATAATTTTAAAATAATAAAAATGTTATTAAATAACTAATAATATAATTGAAATTAGTTTGGTTCCCTAATGTGCTTAATATTGTAAAGTTATATGAAGAAAATCTTGACTAATTTTATGATATTAGTGTTTGTTACATTTTTGTTTAACTAAATACTAATGAGGAAATTTATGTTTCAGGTGACAAGTAATGCAAATATTCATTTGATATCAAATGTTACTAATAAACCCAACATCGCTCCAAAAATAACTGGACAAAATAAATCGTCCATCCTCACTTCTGCCAATCCCAATCAACCAATTGTTATTCAGAAACCAAAAACAACTGATAAAATGATGGTGCCAGTCAGCATTGCTCCTAGCAATTCCGGCAAGCAGATTGCATATTTAGGATCAGTTAAAAAGCCAGCCACAAAAAATGTCTCAGAAAACCAATCTATTCTCATATCGAGCAATCAGGCAAATGTAAATTCCAACAATCAAAAATTATTCCTCACACCAATGACCATGCCTAAAATACAGAATACCAAATTCATCTTGCCTGTAACTCTACCCGCTACTATGGCTTCCAAAGGGCCAATAATAAATCTCCAAATTGCAAATGGTCAGATACAAAATGATCCCCAGGGAAACATCACTGTTATGAGAGATACTCCCATGGAATCCACAGATATGCCACCTCTTCAACCTTTAGCTAAAGTGATGGGTACAGGAGTTAGCATCAATGGAAAAGATAACTGCATAGCACAGAGTCCAAAGGGTGAAAAGACATTTGCTATTTCTATCCCCGGATCTAGAGCTGAGCCCACAGGAGAGCAGGGGGAATATACATTATCGATACCAGAAACCAATGCTTCCATGAACGATGATATATATACAGTGTCAATAGCGGATGACGAAGGTGGCCAGACTCGTGAGAAGTCCTTCACTTTAGCTATTCCAGAAAAAAGCAAGAGCTTGCTGAATAAAAACATAATTGATAGGAATGACTTGGGGCCTATTACTATTGCAGCTCCTGCGATCTTGCGACGTTCCAATTCAGATAACAGTGAAAGAAAAACTAGCAACGCGAACATCAAAAGACGAATATCCCTTTGCAATGAAAATTTTTCAAAAGGATTAAAATTGAATTTATCTCAGCTGAATGTGGACAAGGCTCAGCATCTTATTGAGACGGATCTGAATGACGATCACCGGGTGCCATCACTGTTCTGTGATGAGAAATTAGATAAAGATTTAGAGGCTAAAGTAAATTTAGGGGACTCTGACCACGAGGACTACAAGGAATCTAAAGTGGAACCTAATTCGGAGACAAATAATGACGTAATTTACTATCAAAACATGGAAGGTTACGATAGAAAAGACCCATCAAAAACGAATCATTCAAAGGAAGAGCGGAAGGACCGTCGCGAATCTAAATCAGAAGACGATCCTCCGGGGTTAACATGGAACAATGGTATTGCGCAACTTCAAGGCAGCAGCCTACAATTTCAGACCAATGAGTTTGGGTTAATAGACCTGCTCGATCTATCCGATCATGAAACGTCCACGTCGAATGCGAACGTTAAATATCATACGCCACTAAAAAAACGCATGGAGAGAAACAGCAGGGACAAGAAACCTACCTCTCCTGAAGACTTGTATCGATGCGACGGTTGCGGATGTCACGGCATGGCGGCAGAGTTCATAACTCCGAACTTCTGTAGTTCAGCGTGTCAAAGCGACGTCCAAAAGATAAATCAGAAGAAGAAGGACAAGGAGAAGGCTGAAGTAGCTAAGAAAAGAAATAAAATGAAGAAGCTGCTGGTAAAGAAGCAGCTATCAGAGTCAGACTTGATGTCCGACGCGAAGGACGATAAAGTCGCGCTGAAACATTACGACTCGGCGCCGCCCGAGATTCCGGAGGCGACGCTTCTGAAGATGACCGAAGACTTGGTAGAGAACGAGAAGTACCCCTGGATGTGCGGAAAGAACGGTTTCTCATGGATGCGGTACTTGGACATATGCAAGGCGAAGGCGGCGCCGGTGAAGCTGTTCAAGGACCCGTTCCCGTTCGGTAGGAACTTATTCAAGGTGGGCATGCGGCTGGAGGCCATCGACCCGCAGCACCCGTCGCTGTTCTGTGTGGTGTCGGTGGCGGAGGTGCAGGGGTACCGCATGCGGCTGCACTTCGACGAGTTCCCCGACATGTACGACTACTGGGTGAACGCCGATTCCGTGGACATCTTCCCGCCGGGCTGGTGCGAGAAGAACGGCCGCCCGCTGAAGCCGCCGGCCAACTACAACCCCGCCACGTTCTCGTGGCCCTTGTATCTAAAACAAATGCGGGCGGTTGCAGCTCCGAGACATCTTTTCAATCATGTAACGACAACAGTAAGTTTTATATTTTTTATTTGGAATATATTTTAATATGTTTTCAATAAATTGATACATATATTTAGTTTAAAATATCTTTATATACCCATTTTTTCTTACTATAGGTATATCTTATATCATGTGAAGTATCAGTGTTAGGCCTGGCCCTTACTAGTAACGAAAGTAAACTGAAGTAGTGCTGCATGACTTTCATATTGTTTACAAGTAAATATTCAGAGTTAAATACAAAAGAACTAATTTTCTTTCACATTATTTTTCACCAACATTAGACACAGGGTTCAAGTCCTTACAAGTGTCAATATGTACTTCTTTCTGCTGACCCAATAATTTGTCCATTGTCGCGAGTACATGAACAACATGCAACTATAAGTCCATTAATCCATTATAGAGTGGGGATACATTCTTACTTTTTTTCAACTCGAAATACTATTATTTAAGACAAGGAATCATTGATTTACGTCAAATTATGAGTTTTAGTGCAACTAATCCTTTTCTAAAATCAAGTAAAATCATGAGGAATCAATTCGCGTAATTAATAATCAGGACCGGTCAGAGTGGCGCAAGTGGCAGAGGGGAGGCCTATGTCCAGCAGTGGACCTCCAAGGACTGATGTATGGATGGATGAATTAATGAATGGCCCCTAATAACATACGGATCGTCAACAGATGGTGAAGCCGAACGGGTTTCGCATCGGCATGAAGCTGGAGGCCGAGGACCGGCAGAACGACATGGTGTGCGTGGCGACTGTGGCCGACATGCTGGACAACCGGCTGCTGATCAACTTCGACAGCTGGGACGACATGTACGACTACTGGGTGGACCCCACCTCGCCCTACATTCATCCCGTGGGCTGGGCGGAGGAGAACGGCGTCGCGCTTACGCCGCCCAACTGTGAGTACCAACACACACATACACACACACACACCGCTTACATGGGTAGAAATACAGCCGCGATACATTTCAATATAAAACTGTTTGGATACGTGACCGGCGACGTCGCCTTAGCGTCCCGGTGAGATACCGCACTAATATTCCATGTAATTTTCAGATTTCTCAGAACAAATTTTTTTTTCAAAGTGTATGATGGGATCTTAAACCAAGATTTTAAATCAAATCGCAATGCTGGTTGAAGCAGTCTGCCTTAGGGCATGTTAAGGACATTTTTAACCGACGAAAAGAAAAGGAGGAGGTTCTCAATTCGACACGTATATTTTTTTATCTCAAAAGCCCAATCAAAAATAAGGATAAATATATTGTTGGAACCAATACGTAATCCTCTCTAGAACATGTCGTTACCAGCCAACTGAACTCCCAAAATTAATTAAGTAAAATATAAGTAGGTATCCACATTGTTTCGCTTTTTCACCCACCGTACACTAATTTCATAGTTTTATTTTTCTTACTACTCGTCGTTCCGGCTCACAATTTCTAGTCTTCTAGAATGTCTACTGTACTAAAAAGTCCAGTGTCCTATTATGTCCAGACCCAAAATGTCCAGTATCCTAAAACGTATCAAATCATAATGTCTAGCCCTAAAAACTCCAGTGTCAAAAGTTCCTATGACCTTCGTTTGGTTAATACTTAAATTGTTACAAATGAAAAAATAAAAAACATTTCTTGATTTTATCTTAATCTTTCATTTGTCATAAGTCCTGCCTATAGAATCTATAGGCATCTATAGGAATCTATATCTATAATATAGATGGTAAGCTAGGCATATTGAGTATAAAACCCACATTTAAAAGAACAGCCCTGTAGTTGGTAGCGACCCTGCCTGATAAGCGAGGGGTCCCAGGTTCGATTCCCGGCCGGGGCAGATATTTATGTGACAGATAAATATTTGTACTTGGGTCATGGGTGTTATTGTGATGTGTATAGGTATGTATAACATAATTATGTGTCGTCCATGCCACCCGCGACACAGGTAAAACCACTTCGGGGGTATGAGTGTGTAAGCTTTATTTATTCAACTACATACTTGCTGATATCAGCAAGTAGTTTTTTTTTTAATATTTAGAGAAGACATGTCTTGAGATGAATCTGAAGGTATGGCGTATGTATAAGAGTATGGCGGATTCAATAGTCATGTACACGTGAACCATCTCTGACGTTGCTAAGCCTGCAGAGCACGTAAGTCGTGCCGCGTTGCCCGGTGAAGCACTAACCTTGCCCCTCGACGCGTGTTCAGTACAAAATGTATTTCTGTACGCGCTAACAGAAACTTGTTTTGTTATCAATGTCTTTGTGGCCTCGATTTGTGAACAAGGTTTTACGGAACTCTACCGCGACGAAACATTGGGAAGCTTATCCGTTACTAATATTAAGCTTTTTGGTATAAAAAGCTACAAAATATACGCAAGTTTTTTTAATTTTTTTCTTATCAGTTGGTCTATTTCTTATAACCTTTAAAACTTGACTCTAACCAAAATTAGTACTTTAAAGCTTTCGTAAACAGACCCTTGAATTCAAAAATGGATCTGCACCCAAAATATTTTGAAAAACCTTCTCATCGATACGCACACTAGCGTAGACAAGAAAAAAAATCATCCCCACTTTACGTTTTCGGGAGAAAAACAACTTTGAACAAAATAAAATATATTTTTAACCGACTTCAAAAAAAGGAGGAGGTTCTCAATTCGACTGTATTTTTTTTTTGAAAAACCTCATCGATACGCACACTGGCGTAGACAAGAAAAAAAATCATCCCCACTTTACCTTTTCGGGAGAAAAACAACTCTGAACAAAATAAAATATATTTTTAACCGACTTCAAAAAAAGGAGGAGGTTCTCAATTCGACTGTATTTTTTTATGTTTGTTACCTCAGAATTTTCGACTGAGTGAACCGATTTTGATGATTGTTTTTTTTAACGAAAGCTGGTGCTTGTCATGTGGTCCTACATAAATTTGAACGAGATCTGACAATTAGTTTTTGAGTAATTTTAAAGTCGGTTATTTTTTGTTAGTAAAATTTAGATTATATCCTATCAAAACGTAAACGTAATAATATATTGCATGACAAGACGGACGGACATGACGATAAGCGTTCCGTTTTGACTACGAGATGTAATTGTGCAACAAAAACATGTTAAATAATTTAAAAACTAATATAAATACACGCTTTTATAGTGTCAATGCACTAAACCAATGAAAATTGTGTGGTTTTATGAAACCACGATGCAAGTGAAACTTTTTTCGGTTTGTAGGCATTTAACTAAAAAAAATTAGAAAATTATTCGATTTAGGGTATTAAAATTGCGTTTATAATCTTAACTTTGTTGAAAAATGGAAATGATAGTGGGAAGTAGACTAAATATTCAATTATAAAATTTATTTTCAATTTGCTTATTAGAGTACGGAAATAATAATAATACAATACAATAATAATACAATCATTTGGATGATAGACGCATATTAAAAACTAAGATTAATATTTATTTAAATCTCCATTATTATTCTTACTCCAGGGCCGGCTGTAATGCGACATGCGATAGATGGACGAAAAACTTAACTTTAAAAAAATTTGTTTGCGCTGTTAACTGTTTGAGTTCCTTCGCTTATCGCAAAAATGCATTAGCATCCGAACTAAAGGAGTATGTAAACATTGAACTCTTTAGTATACTGTGTGTCCAGCGACCAACTAGCGATAATTTAAGGGCATGAAATATACCTAATTATATCGACAAAAAAAAATACGCACATGTGGGGGTTTAGCCCTCTTTTTTTCAATGTAGCACGTCGCTACGCAAGTTGTACGGACACTGATTTTGATGTCGTTTTCTACATAATATCCTTGTTAAATAATGCATGTAGACACTAAAAAAGGTGTGTTAATGTGAAATAAAATAAAAAGTAGTTTTAAAGTATGTTAGAAAATCATAAAAAAACTAGTGAATATTTTGACTACATTGAGTATCATAATTTTTTTAATGAACTTTGTAACTTGAAACTTTATTCAGTCTTTTTTGTAATGAATAGATGGTATTATTACCTTTCAAGTATAAATTAGATTTTTCACATCTATGGAAGTTTTTCTGCGAAGTCGTCTAACATATTTAAAAAAATTAAAATTGCGACCATTCCAAAAGGAAGAGGGCTAGACCCCCACATGTGGGCATTTTTGTCGATAAAATTAGGTTCATTTCATGCCCTTAAATTATCGCTAGTTGGTTGCTGGACACCCTGTATAAGTAGGTGTAATTAAGCTTCCAAGATTTGACACATACAAACAGGGTAAGCTCAATAAAAGCTTTTAAAAATAAAGTTGCCACAGATACGACCAGTGACTATAAGTAGTTAACTGTGCCAGGAATACAAGTGGCTTGGCGCAGGATAACCTGAATTTCAAATAATTTCATAACCTTGGTCGTATAATGTTTGAATAGAATTGATCCAGTTTACATAGTTTTAAAATTCTGAATAACATATCGAAATAAGTCCTTCAGACGTCACGTACAGCCACAAATTTGAATGTACATAAATCGTAAAATTGTGGTTCGTACAGACTGTGCTTTGTTCGGGTTGGGCTCGCTCTGTACTGTATGCTTCGTACAGTAGTATTAATTGCAATATACTGTCTTCAGATTCCAAAAAGACTGCAACCTAATTTGAGTTAGTTTGTGGGTTGCAGAGAACACATGAACGGCCGGCACCCTCGTTTGATTTTCCATATCAATGTATAGATAGATGTGCCTCGATGTGACTAGGACGTAGTATCATTTATCTGCAGGCAGAATTATTATTGACAATTAATTGTTGTTGTCTTGTAACCATATTAATAACTACATATTACTGGCCTGCATCGCCAGTCGGTACAACAGAAAATATATAAACAAAACAAACTTTCTGGATGAAATCTTTTAAAAATTATGACAAAAAACTCGCGAAGTCTAATTAGTAGGCGTGGGACTAATGACGTACCTAAACATAAACTGATATTATATTATCTGTTTATGCTATTTTTAGAGCCTTTTGTTTTCGTAATCCTCTGCCGTACTTGGATCCGTGAGCTTGGCGACGCCAGGTTACCCCGGTGATAACAAGAAGACCGCTGCTCCGAGGGGTAGCGGGTAGGGTTCTATTTACGGATACTTGTATTATGTATTTTTCTTGAATATTGAATCATAAAGAAATACGCGCATGATTTGTGACTCTCAAAATAGTAAGTGTTCAATTCTACTTTCTTGTAAGTGTCATTTAGGTGTTTTTATATTTTTGTGTTTCTGGGTTGATGGCATGAGGCTTGGTATGTACTTGTACATTGCAATACACTTAATTAGAATTTGTCTTGGGTCTGCAAGAGTTTTGTTATTCAAGTAAGTTAAGTGTCATACATATCGTAGACCAAATTCAATGTGTAACATGTTTAAGGATAAATTCTACTGGGTATGTAATAATACTGGATGTGTATAATATTTTCATAATTTTTATTTAGGTATAATGAACGATGCCCGCTGTTCACTATTTCATATTGATTAATCAGGTCATACAAGCTCTCTGCCTCGGACCGACACGAGAATAAAAACTTCATCATAGAAACCTCAGTCTTACCAGGTGTTAGCAGTTAGCACTTACTGCAAAGACAAAATCTGTCCTCAGAATTCAGGACAATCTTTTACCTGCTACATTTTAAATGTATCCATATTATGTTATTCGTGCTGATTCTAACCTTGAATGGAACCCAGGCCCCTACCCATAAATAATGTATTTTCAGTGTCCATAAATAATAGACGATTTATAATATATAACTTTATTATTATTTATGGCCTGCGCAGACGAAGGACAATCCGCGGAGTACTTTGGCCCAATCATAATATCATCTACTACAAGAATGTTCTTCGTACAAATAAACCTCCGTACTCGGGAAGTTTTACGAATAAACATTTTCGGTCATGGAAGACGGATTCTCTTAAATAATTTTCGCACACTATATCTATCGAGTCCCCGTTTGTACTAGGAAGCACTCATATTCCGGTTCGGGGAATTGCTACTACGCAAACAAAAGAACCTTTGTACAGTGCGCCCAACTTATCTGTGAAATGGCGAAAATTGGAACTAATGCTGCCCCATTCATATGTTCTTTGTGTTAATGTCAATGAATGACATTGACATTTACTACGTCTCGAATTGCGTCCCAGTGATTGGTCCAATGCGTTCGACAGCGCCCTCCCTCAGTTCACAGATAAGTTGGTCGCACTGTATACCAGGTGACTTACGGACGTCCGTAAGTAGTAGCAGAATAAAATTACTAGATGCATCAAGTATACCGTCATCTAGGTAGCTCAACAAAAAACTAACCAGTACAGCAACATGTGACAAGAACGGTGTAATCAAACCGCTTACCAAGTAAAGCTAAAAAAATCTTTCAGACTCTGGATATTCATTAAACCTGTTTTATTTTTTTCACGAAAACATGGCTTAAGTGCAGGTTGCGCTGACGCGCCGTGCTATAAAAGATTATAGTATATAACTAGCTGACCCGGCGAACTTCCTATCGCCTAACAATTTTTTTTCTGAAATAAAAGTTACTCCTTGTTACATCAGCTATCTGCCAGTGAAAGTCCTGTCAAAATCGGTCCAGCCATTTCAGAGATAAGCCGGAACAAACAGACAGACAGACAAAAATTGTAAAAAATGTTGTTTTGGTATATGTGTTACCGGCAAAACCCGATTTCAGGTTAAACTAGTTTGGCCTAGGCCAGACTAGTTTGGCGCGACACGATTAGGTAAAACTAGTTTCTCGTCAGTCTAAAACTGATTAGAACCGAATTGTTACGGATTTATATTTATTCGACAAATCTTTGTAATTTAAACCTCTTAAATTACAGTTATTTTAGTCACGACTGCACTTCAAATTGTATTCGAACACCAAATGTAGTAAATGATCACCAAATTAAATTGTTTCTTTTAAATTCTTTTAATTTCCAGATGTAGGTCGAAATGGTTACAAAACCGACTTAGTCAACCCCGACCCCACGTGGTACTAGTCTGCCCTACCCCTAGATTGAATGTAAACCCCGGAGGCGCGGAGGGAGAGCAGCCCCCGCCCGCTGTAACCAACTGCAGGCAACATGTGAGCCGAAGCGGCTGAGGCTGGTCGCCGTAGGCGACCAAAAAGCCGAAGCTGCGTAGGCGAGCATGGAGTGCCTGCAGTTTGTTACGCAAGGGCGGAGGGGCTGCACTTCCTGCAGCGCCGGAGACGTTCGGAAGCCTGGTTGTGAATCAAAAAATGAATTACCTTACTTTGGTTATAATTTTACATTAAAATGCTGTTTTAATTTTGGTGATCATTTACTACCTTTGGGTTAACAATGATTTATTTGGTAGTAAGTAAAACATAAGCCAAACTTATTGACGAGAAACTAGTTTTGCCTAATCTTGTCGCGCCATACTAGTTTGGCCTAGGCCAAACTAGTTTAACCTGAAATCGGGTTTTGCCGGTAACATATGTACCGTGTAAACATCTAAATGCATTTAGTAAAAAGCGGTTATTTTAATATTACAAACAGACACTCCAATTTTATTTATTTGTACAGAAGATCAGTACAGTATTGATAGATATAAATGTGGATGTTAGAAACAAGTAGGCACAGCAAGACATTTAGTATCTCCTGAGCCACATAACTCAATAACGCAATCAAACTTAATTATCATAACGAAGCGTGCTCCAAATGAACAACATCCCTATTACTTACTAATTACACGGTGAAACGGTTTGTACGTACGTGTCTGTGCTGCGGTTTATCACGGCTTCGCCAATAACAATATATTTCATTTATTGACATCAATCGAGTAAGGTTATTTAATTTTAATAATTAGTGGTAGAGACGTTAACCATCGCACTCTACGCCACTTTTGTTAGGTACGAGTATGTTGTATAATAGCTATAGTCGACATGCAAAAATATTTAAATTTTTTATGAGAAAATGAATCCATTCTACAACGTATAAATGAGATGATTTCTCAGTAGAGTGAGAATTAATTACAAAAGTGATAGTCACTTGAAGTGGTATGCTTGTTTATTAATGGCTCTATTAAATGTAGCATGTTATGTAATGGATATTTCTTGTCCGAATTCTTCAGAACAAAAATGATTTCCTAATCGGTGCTAATGATAGAAGACGAAAATGTGGAATTGGTTGTTAATAATTGATTATGTTCATAAAATGTTGAATGATGAAATCTTTTCCGCGTGTAATGGTGTTGCTCCATTTCTGTCAATTGCTTATCGTGGCTACTTATCAAACTGAATGAATCTTTACAATACTGTACGAATTGTTATAGTAATTGAACAGTCGGTCGGAGTGGTGGTCAGTGGTCATTTGTGTCCACTGCGACCAGGCACATAGATAATACTTGGAAGTGGTCAACACTGTAATCAAAATACTGTAAAAAACACATGGTTGATTTTTATACAGAGCTATACCAGAATGGAAGGAGGAAGCCCCGCCCCAAAATAAATGTGGACATTCGAAAATAAAATGTTTATATTTCTCAGTGTGAGTCAGGTGTCTCACGGTGAGATAACAGTAAGTTGTGTACATTACATAAATCTGTAGCCGAACGCGCCGCGTTTGTTACGTTTAAATATATAATCGGTCGGCGCGAGTACATTGTTTACGTGTAAATGACTTACCGTATCAGTTAGCGGCGACTCGCCCGCTCTCCCGCCTGCTGCCGCGGTTAACTTCAGATATTATTAAATAAAATTATGCTTCTTCATATTAATGCTATCGGCATTCGGCATCCTACTCGACCGTTTGCGGCATATATCGTGGTTTATTTGGTTACAGTGTCTTTAATTTATTGTGCTCTTATGTTTAGCCACGCTGTGTCAAATTGGGAACATTTTACCGTGTAAGTGTCCAATTAATATTAAAATTGTCATTATTGTAATACAGTAATTTGTCGAACGTTTATTGACTCGTTTATAGCGCAGTGAAATTAGTCTGTCGTGAGACTTGTGAGTGATCGACGATGAAGTAACATCAGGCAGCTGAAATTTAAGTGTATCTACCATTTCAGGAGTGCATCAGTGCTTTTCAGGACGCGTTAACTATTTGATCGTGGTTGTAGTTAAATATAAGTTTTTGTCAGTTCCTGAACTCATGGATCCGACTGCGTTGTGTGGCTCGTTCGGTCCTGTAGTCGCCAACTTTCCGAATCTTATTCGAAGCATTAGTTTGATTATAACCTGATAATGGCATTAATTTATATTGGAATGTTGTTACGTGTGCCAATTCCAAGATTTATTACGACGACTATTAGTTGTAAGATTAACTATATCTTGTATATTGAATCATAATTTCACTAACTCGGTGCAATCTAGAGTTT
The DNA here is from genome assembly GCA_951805285.1 of Thymelicus acteon. Classification (NCBI taxonomy): domain Eukaryota; kingdom Metazoa; phylum Arthropoda; class Insecta; order Lepidoptera; family Hesperiidae; genus Thymelicus; species Thymelicus acteon. The sequence continues at coordinate 20,356,432 of OX638217.1, forward strand.
CGAAATTTGTATTTTTATATCAATAATATGTCTTTGTCATGATTTTATTAATAACCAAATACCTAATATACAAAAAACACACGAAAGCAGGAGAAAACGTGTGGATTTTGTCGCATTATTTTTTAAAGTACGACAAAAATCACTTCTAGTAGGTCGAATTAAAAAAAAGTTTGTTACATCAGCTGTATCACTCGAATACTCACAGATGAATAATAATGAAAAATAAAAAAGTATCATTGTTAAAAAGCACAATCAAATAAAATATTGTCGTGTTCTTAATTTTTCCCCGTGGTTATAAATGATATTAACCGTTGTTACCATGACAAAATTTAAACGATGGATAAATCAGATATTAGGGGCCATCCGTAAATTACGTCACACTAATTTCATGACTTTCCGACCCCTCCCTCGTCCTTGTCACAGGTGGTCAAATTTGTGAGACCTCCCCCCAAGTGTGACGTCACATAATTATGAAATTTTACACCTAGAAATTAAATTAAAACAGCAGTTCCGAAATAAGTTTTATTTCCATTTATTGTTTTTTTTTTCCTATACCTACATACTTACCAATTATTCGATTTTGAAATGTGACGTTATAAAATTTAGGACCTCCTCCCACCCCTTGTCACACAATGTCACACTACATCGACCCCCCCGTCCCCCTAACGTGTGACGTAATTTATGGATGGCCCCTTATTTTTTTTTAATCGTTATGACAATAAAATTTATTTGCAGAATAAAGTTTCGTCGAATCCGCTCAAGTTGAATACTTATCCGGGTTTAATGCTATGATTATTTCATGCATATTTAATTGAGACGTTGCCATATCGTGTGCAAAATATCATCAGAGTTATCATCAGAGTACTGAGTTAATTGAACTGCGAAATTTATTTCATACGATGATAATTCGTAATGATATAATTATACAATAATGTAATGAGTCAGCGTGTGCTCTGACTATATTTATAGAAGGTCAACAGTCATAATATTAATTGAATTAATTAAATATTCTTCAGTATTATAATATTGTTATTGTCTTTATTGTTTGCGATTTATACCTTTTTTGCCTATAACAAGTGAATTAAGTCAATTAAGCTTCGTACTTCGGTCCCTCAATGCGTTAGTGGTAAACGACAATGGTAATTTTAGTATGTTAATTTAATTTAGAGGTTTTTTAATATATACATGCGACCACTTAGCGAATGATGAGAGACGTCGAGACGTCTCTCTCCAGACGTCGAGAGGTGCATGAACAAGTGGTGCGTGTAGGGTTGCCAGATGGTCTGCATTGTCCCGACATTTCACATGATGTCCAGATAAAATGCAAGTAAAAGTCTCGACAAAATCCAAAATGTCCCGACAGTTGCAATACAAATTTTTTTGTCCCGACAAATCCCGAATTTTTGAAGTATTTTTCAGTCTTGCCATCTGGCAGCCCTAGGTGCGTGGTGTCCAAATAAAGACACTACGACAAGAAGCGAGTGCGTGGGTCACAGTCTTTCTCCATTGTTCCTCACGGCCTACGTCAGTTTTCGTAGTTTGGCGACTGCGAGTACTTAACAGGATCGTTTGCTTTACATAAAACGATCAGATGGTTTTTTAAGATGTTATGTTTTGTGTTTAAATAGTTTTTATTTATTATTTCATTGTTGAAATTGAAAGCGACAAGCCGGGTGAATAATTATATTAATATTTATACAGTCATAACTAGTAAAATATAAAAATTAAAAAAAAACCTGCCTGCTATCAAAAATACTATCAAGTTAACCTTTTTTGAAATCCTTATAGTGATCTCTTTAATTTGATACCCATATTGCATTATTCGATTTATTTTTATTTTTTGGTCCTTCAAACAATGGCATCTCACAGCCACCATATTTGTTTTTTTTTCATTTCACTTATCTAAGAACACTTGGGTTATCAAGAGGAATCTAACAATATCTTAATTGTATAAACTGGTTCAGTGGTTTGATAGATATCAGGTAATAAAGAATATTACACACATACATACATACATACATACATACATACATACATACATACATACATACATACATACAAAATACTCGCGAAAAACATAAACCTTCCTGGCAGTCGAGTAAATTCCGAGGGATTCGGTACTTTTTTAGTATTTGGAAGTATTTTACAAACCGACTAGGTAGAAGACTATAAATCGTTATTCCACTCCAAGGAAGTTTATAATCAGATGGAAACAGAAGTAGCTTACAGACAGTTGCCATAAACCTCACCATAAGCATTATTTTAGTGAGGAGAGATAGAATCGAACCATCTCCTGATTCTTAACCTTCTATTGTTTACCTAGAGGTTTAGCTTGTATTTTACCAAAGGCTTATTTTATAAAATTTCAATTCAATTGAACTTTTGACGTCATGTCTCCTTGGTAGGTGTTTATCCGTTGATAACGATAACGTCATGCAGACATATGCATGCATAATTAATCCACCGCAAGAACACCTTGTGCGGTATCTGGTCGTATCGGTGCTCCTACGGTGGTTACATTATTCAGTGATAAGGAGCCACCGTTTGCTTCAGCATCGTATATCGACTTGTGTATGTTGACCTAAAACGAGCTCATGTAGATGTAATATTGGGCGACCCGATGGCGTAATAGTTAGGTACCATGCCGGAACGCCGTTTGACGGATCCTGGGTTCGACTCTCAGCCAGGCAGAAATTTGAATGATGAGTCTGAATTTCTGTTCTCGGTGTAGATGTGTGTTGTCCATGGCACTTTATACATACATATATTTTATACATATATTGAATGCATTTGTTTGTTGTCAGTTTACAAGGAGGCGGAGTCGTTCTCATGGGAGAGCTACCTGTCGGAGACGATGTCGACGCCGGCGCCGCCGCGCGCGTTCAAGACGCGGCCGCCGCACGGCTTCAAGCCGGGGATGAAGCTGGAGGTCGTGGATCCTAGGGTGAGCTGCTGCTTGCTGCATGCTACATGCTGCCATTCACTTTATATGCCGACAATGGATATGTCATGGTTACACATGAGACATTAAATAAACTACTTCAAAAATACAATATGTATAATGTTTTTAATAGCATCTTCTATTTTGATAGAGCTAAGGATTTGTTGATGTGCCTATAATGAATTGTGCCGATCAGATGAGTAGCCGACTAATCGGTGAGAAAATTGCCGATTAATCGGCCGACTAGTCGGCAATGCCGATTAACCTTACGTTGATCAAATATTTATGAAGATAAAAGAAATTGATTGCTTCTCGATAAACCTGAAAGTTTGACGTTTCTTCACCATAATTTACTTTAGCTTGATCCAATAAAATTTAAATACTATTGATAAAATTTAAATGATAATATGACTATAAATATAAGTACAAACTTGTTTATTTATTACTTATATTGAATTTCATAAAATTAATCTAGTTAATTATGCTAATTGCCTTTATTTTTTAGTAGCGAAAATAAATGCTGAATATTCGGCGTTTTTTGTCCACTAGTCGCCGATTAGAAAACATGCGAATAGTCGGTTCATCTCTAATTCGTATAAATTCGTATAATTTTATTAAGTCAACACCAACATAAGTTATGTTGGTATTGATTTTATAAAAAATTATACATATTCTAAAAACATATTACACGATTTATATTTATCGTGCACGGATAGGAAATTATATTCTTTATAGGCACATTCAAAGTGTTTGCAATATCTAGCTCCCATGGAAGAGAGACTGACGCGGACGTTGAAACCGTTGTTGACTGTTTGTTGTATGGACATTGGACAGGTTCCGTTCCTGATCCGCGTGGCGACGATCAGCGCGGTGAAGGGGCACCAGGTGCGCGTGTCGTTCGACGGCTGGCCCGAGGAGCTGGCCAGCTGGATGGACGACGACTCGCCCGACATCCATCCCGTCGGCTGGTGCCTCAAAACCGGACATCCCCTTGAGCCGCCGCTCAGTGAGTTTATAGAAAATAGGAGCTTTTGGGAAAATAGGATGCACTGGGATATTCTGTTCCATAGAATTCTGTTGAAATTTTTTGCAAGATATTTAAAGCAAAAGTCAAATCAAGAATACCGTACATATGCGGTCACAAATTTACGCCCCAACTCACGAGTCGCTGGTTACTTAAATCGCTCCTTAGTAAAAAATCACCATACAAATTCTGTACTAAGGAGCGATTTAAGTAACCGTTAGTGACTCTGAGTTGGGGCGTTAGACCCTTAACCCCTGAATAACTGGATGATTAGTAATCATTGATTACTAATATTACTAACAGGACTAACTTACATCGACAGTCCTAAATGGGTTTGGGTATCAGTGACCTATATTAATAAATTATTTAGACTAATACTTTTACTAATAATAACAACTTATATTCTCATTAACACCTAATACTATCAGGACCTACTTTCTTACAGAGTCTCTCCTACTTACAGCCCTTTTCGAGGTTTGTCAGTGACGTCTATAAGAGATTCACTGCAAGTTCATTTGCAATCATCCGTGCATACTGTTACTTTTGTGTTACAAGTCTTAAAAATTCACTCTCATCATTTTTTCATAACGCGCCTAAAGAAGTATAACTTCAAAAATGTACGTGTGTGTGTCCCCCCAGCGGCAGAGGAGCTGCGCGTGAGCGGCCCGTGCGGCGTGGGCGGCTGCCGCGGGCTGGGCTCGGTGCGCGGCGGCGCGCGCAAGCAGCACGCCGCCGCGTCCGCCTGCCCGTACCGCGCGCGCGCGCACGACCCGCCCGACCGGCTCGCCAGCGTCGCCAACGTCGCCAACCACAACATGCAACGGTACATACGCACCATATCGACGGTTAAGAATCAATAGTGTCTATCTACAAAAGTCAACTGTACAGGAGACGTAAGAGTATACTATAAAGTATATAGTAATACACAATATATAAATAATAGATTACCTTATCATTAGAACAGTAAAGATATTTTTTGTTCGTCTCCTGTGAAGTTTACTATTTTGAGATAGACACGTTGATTCTTAACTATCGATACCGCTTTATACCGCATTTACAATGGCACGCGAGTCACTAGACTAGCGAGTGTAAACGCGCGTTCGCGGCTCGCCCAGTGACCCGGCTTGTGGCTCGCGCGCAAGTGTAAGTGCGGTATAAATGCAGTAAAGGGTTTCCATGCAGGCTGCGGATAATGACATACTTACGAGTACGCGTACGCATGCTTTGATACCGACCGATATGCCTCATGCGAGGACTTCTTCCAGTTGGTGTAACAATGTATCACTTTTATTAGTTCACACCGCACACTGGGGCTTAACGCCTGCTGTGTGAGTTAACGACCAATGTATACGCGCCCTTTAGATAAGAGTAGCGCGGTTTAATATTGGCTTTCTAAATGTTGCGAACAATATCAAGAAATTCGATATTAGTCGAAACCTGACATGATGTGTTTACATTTTATAAAATGTTCATTTTGCCGTGGCAATGTCGTTAAACCGCTAATGTCATACGATCTGGTCAGTATGGTACAAGAGTTGCGTAATGGTAAATGGTCACCATCGCCAATGACTCTCAATGCATTACCAAGAAAGATAAGTGAAGAAAGAATGGAAGATTTGCTTATCAAATTGGAACGTGTCAGGTATTCCTTTGTACAGTTCGGCCGCTGTATCTTGGCGCGTCTGAACTTCGCGCAGAAGGCTGCGCAGTAACATATTTCGCCAATACTCGATACGCGGTGTATTGTGTCTCAATCATACGTTAGCATGTTCATGTTGCCATCTCTGTCTTACATGCGCTAAAGTTCGCAAAGCCTATGTTCAGACGCGCCAAGATACATCGGCCGTACTGTACAGATACTTAAGACACAAATCTTAGGGGGTAACACGGTGATACATTGGCCAAATTTTTACTCATTTGATTGCAGACGATCACTTTGTCGATTTCAGCGTCGTTGTTTTCTTTTACAGATCACACAGTAAACCTAAATCCATTCATGCAAGTACTCCTACGAGTGATGCGCCCAAAGAAAAGTACGTATTATTACCACATCCCTTTCATAATGTCGGTCTTTGTATATTGTTGGTTCTATAACTTTTACTTTATTTTTTTATCAGGCTGCCACGCGGGAGACCGCCCAAACATAAAAGAATCGAGGAAGTCGCCAAAAACGAAGCTGTAAGTAATAGCACATTGTTATGCTTGTAAACTAAAGTAAGATCTGTAGCTCCAATCCTAAACTCTCATCAGTGATCCCTTCTTATAAAAAAATAGTTTTAAGCTTCGTTAATACCTATTTCATAAAATGTTGATGTGCTAGTTTAGTTTAATGTCAGCGATAGTTTAGCGCACTTCGGCTTTTTGTGGAAGCGATAGTTGCTATTAGGTGGTCGGTAGTAGGTCTTGATAATTTATCAATTCAGTATTCCTCGCATGAAATAGCAAAATGGCCCAGCAATGTAAATCCAGTGTAACAAACTATTCACTTGCAGACCCCGTCGCTGGCGTCGGACGACGACTCGATGTCGTCGAGCGGCGGCAAGCGGTGGCGCGGGGCGGGGGCGGCGGGCGCGGGCGCGGGGGCGGGCGCGCACTCCCCGCGGGCGCCGCGCGCGCTCATCGACCGGCACGTGGCCGAGCTCGCGCTGTCCGGCGACCCCGCCGCCTGGACGCAGGTATGACACTACTTTGATTAAAGGACGAAATGTCCAACTAAAAGCTGAGCAGTTTGTATAGATTTAAAAAGAAATTGTCTCAGGCGACTTTAGCCGATTTAGCTGTGCGGATTCGACTAAAGTCGTAAAAATTGTCGTAAATATAAATACAGTAGAATCCCGATTATCCGGATCAAATCAAACCAGGGGTATTCCGTATAATCGAAAATCCGGATAATCGATTTCAAAGTCAAATCAAAAAATATTTTTTTTTGTGTAATGGGTTTTACGTACGTCATTCAGACAGCACAATATTTAAAAAATATGTGCTATAATGATAATGAATCACATAATACCTATGTTATTTAGGACTTTGACTGGAAATAACTTATTATTGATCTTTGACGCAATCATTTCAACTTTTCAATAGTATATACCTAATATAGGCCTATGTTTTCATTGCGGCTAAGTCCTTGATACGCTTCTTGTATGAAACTTGTGCCGTGTCGTTGCGCGGTAAATTTTTTTTAAAGTGAAAGCTTCTTTAGCATCATTGTCACTTGAAAGTTTTTCTTATGTTCGTGTTACTCTAAAAAGTGCTAAGTTGTATTCATAGATGGCGCGAGGAACAAAATAGAAGATTCGTTTTATTGCTGGATAGATGGCGCTAACTGCTCATTTTACTCTTCATATTATGTTAAGAGATGGCGTTAGTTAGCTCTGTTTTATTTTTATTTAGTACAAAATAGTTTTTGAAAGATAATTACAACTGATACACTTTATTAAATTAATTCTTTTATTTTTGAAGGTTTCACTTCTACTACGTGTGAAATGCACACATTTTTATTTTTTAAATCAGCAATTTATTATAGCCGTGACGCAAGTCCGGATAATCGAATGTTCGGATAATCGAGGTTCGGATAATCGGGATTCTACTGTACTTCAATTTGTTTGAATGTTTTCATGTTAACGACGCTTGATATCTTAATAATATGGTAAATTAAATTCACATTAACTTCTGTTCACATCTGTTATATTATTAGTTGGGTTACATGTCTATTCATTCGTCAAATTTTCGAGTGGTAGTAAATCTGGTTTAACGTACAATTTGGTCGATTTCGCCCTGAGTACGAGTGTTTCTTACATTGCTAGCTAAGGAGATAATATCATGTCGTGATAAAGCGACGAATCCATTTCATTCCGTAAAACTATCTAGTGTTACACACAACACCTGTATTGTTTGTACAGAAGGAGGTGTCGGCGCTGGTGTCGCGCGTGGCGGGCGGCGCGGCGGGCGCGGCGGCGGCGGCGGCGCGGCTGTCGGGCGCCGAGCTCGTCATGGCGTCCTGCGAGGAGCTCGTGGACTGTCTGCGGCTGCGGCTCGGGCCCGCCATCAAGGTTAGCGCACTTGGCTTCAACCCACTACTGGGCACGGGTCTCTTGAAGAGGCCTAGAGCATACTCCACCACGCTGCTCTAGCGCGGATTGGAGAAGCAGCTCCCTTATATAACTTTAATGTGAGGGTTTTAACTGGTGGCACAGATCAGAGGAACCAAAAAAATTGGCAAACACAATGATGGTGTCTCGTGGTATGTAAGTAACTAGTCAACGAGCTGACGATCCACCCGATGGAAAGTGGCCACCGATTGGACATCAATAACACCAAAGGTAATGCCTTTGCGTCGCCAACCAAGATAGAAGAGAGAAAGAAAGAAATAACGCGCTTACGCAGATGTTATTTCTTGTATTATAATATGTTGATTTTCATTACGTGTTAATTATGTGTAGGTGTACGGGGTGGTGCAGCAGCTGCGGGAGGCGCTGTCGTGATCGCGGGCGGCGCGCGCGCTGCTCGCCTGAGCCTGCCGCGCTCCCCCTCCCCCTCCACCTCCACCTCCCCCTCCACTCTCGACTAGTGTACATAACGGTGTATATAACGAACTGGAGACTAGCGGTGACTTAAGTAATTTAAATTATCTTTACCGCCCATCTATTCGGAAGTAATACATATGAAATGGTAAATGACAATTTAAAGTCCCTTGAAAACTTATTTACCATTCATGTGGGGGCGGTAAAGCTCGTGAGTAGAAGGACAATATTGAAGAAGTATTATTATTTAATTTTTTAAGCGAAAAAGTATGTTATTTTAGTGAAGTGGACTTGACACTCAAATAAAAATGACTATTTTATAAAATTTATTTTAAAATCTTCCTGTTTAAGTGTAGGGTCAATTTTGTGACAATATTCATTATTTAAGCTATTGTGTTACCTATTTTTTCGCTTTAATGATAATATTGACTAAGCACAAATAGTGTAATGTGATTTAGATTCAAGGTTGTGATCGTATACCGTATACAATCTTCGGGTATCAAAATTGTTTTTCTAACGCATCATCAAAATTAGGATGTTTACTTTGGATGTATTACCATTTTCAGAGTGACAGGATCTTTTTATTAAATCACTGTAATGGAACCAAAGAATATAATTATACAAACAGTTTTATATAAAACCTTGGTCTATCTATACTGTACTTTTGGTTGTATTTATAATATTTATTTTGAACACGTTACATTGTTGATGATTAAGGCTATATGAGATGCTCAATGACTATACTACGTGGATGTCTAGACGAAAATTAATTAATAAATGGTTCGTTAATAATTTCGCCGCCAATACAAGTTCATTGTCCATAGGGCGTCAGTCGACGCTATGCACATAATAGGTAGGTTTACTATTTGAGAAATAATTTCCAGTCAATGTTTAGTTATGTAGGTACTATTATGTCTTCTATGGTTATGTTTGTAGATAATTATATTTATATTATACTATATTTATGTGCAATTTACTTATAGTAATATAACAATTGAAATGTGCAAGACAGCTGTTTGATAAGTTGTTGTCTGACCGGATATCAGATTGTAACTGTAAATTTATTTTCAAGTGAAGCAATTTTTTTTTCAATAATCATGTGACCACTAAAAATATAAAGGTTTTTTTTTTCATAATAACGAATTATATTTTTATGCTTCTGGAAGACTTGGAATATGTAGTCAAAATATCACATTTCGAATGTCCAACATTTGTGTAAAACATTTTTGTAATTTATCTTAGTCCATTATAAATATGTAATCCATTTCATTTATTTGCCGTCCTCCAAACGGAAATGATAATATTTTTATTATTAAAGTCATGTAAAACATATGTTCCCGATGTATAAACATTATCACAATGTTTTCCACAAAGTTTTAAAATATTTTTATATTTTAAATAATGTAATATTCATTTCGCATTATGTTACTAAAGCAAAAATTCAAATTTAATTATTTTCGAGTTTCCTCTTAGATGCTATTTCTCTATGTCTGACAAATGTAACTTACATAACCAAATATTTTGGTGTTGAGTTGCATTTGGATGCTGAATAACATTAATATTTCATTTGTTTTAATGTATTTGTACTTTCGAGAGATGATCCAAGTTTTCTCTTATAAATGAGTTTGTTGATTTGACCCCATGTTTTATATTATGATGTATTGATGTAAATAATTCGTGTTGCCATCAGTTAGGTCCAATAGGAGATAGGATGTGAATTAATTATTGGTGTTTACAGTAATATCATTAACTTCATAACGATGGTTCGATGTTATAATGACAAGTAGCTATTTATTTTATGTTCAGTGCAATTTAGTTTACAACCAAACTTATAGAATGTAATTCTTATATTTTATGAAACAACAAGTAGTTAGTTATAAGTATTATTGATTTTATTTCAAATTTCCTAACTGCCATTAGAGTTTATTATTTAATGACTTTTTAATCATTCTCACAAAAATTTTATCAAAATCACGAATCATAATACAATTTAACAAAAATAATCAGTTTCGAAGTTTTTCACTCATGTCCTTATTATACAAAGCAAAATTATAATAGCAAATATTAATAAAGCCTCCATCAAAATAATCAAAATGTTTTGAAAACTATTTCTGCATCTACAAATCTATTATTGTGTTGTCATAATGATTCTACTAATAATGTTGCACTAATACTTTTGTACCATTTGATGCATCTTTCCGTAGTGATACATTATTATAATTATGAAATTGTTTGTTGCAAGTGATACATATCCTAACCGATATAAATATCTAGGATGTCTTGGAAGTTTTAGTAGAATTATGAGTATGACTAGTCCGCTGTTTGTATCGAAATACAAGTGAATGAACAGAACCGCGGCTTTATGAAATCGAGCCGAAATCGTTACTATTTTGTTAGAGTTGTAAATAAACTTGTTTGCATAGGTTACTACACTATTTTTGCAGTGGCCATGTACAAAGTTACTAGTGTATTTACATGGATGTTTACACGTATTGTAGCGCTAAGAAAGGTGCCTCTCACTGGCACAGACTATTATTCTAACTGTTGTTCTTTAATTTAATAAAAATTTCGGAAGGAATTTTATATGTCTTATTGTTCCTAATTTAATACTCATGTAAAAAGTAAAACGTACACCCATACATCTCATGAAGCAAGTCACATGGTTACAGATATGGATGATATACATTGTACTTTACATTATCATCAAGACACGTACGTAATACTACCTCCTTTAAATAACCACAAGTCAAGTCACAACCCATTTGTCTCACTGCTGGGCTCGGGTCTTCTCTCACAATGTGAGGGATACAAGCCATAGTCTACCACGCTGGCCAAGTGCGGATTGGTAGACCTCGCACACCTTCGAGAATTTTATGGAGAACTCATTCGAAAATTAGAGACTTCTAACTTAGGTCCCTACGTTCGGGAAACCCAACGCTCAAACCGCTATGCCATCACTGCTATCCATGAGAGACCGACGCTCAAATCGCTATGCTATACTATATCCTGGGAATACACTCCCAATTTTTTTTATATTGATATAATAATTATTTAAAACTATATATTTACATTATATAATATAAAACTAAATACATATTATCAGTAAAATTAAAATAAAAAAATAATTCCAGGCAAGGCCGTCTTTAATCTACTTGAGGCCCTGGGCATATTAGGATAATGGGGCCCCTATGATTTTGTCAGAACACTGTTTTTTTAGAATAAACAAAAAAAGTAGATAAGCAAGCCTCTAGATTTATGCAAAAGCTAATAAGCAAATTGGTATTGTAGCCAGTAATTTATGTTCGATTTATTTGAATTAAAAAAGTTTTCCGGTAATAAATATCGGTTATCATTTAGTGATCTGGCAGGAACTAGGGGGCCCCTATCCATCACGGGGCCCTGGGCACGTGCCCAGAGTGCCCAGTGGGAGAGAGGGGTCTGATTCCAGGGCATGGAAGCTAGAGAGAAGGAAGGCCATCTCTGTATATGAAAAGTGCATTTAAAAACGCGTAAAATTACAGGTATCGAATATCTATTTTTCAGACACTAGCGCCATTCATTACGAGTGACGCTGCAGATGCACTAGACTATTATAGACATATTGGTTATATTTACTAAAATATTGTAAGTCTAATATTACATTTGACTACGTAAATAGTTGAGGTTTTGTATACAGGCATTATGAAGGGTACCATGAAAATTTTTAAATATTTGAACTCAGCAAACATTACTCCGTGTACAACAGTTACGTTCATGGTTCATATTATCGCTATTTGTCACATACTAACGCCATTCAGAAATGGCCATTATTGAATCCTCTATTTTACAGCTGAACACTTTTTCATCTTTCCTTTCTTAAAAGATGGCCCGGCCCTCCTGCCTCAATACTCCATGATCCTGGGTCAGTATATAACAAAGCTGTGATCCTGGGACAATAGATAGGTAACATGGACACAATACAAAAATGGTCATTCCGTTATGACGTCATCGATCTTCAGTCATAGTCAGTGATCCATAGAGTAATATATCCATGGATAGTGATCCGTCCATGTCTGCGATTCGGACACGGACTGTGTTCCGAGGATTCGGATATTTTGTATGTCAAAAAGTGACAGCCGTCCAAATTGTAAATTGTCCAATTAGTAATCAAGTTGTCTGTTGTAACCTATGGTTGTAACCACGGAACCTTGTGTCTGTGTTCCGTGGTTGTAACACTTTTTACAACTCGAGTTACTCGAGCAAAAGTAACCATTTACTCGATTAAAACCTCGAGTAAGCTCGGTGTCAAAAATCACGAGTAGCGAGTAGAATCGTGAGCTCCCGAGTAAATATACTCGTAAGTATACTCGCGAGTAAGTATAGCTCGTGAGTAAGATCGTTACGACGCGACGCGACGCGCGTCGGCGGCAACTCGACGAAGTCGACGAACTCAACGATTAACTGAACATCGACCGAGTTGAGCCGCGGCGCGGCGGCGCCCCGCATCGATCCGCGATCGTCGCACTCATCGCTGAGTTGAATCGGCAGAATTTACTCGAGTACGTTAAATCGTTACTCGAGTTACTTGACCAAAGAGTTTACTCGAGTTACTCGAGTAAATTTTGTCGAGTTGCCCATCGCTAGTCTGTTGTATTGTAATTAATTTGTACTCTGTGGCAACTCTGACAAGTCTGACATCGGGAATAGCAAGAAAAGAGAAGAGAAGTCAATTTCTCGTAGGAAGTTACTTTCTTTTCACTAAAATAATAAATAAAAGTGTTCTACAATTCGAGGGATAACCAAACCAAGGTACCGGCGTAAAGTCATCTAATGTATGTTTCGACATTTGAGTTCAAAATTATTCTTTAACTACGTAATGTCACTCCTTTTGCTGCTTTGGTTTCATTATTTACTTAGGTACCAGTTTCCACGTAAGGCAAAACGTTGAGCCATTTAGGTCGGCAAATATGTGCTGTGTTTATAGTAATCAAAACATTCATCGATTAAGTTTTTTGTTGTATTGCATCAAATGAGGTTTTTGTGCTACTTCAGTTTTGCTACGGCATTGCTTGGTTGCGCGAAACAGACATGTTTATACAGATATTTATGTGTGTCTATATAGTAAACATTAATTACTGCTTTGTTGTAGTGGTTGATATGTCTTGAAACTCAATATGATCAAAATATTTACTGAAATAATGAAGTTTGTAGAAGTTCCAATGATTGTATTTATTCGACTGTTGCTTTCACTCCACGGCGCAAAAGGATATTGCGGAGTAGAGCAGGTTCTACATTAAACGGATGCAAGAGTGATGAAAATTTTACTGGAAATTTCTAGTTTTTTTTACTTTAACATTGTGCTCACAATAGCTAAAATGTTAACTTTTAAGTCATTATTCAATGTGTGTCAAAGAGAAATTATTTCACATAGCAGTGTATTGCAGCTACCTCGGTGTGATGTTGGAGCGGCACCATGAGCAACCAGCACACATACCTGTCGGCGAACAGCAGCTCTAGCTCCAGGGTGGGAGACATCGAGCATATCAGTAAGTGCTCTATGTGTGAAATGCATGGTAGACTTCCACCTATATTAAAGAAAAATCTAAAATAATAAAAGTTAATGTAACTTATAACAACACATTTTTGTGATGCCTTATATGAACTTAACCTCACAATTATTATTAGTTACCATTAGGTGGGGTGTAATAATAATAATAGTGTAACAAATGTCTAACAATAATAAACTACTAACAAGCTTGATGTTATTATTATTCTGTGGTTAAGTTCTGTTTTATTAGGTCTTTTTAAAATTGATTGGGCTTGTTCCTGTGTTTCACTCATGGAGTAAAGAGGTAAAGAGAGTCATTTCATATGAGGGGAAAGGTGAAAAAGTGTCCAGCTGTTTACTGAAAATAGAATCAGTTCCAGTACCTACTATCATCCTACGACAGTAGCGCTGGCAACGTAATAAATACGATATGAACATTGCTGTTGACACTCTTGTAGACGGAGCTGCAGAGTGAAGTTTGCTGAGTTCAATAAAATTTATCCTATCGCACCGTAGCGCCACCCATTATTGGACACGTTTTTACGGACACTTTTCATACACAGAGATGGCTCTCCTCTATACTCCATGGTTTCAATATTGTTTTAGCAAGTATTTAGCTATATTTATGTGTCTTTGCATGTAGCTCCAATCCCATGTCAGCATACTAGGTGACAGAATTCAGTCTGGTAGATAGATGGTAAGGCTTCACACAAGGAATATATTATTATCAATAATATTATTATATTTTTTTTTTATGTAGCCTGAAGGACAGACAAAAACGACATATGGGCCACCAGATGGTAAGGGGTTACCGTCGTCTATGGACATGAGCAATACCAGAGGAATCGCCAATGCAACGCCGGCCCTGAAGGAGAACTCTTTTTTGTACCTTTTTTGAAGAACCCCATGTTATAGCACTCTGGGAATACCTCAGAAGGAAGTTCGTTCCACAGTTTGCACATACGTGGCAAAAAGTTCATGATTATCGGACTGTAGAGGTTCTTCGTGAGTCCAATCGGTGTGGATGGAACTTCAATCTTCGGCGAGTGGTGCAATGATGAAATGGAGACATAGGCATCAAGTCAAACAATTCCCCGGAGCACTCACCCATTGTAAAGTCGATAGAACACGCAGAGAGAACCAGTGTCTCTTGTGAAACTCAAGTGTTCTAACCTGCGCGTGACTCGTGGGTCGTTGACAACTTGGACCGCGCGCTTCTGTTAGGCTTCATATGTGTTAAGCTGGAATTGTGGCGCCCCTGCCCAGAGGTGGGAGCAGTACTCAATGTAGGGCCTGACTTGAGCTTTATAAAGCATAAGCATGTTCCTCGCAGTGAAGTACTACTTAGCCCGGTTCAGGACACCCAAGCTTCTTGGAGACTAGCTCGGCCTTGGCGTGTAAACGACGCCGATACTGCAAACTGGTATCATTATCTTTTTATGAAGGTCGACTGGCTAAGTACCCTCTTGTTTGAATTACCTGCTAAACTATCTACTTCTAGTGTTCTAGCTAGGGGCTTCGGCGCCAGTTCTTTCTTGGGCAAGAGACTACAATAATCATGTTGCTTTTTTTCGATCAGGTCACCTCTCCGAGCACATAGGGTCTCTATGTCTGTCCTCGGAGTACTCCGATGTAACGCTGGTGGTGGAGGGATACCGCATCCCGGCCCACAAGGTCATCCTTGCTGCCAGCAGCGACTACTTCCGTGCTCTACTGTATGGGGGCATGAGAGAGGCTAATCAGGTATTGCACTT
The DNA here is from genome assembly GCA_951805285.1 of Thymelicus acteon. Lineage (NCBI taxonomy): Eukaryota > Metazoa > Arthropoda > Insecta > Lepidoptera > Hesperiidae > Thymelicus > Thymelicus acteon. The sequence continues at coordinate 20,372,201 of OX638217.1, forward strand.
GATACTTCAATGGAAATTAAATTAAGTTAATTAATGGACGAAACAATCATCTTTATTACAACACCAATAATAAAATTAGTATCACACGTCACAATAATAATTACCCCAGATTTTGTTTAAGCTACATAACTTTATTTCTTGTAAGTGTAAGGGTAACTTTTCGAAATTTTAATAATAATAATAATGTATGATGTGTAGGTTAATTTAATTTATGTGTAACTTTCTGTTTTTTCCAGTCTGAAGTAGAGTTACAGGCACCTCTACAAGCGTTTAAGGCACTGCTAAGATATGTTTACTCAGGTAATGTCAACATTTTGTGTATAATATCCATATCCAAATTGGTGTTGTAACCACCCTGAAAAGTGTGAAATGTGTACTGGAATACAAAGTTATTCCAGGGCTGCCTGAATAACTAAAGCTAAATTTTTAACTGTAGTAAGGGGCAAGGGCGGATCCAGCTTTGGCGCCAGGGGGGGGGGGGGTCACATAGTCGTGGTCAAATCACAAGAAGTAATAATTTATTAATAAATGTAATAATTTTTATTATTATTCATGTAAGTACTGTACATAAAAAATCTACCCATATTTAAATAATAAAATCAATTTTCCTTTTACGTCTCTCGAAACGCGTTATCACTTCACGTTTTTATGGACGTGGAGAAGTGCCAGTCCGGTTAGACGTTCTTCAACCATTGTGAAGCTCTGAATTTTATTTTATTTTTATTTATTTTATTTTTCGTAACGTAGACAAAGATTTTTCTCTACGTGTCTATTAAGTATCTGGCTTGTATGTCACCTGATGTTTGCTTGTAGGGCACATGGGCCTGTCCCTCCTGCGCGAGGACACAGTGCTGGATATGCTGGGCCTGGCGCACCAGTTCAACTTCCAGGAGCTGGAGGCGGCCATCTCGGACTACCTGCGGCAGGTGCTCGCCTTGAGGAACGTCTGCGCTGTGCTTGATGCTGCTAGGTAACCCTATATACATATACTACATACCTTAGTGAACGAATATACAGTGGAATAAGCCTCTCAGTACATTCTAACGTTAAATATCAGCACGAAAACGCACACAAATACGAAGTATACATACACAACACAAACCACTCACTACCGTATACAAACTCATCAATTGGTCTATTGCAAGTAGTTGTCGAACCATGCGAAATCGCCAAACCGATCACGGCAATTTGTTCGCGCGTCAGTGCACTGTCTAATGCGTTGTTGCATTGTCAGTCAAGTCGTCAGTTAAATAGAAAAAATAAGAAAGTTAAATAGATTTTTGTAGTTTTAGATTTTGATATACTTACACGTGAAATGTGATTCCACGATCCTCGGAACCCTTGGAACGATGATCTGTATGATTTCTGCACCATTTCACAACACATGAAGGCATTTTGAAACCAAATTTTTATATAAATCTTGTTTATGACACTTTAAAGTCAACGACCGTCCGAACGAGTGACACCGAACTGACTGATTCGCGTTTTGGTTGAGTTTATAAGCCCCGCCCACCGCGGTTGAGTTTTCGTTGTGCTATTTTGAGGCATCAAAGATGCTTCCATTAATACTAATATACACATATTAGTTCATTGACATACCTACATATTAGTGTCAATATGGGCGTAAAGCCACCGCAGCGTTGTTAATACGGGCCTCACAGCTGCAAGGCGTCTGGTGAACGCGTTCTTCACGTCTCATCCAGTGAAGAAGTGCCCCAAGCAGGCCTTGTATCGATATTTGTTGAGGGGCCCCCGCTCCAACTTGAAAAGGGGTGCCAACAGTAGCAGTATTAGGGCAACGGCGAGCCTTTTTCAGGGGCCACATTTTGATATGCAGCGAAGTATATCGATAAAAGGGCGCGTGGTTGATCATTACAGAGGTTATTAAGCTGCTAGTCGGGCCCCCTGTAAGTTGGAGGCCCCGTATAATTGATAAAACTGATACGACGGTAGATATGCCCCTGGCTCTTATACTTTTATTATGTGTTTCGCTAAAACACACAGCGTTGTTTATGAAGAAAGCTGCATGTGAAAAACGCCTTTTCTAAATATCTATGGTAAAACTTACCGAATTCTCTCTGGTTTTACTACCTTTTCCTCTCACCAGAGGGCGCCTGTTAGTTTGGCGCCTTTGTTGACAACCAACTTCATAGCGTATGTGAATTTTCGCCGGTAAACGTCAAAAATTTTCATAAGTTATATTTTTTGGAGAAAAGTATAATTATTAAAGTGTTTTTAGTGTGAAAACATCACACAGCGTCTGTTTTATACGTAAAGTATAATTTTAGTGTGTTTTGTGATGGATTCGGAAGAAAACACGAGAGTAAGTATGGGAGGTGACCAAAGTTCGAAAACTGGTGCTTCGGAGGGAGACCAGCATTCGAAGCATAAGAATTCGTATGATTCTTCATCTTCTTCATCCTCGGAGGATGAGAGAGGCATTGCGTCACCTCCACCGAATAAAAGACGGAAGGTGTCACGTAAGTACAAACAGGTTCAATCGTGTTCGGACCCACGTTTAGACACTGTTATTCAACAAGTTAATTACATATCACAATATTTGACACATATTCCTCAAATTATGACAAGTACTTCGCATAACGTGCAAACTCCGAGTCCTGAACCAATTCCATCAACATCAGGTCAGGAATTTTTGAATAGACCAACCGATTTATCGTCTCAAAATAACAAGCTTTCTTTAGGTGAGATCGAAACGGACTTTGATAGTAAAAAGATCATTCCACCAGCCAATAAAGAACTTTTAGGGGAGTTAGCACGTTTGCAACAATTTGATACACCTGCATGGCAGGGCATTCGGTACAAAAAAGCTTTGCAATCTAGCTTAGCTCAACCAGGTTTTGTAGGTCTCAAAGTCAATGAGGAGTTGTGTCACTTTAACAAGAATAAAGATTACTTAGCTTCCACTGAGCAATTACTAGCAGGGTTGTCTAATAACATTCTAGAACAAAGACAACTGTTGAAGACTGGATTACAAGAGTTAATTGACTGGGCTTCGGCAAATTCTAATAGTTTAAATTCTAACACATTGTTTGACAAAATCACCACTCTATTTGGTCCAGGTTCAGCTACATATAAAAAATCAGAGACCACAATGCAAATAATATGCGGTAAAAGGGCAGAATGTATTGAAGTCAGACGTGATAGAATTTTAAAAGAAATTAATAATATTAACTTAAGGAAAACCTTACAAAAGATCCCACCAAGTCAGGAATATTTATTTAGTAGAGAAGCTTTACATCCTGTAATTGCTTCTTTAGGCGGTTCTCAGATGTGGTTGAACACACCCAACTACTTAAAAGAGAATAAATCAGTTCCAAGTTATCAAATACATAAAAAAATTCCTAGATCTTCTTTCAAAGCCCACAAACCAGAGAAAAGGCAAAACACAAAGTTTAGAAAGAATCAGCCCTTTCGTAAATACAGTACACCTGGAGACAAATCCACCAACACCAATAATAAACATACTTGACTGTCGGGACAGGAAATTCGAGGGGGGGTGCCTACAAAACTATGTCGATATATGGAAAAATCAAGGAGCAACCAATTCCATACTGAGGTTGATTACCAGTGCTCGCATACCATTCATAAGGAAACCCCCACTACAATTTCCTGGCCATCATGTGGTAAAGAGATTTACCACCAAAGTAACAACGGAGATGACAAAGATGATTTTGAAATTAAAAAATATGAAAATACTAGAGACACCACCAATATTGAATCCAGGCTTCCTTTGTCGAATGTTCCTAGTAAAAAAATCAGATGGGGGGCTCCGCCCCATATTCGACCTGAGAGGGCTGAATGCATATGTAGCAGTAAAGAATTTCCAATTAATTTCTCAACTAGATGTAGCAAATTTTCTGCAAATAAACGATTGGTTAGTGAAGATAGACATTCAGCAAGCTTACTTTCACTTACCAATTGCAAAGACACACAGGAGATTCCTCCGTGTAATATACAATGGAGAGGTTTTACAACTAACAGCCCTACCATTTGGCCTATCATCGGCCCCAAAGATGTTTGCAACCATCTCGAATTGGATTGCGGAAATCCTTCGAGCCCAAGGTTTTCGTGTAATAGTGTATTTGGACGATTTCCTTTTGGTCCACCAGGACCGAGATGCACTTATTTCTCAGGTTGCGAAAACTCTGAGAATGTTAGAAACCTTGGGATGGCACATAAACTACAGCAAGTCGATGCTGGTGCCTGCTCAGGAGACAGAATATCTTGGTCTTGTTTGGAACTCTCAGAAAAATCTTGTAACACTGCCAACAAAGAAGGTAGAGAAAATAAAAGCAATGATCACAAGAATGCTGTTCTCTGGAAGGAGTTCTCTCAAAGAAGCTCAGAGTTTATTAGGTTTGCTAAACTTTGCAAATTACGCGACGACCAAAGGTCGATTACGATGTCGCAAGATGCAACTTTTCCTGAGAGAATTCAAACAAAACAGACCCCGAGAAAAAAGAATTCTGCCTCCACCTGTTCAGCGAGATCTAAATTGGTGGTTGGAGACAGTAGGTCACAACGCAACACCGATTGCCAAGAGAAGTGTAACCCACTTTTTGACAACAGACGCAGCGGATGCGGGCTGGGGGGCCCAGCTGAACAACACTCTCCTATCAGGGAGATGGGCCCCACATCAACAACATTGGCACTCCAACATGAAGGAGATGTATGCAGTGTTTGCAGCATTAAACAGTCAGCGGATGACATTAAAAGATGCACATGTACTCGTGCAATCAGACAACAGAACTCTGGTAGCATATATCAGGAACGAGGGAGGCACCCGATCCGTGACCCTGCTGAAGTTAACTACCAGACTGCTGCAACTCACAGAGAGTTTAAATATAACTCTATCAGCCACTTACCTCCCGGGGAGGCTAAACGGAATTTCGGATCACCTATCAAGGGGTCGAAAAGTACCAGAGTGGCATCTTCTGCCCCAGGCCGCGGAGGCTATTTTCAAAATGTGGGGCGTCCCAGACATAGATTTATTTGCGTCAAGGGACACCGCTGTCGTACCAAGGTATGTAACTATCGACTCAAAAGATGGCTGCGCATTTTATTGCGACGCTTTCAGCCGACAGTGGGACTACCAACTGGCGTGGGTGTTTCCTCCACCCAGTCTAATACCAAGGGTATTATCGCATCTGAACAGTGCAAAGGGAATATATATTCTAATAGCACCTCAGTGGACCAAGTGCTTTTGGCTACCAGATCTGCGAGCACGGGCCTTGATGGAACCAGTCCCAATACAGAACCTGAGAAACATGTTAATAGATCAGACGACAGGCAAGTGCCCTCCACAAGTAGACAAACTGACTCTACTCGCTTGGAAAATTGGGGGTGGTCTGACCAAGTTGCCCACTGGTCCACAAAAGAGCAAAGTTTACTAAAGAGTAGTTGGCGGACATCTACCTTGGTTACATACAATGCTCCAATTAAACGATGGATAGCCTGGTGTGAGAGCAAAAACATTAGTCCTAAGGTACCAGAAGGTCATGACGTTGCTAGATTTTTAGCTAAATTGTTTTTGGAGGATAACTTTGCTTACAGAACTATTTTGTTGCACAAATCAGCTATTGCTACTTACTGTGCGACTACAAAAGTAGATATTTCAAAAGATTTTTTTGTTCACCAAGTTCTAAAAGCTATTGCTCTTGCTAGACCTGCCGTTAGAAAACTTCCAATATGGGACACAAGAAAGTTATTTAACTGGTTGAAAACATCAACAACTTGTAAATCATTATTTGACATATCAAGACGAACGGCTCTAATACTTCTATTAGCCTCAGGTCGACGACTGCACGATCTCACATTATTAGAGGTTAGTAAAGAAAATTTCATATCCTCGGAGGATGAAATCACTCTATGGCCAAGGTTTGGTTCAAAAACTGATTCAAAGACACACAGACAATCAGGTTGGATGTTGCGGAAACATCCAGATAGAAGAATTTGTCCTGTCAGGCACATTACTGAGCTAGTGGCACATTCTTATGAGAGACGAAGCTCTGATAAAACTATTACTAGTCTGTTTATTTCCCTGTCAGGTAAGCTGAGACCTGCTTCAAATACTATGATTGCAGGTTGGATACGTAGTATTTTCAAGGAGGCTCATATTGATGCTCCACCGGGCAGTATTAGATCTGCCGTAGCCTCCAGAAGTTGGTTGGAGGATAGACCAGTACAGGAGATCCTTAACAGAGGCAATTGGAAGAGCATTGAAACCTTTAGGAAATACTACTGTCGTCCTGTGGATAAGATTACAGACAACACTGATGTTGATTTATTACATGCAAATTTTATTAGTATTTAATTTCATAATTTGATTTATTACTTGATGTTATTATTACTTAATTTTTAAGTTGAGTTATTACATATAAATTTTATGGATATTAACAATGTTATTTAAAAGTTAATGACTAATTTGATCTCAATAATTGATCTCAAAGTATAAATTTATTTTTGTTATATGCTAAGTAGGCATGTCTCTAATTTGTTTTTATTTCTCTTTTTTTATGACTATAATGATTATAATGATAAATTAATAATCTTTTCACCTAATGTGTATTTATTTATTTAATTCATCATAGCGTATGTACATCTCACCAGCAGATACCAAACAGGTCTTCATAAACAACGCTGTGTGTTTTAGCGAAACACATAATATAACTGTTTTGCATTACAACAAAACAGGTATTATGTGTTGAATAAAACACACAGCGTTGGAGCAAGGTCCTTGCTGGTTTGTTCTGAAGACTCTATGAAGTTGGTTGTCAACAAAGGCGCCAAACTAACAGGCGCCCTCTGGTGAGAGGAAAAGGTAGTAAAACCAGAGAGAATTCGGTAAGTTTTACCATAGATATTTAGAAAAGGCGTTTTTCACATGCAGCTTTCTTCATAAACAACGCTGTGTGTTTTATTCAACACATAATACCTGTTTTGTTGTAATGCAAAACAGTTATATTATTGAGTATGTATGTAAAATTGTAAATGCGCATAGAATGGTATGGTCAATAGCAAGCTGTTATAAGTTGAGTAATTTGCGACAGATTGTACGGGCTGGATGCGCTGATGGATTACTGCTACAATTTCCTGGACAGGAATGCCACTGAGGTGCTTCAGCATGACTCCTTCTTGCAGCTCTCTGTTGTAAGTAGATACATGTTTAAGCCCATTATTCATATAAGCTATTTCTGAACCAATTTGTGTTTATAAGAATTTTAATATGTAATTCATTTGTATAACGATCAGGAAGCACTGCAAGGTCTCCTGGAGCGGGACTCGTTCTTCGCGCCGGAGGTGGACATCTTCAAGGCGGTGTGTAGCTGGTTCAACGCTAACCAGCAGTGGGTGAAGGCCGATGGCGGCTTGATGCAGGTATGTCAGAGTTTAAGGCGGAGAATGTGCGAGATATAAGGTTAATTTAATTTCCTACCCGTTCAAAACGCTCAAAACAAACTTCCTTATTCATAAACACTTAACCTATTTTAGCTATTACACTGTTATAATATGTTTTATCTTCATCGTTTTTCATAAGAGTAAAAGAAACAAAACACTTTATAAGTTCTCTATAACTTTGCTTGTTTTTATGATTAAGAGGGATAGTATAAAGCTGCGGCAACATTAGCGAACGAACATTCATAATCGTATTATCGCGGTAAAGGTTCGCTTTTACTAAGGATGATTTGACTGTCACTGGTCGCGATAACGGCGCAGCATAACATAGCACGGTGAACTTGGCCGCAGGAGAAGATCCTGAAGTGCGTGCGGCTGACGCTGATGAGCCTGGAGGAGCTGCTGACAGTGGTGCGGCCCGTGGCGCTGGTGACGCCCGACATGCTACTGGACGCCATCCAGGAGAAGACGCAGACCAAGAGCACCGACCTGCGCCACCGCGGCCTGCTGCGTGAGTACTGACACTACTGACCTGTTGACTACTGAGGTCTACCTCTCATACACTATTACATTAATTAATTCATAATATTATATTATTACAATTCAAGAATTCATTAATTTGACTTATCTGACTCTATACTGGATATACTCGTATATGCTAAAATCGATATAAGACGTACGCACTTTATAAATTTTGGTGGAAAGTGGCCTTTACAGTAGGGTCGATATGTTGGTAAATCTGCTACCTGAAGTAAACCGTGTTGTTGGGCTACACCAGTGCCGGAAGAGAACGTGGCGACGCCGAAGCGCGGCGCGCGCGTGATCTGCGGCGACATGAAGTCGGCGCTGCTGGACGGCGACACGGAGAACTACGACATGGAGCGCGGCTACACGCGGCACACCATCTCCGACGCGGCCGACAACCCCGGCATCGTGGTGCGCCTCGCGCAGACCACCATCATCAACCACCTGCGGCTGCTGCTGTGGGACCGCGACAACAGGTAGCGTTACACTACAGCTTCCCGCGGACAGGACACTAGGTTAGGTTAAGTTATACTAACGCAGGTTATATGTCGCAGGTCTTACGCGTACTACATCGAGGTGTCGGTGGACCAGAAGGACTGGGTGCGCGTCATCGACCACAGCAACTACTTCTGCCGCTCCTGGCAGAACCTGTACTTCGAGCCGCGCGTCGTCCAGTACATCAAGATCGTCGGCACCAGCAACACTGTTAACAAGGTTAACGACATTCTACACTTACTCTCTTATTAGTTTCCAAGCAGTGTCACCTTGCGATATCTTAGCATAGCTATTTTTTGTCTTGTCTATGTAGTGATAGAACAGTTGCTGAAACAAAATAATAATGTTTTGCAAACTAACGGCCACTTTATCCATTCTTTAGAACCAATAAGAGGTCATGTCAAATTGTAGCTATAACTAACTGTATTTTTACTATCTCTACCCATTGTACACCTCATTCTACAGTTCTGAGTCCGAGAGCCTATTTTTTATCAAAGATAATAAAATAAAAAGAAAAGGACCGTAGGAAGAGATAGACTGGTAATAATGACCGTGTGTATGTCATTTCTTAATATAAATTAATAAAAACATTGTGTTAGCCTGTGGTGACGTAGCATTGCGTGTGTGTGTGCAGGTGTTCCACGCGGTGGCGCTGGAGGCGCTGCACACGGCGCGCGTGCCGCCGCTGTGCGACGGGCTCGTCAAGCCGCTGCACAACGTCGCCACCGTCGAGCTCTCCGCCGTCGTCATCGAAGGCATCAGGTCAGCATCGTCTAGCGAACATACGTTTAGTTGTGTCAAGGAATGAAGTGTTATTTCGACCGACTATGTGGACCGACTTACCAAAACTGGCACGTCATTCTGAGAGACAGTTTCATGTATTGAAATGGGTTTCTTAAGGTTAAAAATGTTATTGGTTTTATTTTGTGCAAAATACAAAAAAAATTTGGTCCTTCGAGCCGGATAAAATTAAATCTTTTTAGATAGATTCACGAGGCTTTTTGCGTACGAATTAAATAAGTGCAGTCGACTTTATTCACTTGGGTTAATTCACTCAGGTGTCTCAAGTCTACTTTTAGTAGACTTTATTCACCTATGCCCCAGGATGCGTTCATGTAATAGTAACTGTTCATGTAGTAGTCAACTGTCGAGCACCAACAGACATAGTCACGTAACGTTACCGCAACAGCCGTTCCCGCAACGCGCTGCTGAACGGCGACACGGAGCACTACGACTGGGAGCAGGGCTACACGTGCCACCAGCTGGGCTCGGGCGCCATCGTGGTGCAGCTGGCGCAGCCCTATCTGCTGTCCTCGTTGCGGCTGCTGCTGTGGGACTGCGACTACCGCCACTACTCCTACTACGTCGAGGTCTCGCTCAACTACTGGCACTGGGACACCGTCGCCGACCGCACGCGGGACGCTTGCAGGTAAACAACACACAGTGAAGAAATAATGTCTACATGCGCGGTATTAGAATAAACATTCAAATTGTACATTATTCAAGAATTTCACTGTATTGTTTTCGGATTTGTAAAAAGTATATGAGCCATCGGACTCATATATCAAGAGACGATATGTATAAAAAAATTTGTAAGACGTAAATATTTTACGAACCCCGTCAGAGCGGGGCCCCTCAACAAATTGTTATACAGGGCCTGAGTAGAGCAAGCAGTGCCACTGCGCTACAGATAAATTGTATACATACAAAAATAATGTAAACAACGTCACACAACGTGTTTGACTGTTCGTGTGGCAGGTCCTGGCAGGTGATCTACTTCTCGCCGCGGCCCGTCTCCATCATCCGCGTCGTCGGCACCAACAACTCCGTCAATGAGGTAACATTTAACTATAATACGAGTACTCACGATATTTATTTTGTATTCCGATATTTCGACCCAGTTGCATGGATCATGGTCACGATTGAACTGCGGTGGCGCGGAGAAACTTTTGGCAGGATGACAGGTGACATTTGACACTAGTACATAAGTCTATCAACTTTCCGTCTAGTTCGTTTTTGCGTTTTGTTAACAATATTACGACACACTACACTCGCCACATCTTGCCGCACAACACTATGCACTTTTTGATTTTGAGATTTACATTTAACGAGGTAACTTTTATTACGGTTCCGTAGTCAACACGGAACCCTCATAGTTTCGTCATGTCCGTCCGTCCGCAGCATATCGCAAAGACTAGTGACGCTCTAGATTTCAATTTGTCCAACCTATAGAGTAAGAAAGAACTGGCTGGCAACTGCGGGCGTGGTCGGTAGTGGAATGGATGACCGCTACTAGCAATAAATTCTCGAGCGCTTCCCTGCGTATCACTGAGAATATGTGCTTCTTCGATTCATAACCTGTATGACGACCCTGTAGCCTAGTTGGTAGCGACGCTGCCTGCGAAGCGAGGGGTCCCGGGTTCGATTCCTGGCCGGGGCAGATATTTATGTGACAGATAAATATTTGTACTCGGGTCATGGGTGTTATTGTGATGTGTTTGTTATATGTGTAGTCCATGCCACCCGCAACACAGGTAAATAACCTACTGCGGGGGTATGAGTGTGTAAGCGTTTATTTATTTTATTATTTTATAACCTAAATTTCATGTGGTTGTTGTCCGTGTAGGTGTTCCACCTGGTGCACCTGGAGTGTCCGGCGCAGGTGGAGGAGCGCGAGGCCTGCGACGACCCCGCCGCCAAGAAGCAGCGACCCGCCGAGCGTGAGTGTCCCCCCTACCCCACTCTACCCTGCTCTAACCACCTGCACCACCGTACACAGAGCTTGTTAACAACAGTGTTATGCGGCGACACAGTTTCCCTTTGCAGTTCGCATGATTGATTTGAATCGCATCGCTCCGCACAGATGAAATGGCGTTATAAACACGCTGAAGTAGAAGAAATTTAAATAAAAATGAAGGTCAATGCGTACGTAACGGGTTTTTTTCCCGTACGAGACGGGACGTGAAGTTTTGGAAACATCGTTTCATAGAAAATGTATACGATACTACATACGCAGCGGAATCCCGTACGGGACGGGAACACGTTACGTTTGCATCGACCTTAAGACGGCGCCCGGCGCCGGGCACTCGTCGTTGGTACAACTTACTAGTTGTTATTAGAACCATGAGTCTGTAGTCGAGGTTATTTCTGTTAGTTGTTCCCTGACCACTGAATATTCAGGTGCACGGCATGGATGTTACTTTATACACTAAAGTTCCTATGGGATCCCGTCGTCTGAGGACATATGACGATTCGATCTTTAAACGTGCGATGTACACCTCACGTACTCTCTCACATGGGGAACTGAACCAGTGGAAGTACATATTACACTACTTTAGCAACATTACACATACAACGTTACTATTTCATAAACACATTGTAATGCACAAATATTTCCTAACAGCAAGCGACACAATTGACGATGATACTGTTGTGAACGCAGCGGAGGCGGAGGGGCGCGCGCGCACGCCCTCGCCGCCCTCGGACGCCGGCAGCGACTCCTCGCGGCGCGCGCTGCCGCCCGCCGAGACCGCCACCGAGGCCGCCGAGCGCTACGAGGACTGACGTCACCGCCGCCCCCTCCCGCCGCTCCCGCCGCGCAACGCCCGCCGCCCCCGCCCCCGCCCCGCCCACACCCGCGACTACTACGCCAAGACCCGCAAGAGGGTATGGAAGCGACGCGCGACCTCGCTGCATTCAGTGTGAATACGATCTGTAAACGGTTGCGTAGTAGCGCAGTGTGGGTTCTTGTTTAGTGATACTTTCGCATGTGTGACGCGCTTTGCTCCTGCTATCGTCGTTTGGCTTCCAGTTGACCAGAATTTAAATGTCAGTGTTTTGTGAACTGTAATACCCCATTTACACGCGCGCGCGAGCCACGAGACAATCCGCGAGACGCGCGCATGCGCGCGCGTGTGAACAGGGTGCTCGCGGACCAGACCGCGGCAAGTCTCGTGGCTCGCGGGCTCGCGTCGGGAGCGGTTTTGTAGGCGCGCGCCAAAGGATCTCGCGCGAGCGCTCGCGCGGTGTTCACACGCGCGTAGTGGACGTGGCTTAGACCTTGTCCAGAAGGGGCGAATTCGCCGCGAAACGTTTCGCGCGAATTGATTCGCGCGTTAGCGAGATACTGGGCGCCAATACATCCCGTCCACATGTATCGCGCGAATTCAAAATACGCGCGTAAATCGCGTGCACTTCGCCAGACTCTCGACTCGCGCGTGATTCGCGCGTATTGCGCGCTAGTCGAGATACTAGAGACACCTTGTTGCGTCCAGTTAACGCGCGAACTTCAGTCGAGTGGACGTATCGAGGACAATGGAGCGCCAAAATTTTGATATGGAAATGTTTATAGACGAAATAGAAAAAAGACCGCCGTTATGGGATTTGGAATCATCTGATTATGCCAATAGAATTATAAAACGCAGGGCTTGGGAAGAATTGGTGTCTATATTTTCTGATAAAGATGACTCTCGAGGAGAAAAAGAAAGATATTGGTTAGTCATTATTATTATTTATTTTATTGATTAGTTACAAACAAAGAAAATTAGATCATTTTGTCCTGCCACGGCAGTCGAAGCCGCCTTCGTTCAACTCCATTTTTTCTACTGACTAAATTCGTCCCCAAATGCTCGCGCGGTGGTACGCTCCTTCTGGACGCAACTGTCGCGCGTGATACGCGCGAGAGCATCGCGGCGAATTCGCCCCTTCTGGACAAGGTCTTACGGACGCGCCACGAGACTGTCCGCGACACGCGCGTGTAAATGAGCGGTAAGAACGGCACTGTGTGGCGACGCCCCACTCCTGTGTTATTTCTCATTGCATTGCGTTTGTATTGAATATGTTATGGCCATTCAGCACGTCGATCGAACTAAGAGAAGTGGTCCGAGTGTGGCCATGTTTATGTGTTTGAATAATCTAATGTTAAGAATACCAGTTGATCATAAATATTAAGATAAAATAATATATTGAATAATTAAAATAAATCTTTCACTGCATCGTTTAAAATATCATGTTGCATAAATCTGTACAGCTATATATGTATGTTATTGTTGTTTAAATATGGATTAAAAGGCGATTTAAATGCTAAGAGGATTAGAGGAGGTAACAGAAATAAGAACAATATTTTTCATTGGAAATCATTGCAAATAACTGCATAATCTGGCGGTAAATTCATTGATACGATCTTAAGAGGCCTGTGTGATTTAAGAAAGTGAACCATGGTGGCAGTCGTTGCAGTGGGGTCCGTGTCCCATCGCATTGTTAGAGCCGTGACGTGACGTGACGTGTTCTGTTTATTGTAATGTTACACAATTGCAATTAAAATGTTTGTAGCTGTAAGTTAGTGTTTTCTAGTCTGTGGTCTGTTTATTTACAGTGCCACCAACTTATCTGTGAAGTGGCGAAAATTGGAACTAATGCCGCGTCATTCATTGTGCTCATTCATTTGTCATTTACTACCTCTCGAATTGCGTCCAATGATTGGTCCAATGCGTCCGACAGCGCCCTCCTTCAATTCACAGATAAGTTGGTTTCCCTGTACCTTCGCGTCTTGATGTAGTGTGTAAGGATCAATTGTTTTTACTCTAAACATCCAACCTTTAAGATCACATTTATTTAAGCGCTTTCCACTGTGGGAAGTGGTCTTTGCTCATTGTATGTAATCTGTATTTTCATTAAATTGATACTAACTTTGTTTATTGTCTTAATTTTAAGAATTAATTGAAATGATATATTATTTGTGTACTGTGGTTTGGAGGTCACATTCGAATTTTTGAAAAATAAGTTACTGAAATAAAATTCAGTTTCAATGTGATATATTAGATATACATTACATATTATATTCCCGCACATGAGAATTGAGCCACAGCATTTTTAGGTATATTTACTAAAAACTAAACACTTACCTGTAAATTCTAAAATGCAATCTGGAAAAGTATTCATGGCGTTCGATATGGCAGCAATGAAATTACATCAAAAATTTCTTAGTTCTTTTTTTGTGCTTTAAGTTTTTAAATCAAGAAAAGCAATAAAATTGTCTGTTTTGGTGTACGGGAGTATAGTGTTTAATTTTCATTTAAGAAGCCGGACCATGTTTCATCGTGGTTTATGCATTACTTTTAAATTACTATTGTAAATGTATTAAAATCGTTTAATTGTGTATCGCTATGTGCGTAAAGATGGCGATGTATTCAGTTAAACTGAAAACAACCATTAATAAAGCATGGCGCCATGACGTGTGACGATGTAACGATTGTCATTGTCGTATCCACAGACCTGTATACCTAGAGATACAGGTCTGTGGTCGCATCACATATCTAGAGGTGAGTGAACAGAGCTGCTGTTTCAATGATCCCAGCTGGACATGAGAAGTGGACATTCGAGGAACTGTGATAGCTCGGACCGCGCCCGACGGACGCGCCGCTTGTTGCGTCCGGGAATTATTTTAATTTTTGACTAATTGTACTATCGAGATTTAAGGCAAAGATTATAGAAGCTTTTAATATGTTTTAATAAAAGTAATTAGATTTGAGGGCGCGTTTTATTGTTCCTTGGAGTTACTTCTGAGATTAGTGTCGGCTGTCGGTAAGCAAAGCCGCCACATTCCACCCAGTGCGGTTGGCTCAGCTTGCAATGTTGCCATCGGCGGCAAACTACGCCGCGCCTTATATTTTTATCTCTTAAACTATTATAGAGTATCATCAATCAAGGGTGATCTTTCAGTATTATCGGTATCCTGATATCCCCGTCAGGAAGTCCCCAATGGTGGAATTTCAGAAAAAATCAGTAATCCCCGCCAGCAAAATAAACTTGGAAATACCGGTCAAGTGCGAGTCGGACTCGCGAACTTAGGGTTCCGTACAAACTTGGAGAACCAAAGATCTGCTCTAACGAAAAAATGTTAGCTTTGCCGTTGGAAAACTGTCGTCCCCATACTTCGACATAGGTTGCGGTTTTACCAACTGCAAATATGAGCTGTTACCCTGCACGGGTAACTGGACTGGCTTCACCCATCAGTGGGTGCACGGGTAATTCCTGTTTACCCCCGTGCACCCGCTTCAGTCTGCAAGGTTGGAATTTTAAATCCAATATTTAATATCGATTAGGTAAACTTCGGAAATATACGTACCTAAACATATTTTTTTTGGTGATGCAATTTTTAGTTTCGAATTTACGGTTTTCATATTTTTCCCTTCTCTCTTTCTTGCCCTGCAAGTGATCTGGATCTGACCTTTGTTGCCTTTGGTGCAAATTGTCATGGGCGACGGTTATATTTTAGCATTTGAGCATTTCAGGAATGGATCCTTTAAACGGTGGAAGGAAAACAAGTAAAACACGGAGATTTGATCAGAGTCGCTTTATTGTCATTCACAAGTGCATCCACTAGTCCCTACTGGCTGCCGGCCGCTAGCCCCCCCCCCACCCCCTCCCCCCGGCCAGCCGGCCGCGAGCCAACTACGCTACGGTACGTGGTGATACATGGCTCTATTTTAATATTGTGGTTAAACTGTCATTCCAGCCTCCCAAAACAAAAACATAAGTGGTTACAATACAATACACATGATAATAAAAACAAAATGGGTCGTATTTTTGATAAATACATAAATAATTGGTCAATCAACGACAGCGTGAATAAAGATTGTGTGTGCGAGTTTGTATTACTTTCCCATGTTTTATTAACAAAAAAACAGATAAATTAAGTTATACCTCCAATTATACTTGAATGATCAATACAATTGTATTGTATTTTAAGTAGAGTCCGACCGAAACTGGTTTTTCAGCCGAAACCGAAACCGAAACCGAACCTTCGGCCTTAGGTCCAGTTTCGGCCGAAACCGAAACCGAAACCGAAACTTAGGGTGAGGCCAAACGAGCGTATTTTTGGTGCTGTGAGTCACGTGAAATGAACTGGTTTCATACAAAAGATCTAATTCAATTCTTTGAAATTTGTATTTTACGCGATTTTACGATTTACGCTATTTTACGCGACGCACAGCTCAAAAAATACGCTCGTATGGCTACACCATTAGGGTATTTTTTGAGCTGCTCATTTGTGGACCCAACAGAAAAAAGTAGGTTAAAGGAGCCGAATTTTTTAGGTCAACCTTCAAGCTATCTGTCCCTAACGTTGACCCACTACTTACGGGACACCCTGTATAGGTACTGAAATCTTGCGTGTTTTTTTTCACATTTTTATTTGTAGGTACATTTTTATGTGTATTAACTGCCTTCAGTTCGGTAAAATTATCTTAACGTAAACGACAAAATTCGAAAAAATGTGGGTACCTATGGATGAACGCTGTTTTTAACCCCTGACGAAAAAAGAGGGGTGTTATAAGTTTGACGTGTCTGTGTATCTTTATGTCTGTCTGTGGCATCGTAGCTCCCAAACGGAGGAACCGATTTTGATCTAGTTATTTTTTGCATGAAGGTGACTTAATCGAGTGTGTAATTAGCTCTGTTTAGTGTATATCAAACTGTCGGGGGTTTTTTAAATTTTAATTTAAGATCATTTAAATCTTAGCCCCATTTTACTAAAATACGTCAGTGAAAACCGCATGCAAATTGATTTAGCCGATTTTGAAATTACCCTGAACAAACGCACATAAAATACAAAGAGACGAAAATTCTAAAAATAATTGCTATGGTCTCTTTTGCGTTGATTTTTGTGTACAGACATATCGATCAGTTACCGTTTCATTGTAATGGATGATTTGGGATTTAGACTTCGAAAATACTACTAGTGAATGCCCTCGCTTTGCTTCCGTAAACCTTTCTGTAAGCCCTCACTCAATAAATGTAAGTATGGGCGAAATTGACATAAAGTAATTTATTTATTTGTGAACCGTTTGAAATAAACCAACCACTAAATGTTAACCAAAGCTCACTACAATACGTATGTATTGTAAGTTATAAGGGAGTGAAAACCGCAGGTAAATCTGTTATGTCGTTCCTGAAAGTAGCCAGAACAAACGCACAGATAAATAGACGAAAACTACTTTTTATATAATCTATTACGTCTAATTAATACCCCTAGTAAAAGTTTTACTTAAATATCTTCCAGGTACAGTTTCTATACCATGCTTGGATATGAGTTCCGTATCATTATCTATACAGCATTAGACATTATATTAGATATTATATCCTCTTTTCTACCTGTTGCCGTTATTAATATCGAGCAAAAAACGACTAAAATCAAGCGCCAAAGCACCCTGTGCCCTGTCAGACGCTCTTCAGATTAATGAACAAATATAATAAACATGTTAAATCAATGACTTCACTTGAAAAGTCAGCGCCCACGGGTTAGCCACGAACTTAACCGAACGACGCACGAAAATTCACGAACACAGAGTTTCGGTTTGGCCGAAAGTTTCGGCCAAATTTTTCCGAAACCGAAACCGAAACCGAAACTAGATTTTTTGGCCGAAACTGGCCGAAACCGAAACCGAAACCGAACCTTCGGTCGGTCTCTAATTTTAAGTTACTGTTACTTATCACTTTACATAATATAATATGTAAATATATGGTAAAACATATAAATGTTAACTGCGTACGCTGGACGCACCGTGCAAACACTCCTCGGCCGTATCCGCGAGCCGACGAGTCTCCGCCGCCAGACATACAAACAGACTAACTAAACAACCAAACTAATGGACTACTTACAGTGACTATCTGTCCATAAGCTCTTCTATATTGGAATGTTGTTCTCGTCGTTGGCGATTTAATTGTATCCACATGTTAAGATATTCACGCCAGATTATTTTTGCCAATCTTGATATTGGAAGTTATCAAGTTTACTAAAAAACAGAATCTATTTTGAGTCTTTACGAAGATAAATTAATATTTTCTATCTTATGTGGATTCCCAGTACGTAAGTAAATAATGGATTTAAATCGCCAAGCGACATTTTTACCCTACCACTGCATATCTAACGATCGTAGCAACAAAATTACATAAATTATTCTTATAATTTTTACTTAATAACATACTAAGCAACTGATGGCAGCGGCCAGGCTTGCAATTGCCATTACAATGAATACATCCCATTTTGTCTGCCTTGTCTTGAGGAAATCAGTTACACAGTAAATAATAATGAAGGTAACATCATACTACACTATATACAAATATTGTAATAGCAAGGAAATGTGCGTGAAATAAATATATTTCTAGATTTAGGTACATATATTAAAACTATTTCAAATCTAAGGTTAATGTAATTAAGTCTTGTTAGTATGATTTTACCCTAAATACATGTATTTTATTTTAACGACGACACATGTGCACTATGTAGGTATGACATTCAACAACGATGGACAACGTACATTAGATATGTGTGTGTGATCGTACATTAGATAGTGATGTGCGGTACATTTCCTGTTTTGTTATATTTTGTCAGTCGACTTTAAGCAAGTGAACGTTTCTGGAGGAAAATCAAGAATTCTCTATTACCTATACTTTATTTATATCGACATGGAAATAGTTAAATTCGAATCCAGTAGAGTCGCATACTTGTTGAAGTAGTACACAAGTGGGTTGCTACTCCTGGGGCTGAATTGCAATTTCAACTTACACAAAGTTAATGTGCGCCCGATATATTTAAAGTTGATTAAATGACACCACACAAATATCAATTGTATTGGGAGTTTCCTTTATAATGTTCATAAGATACAAATCATAACTTCATAATAGTACATTTGTGCGACATGTAGATACATTCTATTTAATTATTACATTGAAATTTTTTTATTCATTATATTAACATATATTAAGACTGTAATTGACTTCATAAACATGACAATAATGTCAAGTACTTAATCATTTCATTACACAACTTTGCTTTTAAATCCCAGCTTCGTCCCTGTTAACAGTATGTAATCTTTAGTTTAAATAGTTTCATATTAAAATTCTATATTTAATTTCATGTCCATAAATTTCAAAGTCCTATTATAAAATTTGTGCTTCGGACCACAGCCGAGCCCCGCTCCGGCTAGTCCGGCCGGACTAACGCACTTAACACTATCATGAGGAATTTAAAAAGGAGTGTAAATGAATGTTGTGTGTGAGTTACGTTTGTTTACTATTACTTATCTGTCTACTGTGTGCGGTGTGCGGGGTGCGGGGTGATACACAGAACAAGGCCATGATAATATTGATCTGCCGTTCAGTAAAATTAACATATTTAGGTACTAAGGTACTGCAAGTGAAGTATACCTTTAATTACGTATTTTGGAGTTGACAGATAACACTGTTAAATTTAAACTGATATTTAAACTCGTATATCTTTCTTCAGTTGTATGCATGAAGATGAACCTGTGGACTGAATTTATTTTTCACAACTTATTTTCTATACAAAATAGGTATTAGATCAGACTGAAAATGCTCCTATATATAAAGATCGTGTCTACTTCTAGTGACCGCTAGTGACCTCTACACAATTCCTATGTCAAGTTGTGCATCAATAAAGTTGTACAGACTCTGCTTTATGTTCAAAAACAGATTAAAATATTTAAAAACGTCGCTAGGTTTATCTTAAGTAAGTAATAAATAATAAAAATACGGTATCACGTCAATATTTACATTGGGTACACAAGTCGATAAAAGATACAATATCAATTCCGGGTAGGTTGCGAAGGGCACGCCGCACGCTGCGGTCACACTCGCTGCTGCTCCTGATTTACTTACAGTTTTAGCATTGACAAAAATTTAAGACGCAGTGTTTAAGTACTCTGTGGCAAATGTTTTAAACGTGACGTAATGGTGTTTTTTATGGAAAAATTTAAACATAATTTATTTATCATTAAATTCACCATTAGGTTTAATAATCTCGTCGTGGAATCACTTGCTAGCTACATTTCAAAGATTCGAGAAAAATTGTTATAAGCTATTTGAATAACGTCGTCATCATCGACCCCTGAAATCTCGCGTTACTCAACTATTCTGTTCTAGCCTCCGCTAGCGGCACTAGCGCTTCCAAATCATTGTGAACCACATGCCTGGATATGTCGTCGCAACTCTGCTGGGATACTTCCTTCATTTGGCTCATAGGCGCACGCGTATGTAGCCATCGTACCAACAGAAACGTACTATAAAAAATCGAGAAAAATGTTGCAATAAATAGTTTAAAAATTCACTTTAATCCCATCACATACTCTGAATGTGTATTCACATCACCGACATAAAACATTATATATATAACTTTACCATAAGATTCAATTCTACCGACTACGTAACATAGAGGTACGATATCAATATCATAATTGAACAATATTAAAGTATTCATCTTCTACTATTCTTTGTTACCCTACAGACATCACTTTTACCTACAGGAGATATCGTAATTTATTACATTTTTTACCATTAGTACACATGTAATACTAATATGGGTGCGAATGAGCCAGAGATAATTCTACTAAGAGATTCGCTTGCAGTATAACATACTGTTTCAAAGACGTCGCCATCATGTTATTTACATGCGGTTTCAAATACATTTTGAAATATAATACACCACGTTAAAATCTGTACGAAACTCTTGAATCGTTACTATACATTTTACACTTCTATAATGCATCGATGACGTTACAACAATGGCTTTATTTAATGCGTGAAATTTTGACACATGTTTAGAGATGTATCTGATGTTCAACGACGGTAGAATTATCTCCGGCATTTCGCTTCGTCGCCGTACAGGTACATAACGATATATTAAGTACGTATATTAGCGCGGTGGCCGACCACATGCCAACTCACACATCATTATTATAAATACAAATATCTTACTTTAAAAGTATCGAAATAATCCATTTTCGCCTGACAACACTGGAGTATTTTTAGTCGTGAAACAGACTAAACCTAAATGTTATTTTAAATAAAATATTTCCTTTTTAAAGAAATGATAAATAAAAAAACAGCTACAATAATTGTTCCCCTTGCGAGAGTGGCAAGCATTTTGCACAATATATTATCTATGTAACATATAAATAGTTAAATATAAAATAATTAAATAAATTAATAATTCGTTGTTAATATAACTTTTAAATTAAATTACAAACTAAAATGATAAAGTCAATTCGTTTTGTAAACGGGAAGCACTAGCGTACGTTCTATATACAGATAACAGTTTCATAAGACAAGTAATACTTATATTTAATTATTACGCTTTTATTGTATCTTCTAGTGTTTTGGGTTACATTTCTTCTTTGTATTGTATGATTTCTTAAATTACCGATATTGTGCTATTTTTATTCTAGACAAACACTTTGTCTGGTGGGAGAAAGCGTATAAATTATTCCTAATAGCAGTATTCATTTTTGTGCAAGTTACCATCGATACAGAGTACGAAACTGTAAGTGGAAACCCTTACCATTGTATAGAATTTTTTTTTCTGTAGTACATTCTTTTAAGAATTAATTATTTCGTGTAGTTAACATCTGCGTATTTCAAACTATATAAAAACTTCATAAGCGAATAAACAATGAAGAAAAGACGTACAAAGAAGGAAAGACGTACAAAGAAGGAACACTCCTGCCCACACGTGTCCTCAGAGACATACAAACATAATTTATTAACGGGCCAGTCTTCGTTACTTCGGATCCTATCAAATATTTACATCACACTCCCGTCACCATAACAATTAACACAACGATATATCGACCGGAATAAACAATAAAAAATGGCAAAGAGTCAAAATAAGCAATTCGAGACTGCTCCTCAGTCTATAGTTATAAACGTTATCAAATATTGTAATTATTTAAATCTTGGCTCGAGCACCGGGACAAGACGTACTGCCTCAAGTTCAATGTTGCCAGGAAGTGTTTGCCTTGTATAATACATATAAAAGCCGTATGTAAAAATAGGAATATGGTTCAATTTATACGACCCCAAACTTTTTTCTTAACCTTTTTCTGTTAGAAATGGGACACTAGCAAATATGGGGTGATCGGAAGAGTTATCCAGAACAGGAAATCACAACATTGGTCACATTACGAAAACAATACATCTCGTCTCCTCCAGGCCCGCTGGTCCTTCGAGCCGGATCAAACCTAACGCAATCAGTTGTGGGCCGCCCTCTTCCCCTGCATGTAGCCCTCCCAGCGGCGCGCGGTGTTGATGAGCACGGGGTCGGGGTCCAGCCCGGCCAGGAGATAGAGCTGGTTGACGTGCGTGGCGTGGTAGTCCCAGCGCGCCACGTTGGGGCTCACCCCCAGCGTGAAGTGCCGCAGGTCGTAGAAGCTGCCGCTGCCCGTGTCGAAGAGCGGCAGCAGCGTCTTCAGTGACGTCATGCCGTCGTCGAACATGCGCTTGGCCTCCGAGATGGCGTTCTCGCCCTCGATCACGTGCAGGTCGTACAGCCCCAGCAGCGTGTAGATGAACCCGTTCAGCACGAACAGCGGCGGCGTCGTCGGGTACTCCTCGTACCTGCGATACAACTCAATACTCTTAAATTATTTCTTAATGTTTTCATTGGAATCGATGGACATTTTTTAACAACACACTTATCTTGGACTACAAAATCTCAGTGTTAAATGCTGAAAAACGACCTAGGTTACGTCTCCATAGGCGACGACCACTTACCAATATGTAACTGAATTGCTCAATTCAAGGCTGATGTTTTGGTTAATGGTATCGGGGGTCGCTAAGTTATCATCCGACGAAGCCAACTGGAGCCTAGTAGATCTACAACTACATTCAGCAGTGGTACCGTGTAGTACCGACCAGATGTACTTGGAGTCCATCCAGACCGCCTTGACCCCGCCGGCGGCGACGGGCACGTCCAGCAGCGCCAGCGCGCGCCGCGCCGCCCGCAGGCAGCGCGCGTCGCCCGAGCGGTGGTACACGCGCGCCAGCAGCGAGATCGCGTGCCCCTGCGACATCGCCGAGTGCCTGCCCACGAGATCACAACAGTTATTAGAAGAATCGAAGGTCGAAAATACAATCATTGGTCCTCAAGTTTTAGTTAACAGTAACAGTTATCCGGCTGAGCCTCGGTCTCCTCTCATAAGAGGGGCTATGGCCATATGAGTTCGTTCTACAGTTTAGGTACGTGTAAACTGTGGAACGATCTTCGTGCATCGATTTTCCCACTAAGTTATGACATGGGGTCCTTCAAGAAGCGGGTCTATCGCTTTCTTGTAGGCCGGCACCGCATTGGTGACGTCCCCGGTGACTCGACTTACCATCAGGTGCTGTTTTCTATACGTTAAACCGTAGAAATCCTTGGTTAACAAGTATGTTCATAATTTTGTAAATTTAACACTGTATGTGCGACGAAAACGAAATGCATGTTGGAAAGGTCAGTCATCAGTCCACGCGGTGCATGCAAGGTTTGTTTGTTGCTCGGCGCCAGTAGCTAACTGTGGCTCGCCGCTCGCGGGACGCGGCGCCAACCGCACTCAATGAGGCATGCGAGGTATGGGAGGCATGTCATGTCGCTACATAAATGGGACAACGCGTGACTTCTGAGTGGCGCTATGCTATTTTAAGTTATGCTATTTTAAGATCGATTAAAATTACACGCATATTAGTATAAAACGTATATATAACGTGATCATGGTCACGGCTTAACGTTTAGCAATGGCTAAGCAATTGGTCATGCAATTAGGCCGAAATATTGGCGTGCAATCGTAAGTATCCATATCCGTTAAATTAGCAACTCCACGATGGTAAGTTGAAAACTATGTAACGTAACCATTTAATAATCCACACGCACCGTTAGCATCACCTAAACCTCACCGACACGTCTCACCGCCAATAAATATGATGTATACCGTTACACTTCTATTAATACTTCCTATCCTGGATCATATTCATTTAAGACTTGTTTGAATTCCTCGTAAAGCGATAAGTATAGCTTAGAAAATTCATCCTATTCGCCATCATGTTAAGGTTCTATTTCTCCCGGCGAGTGCGCGGTCCCGTTAACGAGCATAATTAAATCGGCGGACATGCGCGCGCGCAATAACATCGAGACATAAACCGTAGTGCGCCGCGACACGCCGCCGAGCCGCGATACTAATTTATTACACCGAGCCATCTGCTTGCCGCTATTATAATATTCATTGAGGTTCATCCTGCTGCGTGGCTCGTCGATTAAATAATAGCTTACCGGATCTCTATCTACGCAGGTAAATAAAAAACAGCTCAGCATATTATTATCTTTTTTATAAACCCATAACAGATTTTCTTTTATTTTGTTTTGGGAGTCGTTGAAATTTAGTGTTATTAGTAAACATTTTTGGGAAGTTATTCTGTAGTCCGAACGGGAATAGGGAATCTAACGCTTTTTGGCTTAACTTTCAATTTGGCACAGTTGCTACTTTAGTTGCTATAGTAAATACTACCATTGACCATAGTATATTATTGCTGACGAAGCAGGTGTTTGCCCAGACGTTGCATAATTAAATTATTGGCATAGATATCATATTATCTTGTACAAAAAACCACTCGGAATTGAATGGCGATCTTAAATATATTTTTACAATTTTTCGTTTTGTCTGTTTGGATATTTGTGCAAGTTCCTTTGCTGACCGTACAATTATGTCTTTGTAGATGTCTGATGCAACCAAAAACTAAATCGTGAGAATTATGATAAGAAGCTAATATTTCAGTGCTTTTCCTAAGAGTTGAATCGAAGTGGAATTGACGTCGATAGGCGTGATGTGCAAACACCTTTAAAATAAATAAAAATATAATATGTGGTTCCACATTACTGTCTGCATAGTAATAACAGCAGGGCCTGATTAACCCTTAGGCTAATTAGGCTGCAGCCTAGGGCGCGAGGATCGGGGGGGCGCGCTAAAATCGTGTCTTCGCATGCACTAATCTAGCATCACTGCATCTACCCTACACAGGCTACACATTTCAACTAGACCGAGACAGTGTAGTCCCTAGAGACGAGTCCCTGATTTTAACAATAAATTTTAAAATTTTAAAAAACGCGCATAAAACAAACACTGACTTGTTACTCGAATCGATCGGTGGTCGAGCGAGTGGGTGAGCTGGCAACGGAGTGCCACTTGCTAGGCACTCAGTGCTTAGTGCGCGTTTTGATTAATCCGCCTCGCAATAATGTTCGGTTTATATGTACTAAGTAGTTAGCTAAATTTTAAGTAAATTAATACGTGTACCTAAAGTTGTAAACGGACAATTTAGTAGTTAAGGCGCGGTGTGATCTGAATATTCACAAAACTGGGTTTCTTTGGTGCTCGAGTACGAGGAAACCCAATGAAAATATCGCACGCAAAAAATACAGAGCATAGAAAAAGGCCTAAAGAAAAATGTTAACCGAATAGAATATTAAATAGTTGTTTGATATTTCCAATAAAAAATCGTAATTTGCTATACAAAAATAAACTTAAGCGTCGACATTCTCTATATTTTCAGCGGTAACAACATATTTTTTTTTGAGAATATAATAGGTATATGGTTGTATTAAAACTTTAACCGTACAGATATTGAATTTAATGTGTATATTCTGAATTATCTAAGGAAAACCCTCAAATTAAATGTTTATTCGCAATCTAGTTACATTGTTAGCAAAAATATGCTCTGCAATTTTGAACCCTATTCAGCGTCACGTAAATGTAACATTAGATTAGCGCAGATATGCGGTTGTGTGAGTGAAATCAGCGTTTTTAAATTGTAGTCATACCGCGCCTTAAAATTTAGAAATCAAGTAGACAAGTAATTTAGATTTTTTTCTATTTTCTGTTAAGTAGATTTTTATCACTTAACACGTTTGGACCATTGAACTATTATAATAGTATTATAGTAGTAATAATTATTACTAGCGTATAGAATAGACACCGCAAACATCGGGTTCGGGGGTGTGCATTGCACTTATCATCGGTAAGAAAACAAAATATTAACTTAAATCAACTAAAACGAATTAAATTAAATTATTGTGCAATGTTCCCACCATTTTTTAATGAAAAAATCATAAGGAGCCTTTGAACTTGGCAAGCCACTAGCGTGTTAATGGACTAAATAAGTTTGCTTATGCGCTGTCCTACGTGGGCGAATCAACGCGAACGCGAAGCGAGGCGGCGCGAAGCGAAAATAACAAACAGTCGAGATGTACTGAAGTGTCCTACGTGACCAAAAGCACGTAGAGGAAGTTGCGGTGTCCTACGAGTTAACACTGTGTTAGGCTTGCCGTCTTGGTTCGGCAAGTGTCATATACAAAGTTACTCTATGGCAAGTGTGCAAACGAGGCTTCTAGTTTGAAAAGAGAACAGAGGGCAAGCCGGCGGTGGAACACACATTTTGTTTGAGATGTCTTTTCTATATACAGGGTGGATTTTTGAGACGGGTCAGTAAGGGCAGGTACCTTAACCATTATAGTTATAGGAAAACGTTCCTACGAGACTATCGATAAGTTTTTAAGATATTCTGAACTGCATTCACAGATTTTTGAGAAAATGTACGGTCAGCGAAAAAAGTGCTAAAATCCAAAAAAAAAATTATGCGTATCGATCCTACTTCGTATGGGAATCAAAATACTCTATGGGACCATTTAAGGTATGAGCACTAGAAATGTCAGAAAACGCTAAAAACATTTTCCATACATTTTGTACTGAAAAACGATAAATCAACTCCTAATATTCTTTATTGCCAAACAATCCTGACAAGTGTCTTGTCAGAGCGACAGTGATAGATTTATTCTATCCCTGTCGCTCTTCCGCATATTAATTGGCATGACAAGAGAAATAGCAATAATAACTTAATGTGCATGATCGTAATATAGATATCCCTGTTGTGCCTATGCAAAATACCGAAGAGTAAATAAGACAGCCACATACTATGATTCTACAGTATCACTGATGTCGCACCCTCGAACACTTCTGGTCGCCTAGTACTCGCTTTAATTAATAAACGACGACAAAAAGTGTCGTTACAACTTTTCCTCTTAATTTTTTCCGTCTAGCCCCCTTTCGCAAAGCGCGATAAGGAACTTCGTTCTAATAGTCTTCACTTATACGTGCGTTTCTGTGACACCGTGTCCTACGTGGGCGATTCAACGCGAATGCGATCGCGAAGCGATCCGATGCGAATTTAGTGCGACGCGGAGCGAAGCGGCGCCTCTGTCCTACGTGAACGCGAATTGTCACTTCACCGCCAGTCGCCACTGACATACGCCGCGCCGCTGAAATTCGCGCGAAAATATCAAACCAACTGATCGCGTTCGCTTCAAACCGCGCCGCACCGCAACGCCCTCTACGTGCTTTTGGTCACGTAGGACACTTCAATACATCTCGACTGTTTGTTATTTTCGCATCGCGCCGCGTCACTTCGCGTTGGCGTTGATTCGCCCACGTAGGACAGCGCGTAGGACAGCGCGTGAGGCGAATTAAACAAAACTCGCACTAGGCACTCAGCGCAGCTTGCCGCGCGCAATGAAACACATCAACGATGTGCGGGAACACCCCGGTGTGGTTAATACTTAGTAGGTATATTTTGCCTCGCTTCATTCATTTGTCATATCTCTTTTGAAATCGTCGTTCGTCCGTCATATGAATCACGCACTCGCGAATATTGTGATTGATATTTATTGTCCTTTCCTTACACTGTGTCCTACGTGGGCGACTCAACGCGAACGCGATCGCGAAGCGATCCGATACGAATTCAGTGCGATGCGGAGCGAAGCAGCGACTCTGTCCTACGTGCGCGCGAATTGTCACTTCACCGCCACTGACATACGCCGCGCCGCTGAAGTTCGCGCGAAAATATCAAACCAACTGATCGCGTTCGCTTCAAACCGCGCCGCACCGCAACGCCCTCTACGTGCTTTTGGTCACGTAGGACACTTCAATACATCTCGAGTGTTTGTTATTTTTGCTTCGCTCCGTGTCGCTTCGCGTTCGCGTTGATTCGCCCACGTAGGACAGCGCGTTAGTGTGTCCGTGTTTTTTTAATGAGGTACTTTGCCTTTATGTACGATCAGCTTAAAAAATGGTTTGCCACCCTAAGGTTGAATGTCATGCAGATTAAAGGACAACGTTAGTTTCGCTTGCAGATCGATCTGAAAACTTTTATGAACCATCTTAAAATTTTCACACTACTACTCTACTCACTACTTTTTTGGCGGGGGCGCGTCCTCATAATTAGCCTAGGGCGGTCAGATCTCTTGATCAGTCGCTGAATAACAGGAACATATCGAACGATTCCCCGTGCCCCACACCAGACGGCCGCAAACCAAATGTATCGCGTTATCTATTGAACTACATTAGACTATCGCTGGGAACAGACAGATCGACAGGGTTGACGTAGCGTACGGAATTATACACTGCACCCGTGATTTCATAATAATATAATCGCCGACAAACCAGCAGTCGGCCCACCTGATGGTAAAACAGCGTCGTCCATGAACATCAGTCATCATTCTACTGACTGTTGTATAATAATATGAGTTATACTTGGAGTTTAACTGCTTTAGAATTGATTTTCACATTCACATGAGCCCGCGGTATGAAATTTTATGAGGAGTAAAACATGTCTGTGAGTAAAATCAAACTTTCTCCGTTACGTTATGCGTTATGTTTGTTTATTCGTAAATCAGAATCTAGACGGCGTTAGATGGCTGATCAGTAACAACGTTGCTAATGATAATAATAATCTTATTACATCCTATTCTGATGATGTGACGATCGCAAACTAGATGGCGTTAAACTCCAGTCGTGCGTCAGAGCTGACCCACATTATTTATTTCTAGGAATTTCAAATGAAAAAGTATTGCTGCCTTTTTTTCAACCCGTACACGCGTCATATAATTTTTTTACCGATTAATCTCAAATAAAAATTTTAGTATCCGAGCCATCTCAAAATCATAGTGAATTTTGTCCAGCAAGGCTATTCTGTTTTGTAACTCGCCAGGGGAATCCACGATGAGTGTCAAACTTCAAACGACTAAAGATAGGATTTTGACATTCATATATGTAGCTTTACAGAATAGCCTTACAGCTCAGCGTCCACTGAAGCACAGACAAAATATTAACAACTATTTTACAAAGATAATGTTGATTGATAACTTCAATTATGAACGGTATTCATTAAATTTTAATGAACGTTTTCCTCTAACAGATAAACATCTGGTAGCCCTACGAGTACATAGCTAGGGAGATAAGCGGCGGCCAAGTGACACGCCGACCTCGCGGTTAAACTCACGTTACAAATCCGTGTACAGGAGATACTCTACCGATATAGATATCCATACACTTCTCTCCGGGTTCACTCTTACATATGAGCTCTACCCAATGAAAATGTTTTTCTGCTGTCGGCGAGGTTACTACTATATTTCTATTTGGTATTATTATTATTATTGAAGCGCTCATAGCCCGGCGGCTTGCGTCGATCCCATGTGATCGACAAAGTTAAGCAACAGCGGGCGCGGTCCGTAGTTGGATGGGTGACCGCTAGTGGCAACAATTTCTTGAGCGTTTCCGTGCTTCGGAGGGCACGTAAAGCCGTCGGTCCCGATTGTTATCATAAGATAACAGTCGTTAAGCCATGTCGGAGGCCCTCGGGCGGTTTGAAAACTTTCGACACTCGGGTTGGCCACTAACCCCTCCACCAATCCGCACTGGAGCAGCGTGGTGGAGTATGCTCCTAGGCCTCCTCAAGAGAAAAGACCCGTGTCCAGTAGTGGGCCATTAATGGGTTTGAATCCATTATTATTACAAGCTGGTGCCTGCGACTCTGTTCGCGTATTTACACCTAAAAAATCATTAATTTATTCCCTATTTTAACACCTTAGGAGATGAATTTCCAAAAATATCTTAGTATTCCCCTAAAATATTAATATAAGGAACCTTTATGCAAACTGCCATGCTTCCAGTGCAACTGGTTTAGGCTATTCTAGGGATTGCAATCCGGAAAACCGGATCCGGTAATCCGGCCGGATCCGGCGTTTTTTACGCATACCGGATCCGGCGACCGGATCCGGTCACGCAAATTTTTGACAAAATAACCATCCTGTTGCTAGTGTAGATGCTGTAAATTCCTGGTATAGATGTTGTAAAATTAATCTAGCATGGCGTTCCGGTATTCCTAACGTTCAATAAGGATGTTATGTACAACACAAATTACTGAATGGATAAATTGTAAGTTATAAAAGTGTGAAATTATGTTCTCGTTAATATTACTTACTTCTTGTTTATAATTTGTAATATTTGCCCTAAATGGATGTAGCTTTAAGCTGTACCTAGGTGTATTTCAATTGATGCGCGATAACACTACAACAGAAAAACGCCCTTAAACATATTATTATGAAGAAGTGTAGTAGTATACATGTACTTACACTTGTTATTGGGCTCCCTTCTTAAAGAAAATAAAGAGAAACAAATACAACAATTGATATATACGTATTTTTTAGAAGATAAGTTATATTGACAATCTGTTTTACAACTAACTAAAATTACAGTTTTGGGAATGTTTACATCCAGATGCAGGTATAATATAGGGTGGCGCAAGAGTCATCATTACCCTATCGGAAGATGCAATATTTTTTTCAAATGGCGGTAAATATCAGTTTTGCTTAGAATTAGCTTGTGTAGAAAACAGATACAAAATACACGTCAATAAGACATGAATCGCTATACTCCTCAAAAACGCGGAGTAATCATAATAATCTCTCGTTTTTCGTCATTTGCACTAGCCGGCAAGATCGCCCGTTTTAACAGCTTTACACTTATTTTGGGTTCTTGGTGGGGTTTCTTGAAGTCATGAGCTTATGTCAACAAGCCTCAGATTCTTGAAGCTCTCAAAGAGAATATCCGTCATAAATGCGGAAACCTTTCGCCAAAAGTTCTGGCAGGAGTGATGGAAAATGCCATAAATCATACCATACAGGTCCGATTCCAGCGGCAGCCACTTGGCTGATATCATTTTTCTACTTAATTAATTTATAAAAAAAAATACAGTCAAAGAACATCGGATGGCAACTTTTGCGCTTCCCTATATGGTAATCTAGCTGAACCGTAGCCACTTCGCTGGGAGTCAAACATTTTTACTTCTGATAAAGTAAGAAAAAACATATTATTAATCACAGTAAAGTATAGCCTATCTCACTAAAGAATAATGTATCTTTTTTATTGGTGTAAATTTTTATGAAATTACTCCAATAGTTTTTGAGTATATCCATAATAAAAAATAAATAAAATATAAACATTTTCCTCTTAATAATATTAAGATGATTATCATTCGTTGCTACGGCTTTATTACGGCTCGCATTTGCGTTCCTTTATAATCCAAAAAAAAATATTACCTCAAAAGCGGTCTATATTGGAACGAAAAGGAAAAATTCTGATCACGTGATCAATCCGGTCGAAACCGGCCGGATTGGTGAAAATCCGGTAAAATCCGGCCGGATTGAAAATGACACCGGATTGAAATCCCTAGGCTATTCGTGTGTGTGCTTTGCTTGTCAATCAATAACAGTTCGTTTTATTAAGTACGATGTGTTATATTAAGGTCAATATGACACGACCTTGTACCTTATCTCTAAGACGTAGCTCCATAAAATGAGCTGCGGACGGTCCGACGCATGGCTGGTGTTTATTTACAGGACAGATAAGTGGTTACTTCGTAGAACATAAAATACAAATAAAGATATTTTATGTTTTATAAACTTCGTAACCATTTTTTTGCGGTTTCTGGTCTATAAGAAACAAAACCGACTGCTTAGGACATTATTTCACGAAACAGGTAAAACTCTTGAACTCATATTCCACGATTTAGCTAGGCGACAAATGTCTGCGACATAAAAGTGTCACACGCCCCAACTCAGATTCACTAACGGTTACTTAAATTGCTCCTTAGTACAGAATTTGCATGAAGATTCTTTACTAAAGAGCGATTAAATTAACCGTTAGTGACTCTGAGTTGGGGCGACAGAAAAATATTTTTCTCAGGTCCTAATTGTTAGTGAAACAAAATTTCTTGACTTAGAACATGGACAGCGATGTTTACTTAAAGTAATGTATCGTAAACCATATAGATATCCCACAGAGGACCTATACAATATATCTAATTTACTATCTATCCGCAAATTATATATACTATCTACAATCTTACGCAGACACCGAAATATTGGTTATAACCACGTACTAGCAACTAATACAAGGAGAAGAAACAGAGTCATTTCTACACCTCAGTCAAAAACCAACTTTGCGAAAAGGCAATATTTATCTCAATCAGCACACATATACAACCATCTTAATCAAAATCTTGTTATTTATTCCATGACCGCACGTGAATGTAAAAAAACTGTCACAAATTGGCTTCAGTCATTAAATTACATTTCTACTGAAAATCTCATAAACCACCTCTAGGTATTTCACACACACACACACACACACACACACACACACACAGATTGGCGCATACCATAGTTAGAAAAATTCTTTGTTTTTAGTCTATTATAATTATGTAACGCTTGTGTTAAGGAGGAGCGGGGCATTCTGCCACAAGCATAAAGTATTTTATGCTTACTAGGATGCTTCAAAAACTGAATTACTTAAATGTAACTTTTAGACTGAATAAAGATTTTTGAATTTTTTTTTTTTGATATGTTAATAATTATATTATGTGTATATATGCCAACCGAAGACCACGTGTCTGTGTGCGTGTGTGTGTGTGTGTGCGGTGTGACGTCACTGTGCACTGTGCACTCACCAGCCGGGCGCGAGGTCGGGCACGGCGGGCGCGACGCGGCGGCGCGCGGGCACGGGCCAGCCGCCGCGCGCGCGCTGCGCCGCCACCAGCCAGCGCGCCGCCGCCAGCACGTGCGCGCCGTGCGAGCTGGACGACACGGCCACGCCGCCCGCCGCGCCGCCGCCGTGCAGCCACAGACCCACGATCTACACAGTACACGCACGATGCGAGGTCAACACTCTACTAGTACTTAGTGTTAGGCCGCAGGTATGGCGTACAGAATTGAAGGCCTTTGATGTACGCGTTACAAATGAAAAAGTAGCGATATGCGTAGCTCTACAATATAGTATGTTGACAAAATGTCAACAATATTTTCTAATGGCGTAGAAATTACCTCGAACATGACATTCAAAACATTATCCAAAACAGGTTTTTAATTGTTTTTCGATTAGACAAATCTAATGCGCGATAATGTCAACGGCGCAAGAACTCCATGTGTTCATGCTACTACTTTTCAGTCTGCAGATGTACACAAAGCAAGAGTTAGATATGCAGGGCATCATAAAAATTCTCTAATATTAAACACTACGGAACTTGTTTATATCATGCCCTGCATATCCATTTGCCAACTTTACTTACAGTGAACTTGTTCCGCGGCGCCTTCCGCTTGGGCCGGTCGAGCAGCGCCCAGCCCTTCTGCATGTCGACGATGAGGTCGCGCGTCAGCCGCCGCCAGCGCGCCTCCGTGCCCACGCCGTAGTACGTGTGCTCCTCCTGACGAAACAACCACTTACATTTTACTATACTTTACCTACCGAGTACCGACACTATCTCTACTATCATATTTAATGACATTGAAATATTTATAAAATTTAATAAAAATAGGTATATATTTTTAACGTATTGCTTTTTAGATGTGAACTTTCGTTATCAATGACCCTTCAAAGTTTAGCGAGCATTAAGTTAATGAGCCACTTACTATACTCAATAATTTAACTACATCTACCCATATCATAGTAGTAGCAGGTAAATTAATAATGTTGTGAATGTGAAAGTTATGAATAGACATCATATTGGACATTAACATAACACAATGATTATTGTTCTATGTGAAGCACTGCGGTGGATTGCATATCATGTCCTGAATCACTACAGGGAACAACTCACTCGTTACCAGCATGTACCTACCTGAGCGTAAATAAGCTGCGTGCTGGTGACGTAGTGCAAGTAGAACGTCTCCTTCTTGTCCTTGTGCTGCAGCACGACCGTCATGGAGGAGTTGGGCTTCAGCAGGAGGTCGATGCCGAGCACGAAGTCCTGCGCCAGCCCCAGCTCGAGCCCCACGCGGCTAGCGGCCGCCGCGCCCGTCGAGAACCGCACCACGTTGGCCTTTAACTCGTCGTCGTACTCCCGCGTCATCACCGCGTCCTCACTGACCACCCAGTTGGCTTTGTGCTCGTCGCCATCTTCTATCACCCGCACCCTCGGTGGCGGCTCCGTGATGTTCTTGCTGTAGTGCGCGAGGCCGAACTGCGCGATCTGCGTGGGGTAGTAGAACCCGCGCGGGTCCCACTGCGTCGACACCGGCACGCCGTCGATCCCGCTGATGCACTTCACCCGGTCCCGCACCTCCACGTTGTAGTTCTCGAAGGTGACGAAGGTGCCGCGCGGGTCGTACTTCTTCTTCGGGTGGTACACCTTGCTGTAGCTGTGCGACCACTCGAACCTCTCGACCCCGTCCGTCGATGTTATTTTGCCGTAGATCTGTCGATTTAATCTGACTTCAGGGAAGGTGAGGGATGTAAGACTACTGACAGACTTTGTCGTCACGAAGGCATCTAAGTAAATAAGTATAAGAACTCTCGATGGTGACAATAATAAATTAAAAACAGGCAGCCACATAAGTCTTCTTCAGCCGGTAATTGAACCTTGGACATAGTCCAGCAAGCGAAGCGATAACGCTTCTAAGCTAGGGTCACAAATAAGCTAGTCATAATGTACTCTCTCTCTAGGTACCCAAATCACAGTAGTAAAATAGTGTATGCACGCTGGCGGTTTCATATATGTTATATATGTCACATTAACAGGTATTACATTAGTGGCGAGTGTCGGTACTGTAGCCTCTAGCCGCGCGTCGCTCGCCGCTGGTACAGGCGAACCATCGCATGACTTATTCAAATAACGTTGAAAGGCCACGAGTCCAGTTTAATAATAAGTTCGGAGTAATAACCGTCATGCGATACGTACATATTACGGGTGTAACTGTACTGCAAAGGAAATCAACTACCTAACTCTAGTAATGGACATTACTCAGCATCTCACACCGTGCTTTACACGGCATACTAGTAGTACAGCATCGATTATTAACAATAGATGTAATAGTGCTTAACTTTTTCTTATACCATGGTCTGCAGCGAGTCTTTGGTGTTGCTGATCTCCATGACTGTCCCTTACCATCAGTTAGGTAGTTATACCCCAAGCCATCATGTTTAGAACGAAGTGCAACTGTCCATTGCGGGCCAATATTGAGAAGTTAAATAACTTAAAATATGAGTATAAAACTATGCGCCCATAATTCCGCATCACACGCATCTGAGGGATCGCATCGAACGGTTTCGATGATACGGATAGAAATGTGCGAAATAACCAGAAACAGAATTACGAAAATAAAGTCCCTAACTTAACGTAACCTCATTTTATTGATTGAATTTTTCCTCGCGCTGCCGAGCTATCTCTCACATCGCTGGTGAATTCAGCCTGAATGCCAGTAGCGCGCAACTTACCCTCGCACGTCACTGACGTACGGCTCACGGCAGAACACTCACCTCAAAATATTTCCTAATGAAGGAGAAGGGTATGTAGACCTCTCCGTCGAGCGCGTCGCGGCGGCACGCCACCGAGTACTCTCCGTTGATCGCGCATTCGATGTCCTGATCGCGCGCCCGCTCCCCGCCGTCCGCGCCTGCCCCGCCGCCGCCCGCGTGCAGCAGCGCCGAGCCTGCCGGGGAACGTGGATCATGTATATGATGTTTGATTGGTTGAACAACAATGTCTCCTATAATTAACTATTCGAAGATATAGTTTACAGACGCAATGGCGAAAACATAGTCCTTCGACATGGAGGTAACCTGTGTTCGACATATTCCGTTTGAAGTTGACCATATAAATATGTCGTAGCGTAGCTATATAATTATGTAGTCCTCGATACTGCAATACTACAACGGGGGTGTTCTGCTGCCGGCCTCATAATATAGCATGAGGTATAGAATATCATATTGACTCAATGCTGTTCCTGACTTCTGTTATCTCCGTGATGAGACATAAATCTTGTCAAACTCTTGGCGTGTAAACCGCAAGGTGGTTTCTGGTTGCCAAGATTTAGACAGATAACAAAACATGTTGGAATAAATTTTTATAATTCGCAAAAAAAAAACTGGATATTTTATATGTATAACGTATAGGTATAGGAAACGCAAGGTAAGAATAGTAAGACGTTTCTCGATCCTCGCAACACAATTGACCATCATTTGATTATGCAAAATATTGTATTGTATGCTAGACTACCAGTCAGTCGACTTGTGCAATTTCTTAATCATGCTAATGGCTTGTTCTATATTTGTGATCATGATAACGTGACTTTTAAATATAATAATATACAGGATGAATTTCTTAAGTGTAAGGGGAGGGCCAACTTCAAAACTATGAGGAATAGCGAAAAGTGGTCAAAGGAGTCTCGGGGCCGATTTTAATGAAAACTAAAACTGCATCATTAGATTTTTGAAAAATTAATAACCCTGGCCAGGAATCGAACCCGTTGATTTTGAAAAAAATCTCGCTCTATATTATTACACCATTCGATAGTGTTGTTAACAAGGATCATTTTAAATTCTGGGAAGTAATTACATACGGCAAACTCAAGGAAAGAGCTTATTTTTAACAATAATTTTAATAATAAAAACGTTTTTAAATGGAGCAGTATTTTAAATTCAACATTTTCCTTTTTTACCGTATGTCATTACTTCCCAAAATTTGATCATTTTTAGCAACACTATCGAACGATGTAATAATATAGGCGAGTTCTTTCTTCAAAATCAACGGGTTCGATTCCTGGCCAGGAATATAAATTTTTCAAAAATCTAATGATTCAGTTTTAGCTTTTATCAAAATCGGCTCCGAGACTCTTAGTTTCGAATTTGGCCATTAACCCACACTTGAAAAATTCACCCTGTATAGGTATGTATGTATGACTTACTAAACAATAAAACCTTATTAAATTTATTTTTATTGTATTAAAATTAAGATTACTTCTGTATACAGACGATTTGGATTTGAGAGAGAATGAGAGTTTTGATTGATGGCCCTAACGGCTTCCACAGCTTCATGCGGACAAAGGAGCGATCCTGGAGGGATTCAGCCGAGAAGACCAGTTTCACGGAGGAGTGATAGCTCACAATCATCGTAAAGTAGGGGTTTGCAAACGTCCTCAGGGTATGTCCTGTGGGCTTCGGGCCTCGGCACAGGACGTCGGCGTCGCCTGATGGAGGATATTGGGGCATAGAAGAAATATTACAGTCAACAATATAGCACTTGACGACTCGTGTGGCGAAATGGTTGTCATGCCGGATCGCCATGCCAAGGTCCTGAGTCGATTCCCAGCGAGGTCGAAACTCGAATAATGAGTTTGAATTTCTGTTGAATGTTCCGTTTTGGTCTGGGTGTGTGTGTGTGTTCATGTCTTTGTGTGTCGTCCATGGCACCCACGACACAGAGAATCCTAGTGTGGGGCTATTAGTATGTAGCGTTCTAGCACTGACCGGGCCTCATCGCGAAGTCGCCGCAGCGGCTCCAGTAGAGCGTGAGCAGCATGACGAGCGCGCAGAGCGCGACCAGCGCCGCGCGCAGGTTGAGCCGCACCACCATGGCCGGCGCACACCGCCAGCGCCAGCGCCCGCCGCCCGCCCGCGCTCATAGCACCCGCCGCCCGCGCGCACTCCTCCACCGCATGGCCTGAGCACCACAATATTTTACTGTGGTGTTCGAAGGGTCAATTACACACACATTTAACTCTGTAACAGATGACGTAGGTATACGCAAAGCCGCCGCACGTCTGCACTGTCTGCACTCGTTTGCAGCTAGCCACAGACTGACGGCTGGTGTATAGACACTGCAGTTAGCTTCCTAAAGGACACAGCAACCAAGATTCATCTATTTGTAGACATCAACTCTCAAGGCCGGTCACCAAAATTTACGTTCTTCTAATGAGAAGCTTCTTGCATAAGATATTGCCGTGTAATCGCAAAGAAGGACCTGTGGTATGTATGTGACCTACGACAATAATACACCAAACATTTTTCATAATCAGTTACATCAGGCCATCCAAGACTATGAGCAAAATTAACTGATACTTATAGGGCTTTAATTATAGGTTGTAATACTTGTAATATTGGTGTATATGTATATTGCTCACCTAGTAATATAATGGCACATCTGCAAAAAATGCGAAATTGAGTTTATTTGTGTTTATGCGAAATTATGTTTAAAAGTGCATAATCTACATAGTGGTAAATATGTATTAATGTCTATACTAGTAACCAAACCCATTCAATCTGTAAAAAACGTAAAAAGACTATAAATTAATTTTAAACATTTTTATATAATTTTTGAAATTCGCTTCTGTAAAATATGACAAATGTAGATGTACCGTTGTATTACTAGGTGAGCGATATATTTTTTAAGTCAACAGCCAAAAATCTAGTAGACAGTTAAACAGACAGACAGTTAAAAGAGACACTCAGACAGCCTATGACATTATTATTATTTGGGATATGGGGCTTGGGACAGTAATCCCAAGGATCACTGCAATCAGGTTTGATCTATTGTAGCCATACTCTTTTCAGAGTTAAATCTGGTTGCCAAGTCCTACTGTTCCGAATAACCATAGGATTTTCTATAATTTTTTTAGTTTATATTTTTTAATCTTATAGCACTTTTAAATATAGGTTACATATATTATTATTTCATACAAGTTCATATTAACCATAAAATAAAATTTACAAATAAAATACAAAAATAAAATTGACCACCCTCAAAAGTATGTTTTTTTGACTTGTCAACTTATTTATGTGGTACTGATATATAAAATGATAATAACTGCAATATAGGTTTTGTTCATGGACATTGCAGTTATATTCAACTCTACTTGGCAACAGTGTGTGTACGTAGAGGAATTTTACTCAGTCACATGTGGGTATTTTCCTGATGACATAATTGCATACAAATGATGTAACCACAGCAAATAAACTTGTATCCAGTAAGACGGATAATCTAGTAATCTAATAAAGAATAATAAGATATTGTGACTTTCTGCTTATGTTTTTTTTAAATGGTGATTTACAATCTGACCTTTGATAAATACAAGAATGCACAAATTAATACATTTAGGTAACCAGCGCTCTGCCCGCATTTACCACGTTAAAAATATCCTGTGTCCTTTCTCAACTTCTAATCTATCATTGTACCAAACAGCAAAATCGATTGTGGTTTAGGCATGAAAGCCTAACAGACAGACGAGAGTTACGTTCGCTTTTATAATTTTAGTAGGGATTGTCGATATGACTAACACCCCAACTCAGAGTCACTAAGGGTTATTTTAATTACTCCTTAGTAAATAATCACCATACAAATTCCATACTAAGGTGCGATTTAAGAAACCGTTAGTGACTCTGAGTTGGGGTGTAAGAATATTTATGAGCTTTTGTTTGCGCAAGTAAATCTTTGTTAAAATTAACAGGCCTCTGTATATTGCTGGAGTATGATATGAAAATGAGTTAGGGAGCACTCAAAACTCTTTTTTACATTACAATTGCACCTGTAAATTAGTTGATATGTCCAGTATCCAAGTAACGATATTAAAGAATTAGTATAAATGAATATTTAAATGATTGGTTTCTATTGTTATTGTACTACCTTTAAACATTCTCCTTACATCCTGAAGGTTGACTGTTAGAGAATGCTACTTAGCATTAAGTCCGCTAATTGTACCTCTCTTTTGGTTCAATAAAGATTAAATAAATAAATATATAAAAGAATGACTTCAACATTGAAGCCCTAAAGCTATGTACACGGCCCCCTACCACTATCCTAACTAATGTTTATAAAGATGAATGTACTCTTTATTTCTTAACAAAAGACTTAGATGGTATTTCATAGTAATGATTTCCTAGCCACCTAGAAAAACAATATTGTAACTATTTCGAGATAGGTAGTATTATTTTATTAAATTAGCAGTGCAAAAACTAAATATTAAATTGTACCTGAATTTAACAAAATAATACCGATTTGTGCGAGTTATTGGATGAAAGTCATGCAAAATTTAAAATGATAAATTATAGCAAAGAAATGTACAGCACCATTAAGAACGAAGAAATTTAATCACTAAGAAATTAATGTAAATGATTTAAACCCTAAATAATTTAAATAAATTACGGTGATAAATCACAAGAGTCCCAGGTACCTTTTTTCTAATTGTAAGCTAGGTATACCCTGCTTGATAATTATGTTTGCAAAACTCTGTTATTACTTATATATTTACAATCAGAGAGAAATTTAAGAAATGGACAGAAATATATAATAACTTAAGTACCTAACAAAACAATGCTTATGAGTAAATGGTATTATATGGTCAGAATCTTGGCTTCCAACTCGAACAGGTTCTTTCTAATTGCGTGGGCGACACTAATGTTGTTCCAACGGTAAGTAGTTATTACATTAATGGGAGGGTCGAAAGATAGAAGAATATTTGATTTTCATGATGTTTTACAAAAACCATCTAAAGATATTCATGGAAAGACTAGAAAATAAAAGAAACACTCACTCCAGCCAGGCTAGCTTATTACATTTGGCGATATATCTTATATCACGTAACTACATCCGTTTACACCTCAAGGAAACACCACAATCACATTGTAATTTAAACATACGACTGTATTGTACGTTACTCGCTATAATAAAACTTTCACAAATATTTTGCTTCAAATATTTACGGTAAAAAAGTTGCTACGCGGTCAACGCACTTGCATTCGTGCGTGTGGTGCAGTTTTCTTTGACAATTTTGACAAAACTCACAAAACAGAGCAGACGCTTTTGAATGACATTGACTTGACAACACTGTCATGACTTGGACTTGTCATTTGTCATACCACTTTTCAGTGACGGCGACATTTGCTTGACATTTGTCTATGGTTAAAGATTCGTAAAACCGCAGATTATACCACTGAACAGGGTAGGAGAAAACATAGTTGGCCAATGCAAATAAATCGAGTCGAGTGATGGCAAATAACTTGGTTTTGACCATACATGTAGTACCTGATTCACTGGCAGCATTACCCCGCTGTATTGCCAAACTAATTCTTTGAGCAAAATAGCTGCCAGCCTACGGGTCTCCAGAAGTCCGGAGCAGTCGTTTCGACATGTCTTTCATGAAATACTTCATGTCTGCCGACCACGTACCCAAAGTTTCAATTGCCAGCGCTCGGCTCGGATCGGCTGCGGCCCCAGCTTTAATTGCAAGTTTCTTGCACTAAAGATGGGGCCAAAGTGTCTACGCTACAAAGTGTCTCCACGGCATAAGAGTTTTACGTCGGATCTCCTACCATCCGTCCCTGCACATACCACATGGTTCTAATGTGGCAGGTACAGACACGGCGACAAGAGCCCTACGGATGAAATCATTGATTGTGCCATGGCGATACTAACGGCCAGCACTCTTAGAGGAGCAGGATAGACCATGTCGACCCAACTGATCCACACCTTGGCCACAAATGCAAAAGTGAAGCTCACAGATTTTGGCATCGAGCCGGAGACAGTATAATTTCTATAATTACTTTATTTAGTGCTCCTTGTTTAATATTTTACTCTCTTGGATTGGCTAGCACTCACGTTTGAATTTTGCAGGTTGTTTGACTACTGTCCGTTCTTAGCACCAGTTACGTCGCGAGTGCAACGCCGGCCCTAACATTGATCAGGGTAGAAAGAGATTGTCTTTCAGTGCCCTTTGCCACTTTTACTTTACTTATTTTTTTTGTATAATTCGATTTTATTCATCTCATCAGCGGCCCTAGCAAAAACGGCGCCCAGTAAAAAAAGCTCGGCAATGTCGTAGCACCGCCCTAGAACTGCCACTATTGGCGCCCATTTTTACCTGGCGTACAGAGCGTACGCTCGTTTCTGTGACATTTAGTACTACGCTATTCTGCGCTGTGCCACCTGCATCTTCTCTCATAAAATTGAGATAAATGAGCTTTGAGTCCCTAAGGGTTCACGAATCTTAAAGGTTCGAGCCTTTAGGGTTCGAGCCTTAAAGGCTCAAGAGCTCTCAAGTGAAGACTCGAGTCGAAGCTCGAGCTTTATTCACTTAGCAATCTACCGAAATGCATAATAATATCCTCTAAGGTGCAGTAAAAGTACCTCATTTTGTTACAATGGGTATACCAAAATGGGTTTCATAAGAAAGTTTGATAATTTTTTTTTACTTTAAAATTAAAATTTTTGAAAATCTGCAACCCTGCTTTTTAGGGTTCCGTAGTCAAAACTGAACCCTTATAGTTTCGTCATGACCGTCCGTCCATCCGTCCGTCCGTTCGTCTGTAGCATAGCGTAGAGATAGACCCTTAGTGCTACAAAGCTGTAACTTGGCATGAATATACTTGTATATTAAAACTACAAAGTCATAGAATAAAATCTTTAAACATATTTTTATAATGGTAGGTAGGTCCTACCATAGGATACATATTCTACAGGTTCCTCGTCTATCCCATAGTGTGGGGTCTCGACTCTCGTTGAAAAGGTCTTTCAAAAATATAGGTCAGTATATTGTGGCACCCACAAGAAAATAAAAATCGAGCATTTTTTGCTCGAACAATTTTTTACTGAACCAAGAGGAACGTTTATTTTTCCTTTTTTTTGCTCCTCACCCCAAATGTGGCACCCCTCCTTTGGCGCCTTAAGCCGTTACACAACCTTGAAACGCCGGCTCTGCTCTAATTTGTAGACCTCGGCGTCCTCGACTCGACAAAAACTTCGATAAAGCTTGTATCGTGTTTAAAGTATCTGTGTTGTGGTATTTTAGCACGTCTGTTTTTCTGAGTTATAAATATTTAAAAACAGAATATGACAAAGTATGACAACTTCAAATTCAGTAGTTTTTTGACTAATGCGACACAGCAATTTACACAATTTTATAAATTAAACTAAATTACATTTTTAACTATGATTTCGAAATTGTTTAGACCATTGGTACAGCCGCCTAATCTGCTGATTAAACGGAGATTTAAGGGCCTAGTCATGTTGGTAACTAGGAGATTTGGTGGTTTAATACCGCCTAGCCAATACGATACTCCCATACCCAAAAGACTGCATATTACGTATGCAATGAGAGTGTACTGGGAGACTATACCGCTGTTCATTACGACATTAGTGTCTTTATCAATTTGTTTCTCTGCTATAATGTGGGCTTGTAATAACAAGGTACTTGTATTTGAAACAGTGAAGTAAGTCTACATCGGCTATCATTGTAATGTATTTTCGGTTACAGGTAGACGTGGTGTTCACTACCCACAATCGGCGTAACATATCTCGCACCATGGACCTACGAAATCCGTCGGTTCACAAGATAATCATTATCAACCAACGCTACGAGCCCTGGCCGGAGATGCAGGACGTCCTGGACAAGATGGTGGCGGCGGAGAAGAGAGCGCTAGTGCGCATGCAATCGTGTTCACATGCCTAAACCCTGGAGACTGGATTACAGATCAAGTTTTTTGAACTACGCTTTGTTAAATGATTCTTACTTGCAAACAATATAAATTCTTGTGATTCTCAATACATTTTTTTAATCCGTTGGAGAGATAACATATTTTGTCCCAAAGGCGCTTCATCAGATCTTGCAACAGTGGCGTAGCTAGCCCTAAGGAGGC
The DNA here is from genome assembly GCA_951805285.1 of Thymelicus acteon. NCBI lineage: Eukaryota > Metazoa > Arthropoda > Insecta > Lepidoptera > Hesperiidae > Thymelicus > Thymelicus acteon. The sequence goes on from OX638217.1 coordinate 20,416,252, forward strand.
CACATATATATCAATAATTGTTGTAGGGCTCTCTCGACGTTAGCGGAATAAAAGGAGTGCCAACTATAGCGGTCGTAGGCCGCTGGCGAGCTTTTTTTTGGGAGTGTTAGGGCCTGGCCACAGTTTCTGGCGGTGCGGGGCTCGGTGCGGCAGTATGTCGATGGCAGTATGATTTGCGGTGGTATGCCACAGCTAGACTACTTGCGACAGCGGTGGCGTCAGCGGTGAATGTATTTAGAGAACGGCTAAACTATTAAAATGCCCCTATCAAAAGTGGCACGGTATTGCCCTGAAACAAGTGCGTTCTTTTGTTAGTTCAAGATATCATTCAGTCAAGAATAGGAGCGCACCCCGTTAACCAGAAAAGGAGAGAACTTGGCGAATTTAACACTGTTTATTATGCATATAGGAACTAAACCCGATATTTTTTTTGAATATACGAGGGCAAGCATGGACAGTTTTGATTATACACTCGGCCACATACACGAAGACTTAAAAAGCTAAAGTTAATTTCAAGAAAACCACCAAGAAAGTTGTTTGGGTTAAGTTCAACGCGCGTCCGCGCGATAAAAACAAAATTATTTGTTTCCGTCGCGTGATGCTGAATTCGTCCACCGACGCCGCCGCGCGCGCCGTTCAGAGCTGTGGCCGCTTCGATACATTACTGGCTAGTACATTTGTTTCACTCGCACACCGCGCAGCCCGCCGTCGGCGCCGTCGCCACAGGTCGCGCCGCAATGCTCGTCGCCGGTAGCTGTGGCATACATAGGTTGTGTACCATTTGTTTTCGCTGCTCACCGCTTGCAGTGCCTCACGCCGCGCCGTAATCCGCGCCTCTCTTGACTGTGGCCAACCACTCAAGTGGGGGGCCCCAGCGTATAGGGGCCCCTACGCTGGGGGCCCCATATAATTGATACGGCTGATACGGCGGTAGCTACGCCCCTGCCTTGCAATGATTTATGGACTCATTTTGCAGGGTTAGGCGCGAAATGTCCGATTCGCATAATGTCCGATCGCCCTATTCGCAAAATGTCCGATTCGCAGAATGTCCGATTCGCAAAATGTCCTTTTCTCAAAATGTCCTTTTCGCATAATGTCCGAATTCGCAAAATGTCCTTTTCGCAAAATGTCCTTTTCACTTATCATTAGGGGCCACCGTCCATTTTTTTTTCCGTTTGTTTTTTTAATATTGTTTTTCTTAATATTGTTTTTTTAATGTTTTTTTTCTAAATATTGATTTTTTAATTTTGTTTTTTTAATTTAATTACGTTGTTTTTTGAATATTGTTTTTTTTTTAATTTATTTTTTGAATATTGTTTTTTGAAAAAAAAGTTTTTTTTTTAATTTCTTTGATATTCTTTTTTGTTTTTTGAATTTTTTTTTTGTTTTTTTTTTAATTGTTTTGAATTTTTTTTGAAAAATTTTTGATTTATTTTTTGAATATTGTTTTTTTTTCATTTTTAAATAGTTTTTTGAAAAAAATTTGTTTCTTTTTTGTTTTTTTTTTGCTTTTTTTTTAAATTTTGATTTTTTTGTTTATTTTTTTGAATTTTTTTTTTGCAATTTTTTTTAACATTGTAATTTGGAAGTTTTTTTTATTTAATACACATATAAATCACATTCACAACACGTACATACACATACACGGACACCGACGGAATCGAACCTCGTACGCTCTGGCGTTATACGTCACACTGTGACGTCATATTATCACCCTACCCCTAAAAATTTTTTGGGAGAACAACGTTTGCCCGGTCAGCTAGTAATAAATATAATAATAAATCATTTATTCAAAACGAGCGTTTTTAAAAACGCGCGTGAAGTTTTTCGTGACCGTCGTTTTTGTTTCACCGACCCTGTTACAAATTTTAAATTTCACTCATCATTTTTTTCCATTTATTTCATAACGCGCCTACGATCGGACATTATGCGAAAAGGACATTTTGAGAAAAGGACATTTTGAGAAAAGGACATTCTGAGAAAAGGACATTTTGCGAATCGGACATTCTGCGAATAGGACATTTTGCGTCCGCCGGACATTTCGCGAATCGGACATTTTGCGCCTAAACCATTTTGCAGTGTCAATGTTTAATATTACCACTCAATACGTTTTTAAAATACTTCTCATCTTAAAATATTTAAGCTAGGAAATGTACATACATCACCCATGTAGTATGTAAAGGATGTAAAGCAAAAAAAAAGTATCGTTAATATATTCACAGTATTCAGTGTGCCATAGGGGTAATTACATAATTATAAATATTTTTCAATCAGTCACAGTAATGAACTGAAAACGTGCAGCAATTGTCACAAAATACAGCAGTAACTTAGCAATTGTTATGAAACAAGTAGTAGAGTATACGAGTATAGTAATTGTTTCGGGAGCATGCAAAAAATATGATGAACATGATGATGCAAAATAATTAAATAGTCGAAATGGAATTCATTTAATTACATAAAACAGGTCACTTTTAATACATTTAAACGTAGGCACAAGTGTAACGTTACACTAGAATTTTTCACTAACGTTAGACATTCACAAAAACATTTTCGGCTTGTACATTTTGGGTGGTTCACCAAAACTTGATTTGTCCTTACCGAGAAGAGTCCTCACCAACAGATTCCTGGGCGAAAACGGGTTTCTTTTATAGAACAGCTTCTTCAGCATCGCGTTCCTCATTGTATTGTCACCTTCTGCTAATCTCTTTTGGGTTTTATAAGAAAATTTTAACGGATCTGTTGTTTTTTGCATAGCCTTTTCATGGATCTTTTTCCAGTCGAACAGAGAAGCCTCCGGCTTATCTTTAGAGTTCTTATATTTCGTTCCCGTAGAACTTTGTTTTGGTGATGAGTCCTTCCCTTGTTGTACGGGAGCTTGCATTTTGTTCGTAAGCTTTTCTAATAATGATATCTTTCTTACGCTTTGCGTTCCAATACTCTTCACTTCTATTTCTTTCAAGCAGACCGGTACTTGCGGTGAAACATTTCCGTAGTGAGGGTCATAATAATTGGCACACATCGTTGTCGGGCTATGGATCGGAGACCTGCGATGTGTCAGCATATCTTGCTCGTGGTAATGTCTTCCTGGTGAGTGTTTCATTTTCTGTTCAATATTCGTAGGTGAATAACAAGCTCTAGGATCATGATGAGCACAGCATTCGCACTGGTACTGATGGTGTGGGACAGGAGGATGGTGGAAATATTCCTGCCCATGCACGTTATAATTCATTATGTGCTGTTGGTATGGTGACGTCGGATGTGATTGTAAAGTGGATTTTGGCTTTGGCTTTACAACGTCCATGCTGCTATCACTTTCAGTAAGTTCTTCTATTGCGTCCGACCTATTCCTTTTCAAAATTCCCATCGATCGTAATATTTTTTTAAATTTATTACCTTTTTTCTGTAACTTAACATGAAAATAATTAGCTACATATTTTAACTAACCAAAACTTCAACTGTAACTGACTATAAACATCCCTTATGTTCGGTTTACACGAATTAAGTAGTTAACTAAATTTTAAGCAAATTAATAATATTAATACGTGTAAACGGACAATTTAGTAGTTAAAATTTAGTACGCAAGTAAACAAGTAATTTAGACATTTTTCTATTTTCCGTTAAGTAGGTGGGCGGGGCTTATCACTTAACACGTTCAGACAGGCACTTTTTAGTTAAAATTTATTTAAAATCGTGAAGGGTCGTGAATAAGTGTATGAACTAAAAAGCTTTATTATATTATTACATTTGAACGCGCACTAAAAGATAATCACTTAAAATTTAGTTATCTACTTAAGTACTTAATACGTCTAAACCGGACTTTAGAGCTAAACAGACGCATGGTATAGAATACGAGGCTATGATTTAAATATATCCCGTGTGTTGCTAATTGTAATTAATAAATTACTTTATAGTACCTTATCCACAACAGTTGGATCGCTGCTATACTCTGATTCAGACACAGATTCGGTCGTTACTTCCTCACCACTTCCCTTTTCAAGTACAGTATCAGAATAACTAACGTTCGTAGCATACAGTGTGTTAGCAGCTTTTCGAGACCCAATGGCTTCACAACTTTTAGAATGGCATTTTAATACTCTGGTGCCTACTTTAGCATCATGTTTAGATACCTTAGAACTGCTACAAGCACTTTTGGTTGCAAATGTTTTTGTCTCTGCGTTTTTGTAAAATTCCTTTTTCTTAATTGTGTTGGAATTCTGTGATATTAGATTGTGAATTTGCTTTATCAACTTCTGTGTCTCATTACTTGCATCTTCTGAATTGTTAGTTTTATTTTTGATATCATTACTTCCATAGGCTCGCTCTTTTGAGTTATTAACGCATGCGGTGCAAGTAAAACTTGGACTTGGTACTGCAAATCCATTCTGCATGCAATTTATTGGACAAACGGGGAGTAAAGGATAACAGCAAGAATTAGGAAAAGATGGCATAAAAGGTGGTAAACTGCAGTGACCAAAATTGTTATTATTATTAAAGCTATTGCTTTTAATTTGTGGTTGCATTTCATTTATATTGTTAGGTGTCTCTGATTGAGGAGAATTATTAATCTTTTCACTTTGTGATGATTCTTTCTTTAGTTCCTGTAAGAAACTTTGTAGAATATCTTTGATTTCATTCAGGGTTTTATCTGTTTTGTCTGCTGATACATCTGTTGTGTGTGTGTTTAGAGTTATGTCATTGTTTACTCCAGCCTGCTCGAGCGCTGCCACCGGATATTGTAAGGTACTCGTTGTCCCTACACATTCTTCAGCATAAGGTTTTGGATTGCTTGAGAATGGTAAGTTTTGTGTGCCTTTAAAATTTCTGTTATGAATAAAAACTTCTGATGACATTTTGCTGAAATTTCCTTCATTTTGCATTAATGATTTTTGCTGTATTTTTTTCATTACTTTCAATTGTTTTTTCAAATATATATCATCCTCGTCATCTTCTGTTTGTAATTGAGCTTGCAGATTTAACCGTGGCCTTTGTGTTCGGGGAGATGGTGGTACTTCTCTGTAGTTACCATGTATCATATTATCTTCTATAAATTTCCTTCTAGATTTCGGACTACACTTTTCTTTGACAGGGATGACATCATACATTGTAGAATCATTGTAATAATCGTTTGTATGTTTTCTGTGATTCGTGAGATGTTTATGCTTTTTGGAACTGTAAAGACGTGTGTCACAGATGCTTCTTATATCATTGAGATCATGACTACACATGTATTTTGATTCTCTATGCCGTCGGTGTTTTTCGTGACAACAAGAACATAAGTCACTCCCTTCCTCTATTGTTTCTCTAATTGAAAATTCTTGATCCCGACAAACAGGTGCAGAAAATTGACTGAAGTCAGATTCTCTTCTGCCGAATAATTTTACTGGCCTGTATTGGCGTCTGATTATATCTGCTATAAAATCCTGATCCAGATTAGGGCGTGAATGAGACTTACGACCATGATTTCTATGATCTCCACACGTCTGCTCTGCATGATTGTGTAATAACTCAGCATTAGGGTCGAAATATTCTGTCTTCTTTCTGTTTCTTTGACGACTTACTTCAAAGTGACCGGGATTTTGGCGGGTACAATTCCTAGGTTCATTGAAGGAATAAGAACTGTACATGGGTAATTCAGCAGGTAAGGTTCTCGAAACCACATGTGTCTTATGCCTACGCAATCTTTTTTCGTTTTCTTCTATGGGATCTAGTATATGGGTAACATTACTTTTTCTTCTTTCTTTATAATTATTTGAGTAATTTTGATCCATCATTTTATTTGAAGTCGCTGTTTCTATGCCTGCTTCATCGTCAGGAATTAATAATTTAGGTGTTGATCTGTTATTGACTGTTTTGTTGCATCGATCTTGTGATATTTTATGCAGGACCTCTGTTTTTGTCACTTTAGATTTTTTTGTATTTGTATCTGTATCTTCTGAGTCTAAGTTATCCTTCAATTTTAATTTAGACTCAAGAGTGACTAAATCCTGGCAATGTTTGCTAACTGTATTTAATTGTTGTTCAATTCCATTTATTTTTTGCTTTAAATCTAAGACACTGAGAGATATGGAAGAGTTAGATTTAATATCTGGCTGGAATGATGAACCTGAAATAATTTAATATTGAGTAAGTAATTGTAATCGTAGAAATTTAAATTATTGGCGATTATTTAGAATGTACCTAGAGCTCGTCGCACAAAGTTTTTGATAGCTCGGTAGCGTCTGACGGTGCGAGGCGAAATGCGGCGGCGCGGGGTCCGTCGGTTCATCACCCAGCCTCGCCGCGGAGACCTGAAACATATCAACAACTATGTCACACTGCTCAAATTATAATAACAAAAGGCAGTTCACTCACTGGAAACATAATCTGACATTAGAAACATTAAAAGTCAGTCGAGGCTGTCGTGGCAAACCCGGGATTTCTCATTCGAAATTTCTCATTTCTCATGACGATCACTACCATTCATACCCTGTCCCTGTAAAATAACATGTTTGAAGGACTCTTTCACCTTTGTAACAATTTTCCTACTACCTAAGAATATTACTTAATAGAAATATACTTACGCCCCAACTCAGCTCGCTCCTTAGTGCGATTAAACTGATTAAGTAACCGTTAATGACTCTGAGTTGGGGCGTTAGTATTAAAAAGAAAAATACCTTTACGAGCAATTCTTGTATAATTTAATATACATAAACTAGCTGACCGGGCAAACGTTGTTCTGCCAAAAATTTTTTAGGAGTAGGGGGATGAAAAATAGATGTTGTCCGATTCTCCACCCTAGCGATATGCACGCAAAGATTCACGAAAATCGGTCGAGCCGTTTCGGAGGAGTTCAACTTCAAAAAAGCGTGACACGAGAATTTTATATAATTAGATGTATTCCGTACTCTACGCAAATTGAAGTTAAATTTTATAATTGAATATTTGTTTAGTATTGATTTCTCACTATCATTCCTGTTTTTCAATAATTTACTTATAATAAAATTAAAAACGCAATTTTAATACCCTAAATCGAATAATTTTCTAAAAATTTTTAGTTAAATGCTTACAAACCGAAAAAAAGTTTCACTTGCATCGTGGTTTTATAAACCACACATTTATTGCTATTATTTTCCGTTTTCTATTTTCTGTTATTCGATATTGATTAAAGTTCAAGAAGATTCAAATAAGCTAAGTAGATAAATCTACAAGGGATAGCAAATTCTAGCATCTCACTAACCGATATTATTAAAATGTGTTTTAAGCAGGAAAATCGTCATTTCGCACCATCATTTCCATATTCACTCGGCTAAAAATTGAATTTATAATTACACTTAAAAATAAATAGTTTTATTTTCTGAAACGTAAATAATGTTTGACTTTTAAATTTCATTTACTAATAGACATCAGTGTCACGAATTTCTCATAATAGTAAGTGCTACTGAAGTGACCAAAGAGATTAATTAAAACAGTTAATTAATTAAAACTATAAAGAGTATTTTTTTTTTTGCACTGACTGCCATGCAGCCGTTTGTCCTGGAGTGAAGCGAGGTTCAGTGAACTGGGCTGACTATGATTAAATAATAGCTAGTAAAGTTACTATAATTCGACATTTGATCACCTTGCTCATGACGTTATAAGGACATTATCACTGCAATCGTTATTATCGTTATACCCAAAATAAAAACCAACTTTATAGTGGAACTAGGTGTGGCCCACCATCTTCAAACATTTAAGTAGTTAAGTCGGATTAAAGTAAATACCTTCAAAAGTGAGCTTTTTAAATAATTCGAAAACATCAAGTTTGCGTTAAATTTAGTATCTTCAACGTTAAATTTTCTGCTCTAATTATAAATTCGGTGTTAAATAAAGTTTTCTGCCTTCTAGGACGGACGTAAATGAATCATACTCTAGAATTCTGCAGGCACAAATAAAATAAGCTCCACAGATAACGGTCGAATTTGCTTTTATTTCACAGTTCGTTATTCATTGTTTGCCTTCCCGGTATATAAATACGAACTTATCTCGCTACCTTACAGTGCAATAGATGTATCGCGCAAAACCGGCGACGGAGCTATACGCAGCGCCTAACTAACCTAGCCACGCCTTAAACGCCCTTGTGTACGTAGGCAGAGAGTTCCAAACGGCTCGAATAAAACAGGTTGAATGACAGCGCCGCTGGGTATACGCGTCGCATCCGAGCGATCGCAACTCGCTCCATTGGAAGTCGGGAGAAGGAGGTCAGTGTGCGCGGAAAGTGGGTCAGGGCGGATGCACCGGGCGGCTCGGCGGCGTTCGGGAGCGTTCGGCCGCGCTCGCTCTCGCTCGGGTGGACTCGGCGGAGCATGCGCGGGACGAGCATCGATCGCCGCCCACGCGGCGCAGCGCTCAAGTGCTCCGCGAGTCGCGACGCGAGTCCCGGGCTGTGCCCCTCGAAGATGGCGGCGTGAGCGCGCGCCCGCGGCCTCCGGCGGTCATGCCGCGATGGCCAGAGAGGTAACCGCGTCGCGACCGGCGCCTCCGCCGCGCTCTTACGTAATCGGTGATCACTGACACGCCCGGAAACATGGTTATTATTGCCGTCTGTGGCCGTGCTCGTTCGCAGCCGCCGCATCGTCCCGCGCGGCGCCGCGGCCGCCCGGGGCGGGGGCGCAGCGCCGGTGCACCGTGCACCGGGCGCCTGGCGAGGCGGTGGCGGATGCCGCGCGGCCCCGCACGAGGCACCCACCGCGGTGCCGCAGCCGGCGTCTCGCTCGCGCGCGTTGCGTCCCACATGCGCGCGTCCCTTTCCCTCTGCCGTAGCCGCTGCACATGCAACCTGCGTTACTCAAACCTGTACCAAATTAGACAGTGTCCTTATGTGATAACCCTCACTTAGCAGTCCTCGCCATCGATTACGTCGAACGCTCCTTAACTTTGGACTCGGTTCAGTCAGCAGATACTTAGTCCATCGCATGCACTCGGGACAGGCACTTAAGGACAATGAATCTTCATTTACTCGAGAAACTGGTTCTCCAAAGGCATTCATGCAGTTTCAATATTAAACCAAAAACCCGTAACAATTATAAGATCGCGTCCTTTAGTCGTAGAGAATTTTATTGTTGTTTCATATTTAGCGAGTTTGTAGCATACTGCAGGGTGAAGATGATTAATGATAGTGCGATGGCATGTTATCGTGGGGGACAGCGCTAGGGACATGCGTCCCCCCTCAGCGCCGCCGCGGCCGCCGCAGCTACCGTAGCTGCGGAACTGTTCCCTATCAACTCACTAATCCAACTACTGTAACAGAACCAATTTTTATACGTCTCGAAATTTATCACAAAATAACGTTTGGTAATACGTAAAGTGGATACTGGATAATTTGGTGTAAACTACTTATTAAGTACTTACATACATGAAACAGTGAATAGTTTGCGTATTTTTTATTTACTATACGGTTTTAAACTAATAAATAACCGATCGATTTCATATTCACACGGTATTTTGGTTTTGTCAAGATTCGGAAAAAAGTGTGTTAGGGCCCGATAGGTGGCACTGTAGTCAAATTTTAAAATAATTTTTTTGTAACTATAGAGTGACTACTCGACTTAACAATATTAATAATACCATGTTAAATATTATGAGGATACATTGACCATAGTGGACCATGCTGGCCCACGGTTGCCTTGGTGGCCATTTGAATGACATGACTGTGTGGCATGTTAAGCATCTCCTAATCAAGTGATAAATGCAAGCCATAGTTGTAGTGTACTATGATCATTCTCTGATGAAATTAGTCCCATTTGAAATTGATTACAAATGGTACATCTGTGAGGTAAATAGTGGTAGTTTGCCTTATAATTTCACGAAGACACCTTTAGAATTCACTCTTGGCCTCTTCAGAGGCCTCCTCTTCCGAGAGAAAGAGATGTATGGAGCAATGGGTTTAAGAAGTCATCTCGTCCACCTGATGGTGAATGGCATGACATACGTTTGTGGCAGCTGTGGCACTTGCAGTATACTACAATTTAAAAGTACAAGGCGTATAATGTAACTGTAACTGGTAATTTATGCACTTTTTAAACTTTTATACCAGGGGCATCTATCTACATATATTTTGCCATTCATGTTTCTATTTTTGTATTTGTATTTTAACTTCATTAGCCTACATTCTAATGGAAGGTACGTACCCATATTATTGTTTATGTAAATAACCGCCGAGCGAGCAGACCAGCAACCAGATAGTAAGTGGCCAACGTAGCCCGTGGTCATCAGCAACACTAAAGGCATCACCTATAAGTTGCCAGCCAAGAAATAAGCAAAAAGGAAGACGAAAGCAAGTACGGAATCTCAAGCCCCCCATCTATCTATCATCTACCTACCTTAAATCTACTGAGCAGTACACTTGCTTGAGACGACGTTGAATAACAAATACGAGTAGATGCCAACGGTATTACCACAAAATAAGAGATATTACTATGCCAAATGCTGGAACTGTATAAACTTGGGTTTCTCGTAATCCATTGTACAGGACAGTGTGAACACCATAATACCAACACATTAATGATAGTGCCATTACAGTCGTACTCAGTGGCGTAGCTAGCCCTAAGGAGGCTCCATATCACTATTTGTTGTGGGTCCCCCTCAACGTCAGCTGTCAAATATAAAAGGAGTGCCAACTGTAGCGGTCGTAGGCCGCTGGCGAGCTTTTTTTGGGAGTGTTAGTGCCTTGGGGGCTCCTATAAGCTGGGGGCCTCGTATAATTGATACGGCTGATACGGCGGTAGCTACGCCTCTGGTCGTACTCAGTGATGGACTCCAGGTTCGGGGTATCCCACACGCCCACAACGTAAATGATAGACACAGTCTACGCTAATCGAGAGCAGATCGGCGCTACACATCTTTAAGAATATTATGGATACTTCAGGTATGCAAGTTTACTCTAAACTCTTTCTTATCTAAGAATATTGGCTATTAATTTTTAACATGAACATTATTATGCCAAAAAGATGCGTGCAGAATTCGACCCAAAGTTCCCCATGCAAAACGACGCACGTGGTGTTTGGACTACGAGTTTATCTAGGCTGTCACTTTTTATAATACTAAGGGGGCTTCCCCTTGATGTTGACATGTCCATAGGTCACGGTGACCACTTACCATACGATCCACCTGTCCACAAGCCTGCCCCACCTCTCCTATAAAAACAATAATAAGCGTAATATATTAAAATTTGTATGTACCTAACACTCAACTTTTCGTAAAGGTTAGATTTCACTAAAAGACATGAAAAAAGTCTGGAAACAAAATTACAAATAAGAGACTTGGTACAACGGACATAAAAAAAGAACGGACGTAACCTTGTCTAATCGAGAGTGAAGCTGACAGCTGACAGCTCGCTTACCATGTGTGCGTAATTTTGTAATTTTTGATTCGCGATGGTGTCAATGTCGTAACCGTATGGTGTCAATGTGTGAGTGTGTGTACTTGTACGAATACAGAGTTGGTATTCCTATGGGTGCTTCACTGAATTTGTTCTTGGGATTACGTCCGTCTTTTTTTACGTCCGTGCTTGGTACTTCGAAAATGTTTAAAAAAAATTACAAAAACCTACAACAACAAACTTTTCTTGTATATTTTGTACAGTCTTGTTCCGCTTTTAGAAAAACACTAGTTTGCAAGTCAGCCTTGGAACGAGACACACTCGCCGTCAAGGTTAGCTACGAAGGCCGGTTCAGAACATCAACTTGACTCAGACTTATAACTGAAGAAACGAGATTATAAATAACGTAGTTATTTTTAACGATACTGAACAAGAAACGGGTGTCTCTTTGTAAAGCCAGTTTATATTTTTTATAGAAAGGGAGAGGGGGCTGACCGGGTACTTTGAAATAATAAAGGGCTTCTAACAGTTATACATAGATTACTTATAACACCGTGTCCTACGTGGGCGACTACGTGGGTTAGATTAGTAACTAATCTGTAAGAAAGTTTTTTAACCCCCGACGAAAAAAGAGGGGTGTTATAAGTTTGACATGTCTGTCTGTGGCATCGTAGCTTCCAAACGGATGAACCGATATATATCCAGTTTTTTTTGTATGAAAGGTGACATCGACAGTGTTCTTAGCTATGTAGTGTAAATAAAACTGTCAGGGGTTTTAAATTTAACGTTATTGTCGATAAAGAGACAAAGACATTTTTGGAATTTTCCTGTACTCGTCAGGAAACGACCTTTTTGAAGTGAAAACTTCTTTAGCAGCGTTGTGATTTGAAAGTCGATGAAACGAAAAAGCGACACTAAAAAGAGACACACACAAATTCATAAGATTTAACGTGGGAGAAGCTGGATTCTGTTTTATAACTGAATCTCCAACACACGATAGATTTTACGTCAGTTCTGGGGCCGAGTTATTCAATCAGGCAAAGAACCCTGAAACCTCCAACAGAAAGACTCGAACGCGATCGCCTCAACCCTTTTTCAATTTACAAGAATGCATTTAATTTAATTCCAGACTGGGCATATCTGTCAGTGTCCTCAGCATTCTTTGACCTAAACCTATATCTTATATCTAACTTAAACCTATCTCCAACAGTTTTACTGAGATGGTCGGCAATGTCGGCATCCTGTCAAGAGCCGAGCGGCGGCGAAATGATCTGAAGATAAAAATATAGCAAGACGTTTAAAAACAAAGTGTTGATAAGGGAAATTAGATTTTTGCCAACATTTTTCTTTCATCTTCTACCAAGCTTACTTACTATACTGACAAAGAAATGGCACATTTTCTTCTTTCATTTTGCATCCTTTATTGCTTAAGGTAGATTTTCTGACCACTTAACTATACTTTACATTTCCTTTGATTTCCAAACCACGTATTAAATTATAGTTTTAGTATGAAGGTAAAAAAATAAAAAAAATCCAAATTTATAAGAAAAAACCTTAACATCAGAGACGCTGGCATAACCTTTTAAAAGATTTATTTAGTAATCATTGCGTGGTTGTAAGTTATGCTTATGCTAATGATGCTTATTATGTTGTTCGTTTCCAAAATATTAAAATAAACAATAACTAAGTATTATCTTGTGCTTACTGCTGCGTGGAATAATTTGATGGTAAAAATTAGGAATAAATAAATAAAGGATAAAAAAAAATTAGAATTGGCTTCAACCTGTTATTGGCCTACTACCGACATGGGTTTCTCCTTTTGAGGAGGTCTATAGTATACTCCACCACGCTGCTACAGTGCGGATTGGTGGAGAGGTTTAGAGGCCAAGTGTCGGAAGTTGTCATGCCACCCAAGGGTCTCCGACATGGCTTAACGACTGTTATCTTACATCGATCACTTAGCATCAAGACACAAGCCGTAGCAGCGGTTCAATTAGAATTAGTTTAGGTTATTTTCTAATTTAAGTGATAGAATAAATAGCTAAGTCAACGTTACCGATAAATTACCGTTTGATACGTGGAAACATAGACGGATAAGTGTGATCTGAACAGAACGCTAAACCACGTTTACGACGTCTGCCAGCGCTCGGACTAGACGTCGTAAACTAAACCAGCTAATCCATAAAGCATTCTCTATTTTCAACTCAACCAATTGGAAAATGCTTGGCTCACTGCCAATATCATACGATAAGTAGTAACCTAACCTCGTGATGCAAATGGGGTAGGATCGAATTCTGCATGACTCTAATTTTCAAACTATGTGCATATTAAAAATATTAATTGCTTGGTTAAGTGATAGGGAAAAGTATTGCTATCAATGAAACTTGCACAAAACAGTTCTCCATTTCGTTCTTGAAGATAATTCTTAGACGAGTCTTATGATCTGCTCTAGGCGTGATGGGGTGTGGCCTTCTCACTATGAGAGGAGACCCGAAGCCAGCAATGGATGCAGATATTTGCAAAGACGATGATATTATAACCATCATAATTGCCCGTAAATCTGCCTCTACACTACCTACGTTTGGCCTTCAACCACAATTTAATTAGCTTACAATCGCCTCTGGGTAAATATCGATTACATAAATGCCACTAAGCAGCTAATATAAGGTGGTATCTAAATGGATGTCAAGTCCGAGATCATGTGGCGCTCGACAGCTTACGAAGCAGCTTATAACTCCGCAGCAAAAGTCAAGGGGCTGGCTTATGCTGCGGAGTTAGAGGTAGTTTCTGCTGTGCGGCATCAAAGTGCTGGAACAATATTCCTCCACCTATAAGGAACCTGTAACATCTGAATGGTTTTAGGGCTAAATTAAAATCATAATTATCTCTTTCATCACCAAAAAAAGACAGGACACTCTAAGGCATGACACAATTGCAATATATGTATATTTATTTAAACACATACACGAACATGCACACATAAGCACACCACACACACACACACCAATTCGTATAATAATCGTGTATCCAAAGTAGTATAAGTTATTTACATTAAGCAGTTATTAAGTTTTAATTATTATTTCAAATATTTCTATATTGCATCGGATATTATTATATTATGTTACCCTCAATCAACCGAAGTGTACACTTTGAGGGTCACTCTGAAAACCATGGTTTTCCCGCGACTACTCGTATTACCTAAATTATTATTAACAGCAACAAATTATAGCCAAAAACTATACAATACTTAGACCTACAACATAATAGGTGAAAAGGGTTCTGAGCGTGAACCCTAGTTTTTGGCTATAAATAATTTGTTGCTGTCATTGAACTAGTATTACTAGCGTATAGAACAGACACCGCGAACATTGGGTTCGGGGGTGTGCATTGCAGCCGGCCGGCTGCATTTCATTCTGTCACTCGGCTGCGCTCATGGCGGCCGCATGCCAAAATTGTTTATGAAAAAACTGAAAAAATGCCGTCGTGCGTAATAAGAACGTATCACAATTGTCACGACAAAAAACAAAAAAGATAATGGTATCACTTTATCATCGGTAAGAAAACAAAATATTAACTTAAATTAACTAAAACGAATTTAATTAAATTATTGTGCAATGTTCCCGCCATTTTGGAATGAAAAAATCATAAGGAGCGTTTGAACTTGGCAAGCCACTAGCGTGTTAATAGAATATATAAGCTTGCATAAGTTGCCGTCTTGTTCGGCAAGTGTCTTAAACAAAGTTAGGTACTCTATGGCAAGTGTGCAAACGAGGCTTCTAGTTTGAAAAGAGAACGGAGGGCAAGCCGGCGCGGCGGTGGAACACACATTTTGTTTGAGATGTTTCCTCTATGTATGTATCTCAATGGTTGCTGTTGATAATTTAGTTGAAATAAACATTTCTTTCTTTCTAAATTCTATATAAGATTCTTCTATAGTAATTCTTTTCTATTTAAATATAGAACCACTTGTTTTCTGAAGACACTTTTTTACAGGCGAATAGATGGAATAAACAAAAACAGCAGGCAGCCACCGTTTACAGCACCTGTGTCTATTTCAAAAGATAGAAACGTTTCCATTGAATTCTCCATGCTTTCTATCGTGCTGGGTGTACTAATCGAACTGTCATTCAAGGATTCAAAGATTCAAAGATTCAAAGATTTTTATTGAACATAAAACACATTACTCATTAGTCACTCATTACTCCGTCATTACTCATTAGTCTCGTTTTTTCGTCTATTTAGATTAATTATTCGGTTATATACTTAGTCATCGTAAAATCCTCTCAAAATGTCTGCTGAACAGAAAGATGACGGAAGATGCACATTGAATACCAAGTAGAGATACCGTGACGAGTTGCGAGATTCATTGCTAAAATATTTGTCTGTTTATCTATTTTCTTAAAAATACTTGGACGAAATTTTTTTTATTGACTTCACACAAATACATTGAGGTAGAAGTCACAATTTATAAACATACGTGTACACCGCAAATTGACGAATTTGACGAGGTTGATATAAATTAATAAATTTTCATGTGATGCAAAAAGTATTTAATAACTAATGGAGTTTTAGGAACCTACATCTATTCCAACATGTAGGGTTGGCTTTGCGAACAAGGAAATATTAATGTAGGAAGCCTGCAAAGAAAAATATGAATGCAGATCAATGGCTTGGAAGTAATCATCAATAAAAAAACTATTCGTATCCACGAATATATTACAGGTCAGTCATGATAAGACAATATCTTTTTTTGAGTAAGAAGCTTTTGAAATATTTCTGTGCATATTTTAAGCTGACGTAAACAATTTTACATTGTAACGGAACCAAATATAACGATACAAAAATTATTAATTGGAAATGTACTTTGTTATTCGTATAGATTGAAATCATTTTACTCCTTAAGAATCGATTTTCATGCGAGTTTATAAGCCCGGGGTATGAAAATTTATGGGGAGTAAAATTAAACTTTCTTCACTACGTTACGTTAGTTCGCAAACTACCAACCAATAATTTAGATGGCGTTGTTACTGATTTGACGATTTAATATAACTACCAACCAAAAATGTAGACAGCGTTGTTGCTGATTTGACGATTTAATATAAATAAATATATCAAGCATGCTTTCAGTAATACAAAAAAATGTGTGTGTCAGCTGCGAAGCACGACTGGAATTTACTCCTTTACGAACGATCATAAAACAAGATAAGCGCACGAACATAACGCATAACGTAACGGAGAAAGTTTGATTTTACTCCCCATAAATTTTCATACTCCGGGCTTATATATGAAAATCGATTCTTAAGGAATAGTAAAATCCAAAAATGCGTTCATTTACCCTCATTTACTAACATCGAAGCTGACACACTCAATTTTTTTGACATTTTTGTAATATGTCACGGTATCAAAATAAAAAACTGGCTGTAAAGCCAATTAAAATGTTTACAAATCAAGGAATTGAGCTCGGGACCTCTCCCTCTGACGCAGGATTATGACTGAGCTATATTATTTTTGGCTTAAAATATTTGTTTTCCTTTATTTAAAAATAATAATTGTAGAGTTGTATAATATATTTCCACGTTTATCGCATGCAACTATCTCGGACCCTCTCGTTTCGCTCCATAATTGGAGCAGGTTGGTCTAATTACGAGTGAGGCGAGGAATGTGGGCAGGAATGGCGCTCCGCCGCTCGCGCCACATTCTTCCGGAGCATTTGACAGGAGAGGAGGGTGCTCCGTGACTTTGATTCCCTAGACAACGCGACGGGTCTTGCGATTTTTATTTAGATACTTAATTAACAGTAGTGTCTTTGGAACCTTATGTTTTTTCAACAGTGAGTACAAGACTTTGACCCCAATGCTTGGTTTTCATTTTATGCGTATTATAAACCAGTCATTTTCCCCGATCGAGACTTTTTATACCTTTTTATGTACACGAAAAATGCAACAACAACAGCCTTTAGTCCACACCTCGATATAGACCTGCCCTAATTGGAGCCACTTTGACCGGTCCTAGGCCCTTTAAATCCAACGGCTTCCCGCTGTTTGCCTTAGGTCATCAGTCCACCACTGGCCTTTACCGCATTGGCTATTAGTTCTACGAACTATATGGCCAGCCCATTGTCACTTCAGTCAGCTGATCTTACAAGCTATGTCCGTAGCTTTTGTTCGCCTACGGCCTTTATCGTTACGAATCTTACCTCGTAGAAACATACCTAGCATAGCTCGTTCCATAGCGAGCTGTATGACTCTTTGCCTTCAAATGAGGCCAGGATTAAAATACCACGTCTCGGGTCCATGAGTTAACACTGGCAACACACATTGCCGAGCACTTTCGACTTCAGGCACTGAGGAATTTTGGATGAGAAAAGACGTAATTTCACGAACGCAGTCCATCCGAGGGCGATTCTAGGAGTTCGACTTCTTTCCCGAATCTTTCTCGATCATTGGTAATGTATCAGCGCCATCAACAACAACCGGTGCGGGTGTGATATGGAAATTGAACATGTTGTGAGGCGCTGTTTAGGTTAGCATGGTACTGCGGCTCCGTTTCGTCGGCAGATCGAAGGCGAGTGAGATAAGAACAAACGCATAAACTCAGACATGCAGACAAATATTCTGATATGGAATTTATTGCAATATATTAGCTCAGTCGGTGGAAAGTTGAGCGAAGTGTTCCGGATCTACTTTTCGGGCGGAGAAATTGTTAATATATTATAATCGAAACTGGAAAAGTACATTCGTAGTATACAAACATGCCTTAGATGTAACGAATGTTCTTGGAAGACGATGATTATTAATCATTGATTACTCACTGTCAGGAGGTCCGTTTCGTAGTTTTCAATTTTTATTATTTTTTATCTATTTACAATACAGAGATAAGGAACTCAACAAAAATAGGTCAACAATCGGTTATTCATTTTAACAATGTGTTTAACAGTGAGATGGCCAGTGAAAATCAGTACATTAAATCATTATTACTATTATTATTTCTCCATGGGGACCCGTCCGCCTAGTTTCCTACAACGCTCTTGCTTGCGCCAAGCGACTCAACGTGTGTGCTGGGGGTTTGAGAGCCAGTTCTTTCTTTCTTTCTTTTTTCTCTTTCTCGGCCGGCAACGTATCAGTGAAGCCTTTGGTGTTTTCCACGCTCGACGATAGCCACTTACAATCAGGTGGATCGGTAGCCCGTTTCCTAACCATTTTCATAAAAAAGAACAGTGCGTAAGCACCTACGTAAGCACAAAGGAAACGCACGTTGCTTTTCAGCGCAGGACGTAGTACTTAATAGCTATTTACATTTTGGATAAAATTAGGGAGGTGTTTGTAATATTTTCAGAAATTTTTCAATAAGTAAATTGACTACCGTGCCACCTATACGGGCTACGGCTCTTATCATAATGATAACGTATGCTTACAAAATATATTGTGAAGGAAAACTATGATTAGGAAACGGTAGTAAAGGCGAAAAGTTCATAAGTGTGATAACGACAAAAGCAAAGCAAAGCAACAACCAATAATTGTTCAACTGCTGGGCTCGGGGTCTCTTCCCACAATGTGAGGGATACATAGTCTACCACGCTGGCCAAGTGCGGATTGGTAGATTTCACAAACTTTTGAGAACTTTATGGAGAACTCTCCGGTGTGCAGGTTTCCGCACGATGTTTTTCTTCAGCGAAGCAAGTGATAATTAACTTATAATACGCATATAATATTTGGAAATTAGGTTTAGCATGATTTGAACTCGGGCCCCTGCTTTCGGGAGACCAACGTTCTAACCATTAGGCCTATCACTGCTGAAAACTACAAATCGTAATAAACTATTCTAATTTAATTCCTTACAATAAGTAGTACCATTACGATAAATCGCAGCAGCCTCTTCCATAATTCAACCACTTTGAATACAAAAGCCTACACATGATTAAAACATACCTAAATATTATTGCTATAAACATTATTACTAATATTATGAAGAGGAAAGATTTGATTGTTTGTTTGCATTGAATAGGCTCCAAAACTACTGAACCAATTTGAAAAATTCTTTCACTGTTGGGAAGCTACACTGTTCCCGGGTGACATAGGCTATATTATATTTTCAAAAAAATTTGGGGTCCTTAATAAAACTCCAGTAATGTAACCCAAGGTGTAAAAAAATAAGAAAATCCAAGCTAAGCGAGGGCGGTTACTCGTTTAACTTATAAGTACGGATGTTAGTTAATAAGATAAACAATAAACATTAACTATAACAATATTAGACCTACTCTAAGATTGTAATTAAACATTCCCTTGGTTATGCAACTGTTTTGGTAAAAAACAACGGAACTAAATTAAATTTGATGCTGAAAACCCACGTTTGATGGTTGGTATGGCTTTACAACTTTCATCTGGTGTACCACGCAGGGCGTAGAGCAAAAATAGTAAGACATATAATCTGAATTTTACAAAGAAAGAATAACCGTCTTCAAAATAACTCAAAAACTACTCGTCAAATCTAGATCAGATTTAAGTGGGACTACATGACAAGCACCAGCTTTCGATTAAAAAAGGATCATCAAAATCGGTTCACCCAGTCGAAAGTTTTGAGGTAACAAAAATAAAAAACAATTACAGTCGAATTGAGAATCTCCTTTTTTTGAAGTCGGTAAAAATTAACAGGCTGATTTAATAGTAAGTAGTGCTGGTAATAAATTCAACCACCGCAGTCTAGCCGTCACCATGAACGGCAAAACGTCATGAAGCAAGTACGATTTTTCACCACTTTGCACTTGACCAAACGTTTTATATAAAATTTTCTAAATCACCCTTAAACAATGTCCCAAAACCATTAATTATGGAACAGGTTGATAAACAAATTTCGTTACCCTTCCAGCAAATGTGATTTTTTTTTTCAAGTTGTTAAATTCATTTACGATGAATTTCCCGTGGTGCTACGTAAAAGCAAGTACATAATACTCGTACATCTTCGCACGTCCTGTGGCTGTAGCACGTGATTGTCCATAGATTAATATTGTATGTGGTTGTCTGTGGCTGAGGGTCGAAGGGCCTCGGGTACAGCGGGTGGAAGGCCGGGTGGGGCGGTTGTAATCAAACAATTGGTGCGAGGATAGCTGTCACAATGACACCGGTGTTGATTGTCATTGATAGCGACCGGCCAGCGACCAACAATCATTCCAAATCATATTCCGCGGGTTTTTTGTTATCTGACAACTCCTGGCTTCGACCGAGTAGATCAACCAAATAATGAGCTCAATGCTTTTGTTTATGACGGATTAATTACGGTTGAATATCACCAGTTTTTTTTAAAACGCAATAAACCATATTTAATAAAACGCGTTGCTGATTATCAGACATCGCACAACCTAAACCAGAGGACCAAGAAGCATGTAACTTTGTGCAAACATTCCTTAAGTATTTTTTGAAATTCATCTCCTTGAGAGGTAAAATGAGAATTAAAAGTTCGTATGAGTATAAAGATTACATTTCCGTGGACGAAGTCGCGGGCACCGCTTGTAAATAAATAATAACTACATTTTCCTTTTCTTAAGTAATGGAAACTTCTAAAATTTGATTACAATTTTGAGAGAAATCAATAGTAAATATTTAGTTAAAATTTTGAGAGAAATCTAGTAATTTGTATGTTATTTTTCCAACTAAGTACATGAGAGTTCTGTTATTTTAGCGAAAAATGACAACACAATTCAATGTTTTGTCCATCGGTGAAGGTAGCCTGCATATATTCACTGCAACTAGATAATTCGGCAACATCACATTACATTTGTTGGTTGGTGGTGCACTAATGTCTCGAAGTGCCTTGCGTAGGTCACGAGACTCCATATTAACCGTTGCTAAAGATAAGTCTTCAGGAATATTTTATAGAAAAAATTGTGAATTTTTTGTTTTGTAACTTTGACGATGAAGTTTGCCGGCCAATTTTGGATTAAGGCATATGAATAATTTAGCTTCGGTAAATATAGTTAACTAATTATCGATACAAAAAAAGTCGTCTTGTTCATGTTTCTTTAAAACCCAAAGGACCACTGACTCTCACGTTTTCCCCATAATTACCATGTTATCAGGAAATGGGGATGTTTGAGGTGCTCTCTATGAACTTACTGGTTTCCACTTCAACAACTTCAATATATTATATCCTTCAATGCAGCAATGGACAGTTTTGAGATGTACTTGCTAAATACCATATCGTCGTTAATACCTGTGCGCCGGGTGATAAATGAAATAAACTTGACAAGTGCGAGTTAAACTCGCTTGGAGAGGGTTCCGTACGTTATGTATTTATCGTTATTTTTCTATTTTATTTATTCTTTGCCCTTTTTTTAAGACCATAGCCTTCTTTTAGGTTTTCCTTATAATATATAAGTAAATAACTATTTTCTGTATTTTTCTCAAAATGGAAATGGGGACAATGGTCAATTTTCGTCTTCAATTTTTGTACTTTCTTCAATAATTTTAAAACTATCCATTGTAAAACTATAACATTAATATATTTGAGATCCACGGTTTATAAAACAGTTTTGTTTTAATTTTGATTTCGTAATTTTTTTTTTCAAAATTCATTTATTTTCTTTCATCCTTCGTCTTCGGGTAGCAAAAAAACACATGAGTATCAAATTTCAATTCACTAGGTTTAGTAGTTTCGGAGAAAATTGGTTGTGAACGGCGGTCGCCACACGCACGAGTGATCCTATATGGGTTTCGTTTTTCGTTTTTTTTTTTCGTTCGGAACCCTAAAAATGAAGCTGCGAGCCGGCAGCGGGCCATCTACCGTACCGTACTCTGGCTACAGAGTACTGCCAATGGATTTGAACGGCGAACGGCGGAAATTTTAAACAAAGTTGATAAGCCAAGGAGAGCAATATGTTTACAAATTTATGTTAATTTGTTCATGCCACATTAACATGGCAAAAAGTGGTAGGGCTTGTGATCAGCATTCTTTATGTAGTAGCTTATTTTTTATTTCTCAGGTACTACTTAGTAATTTTATTGTAGTCGTTCTCAAGATACTTCCTACTTCAAAAGATAGAGAGCGCTATATTTGCAAAGTTAATAAGCTCTAACACCACAAATGAACTACACTAAGTTCTTATTTACGTACCACCCTTATTGTTCGTAGTAAATGTATTTGATTCTTAAATGTTCGTTTCGTAGAAGAGTAAATCTAACGATAGGTACAACGTATACCAACATAAATCTTTACTGCCAAAAACCGAAACTTTATTAGAGCGCTGTTACAGGAATTTTATGGACTAATCTCTATTGACGTGCACCTAATAACTGGCTCCGTCGGTATCACTTGGCAAGCGGCGCGGCGGCGCGGCCGAGCCACTCGGAATACATCTAAACACCTTTTTCATATCTAGTCGCCCAAAAGTGCATCATCGGCGTTGCTAATTTCGAAGATGTTACGACATCGGGCACGGACGGGCGCTGCAGTGCGGGACTGAGGCCCGGCGGGGAGGGCTCGGGCGGAGGGGTGCGGGGGGCGTGCGGGGGCGCGCGGAGGGTGCGCGGGGGTGCGGGGAGGGGCCGCGACCCGGTCACGAGTCACGAGTCGCGAGCCGACAGCGCGGCCGCGGCGCGAGCCTGCGGTGCGCGCGCCCGCCGCGGCGCCGCCCGACCGACCTAACCTCTAATTGAAAAACGTGTTAATTCTCGCTTTCCTCACGCTGGTCACTGGCCAGCCGCCCGGGCCCTGCAGCGGCATGCGGCCCGCGGGACCCGCGGGACCCGCGGCCGCGCGCGGTGCAACTGTGCCACCGCTGTGTTCAAACAATGATGTAGCTGTATTGTGCTTGCAGCTGTCACCTTTACGGTTTTGTACTTCGATATTTTTGTTTCCTGGTCTTATTGAAGACGGAGGTTTATTTTGTGTATCGAAGTATTCTGTCGAATATAAACAGTGCGTAATACAAATACTCGCTACCTTACTATATGAAAATATCAGCCGTGTTGGGATATTATTCATATAAGTAGGTAGTTTTACATGTAATAAAATATTAAAGTAAAGATTTTTAAGTGAAATTTAATATATTTTTGAGTCACGAATTTATTTAGTTACGATATTTGTATGTACCACAACAATCGTACAAACTAGATCGGTAGACTTGTTTCATTTAAAATGATCCTGCAGCTTCTCGAGGCGCAAGCCGCGGCCCGACAGCCGGCGACGCTCGCGAGTGTTCTACGAGTACATGACCGACAGGTTCCGTCGCCGGGACGATAACTATCCGAACCGAATGTGCAATAGACATGTGGACTTGATGTAGAAACAGTGAAGTGAGTGCGTCGCAAAGATGATTGTCGAAATACAGGAGGTAACGCTTGCCCACTGCCCACGCCCACTGTCCACAGCCCACGCCCACTGTCCACCGCCACGCGACCGCATCGCACCCGGAATGACCCCGCTCATCCGCTTCACTCCTGTAGAATCGATGCAGTTTTGTTTATATTTACACCATCAACGACATAACAGTACATTAGTGTTTAATGCCATGTTCAGGGCTTCCGTCCAGATGTTCGTTTAGGATATAGTTTGTTTAGTTGGTGCCCAACGAGCGGACGACATTTAAAACAGCTGCCATATATCGGTAGATGTACGAGTAATTAGTTATGTAAAAGTTTGTAGGTGAAAGCGCTTCGATTATTAAACCACTTTTGCTTTAAGCAAAACGTCTTAAAAACAACAGCTCATTCCCAAAATTTCTAGCAAATCATGTACGTAGTTAAATATAAATCTAAAATAATTTATATTAAAAGACGCTATAAAAATGTGTTTGCAGTACGATTTATAGTCCTGTAAATGTAGAGCACTTAAACTCTATCAAAAAAGCGAACTCGAGTAGAGCGGCATCGACAGGTCTCTCTTTCTCAAGATCAATGTAAAATAGGCCACTGAGGTGCCCCCTGGCGGCCCTGGCCACCGCCACCGCTCGCAGCGAACTGCTATCTACTGCATCGTCTTACTCGAAACATACTGAACTTCCAATGGATGGGATTTTATGATGATAAAATTAACTTAGATTCAAACAATAAATAAAGTCTTTGAAAAACTAAAAATCAAAACATATCAAAAATTTATAATCTTGTATTATCATGCGATTGAAAATGACTTAATTACAACAAGATTTTAATAGGTTCTGATGACGATACTACAAATTGATTATATTATTTCTAAATCCCATCGTTACTGCTACTTGTGCCGAAATTTTGAAAAGTGATTATGAAAGATGTTTATTTCCGACCTACCTCACATGCTGGCGAGCAACCTTCTCGTAGCTCCATCCTTGACCAGCAGGAGGACGAACTCCAGTTTAGATTAAAGATCGTGCAGGCCACTAGGTCAACGCACAGTGCGTGCGAGGCGAGGGGCGTGTCAGTGAGGGGCGCCGCGTGGGGCACGGGGGCGCGGGGGGCGCGCGGCGGGGCGGGGCGGGGGCGCAGGTCGCGCGGGCGTTGCACCGCTGCAGCCAGTACTGCCACTACGGCCCCTACGGATGCCGGCTACGCACTACGCCCGTAGCTTCGTAGCGCCGCTACGCCGTAGCGCTCTCCGTGGACCTATATCAATACTAGAAATGCTTTCATTTAATATGTTTCGTCCTGTCAGTTAATGAATGGTGATGAGTTGTTGACGCGAGACGCGAGACGCGAGACGCGACCCGAACATGATAATTACCTGTAGTAGTTAACATCTGATTCGATGCATATTCGATTGTAACGAAACGTTAGGCACTTGCCAACGATCCGAACATGTAACGTGCGACGTGTAGGTAGGTATCCCGCGACGTCCGGGACGAACCGATGCATAAATATGTGTACAGTCGACTTGTGTGAATCCGTAATGAAATTGTTTTCAGAGCAGCTTCACGGCCGAGACAATATAACGTGAACATGATCGATTGTAACCGTTTAGAGACACGTCACTGAGTGTTTAGTGACGATGACTGTAGTAAACTTTGCCGTAAGTGTTGTTGTGCGACGATCAGATACCTCACGCGTCACAGAACATCATCACCACTTCATTAGATACTTCAACTCATCGAGTGATCAGTCATTTAGTGGTCCTTTTGCTACGACTTGCATGGAAACTTCTGAGTTATTTTACATTGCATAACACAAGTAAAGTTGAATGTTAGTATCGCCTTAGACGAGAGCGACGTGGATGTGTGTGTGTATCGCGAAGTGCTTTTAAATTCAAGCTTTATGTAGAGCGGTACGTGAAGTGTAAACTTTGTTTGCAGGAGGTTAGAGGAAAGAGGCCTTTCAAGATATGGGACAGTTCGCGGAACGTGAGGAAGGGGCTAGTCGTCACGAGCTTTGAGGAGCTCATACACAGAGGTGAGTCTATACACTGTACACTGATATCAGTCTATAAACTGTATACATACACTGTACACTACTATCAGTCTATACATTGTGTCATACATTATACACTATACACTGTATACATACACTGCACACTGTTATCAGTCTATACGTTGTGTTATACATTGTACACTATACACTGTATACATACACTGTGCACTGTTATCAGTCTATACGTTATGTTGTACATTGTACACTATACACTGTACAATGCTATCAGTCTATAGACTATACACTGATATCAGTCTACTCGTATGCACTGTACACTGTTATCAGTCTATACTTTGTGTTGTACATTGTACACTATACACTGTACAATGCTATCAGTCTATAGACTATACACTGATATCAGTCTACTCGTATGCACTGTACACTGTTATCAGTCTATACTTTGTGTTGTACATTGGACACTATACACTGTATGCATACACTGTACACTGATATAAGTCTATACACTGTACACCACCATTACCAGACAGGGTATGGAATGTGTTACATACTACTACTTCATGAACATACACAAAAATGAGATCACTCCAATAAACTAGAAACATACTAAAATTATTAAAATATTAATTAATATTACTAAAATAAACTAAAATCATTTATTTACCTGTCACATAACCTATAATACATACTTACTTTCAATTGAACCCCAGGAACGCCTTTAAAAAATCTAAAAAAAAATAAAAAACCTTTTGTTTTAAAATTCGTTATGAATCCTATTTTAACTAAACTTAAACCGGTATCTCTTCAAATTTTTATGTGGGCTGGAGTTTGGCAATAGCAACTGCTATTGATATTACAGGCCTTAGTCTGCATTTTATTGGTCGCTGGGCTCCTACAGCCTAGCTGGACGCCAGTGGTACTCAAGCAAGGCTACCGGAGATCTTTAGATGCCTTGCCAGATGCTTGCTAGATACGACCTTCGAAAGGCAACCGGAAATTGTATCGACGTACATAGATTGTATTTGCCTCTCCAAGCAGCTACAACTGAATCTGCTTCTTCCTTCTATGACAAGGCATCTATAATAATGTCGTTTTGCGATTGCTCAGATTTTATGGTAGGGTCAATAATATATTTTTCATTGTTTAAGTGCATAGATAATAATCAATTATCACTGCTGTAGCTGTGAATCTTTGAGTCTTTGAGTTGATGTTACTCTCTAAAATGTTTATTTCGCTCAAAATACAAAATGACATCTTAAGTGGTTACAATATAAGATTTCTACGTGTACAAACTTACAGTCAGATTTTAAAGCTGTCCTCTCGAGGGCGAGGGCCCTTCAGCCTTCAGCCGCTCGCCGTGTTCTTGGCATTCCGAGTGCTACGCCGTAGCGGTGTAGCGCCGTAGCAGTGTAGCGGTGTAGCGGTGTAGCAACGTTCCAGTACACTTTGATGTAGTTTTTCTATAACTTAATATGATGACGGACATTTTTATGTTCTTTTCTTGATATCATCATGATACTTCCCGAACGATTTAGTTAAATATTCAAACAGGGTATCTGCTTAGATGAGACTACGGTATGAAACGATAGTAAGGACAGGTCTGAAGTACTTTATATTTATTTTATAGATAAAATTACTTCATATTTAAAAATTACTTCAAAAGAATGCCGTCTTATTATGCGAATAACAAAGAGCGTGCAGTCCGCAGTCCTGTCATTGTAGAAAGTACTTTTTCACTTATATTCTTTTCTCCGACACTGCAATCGAAATACGGAGAAAAGTATGTTGCAGGTGATATATAATATAATATGTGAAGCCAACCAGATAAAGTAGCCCAACATCTGTCAATTATTTAAATTTATTAAGAAAGCGCTCGAAATAATCCCAATAATATTCAAAGCTATTAGGCTGGGTTCACGCAGTTGTGTGAACCTTTACATTATGTTTATATTAACATCCAAGTGACATGTTAAATATGGCTATTTAATCTCTTTAAGATAAAGAACGTTTGCAGAATAATCTCTATTTCGCAGCAAATAAACGCCAGTTACATACGTATATAAATGTTACTTTATTTTGTGAAACGTGGCCAAGCTTCAAACTAAGAAACGAGTCGCCAGAAATAATTATTATAAGGTAACCGGGCCGCAGGTGCAGTTCCCGGCGTACTCGTACTCGTATCAAACAGCCTTGGCCCAGTAATCGGTCAGTAGTACTCACTATGCACTAACTTAACCGCAGTCGTACAATAAAATGTAAAGTTTGAACGTCGGGAAATGTATAGAAAGGGTCCACGTGCCCTGCTCCTGGCAACATAAACACCGACGCATATATAGACTTATCACGTCGTCTTTTTACCCAAGTCTTTTTCTGTTTGATTCGCGACATTTTAAGTCCATAACCGATTAGAAAATCCAACTTGCATCAACTTTGCACATATTATAATGTAGACAGACATATCGACTTTATGAATAGAGCGAAGAACAAGTTTATTACAATCGTTACCCAATAAAATTATCAATACAAAAGAACATTCGTCGTCGTGCATTTCCGCTACTACTTGAACCGGTAGAGCAACCTCGAAGCAGTCGACCGCGCCCGCGATGATCGCGATGGCACGGTAGCACCACACGCGAAGTCCCAATTTCATTAAACAGAAGCAATTATTCACGCGACGTAGAATAATTAAATATAGAGGCGGCAGAACCTTTCATGCCTAATTAGAAGCATCACGCCCGCCTCGGGTCTCGCAGCGAGACACTGTAAATCGTTTAGCACCAGGTCAATAAAATGTTCCGCTCAGCCTCGCGCCTGACCTGCTTTCGTCCTGCAGCCACCAGCCTAGTTCGGTCTAGCCCCGCCTTATAAGCACTCGTATTGAAATAGAAGTCTTTATAACGCTGAAGTGGTTTCGTGTCGCCATTACTGGACGTCTTAAGTTTTCTTTTAAAACTCCGGCGGTTGAAATGAAGGAATTTTATTTCGGATGACGGATTTTTGAATAGGTATCGCTGGCTTTAAAAGTTAATTTATCAAGTATTTTTACATCAGGACGAAGTTATGAACGGCTGCACTGGAGAGGAGTAAAATATTTTATTTCCGTTTTCGTCATAACCGAATGTAAAGTAATTGATTACGTCATCAATGTTACTTATAGTTAATTATGGTAAAATAAAGTATGTATGAAGGTAACTTAGTGACTTCGTGCTTAAAAAGGTTACTTGAGCCAAACATACTATACCTACATCAACAGGACTTTTTTTTAAAACTGGTTTACAGGCATGTGAGATGCTCCCATAAGATTACGTGAACTTTTTGCTTAAAAATATTTTTTATTACTTGTTAATGTTTAATTTGTCCAATTCCTGCAAAAGTAATGAGTAAATTTCGCATTATCATAATCACGCATTTCATGTAGATAATCTACAAATCCATCCACCTTTTGCGGTGACGTTTCAAAGCTGATTTCGGCTACAGCCATGCTTCAGCACTTCTATAGATTTGAGCTTCGACAGTTCAGTGACTTATGTAGGTACCCCATTACCCGAGTGCATGTATGCACTCCAGTATTACCAGGATGCCACAGTTGGAAGCTCGAGGTCATGTAATGGTGATATTCTGGAGCACCTTAACTTATCGATATTTAAGTGAGTGAAATGTTTGTGTTGTGGCATGTACCAGGCAAGGAGAAGCTATCGGTAGCGGCGAGCGAGCCGGTGCGGCTGGTGCTAGAGAGCGACGGCACGCAGGTGGAGGACGGCGAGTACTGGCGCACGCTGCCGCCCAACACCGTGCTGCTGCTGCTGCGCCCCGGGGAGCGATGGTACCCCACCGGCGTCGACGTCATCAAGGCCGGTGGGTACCCCCCTCACTGACAACTAGCGTATATTGATGCAAACTAAATAAAACTTCTTTAAATCCGATCTTAAAAAGAAATAATATAAGTAATACCCCCATATTCTTGAATTTAAGTAGCTGTTACGACGATGATGATTAATTTATTAAAATTAAAGGGCAATATTCCAAGTAGGCAAAAGCATTGGGATCCTTGGTTTCGACATCTCGAATGAAGTTCAGTTTCGGGACCACTTGGTTAGTAAGGCCAAACTAGCTGCAAAGAAATTGGGAGTGCTCAACAGAGCTAAGCAGTACTTCACGCCTAAGCACAGGTTGATGCTCTATAAGGCGCAAATTCGACCACACATGGAGTACTGCTCCCACCTTTGGGCTGGAGCCCCAGCTAGCCAAGTGGATCCGTTCAATCGAATTCAACGGCGAGCTATTCGTCTTGTCGACGATCCCATGCTTACAGACGGACTAGAATCACTCGAGTTGAGGAGAGATGTAGGTTCTCTCTGTGTATTCTACCGTCTGTACAATGGGGAATGTTCTGAAGAACTATTTGGCTTAATACCTGCAGTTGGTTTTCGACACCGCACATCACGGGGTTCCAGCTTCTACCAACATCACCTGGATACCTGGCATTCATCCACAGTTCGGTTCTCACATAATTTTCTACCTCGTACGTGTAAACTGTGGAACAAACTTCCTGCATCGGTGTTCCCCCTAAGCTATGACATGGGGTCCTTCAAGTAGCGGGTCTATCGTCATTTTCTTGGCCGGCAACGCGTTGGTGACGCTCCTAGTGTTGCTAATGTCCATGGGCGGCGGTGATCACTTACCATCAGGTGACCCGTCTGCTCGTTTGCCTACTAAAAGCATTAAAAAAAGTAGGCAATATTTCTGTTTCGGTAAAAATATTCTGTAATGTATAGTTACTTACGACGACATCTAGCAATAAATTGATTTTCATCTCATTTCAGCAATATCAGCGATACCAAAAATAGTGTGCGAGACTATCCACGCGCTCGAGCTGCACGATGAGACACCCTCATGGAAAATCATGGACAACAAAGGGCGAGTCACGGTGGTGCTGCACTGGGATCAGCGGCCGCAGGCGTCGCCCGCGGCGCGCTCGCCCTCGCGGCAGGCCAAGCCCGACCGGCGGCCCTCGCTTGTCATCCAGACCTCGCTGGACCGCCCGCAGCCGCCGCCGCCGCACATCACGGTCGTGAACCACGACGAGCCGGGCCCCGCGCGCGCGCGCCTCTCCCGCGCCTCCTCCTCGCTCGACCACCACGTGCACACGTCCGAGTGCCGCGCGGCCGCCGCGCCCGCGCCTGCGCCCGCGCACCCTGCGCACCCCGCGCACCCCGCGCACGCCCCGCTGCAGCGCCCGCCGCCCGACGAGTGCGACTTCCACTGCTGCGCGCTGCACGAGGAGGGACGGCGCATCGCGGTCCACAAGAGCGTGGCCACCTCGCCGATCCAGGACGCGCAGCCGCGGGCCTCACCCCAGGGCCGGCCGAAGGGGCACGTGCGCTTCCTCGACGCCGAGTCGGCGCGCCGCGGCGGCGAGCGAGACTCCTCGGAGAGCGAGACGGAGAACACGCTGGTCGAGGACGAAGCGATCACGTCGGAAAAGTTTCTGCTGCTGATCGACCAGCTGAGCGTCGACCAGAAGCGGCACCTCACGATAAAGGACATCGGCATCATCCTCGAGCGGCTCAGCTCCAAGATCCTGGACGTGGAGCGGCTCGACCGCGAGTCCGAGTCCGACGACTGCTACAACTGGACGATAAAGGCCACCATCCGGGGGGACGCGCTGCGGGAGCTGGGCGTCATCTACAACGGGAACTACTACGCGATCAGCGAGCACCCCGGCTACCGGGAGGAGAACGAGGAAGCCGGCGACGAGGGCGAGGAGGAGGAGGAGGAGGACCGGCTCTGATCGGGCCTGTGCGGCGCCGCCGCGCCCGCGGCCGCCGCGCTGCGCCTCGCGCTCTGCCGCGTCGCCGCGCGCTGACCGCCCGCGCGCCCGCCGCACTGCCGCACCGCCGCACTGCCGCAGGAGCGATCGCCTCTCCCTACATTAGTATTTAGCTCGAAGCTCAAAGTGATCGGAGATCGTGGTGATTAATTAGAGACTTATATGAAATTTTGTGGCGGCCCCGACTCGCGCCGCCCGAGCGGCCGCGCGGACCGAGACGCCGTCGATCCCTAGTTAATAATAGCGGAATTATTGTAAGAAAAACTGACTTCCTATCGATTATTAAGATGATAACGTAAGCGCAGTCGGTCGCCACGGATAGTATATTAGGTATATGTATCCAATGTCACCGAATAACAGCACGAGTATTATATAGAGATCATCGTCAATGTTCTTAGCTAACGGACAGTCGGACGAGCGAGCCCTGCCTGCAACCTGCGCAGCTGCGAGCCGACACTACATTTTGTTTCAAAATTTCTTGTATATTTCTTTTGACTGGTTATAATCGCCATAATATAGGTAAATTCAGGTACGTTTGGCCTAACTGTTTAATTTCATCGAGTTTCTTCCACGTGAACCATTATTTCTCTCTGGCAAGGTCATGACACCATTAATGTAGTCAAAAATGAATAAAATATAAACAATAAATATAGTGACATTAGTATATTATACACGTGGTATTGTATAGTGCATAATCTACTCGCCGAGGCGGGTGTTCGCTGTTGGGATGTTGTCGCGGAGATGAACGAGTGCGGGTGATGCCTGATGGACTGCTCTGGACATGCAGATATTACAAGTTCACGTCACCGACACATCATTGACCGTGTACTACTCGTACCTACTCGATGTTCATTCTAAGACGGATGAGACAATGATTCAGAGAGAGCACATAACGTAATATGAATAGATATAATGAATTATATTAATTAATAAATTGAATGTTATGAAAGAGGTTGTAACTAAAATACGATTTACCGTCATCGCATCTCGTCATCGTGCCAATGGGTATTGGTAGTTGTAAGTCGATTCTTGTATTAAATAGCTCTATGGTATCCTAGTATAATGTTTTTAATTTTTGTATAGTACCGAAGCGTGAACGACTCGCGAACTAATTGTAAAATATGAAGACGTTTATTGAGTTCGAGACCCAACGGGGTTCCATGAATTGTATAGTTATTTAAGATGTAATATTAACAAGTATTATTATTGAAGTATTACTGGAAAATGAAGTATGATGTTTAGTGCGTGCCGGTACCGCGATACCGGGCTGTCGGTGTCGGTGTCGGGAGCCGCTTGGCTTGGTATTCCTGCGATGCCCCTATGTACTTTACATTCATTTGTTTTTCCAAACGATGGGTTCGATGCGGTTCATGAAAATGTACATTTGATTTTGGAACGAAGTTCCTTATCGCGCGTTGCAAAAGGGGGCTAGACGGAAAAAATTAAGAGGAAAAAGTGTAACGACACTTTTTGCCGTCGTTTATTAATTAAAGCGAGTACTAGGCGACCAGAAGTGTTCGAGGGTGCGACATCGGTGATGCTATGCAATCATAGTATGTGGCTGTCTTCTTTGCTCTTCGGTATTTAGCATGGGCACAACAGGGATATCTATATTACGATCAAGCACATTAAGTTATTATTGCTATTTCTCTTGTCATGCCAATTAATATGCGGAAGAGCGACAGGGATAGAATAAATCTATCACTGTCGCTCTGACAAGACCTCGTCAGAGTGGCAGTGATGGATTTGTTATATTACTGTCGCTCTTCCGCATATTGATTGGCATGACGGGAGAAATGGCAGTAATAGCTTAATGTGCATGATCGTGATATGGACGTCCCTGTTGTGCCTATGCTAAGTGTCGAAGAGTAAATAGGACAGCCACATACTATGATTGTGCAGTGTCACTGGTGTCGCACCCTCGAAGGCTTCTGGTCGCTTAGTATTAATCGAAAGGAACTTCGTTCCATCCGGGTGTCCCTTGACACCTCTCATTTTTTATTATTAAACTCTTTGGACAGCTTACTTCTCAGTTCAATTTAACGCAATGAAAGATAAAATTATTTAGCAGATTACTTTAGTTTCAAGTATTAAGGAATGATATAGTGCTCAATGTCCTTTTCCATTGTGACAAAGATCATTTTAAAGTTGTACAACTGCTACTTGTAACAAACTAGGCTGGTAACGATTGGTTGTATTAACATTTTCTGGATGAATTTAATATAAATAGTTATTTGTGTTAAATTTCGAAATGAATCGAATGTGTGGGTTCTATTGGGTGCACGTAATTGGTGATCGAAATGTTTGACACTGCGGTAATAGCAGCATTTTATAAGAAATCAATTTTCATGAACCGATTTACATTCCAATTTTGATCTTTTGATACATTATAATCGTAATAATTATACATTGGGTTCTAAGGTTTGATATTGTGACTTGTCTTAAAATTAATTAATTTCTAAAATAAATTGCTCTCGCTATGAATTTTAGGAAGCGAATATCTTAAAGCATGTGGCTAAGGTTTACGAAGGAGTTCCTTCTCACATCACTATACAATAAAATTATTTATTACTGTGGCTCATTTCACTAGACAGGGAGGTGAACATGATATGTATTGCTCTTATAGTCTGTATAAAATAACAGGTATTGTAAATTGTAAGTTTTACATTTATCATTCCAATATGAGTCGGTGTTAATTTATTGTTAGTTAACTAATACATTTTATTAAATTGATTATTCCCATGAAGTTAGATTATGAAGACAGATCTGAGATCATTATTTTCGTGTATTATTCTTAAGTTTAGAAATATGTGTTTGATAACTTGGACATTGGTCGTTGCTTGTGAAATATTTTATATAATTTTATTTTATAACTCGGGTGATATGTTGTAATATCGACATCGACTGTTTACTGAGCGGAGCATCCATAATGGGTACTGTTGGTGTTGTTTGTAATACGACGTTGCTGATTGATACTATCACATATGTACATATTCCTTCACATGGAAAGTTTTTTGCGTGTAGGGGTAGTATTATAGAGACGTAGAGAACGCTCACGAGGGGCCATGTCTGCATCTCTATAATCGCACCCTGAAACACGGCAGCTGTGGCTTCCATGTCGTTTAGATGACCTCTTGTGGAGTCGCGACTCGTTTGTACAGCTGATGGTGAGTCTATGGGGTTACGGTTCGTTACGCACATTATTAATATAGTTAATACATTCTGTTTTAATATTTTTATGTGTATAGTAATAATGAAGTAAATCGTAAAAACGCAACCGCGTGCGGTTATTTCTAGCTTTATAGAAGATGCGATTGGGAAATTAAGACGAAAAAGTTTAGAATTTTTTAAGCAATTATAATTATAATACTATCGAAAAATAACCCAATAATTATAATGGAGCGTGTATGTAATGTGTGGATAGAAAATGATTAAACTTTACGAACCCTTATTTATTGTGCAGGCTCCTAGACTATGAAACGTATTAATAGACATATGGTTAACCGATGGTAAATACTATATTGCAATACAAATAATTAAACGTACGTAACTACGTTATCAATGAACGTGTGGATTCGTGAAGCAATTAAATAAAATTACGAATTTACTTAATCCGATAAACTTAATGAAGTATTGGATAAATAGTCAGTATCACTTAATTTCTCAATTGCAGTGTACACACTCCGACGCAGTTCACTGCTCGACGCGACCGATTTTATATACATGTTTAATGTTTATTTAATAAGGGTGCAAAATAATTAGTGTATTACGATTATAATACATTAATGAACTCAAGTAAAAGGTGCCAAAGTTGTACTGCCAAAGATAAGGTCGTTGTTGTTGCTCAACACTCCCTGCACTGCCGCCGTATTAGACACTAATCGACCAGCACTCGTAGCTAGCGTTATTAAAATATACAAAAAATAACATAACATACTAGCTATCGAAAAACTTGTTCGAGGTTTTTGGCTTAGGGATCTCGTAGAACCCCTAAGGTTCAAAGATCAGTAACTTTAAGTAAAAGACTGCATTGTATTGCTCTTTTACTGGAATATTTAATAAAAATATGGCTGTGACGACAACCCACTAGTCTTACATAACGTGTCGGGGTGTGTGCACGTGCGCCGGCGCGCGGCGGGGGCGGCGGGGCGGCGGGAGGGGGGGGTGAGGAGCTGTCTTCATTACATGGACTTTTATATGGGCTGTCGTCAATTTAAACAATGCAGTAACTCGTAGATACATAGCGTATCTTAATTCTATTGCAAATGCAGATTTGACTTTCAATTGTTTGTAACCTATCTATAACCTAAACACTGCACTTGTTCGTTTTAATAAACAAAGATTTAATTTATTCTATCCATGATTTCCAGGATCTACCGTTTATCAGATAAGGTAGATGCTGCCTAGCTGGCTACGGAACGGTTGTCGTCGCCACGGTTACCGTAGCATAGCCAGCCGTAGCATACCGTAGCCGTTGCTACGGCCAGTTGCATATATTACCGTAGAAATGGTTACCGTAGCAACCGTTAACGTCAGAAAGGGTAAAGACAGTCAAGTAGCAACTTTGCCAATTTGTATATTAATCTTGCGCTTGAAATTCCCGTTCCCATGACAACTTTGAAATAAAAAGTACACAAACACTCTTCTATTATCACTCCTTTATTTTGTCGGAGATCATAAAATGGAACGTCAAGCCGCAACAAGCTTGGCTGTATTCGGATGTTGAAGAATTGTCTACTGCCATCTTCAACATCCCAATACCAAGCATGTTCCGGCTTGACGTTCTATTTTTATGATCTCCAACATATTGATAAAAAAATTTGTATAAGCATTTTAGTCAATCAATTACTTTCGGGACAATAATACGGTTTTTTAATCTAAATAATACAAAACAGAAACTGCTCATTAACCGACAGACTGTGTATGAAGGCATCCTCTGCCACGCCCCACCGCCCCACCGCCCCACCGCCCCAGCAGCGGCTCGCGGCGCACCGTACAATCAGGACTGATGTTATTTGTAAGCTTCACCGTTTACCTGTACACTACCGTTTCCGTTGTTCGTCACTATAAGTATCCGAATACACCCGGGTGAGATGCTTGATTTACCATGTATCAGATTCTGCGTTCAAATTCCAAAATTATATTTCTGCAAGTACCTACATATATTGTAGGGTGGCGCAAGTCATCACCATATCGGAAGATGCTATATTTTTTTCAAATGGCGGTAAATATCAATTCTGCTCTGACATATTAGTATGGGAAGTAAACATATTATGAATATTATGACATATTATGAATAGCTAGAGCCTCAAGAACGCGGAATAATCATACATCTTTCGTTTTGGTGATTAACATGCAGGGTCACCCAGTTTAACCGTTCTAGACTTCTTTTGGGTTTTTGGTGGGGTTTCTTGAAGTCACGAGTCTATGTCAACAAGACTCGGACTCTTGAAGCCCTCAAAGAGAATATCCGTCATAAATGTGGGAACCTATCGCCGGAAGTTCTGGCAACAGTGATGGAAAATGCCATAAATCGGGCCCGTATGCTTTTCGATTCTGGCGGCGCGGGCGGCCATTAGCCGATATCATTTTTCTACTCAATGAAAATAATTAAGACATGAAATAAACACAATCCAATAAAAAACCAAAATTTTTCATTTATTAAAAACATTACAGTCAAAGAACATCGGGTGACAAGTTTTGCGCCATCGTAGGTATCCAATGTTGTTTGATTGTTGTTACATTTAAATAATTCGCCCCGAAGATAAAATTAAACTCGGAAAATAAAATTTTACCTACTTTCAAGGATTGTTGTTCATCTTAAAAAAGCACATAGGTAGATTAATCACGCTTACTGTCAAGAACGCTCTCCTCGTGTCACGGATTATTTATCAAGCGTAACAAATATTGGCATAAAATATTTTAACAATGAGAACTAGATTTTTTAAAAGAACTAGATGATTTGGTTCTACTCTCAATAAAGTACTTCAAGCATCTTATTCGGGCGCGCACGCGCAGTCTAGGTGTTATTACGGTGTAGTAGATCGAGTCCTAATGGATCAACATTTTATAGGTTTTTTTTATTAGCGATGACAATGTTCTTTTTAAATGTCAAGTGTTAATAACTATACAGCCATAAAGATACGTAAACATTGAATGTTAGTAAGGAAATTATAATATAATCGATACAGTTAACGCACTTAGGTGAGTCATTCCGAACTTAAAATAGTGTTCGATATTTGTATTTTTAGGTTAAACTGAACCATTTCCTACGAAACAAAGCAATGTGTGTTGTGTCAAAACCAAATTTCTTCATTGTAATTATAACGTTTTGTTAACGTGTGTGAGTGTTAAGTTGGAAAGTCGTTCAGACTACCCTTCGATATGTATTTTGTAATCTGAGTGTCAAATTAAGATGCCAAATTATTTATAAATTGTTGGTTAAAAACCTTCATTCTTGAAGTCTCTACACCCTACATTTTATTTTAATTTATACTTAATATTATAAAGAGGAAATATTTGAAGAAAAGACGCGATTATTTAGACTGATCTTGCAACCCTTAACAATATAGCTTATAAAACAATTGTCAGAAATCTATGGCATTGCAACAGCTCTAAACAAATGGCATTTTCATTTCAAAATTGTAATATGTATCCATATTGCATGATAGTTAATATTGCTTATGTTTTATTTATGTTACTCCACTATGTCCACTATGTCCACTCGATTTGATTAGTCGATCTACTCGTACCTTGACTCTTGAGTGCCAAGTTGAAGCTCATGGCAGCTTTCGATTATTTGTTACAAAAACTGTTACAGCATTTTACAGTCAAACGTTTTTAAGGAGCAATACCACTATGTAACTCGCACAATAGTCAATATTTAACATTTAATATCAGTTGATATTTTAAAATCGATAGGACTTAAGATTATCGTAAAAGAGACTTCAAGAATTGTTGTAGTTAATTTTCCCTGTACAATTAATGAGTAAATGTGAAAATGTGTTGATGATTTTGTACGAGCCGGATATGCGATGTCTCCAGACGACGGGGGCAGTAGCAGATTTGTTTTGTTACATTAATAAAGTACCCGTAAAACTTCACTGCCACTAATTTAAAAATAAAAATATTGGAAATGATCCGCTCCGTGTTTCATTGTTTCCGATTTAGCATCCAGTCTGCATCGGTGCGACCCTGGATGGACCCTTCTAGTTGCCGCAGGAGTTAGTGGCTTATTATACGTATTATATCTGGTTATTTTGGATGTTTGTACTTCCATTACTTCTTCTTATTCTTCTCCATTAGTTCTTACAGTTGTACGCATTAAGATTAGTGCGGATTATACGGGGTTAAATAAGATGAACATTTGTTTAAAGAAAGCCCTTAAAACTTTAAAGAAAGAAAGCTCTTTAAACCAGTGAAGAACACGTGTGAATTCAAAATATGTATTATCAAACTACCCTCAGGTACCTTCATAATGGTGTTGAGTTGAGTTATGGGACATGTGTGGGCCAATAGGTACTATTAAATATTCTGTGGTGTGGGGTACTTGGTGCCGTATATAGTAGATGTACGAATAAAACCTAGGCTTTTTAAGAACTTCACATAAATACAGAAGTGACAGTAAACTTCAGCATGACTTCAGCGTTTGAAAAGTGGTCACTTCAAACACGAAATAATGGATTTTCAAAGTAAATAAATTACGAATAAGATTATAATTATTGTTATTCGGAGTATAAAACATGAAATTTTCGTTACTATCTAAGTGTGTGAAATATTAACATTACTTACTTCAATTTCTTTAAAAATGTATTCGAGGTACGAGAAATTTCTTAAAATATTTAGGTAATAATTTTACACATTCTGCTTGCTAACTGATAGAACGTAGTGATTAAGTAATCTTGTGAAGCTAAGTTTTAGCTTAGCTGATTCTCAGTGTCCTCATAAATGTATTTTAATCAGAATCTCTTCTATTAATAAAACAGATTTTTTCGAAACGCTCGACAAAGACGCTTACAGTAATCCACACTTCACAGCGTATAAACCTTGCTACATATTATGAAAGTACTGAAAAATTCGCCATTATAAGTTACACATGACTCGTGCAGTATACCATAATGCGTTCTCTACAGGGGCCTATTAATTATAGAGGAAGTCCTTCCCTTACAGTCCTGGCGACGATAACAATAGGACAGGCGAGGACACGAACACCTGCAAACAGCGTTTTAAGGGGGTGGAGACATTTCTACGCAGAATCGCGTTTAACTTGGGTATTAACATCTTTATTTATAACGTGGAAAATTTTAATAACCGAGGTACCAGTGTTGTGGTAGCTTAGAGCAAGTTTGCTCGGTGGTTTGCTGTAGCGTCAGTTTTAACATTTTTAACGTCTGGCTGTATCAATT
The DNA here is from genome assembly GCA_951805285.1 of Thymelicus acteon. Lineage (NCBI taxonomy): Eukaryota > Metazoa > Arthropoda > Insecta > Lepidoptera > Hesperiidae > Thymelicus > Thymelicus acteon. The sequence goes on from OX638217.1 coordinate 20,456,146, forward strand.
TCAAATTGTTTACAATATTCCATGCAACACATGTAAGAATCAGTCATCAGACTGTAAGTAAAGTGAGTCCAATTTATACGTACCTGCAGGAGCTTGTATCGGAGAATTGAACCATGGGGTAAGCTAGCCGTGGTGGAGTATGCTCTAGGCCTCCTCAAGAGGAGAGACCAGTAGTGGGCCATTAATGGGTAGAAGCCATATGTAGTCTGGCGGCCCTGGGCTCTTGAACCATTAATATAGATAGCTGCTGACAGTTAAAATAATATCGTAATAAAGATTCCTGATTTTTAGGAAACTCACCATCCCAGACAGAAGTTAAGATAATCTCGTGCATACCGATTGACGTGACAGATTTGCAAAATAAGATAATTAGTTTAGAACGTCAACTTTTTGAGGCTACTAAGTCCAAGGGATCGACGAAGCAGATACCTGTCCACACAACGCTGATTGAACCAACGCTAAGAAATACAAACACCGTTCTTTCTTGCCAATGTAGTAGCGAAGTCCAGCCGCTTGGTTTAGATGATAATAAAATGCCCTCGCAATATGACGATGGATCTTCTAAAACAAAGAAATCAACGGTTTCCTTTCTTTTCCCGACCATGTCGAGCACTGGGTTACAGCAAAATCAACCTTACATGGCAACCGAAAATTGGATCGAGAAAGAGTCGATCGACACAAGCATCGTAAAAGGTCATCGTAAAAGATTTTTTCGCAAATGTAAAAAGAAGAAGTCTGTTAAGAACAAAGACAACCATAAGACTCAACTCATTTATTACGCTACTACTGAAAACAGCCCATTTACTAGTTATGGAATGTCAACGGAGCTGCCTTTCCTGGGCTACCCGAAGCCAAAAGTGGACAATGTCTTTAGTAAAACTTACTTAGCCAATGTTATTCAAAGACATTTTGATCCGGAACGAGTCGTTGAAGAATTTTCAGACACGAGTCATTTTACCTCCCCGGTGTGCAGAGATTACCACAGCCCTGGCCACTGTCCGTATGACTCAGACGTGTGCTCGTGTTGCCACGGTCGTTTCCAAGATGTTGATAGATACATAGGCAAAAACCAAAATTTCATCATTGAACCGATCACCACGCATTTGCATAAAGAATTTAATAAAGATATTTATTACGATTCAAATCTTTATGATATAGTACCCGTTAAGGAAAAAGCGGTTAAAGCACCAAAGGATGAAAAGCTAGTGATAAAGGAACCGAAACGAGCCATGGACATTCGATGTTGGCCTGAAATAGCGCGAACCAAACCACGACACCAAAGCACAACAATGCAGAACCAAACGAAAATACACACCAAACATAAAAACAACAAGAAACCTACATATCACTTACAAGGCATAAAAGATAATATAAAAATTAAAACACCAAGTCACTACAGGGATTATAAAGTAGATAAAAGAACGGAGCCCACTGATACTTCCAAAAGCTTTTGCATAGATTGCAGTGAAATTTACCCAAAGCCATTGTTTGCGTCACATAAACCTGATAAAGCAGTAACGGAACCGGTAAGAACAGTTTTTCGAAAAAATGCAGAGTGTTTAACAATAGACGTTAGTCCCAAAAATCTCACCATTACTAGAAGCATACAGATCGACATAAATTCAACAGAAACAAAAACCGAAGAGACATTAAATCAAATAAAGAGTATATTGCAATCAGTCTTAGCAGAAGTCAAAACAAATCCTCAAGTAAATAATTTACCAGAAGCAAAGTCGAAAAAAGATGCAATCATACAAAAAGGGCCTTCTCAAAGTAACATACAAAAGTGCTCATCGCTCTTACATAGTTTTACTTACAACAACTCGTGTAACACTAACCCTTATCTGCAAACTTGTTCTCGTCAGATTGCCTCGCCCTTTTGCTTAACAAATATCCCTTACCAACGTCATAATTGCACACAACACTTTCCTCTGCTTATCCAAACACCTGGACATCAAAAATGCGGATGTTTCTATAAAAGTAGCAGTCACAAAAATACACAAGCTCAGAAGCAAGCAGCGAATATGGCTACCAATACCGAGATAGATAAACAAGAGTCCCAGAGTGGTGAAACAGAAAAGCTGATAAAAGAGATATACAAATCTATTGCACTTACTATGGACTTTCAAAAAGAAACTTCTAATAGTGAATATGACGAACTTAAATCGGTAACAAATAATTGCACCGATGCATCTGACCTTAAAGATCTTCACAGCACAACTGTTGCCATGTGTGACGCGCAAACTGGGCATACCATGAATACATTCAGTACAACAACTGTCACAAGTAATTACAAAGCCGACTCAAAACCTGATGGATACCGGAAAGAAGTTGAGGATTATTTAGATTATGAGAGTCAATCCACGGAGCACGAGTTATTAGAAACTGAAGAGAATAACAGGAGTAGAGCAAATGTGGCATCAACGATCAGCGAACATTATTCAGAGGAACTGACCACAGATGATGAGAGTGAGGGGAACAATGAAACAACGGAAGATGTAAAGGTAACAGCACTGCTTTATATGTATATGGTTCCCAAAAATTACGCACGATTTAAACTTGCTGCCATTTATTTTCCTCAGTGCGCTTGTTTCGAACACAATAGAAATATTGATTGGACCATACCTACTGCTTCGAATATAAACTGCTAATCTGGTTTGTAAGCCACATGCCCTTATGTAGATTTCCCATACATAAAACCTTAGAATAAGGTTTTGTGCTTTATATTCCAATATTAAATAAACTGTTTTCTAATTTATTAAAAGCTTGCGTAACTTTTTGGGTCACCCTATACTTTTAAAATAATTAAAGTGAAATCACAAATATTTATATTTAAGCCTTAGTTGCAGGATAAAACTGAGAAGAAAGGTTTATTTAAAAGGATGTTGGGATCCGTGAAGCTTTTCAATAAGAGCAAGCAAAAGGAAACTAACGGGAATAAAAAGCAAGAGTTCACTCGTAAAGTTCATAACGAGAATGTGGAAAGCGATTCAGATGATTATCAAACAATATACAGTGAGAAAATTACTAGGCCCGAGCAACAGTATAATAGCAGGCGTCATTACAAACCAAGAAACTACGCGACATACAGACCTGCGCAAGGTAAAACTGCACAACGAATAAGAAACAACAGGCGATCGCCTTACATGGAGCAGGAGTACAGAAGGCAATGGAACGAACAACTGATGTTCCAGCGAAACCCGGGGAGAAAGTACTCATCAGAGCGGCCGTATTCCTTTCAACAATCACCGGTGTACTGGCAGAACTACGAAGCTCGGAGTGCCATGGTGGACCATCGTGTGCCATACCAGACCACATACAAACCTGTAGTTCACAAGGCGGAGCAGCGGATGTCTCCATTAAATGTGGTGGACACAAAGGAAGCCAAATCAAAGTTTAGTTGGTTAAGGAAACATAAAATAGGAATATCGCAATGCGGAGAGCAGTGGAAAAAGTTTATATTAGAAAACTAAATTGAGTGTCGTATAAATGTTACGTTATGTCAACAAACTGCGCAGTGTTATGTATTGTTTGTATTTAGTTTCGTAATTGTGTTTAAAAATGATGATCAATATGTGTTATGTATCAGACTTACGCCCCAACTCAGAGTCACTAACGGTTACTTTAATCGCTCCTTAGTAAAGAATCACCATACAAATTCTGTACTAATGAGCGATTAAAGTAGCCGTTAGTGACTCTTGAGTTGGGGCGTTAGAGTCATAAAAAATATCAAAATTTCATTGTATGTATAAGTAGTACACCAAAGACGGTTATGTTGAGTATTTCTACTTTAAGTCTGATTATTCTAAAGTTGTTTATTTTTGTATACCAATTACTGTAGTAATACTGTTTTAATTTTGAGATATTATATTTTTTCGGAGTTTTACGCAAATTTACTGTCGGTTTGAATGTCTGTACAAGTTTTGTTGTAAACAGGAAATAAAACACACCGAATGCTACACTACGAATGTATTTCCTTTGTGACGTGCCGACAGCATCATTAAAGTGGATCCACACACAAATAAGTTAGGCTTAAGTATTGAAGTATTACGAGTGAATGACTTAGTTAATCTTGACACCTTGCTTCTCCAGCGGCTTGTACAAGTAGGTGAGGTCGTCGATAACGAATCTGTAAAACAATTACATATTTAGATGTGCAATATGGTTAGATATGTCTATTGATATTTATTGTGGTACTTACTGCCGATGAAAGATAGCAATAAAATAAAAATGTTTATAATCCGGAGGGGAGGAGGGGGAGAGCAAAACTTCTCAGTCTCCTTTTAACGCATAACAAATAAGAACTTCTATGGACAAAAGTGGGCACATTTTAAATGCAGCGGATACTCACGGTTCGTATTTTATAACGCCGATATTTCGAGCCAGTTATATGGATCGTGATCACGGTACGACTGCGGTGGCGGGGAGAAACTCTTGACGGGTGACAACTGACATTAATGACAGATAAGCCTGTCCACAGTGCCGCCAACTTATCTGTGAAGTGGCGAAAATTGGAACTAATGAAAAATCATTCATAAGTACTTTGTGGTCATTCATCTGTCAATTACTACCTCTCGAATTGCGTCCAATGATTGGTCCAATGCGTCCGACAGCGCCCTCCTTCAATTCACAGATAAGTTGGTTTTACTGTAGCTTACGTCTTGATCGTTTTCGTTTCATTTCACGTCACACTACATACACTAACGACATCATTATGCGCTGAACTCTGACTATTTTAGATTATATTATATCACACTAACTAATCACAGAATTCCATGGATGCGCTAATTTATACCAATCTTCTCTGTTAAAATTCCTCCTTCTTACCAAACGCGGAAGGTAATGACGTTCAGTTGAGGTCACCTATGGGTTATGTAGCTCGATCCAGTGGTTAGCACCGGCTTCAATAAGATCTTCTGCTACGACCACCTGTCAAGAGTTTCTCCCCGCCACCGCAGTCACAGAGTACTCAATCACTACGTTTTACCGCAGTCGCACTGTGTACCGTGACCACGATCCATGCAACTGGGTCGAAATATCGGGATTATAAAATACGAATCGTGAGTACCCGCTGCATTTAAAATGTTCAGTGTCCGCGATGATTTAAAATCAAAAGTGGGTACGTACTGGAACTAGAACCAATCAAGTAGGGAGAAACCCCCCTCCTATGAGTGTATAGTTGTGGAGTTACCTATAGAAGAGCAGCGGCAGCGGCGCCGTGGCGAGGTGCCAGAGCGCGTGCGCGTCCCAGCCGCGCGCCGGCGGGAAGTCCAGCAGCTCCAGCGCCAGCGCCGCGCCCGACAGCAGCGTGAAGGCCGCCAGCCGCCACACGTGGCGCCGCCCGCGCGCCCACTGCACGCCCGCCCACGCCAGCCACAGCAGCGCGCCCGACACGCCTGATAGTTGATACCGACCACTTTATATTATTATACACAACTGGACTCCGAGCTTCGGTAGCTCACCTGAGGACATTAAGTTCTCGCCTGATAAACATCGCTATCCTTACGTCCAAACTTACGGCGTAACAGTAAGGTAGCAGGTCGTTTTATTAAGACAGATGTCATGGAATAAGGAAGGAAAAAACCTCAAGGCAATAACACACGTTCTCATTAGATTAACTAAGATTAACTCTGTACAGTGAAAGAGTAAAAAATCCATACCAAATTTCACATTTATAATATTAGTTGGATAGTATGACTGGAGTGGTGACTGACCGAACACGAGGTTGACCTTCATGTTGTAGTCGTAGTCGACGCGGCCGGAGTACAGGTAGTGCGCGTGCTCGGCGTAGTACCAGACGCTCAGCGCCAGCGCCGCCGCCGTCACTTTCCTGCGCTTGTGGAACATGCTGCGGGTGCGACGGTCGTTTCAATGTTAGCGATGATATTTTTATTCAATAAAACATACACTTAATGTTACTCCAAGCACACTGCAATATATGTGTCTCACTCGAAGTCGAGTAAATGAGTTGTAGAGAATTGATCACAACTTTGTGCGTTTCTTTTTACTACGGCACAGCCGGTCTAGTAGAATAAGTAAATAGAAGTCTTTGAATTGATGAGTTAATTTTGGACAACAATCGCACCGGATGGCAAGTGGCGACGTAATTCAAAAGCTGCGTATCTACTTGAGCTGCCTCATCACGAGCGTGCCGCAGGCTGCGGAAAGTCCATGCGTCTCCACTTGAGCCACATAAAAGAGCATCGACGCAACAAGCCTCAACCCGAGCCACAGTTGTCTCAGTTGAACAGACAGACAATCTTCTCCATTGAACACACGGCTCACACTGAGGCGCCTTTTAGCACGATCGTTTAGCGACATGGTTTGGCTCGCTACGCGGCCGCATCGTTTAGTTCAAGTCGCGACAAACCTCGACTCACGGTTGCCTCGACCCGCGGCTGCCTCAAATGGATACGCGGCTTTACGATTCGACAACATGTGAGAGCTCTAAGAACAGTAGGTACAGAAATCTATCGTTTCCTTCATGCAACGCAATGATGACGTCCCTGGTGTTGCTAATGTCCATGGGCGGCGGTGACTTACCATCCGTCTGCTCGTTTGCCTGCTGAAGGCATAAAAAACAGTACATTACCGAACAATGGCGGCCACAAAGAGCGCCATGACCATGGAGAGCGCGCACGCGTAGTCCATGAACTCGGTGTAGGCGTTGTCCCGCGCGTGGAATATGATCGACCACGTCCACGCGTTCATGCAGATCTGGAACAACATCGATCACTTATTGTTTTGCTGGCTACTGCGAGACACGAGCCCTTTTCCTCGTAATTAATTAAGAAGGCATAAGGTATATACCATTAGCGGCCTATTTGTGGATAAGAGGCGGAACATAACCTCCTAAGCTATGGCATAGTCGATCCACTGGTTCCACATAGTTCCACTGGTTCAATCCAAGTGTTCAATACAGTTTTAAACTTAGTACTTACCAAGATCATGAAAGCAGCTACGCTATAGCTTTAAGTGTTCATAGAAACGCTTCAAGTAAATATGTACCAGCAGTCATACATATTACCATTGTACAAACGTTTTATCTTAAATTGCTCAAAACATAATAACCCATTATATTGTACAGTTTATAACCCCAGCCACAAAAATGAACTCGGGACCTTTCCTCCACTAAGCTAGGTACAAGGTTGTCTGTACTAAGCTAACAAACTACTACTAAACTATCAAATAATCTACTACTATACTAAAGCAACAATCAATGAAAGCTTCTAGAAGCATAAAACTATGAGCATATTATAATGCTGTTACCAACACTTGAATTATATGCTATGTCTACTATGTTTATATATCAGATTTCAATTTATATATATCAGATTTCAATGGTTGTAGTGTGTGTTTAGTAGGTACAGTGTACACATACATGCAGTGTGTAGTTACCGCAATGAAGATGTGCCAGAAGAGCACGAGCGGCGCCTCGGCCACGGGGAACTGCTTGATGATGAGCGTGTGCATGAACAGCGTGGTCAGCAGGTTGAGCAGCGACGCGAACGCGGCCGCCGGCTCCTGCACGCCCAGCAGCCGCTTGAACGGCCACTGCGCACATACAGACAGACAGCATACGTTATTGCTATTACATTATCATTTTATTATACGTACTATATTAAGAACCCGCTGCAGGGGGGTACCGGCGACTTTTCATAATGATAGAGATCTGAAGGGTTGGAAGTGAACCCAAGTGCTGGAAGTTCTTGTGGAAAGTTGGTGGTGGAAGTGTTGGCTCTCTGTGGCCAACATTGTAACATTATCTCGAAATCATGGATCATGGAACTTTGCTATAAGGCTTTTTGGTGGTCACCCACTTACATATCGCAGCCGCAGTTGCTTATTTTGAATAATTACTTGTAGTTGTCATAATAATTAGATGTCTTTGTTGATATTTCAGTTTGTGTTGTGGTTATGTTTGTTTTGTTTTGTCCTTTGAATTTAACATTTTTTTTTTCGGCCTTTTGCTCAGCTTGTATAACGAGCGTCACCCGTACTGTCATCAGCGTAGCAATAGATATCACCGATATCAAGCATATCATTGATATGCATGATGAACAGTGTAGGTGAAGGCATAGAGCCTTGTGGGACTCTAGCATTTTTCATTCATTCTTGTTCTTTGAATTCAAGAACTGCCTGTGGTTCATAGCGGAACGTCATAGATACCACAATGCTTGATGATATGTTTTTATAATAACTGACAATCTTACTTTCCCGTGAAACTTTGGCGTGTCGTAGCCGCGCTCGTGGAAGCCATCCACCGTCTTCCACATACAGTGGTAGCTGCATTCATCGAAGCAGTTCCACAGTAACATGCGGCTCCATTTGTCCTGCAGCTTCAATGCCTTTGGCTGAAACTCACCAGCTGCAATGTTACATCAATTTTATTTAATATCAATCAAATCAAATTTTAAATGTTTGTTTTCTTTTTTAATATAAAGCTAAAAACAACGAATAGGATTTTATTTTACAAGTTTTTTTACATCGGACAAGTTAATGTTCGATTGCAAACCCACCTGATGCTTTTCTCACATATTTCCCTCAAAGAATTACAGCTATTTTTACAAATGTAAAATTTTTAGTTAGTGTACATAATTGACTTTTCCATCGTAATTTTCATGGCTATTAAGCATATCCAATTTTGGCTATTTTGCAAAGTTTTAGTTATGGATTTCGCTGTTTCCTAACGGACCAACTACGTACGCACAACTATGGGAACGGCACAACTAAGTGTTCCCATCGGTACAACTATGTACAACTAAGCACAACTATTTTACTAAAACCATTCCTAACGGTACAACTAAGTACAATCTGATAAATACGATTAATAAGAACCTCTTCAGACATTATCTATGATGTTGGCTACTTCTGTCATATCATTGAATAAATTAAATAAGAGAATTTTAAACGTCACTGTATGTCATTTCCTGTAGTAAAGTGAAATTAGCATCAAAATATTCGTGCACATTTATTACAGATGAATTACAGAGAATAGGCACTTAAAAAGTTAAAAAAAAAGCCGTGTGTAGAGTAATGTTCCCAAATTTGGGCAGGTGTAGCCAAATGTCACCTTTCTTTTTTTATCTATACTAATCTTTGATTATTTCTTTAATCAATGATACTAATATATAAAGAGGAAAGATTTGATTTTTTGTTTGCAATAGGCTCCGAAACTACTAAACCGATTTCAAAAATTCTTTCACTGTTGAGAAGGTACACTATCCCCGGGTAACATAGGCTATATTATATTTTTTTTTAAATAGGGATCCTTAGTAAAACTCCAATAATGTAACCCAAGGTGTAAAAAAATAAGAAAACCGAAGCAAAGCGAGGGCGGTTACTCGTATCTTATAATTTAATGCTTGACTGCTATCCCACCTGATGGTAAGAGGTGATGTAGTCATAGATGGTAAAACGCATTAACTTAGTAAATGCCTATTCACTCTTGCCTTGAAGACACATTATAATCGAGCGGAAACACCGACGCGGGCAATTTATTCCAATCCTTCGCTGTACGTATAATAAATGGTGAAGCAAAGCGCGTCGTCCGTACAGGGGGGATGTTAATAACGAAGGGATGGATACCTGCCGTACGTCGGGACGTTCGATGATAGAAAGGGGATGGCGGAATCAAATTATGTAATTCCTGCGCACACTCTCCAAAATGTATCCTGTTGAACACCGAGAGGCTGGCAACTCTGCGCCTGTGCTCGAAACTCTGAAGATTGGTCTCAAACAATTTAGGGTCACCAGTAAGCCTCTTAGCACGCCTTTCTATTGAATCCAATGCTGACAGGTGGCATTTGGCAGCATCAGCCCAAATGTGACAGCAGTACTCCACACAAGGCCGAACCTGTGCTTTATACTAGGTTAAAAGCTGTTGTGGTGTGAAGTACCGCCGCACCTTCGCTAGGACTCCAAGCTTCCTAGCAGCTACTTTAGCTTTGGATTCAATGAACCACCCAAAGTTAAGGTTCGAGGATATCTCAATGCCCAATAACTGAAGGCGGCCAGTGTAATTCAGGGATACATTTCGAAGAGTAGGAGTCAAGATGATCGGACTCCTTTTAGCGATGAATAGACACGCTTGTGTTTTTGTGGCGTTGAATCCCACTAGGTTGGCATTGCCCCATTCGGAGACTGCCTGAAGTGTAAGATTCATACGCTCTACCATAGCCTCTCTTTCAGACTGTATATGGTCTTTACTGGCCCGACCCTTTGGCAGGTATCTCTCCACAACCGTGCTGTCGTCTGCGTACCCATAGATACCGGGCATGAGCAGATCGTTAATGTGCAGCAGAAATAGCGTTGCAGTGAGAACAGACCCCTGAGTAACTCCGGCATTGGTTGTCATTGAATGCGACAAACAACCTCCGACAACCACTCGGAATGAACGGTTACTCAGGAAGTCTTTGATCCAGTTGATCAGGCCAGGGGATAGGCCATACGCAGGAAGTTTGCTCATAAGGCTAGTGTGACAAACCCAGCTGTCAAAAGCCTTCGAGATGTCAAGGGAAACAGCAAGTGCTTCCCCATTTTTCTCGAGGGCTTCGCTCCAGATGTGAGTGGCATACGCTAGAAGATCTCCTGTCGACCGGTTTGGGCGGAAACCGTACTGTCGGTCACTGAGGACATCGTTCTGTTCTAGGTATGCCATGAGCCGTGAGTTCAATATACGCTCCATAATCTTACAGAGTAAGGAGGTTATTGAGATAGGCTGATAGTTAGTGGAGTCAGCACGACTGTCTTTTTTAGGCACAGGCTGCACGTTGGCAAGCTTCCACGATCTAGGAACTATCCCAGTCTCGATAGAGAGGCGAAACAAGCGTGTCAACACAGGAGACAACTCGGGTGCATATGTCTTTAGTACTACCGCTGGAATACCATCTGGTCCGCTGGCTTTCTTCACGTCTAGACTTCGCAGGGTCTTAAGTACCTCTTTATTGTGAATGCGGACCTCTGACATAGAAGTACCGCAATTAGGTATCTGTGGTGGATGGATGTTGCTAGTGTCTAGACGTGAGTTCTCAGCAAACAGAGAAGCGAAAAGGTTCGCTTTCTCTTCAGCTGTATGAGCCAGAGAGTCATCTGGTTTCACCAGCGGAGGCAGCGTGGGACGACAGAAGTTAGTCTCGACCGCTTTGGCGAGGGACCAAAAAGCTCTACTGCCACATGGCTGGCGAGAGACTTTTGCGCCGATATGTCTAATGCAGTCGATACCTACTTTCTGTAATGCCTTTTTGTTGGACTTCGCGGCAAGGTTAAAGGCTTTCTTCTTAGATCTAATATCCGGAGCTTTGCGGCTTTGAGCATCAACCCAGGCAAGATACGCCGAATGTTTACGCTTCTCAGCCTGAGCGCATTCGGCGTTGAACCATGGGCGAGCTTTGCTACCAATGAGAACGTTGGAAAAAGGAATGAAATACTCCATCTCTTAACGAACCACATCGGCTATAGCATCCGCGCAACTCGACGGATCTCCAGGAGAAAAACAGACCTGTCGCCATGGATAAGATGCAAAAAAGTGTCGCATCTCATCCCAATCTGCTGACCTGTAACGCCATACTCGCCGAATACCTCCCGAGTCATATTCGGGGGTTGAGTACGACGAAACAGATTTCACCAGACAGTGGTCGGAGGTTCCCAGTGGGGAGGAAACCTGAACAACGTACCTGTCTGGATCGGTTGTCAGCAGAAGGTCCAGGCAGTTTGCTGTGTGGCCATGAATATCGGGCACCCTAGTCGCTTGCTTTACCAGCTGGGAGAGGCCAAGCGATAAGGCAAAGTTCCTCGCTTCTCTCCCTGCATGGTCGGTTTTCTGGTATGGGAACAGCCAGTCCTGATGACAAGCGTTAAAATCCTCCAGAAAAACCAGCCGCGCAGTAGGGTACCGTTGCAAAGCCACATCAGCCGTCACGCTAAGGTGCTCAAATAGACGAGTTGTCTCCTGGTCACCGCTGTGCGAACGATAGACACAAGAATACAAGACTTTGTCTGTACCTGTGTCTACCAAAACCCAAATGGTGGAGAAAGTAGGGTCTTCGGGATGACGGAGGCGCTGGCAACAGATGTCATTGCGGGCATACACACAGACTCCGGCGCGAGGGTGAAAATAATGCTCCAATGTGTAACCAGGGTGGTCTAGGTATGCCGCGCTCAATGGACATCGGATCTGTGTCTCCGTCAACAAAAGCAAGTGCGGCTTCTCAGTCTCTACGTGGTGGTGGACTGAGGTGAGGTTAGAGTGCATACCTCGGATTTTGGTAAAATGCACTTCGAGCGAGGGGACGTGCAACCGCTGTAAATGACGTTTACTCTTGCTCTTTTTCTCATTAGGTTAAAATTGGGAGTGAATAGGATGGAGGATGGCAGTTGAACGAGGCGTTGCGTCGTAAACCAAGTGACAGAATTAGAGTCACTATGTTATTGGGGGCTTAGTCTGGACACCGTGGGGACGTCTGAATCCCCCCGGAGATCGCCATCATGTCCCCTCATCTGGTCGCCAACCGGCATGATGGAGCCACTCCGGGATTTTTCGCAAATGGCAGCTTTTCTTGGGTGGCTTTACCACTACTTGGGCTCCCAACTGTCTACGGTCGGCCAGCGGTGCACCGTGCTTCGGATCTCGCTGCCCTCCGCGACTAAGTTCCCGACACAGTAAACACCAACCCGTCACAACCGGTACATCAACGCAAGCAACTGTTCAGACCCATCCTCCATTCGGCTTCATTAGACATCACGCTGGAACAAGACGGATCGCTTGGCGGCATGGCTTTGTCTAATGGGTGGTAACCTAAGCCGGCAGCCGATGTTGTGGCCTACCACCGGAGTTGCTGCTCGTTTAGCACTACCCAGGGGACACGTGTAGGGTATTCGGTATCCAAGTAACTTCCTACAGACGCGAGCAGCCCATCCTCCTTTCTGCTTTGGATTCGATGGAGAGGCATGCGAAGAGGCTCATTGGTGACTCAGATATGGTTGAGGCACAGGCGCAGAGCAGCCTCTCGGTTTTCTACAGGGCAAGTTTTGAAGAGTGTGCGTAGGAATTATTTGAATTAATTCCCCCTTCCCCGTTCCTCCATCGAACGACACGACGCACGGCGGGTATTCAACGTTTCGTGGTGAACATCCCATCGGTACGGACGTCGCGGTTCGCATCGTCTTTCGTTATGCGCACCGCGAAAGATTGGAATAGCTTGCCTGCGTCTGCGTTCCCGCCCACCTATGACGTAGATGTCTTCAAGAAAAGTGCGCTCACCATCCTAGACCACATCTCCACTTACCATCAGGTGGGATTGTGGTCAGGTATCATTAAAGTATAATGTCATAGAACAGACATCTCGAACAAAATGTGTGTCCCGCTGGGAGGTTCTATTTTCAAAATTGAGCCCCCGTTCTCCTTTCAAAATCGAACGAATCCATTGAAAATTGAAGCCGATCGGCGCCAATTCATTGGAACATACATTGTGTTCGCGGTGTCGGTTCTATACGCTAGTAATAATACTTCAATGTCAAGCATTAACTTATTGTAAGTAAAAAATAATAAAAATAAAGGATGATTAGAAAATGCTATCCCGGGATACCAGCATCCAGAAATACCGGGATGCCGCATACATTTTACGGGACTAATCTCGGTCGAAATTTTTGCGTGAAAATCATACTCTGCGCGCAGTAGCGCGCGCAGTGTTGCAAAAGTTAAATATTAAAAATCGGTAAGATTGCCAGCTAAAAATCGGGAGAAATCGAGAGATTCTTAATCTGAATAAAAAAAGAGTTTTTTATGTTCCTATTACAGTAATTTTATTCATAACTAGCTGACTCGGCGAACTTCGTATCGCCTAAGAATGTAACAAATCAAAGATCATTAAAATCGTTCTTAGCCGTTATAGTTTTTATGTTCATATCTCCCGCTCCCGCTCCCTCTCCCTCTCCCTCTCCCTCTCCCTCTCCCCTCCCTCTCCATCTCCCTCTCCCGCTCCCGCTCCCCTTCTCTCCCCATGTTACAACTATAACAATTAATTTTTGTTTCTAACTATAAGCTTACACATTAATTTTCACATTTCTGAGTTCAAAAGTGACTAATTATTATCCCTTAGGGGATGAATTTCGGGAAAACCGTGATACAGTTAATTTTATATACAAGCTTAAATACAAATTTTCACTCTTCTTACTTCAAAATTGACGAAGTTGCCGCATTATTATTAAATTTTGTTTCTAATTTTGAGCTAATAAAATTTTAAAATAACTCTAAAACTGACGAAGTTGGTTTGTATGAAAGTGACTTCCAACCGCTATTTTTACCCCTTAGGGGATGAATTTCCAAAAATTCGATAATATAAAATAGCCTGTGTTACTCAAGAATAATGTAGCATCCTAATGGTGAAAGAATTTTTAAAATCGGTTCAGTAGTTTTTGAGTTCATTCGTTGCAAACAAACAATCAAATCTTTCCTCTTTATTTATAACGAGTAACCGCCCTCGCTTTGCTTCGGTTTTCTTATTTTTTTACACCTTGGGTTACATTATTGGAGTTTTATTAAGGATCCCAAATTTTTTTGAAAATATAATATAGCCTATGTTACTCGAGGATAGTGTAGCTTCCCAACAGTGAAAGAATTTTTGAAATCGGTTCAGTAGTTTTGGAGCCTATTCAATGCAAACAAAAAATCAAATCTTTCCTCTTTATGTATTAGTATAGATAAAGACAATCATTTATTAATTTTTTTAACGCTACTCAATCTTATACCCACACTAGGATTCCCTGTGTTGTGGGTGCCATGGACAATACAACTCACAAAGACACTTACAAATTAGTTGTGCCGTATCACTAGTTGTGCGTATGTCTCTAGGGTATAAGTGTTCTGTGGTATGTACGTAGTTGGTCCGTTAGGAAACTGCGATTAATTGACAATAATGTAGTTGTACCGATGGGAACACTTAGTTGTGCCGTTCCACTAGTTGTGCGTACGTAGTTGGTCCGTTAGGAAACCGCGATGGATTTTAGTTTATTTCAGAATTTAAAGAGACTGATAACACAATTTCCAAGTAAAGTCAGATAGGCCAGCGTAAATGTGGCCTAATTTGTTACTTGAGGAATGGTGCTTCTATTGATATGATATGATATTTTGTAGGATTTGTTTATCATTTTGTAATTTTTTTTATTTCAGATACTACATTACTCGGGAGTTGGAAGTTAGAGTAGATATTCATAGACAGGCAGATTCTAAGTTGTAAGATAAAAATCATCTATAGCAATAACTGTGTTATTGGCGTTATTATTTATTTGTTATTAATTTAACATTATGTTATTGCTAAACATATTACATAATCTAATACTAAAATTAACTTTACTACATAACATAGTAAATTTTACTAACAAAAAATAACCGACTTCAAAGTAACTCAAAAATTACTTGTCAGATCTCGCTCAAATTAATGTGGGACTATGTGACAAGCACCAGCTTTCGATTAAAAAAGAATCATCAAAATCGGTTCACCCAGTCGAAAGTTCTGACGTAACAAACATTTAAAAAAAACAGTCAAATTGAATACAGGATATTCTTTTTTGATTTTTGGTAAAAAAATTACATATATAATTGTTGTTAACATCACAGAGTTGTAGGGCATAAATTAAGTTAACTTCGCCAAGATAATATTTAGTCAAATATATAAAAATCTCATGTCAGGGTGTTTGTGGTCGTACTCCTTCGAAATGCCTGGACAAATTTTTATGAAACATTTTTTGTATATTTGTATATTAGAATAGGTCGTAAAGTATATTTCATACCTCTAGGTGATTAGGGTGACCTTATCCAGAATTTTTTGGTAGAACAACGTTTACCAAATCAGCTAGTATATAACAATATATTTTTATAAATAACAAACTAATTTATTGAAAATTGTTTTCAGTAAAAAATACATAGTTTATACATAGTTTATACATAGTTAATAAAGAAAAGTGAATATGAACGTATTATGTATTACTTTTATTTAATGTTGTAAAAATCCATACTCAAAAAGATAATGATGTCCATCAAGGGCAAGCTTGACCATTTAAGATAAAAAATTTAAAGCTCAAGTTTTTAAATTTATGTACTTACATTTCGTACAGTTCGCTTTAAGACAATTTTTAACACAGTTCTGGTAATAGGGGGACCTATCCCCATCGCTACATAAAATTAAAGGTGTTATTTGAAAGAAAATAATAAATATTAAATAAATAGACATTTTAGTACATTGTCTTTTCACTAATTCTCAAAAAACTCATTTAAAACAAAACACCAATAGAATTAACAGTCACAACTCGAACTAAACAATTACAATACCGGCACCAGTACACAATAATATGTCTAAATTCAAATGATAAGTTGATAAAAATGATAAAATTGATAATGGCTGTCTTCTGATAACGGTCGATGACACAGAGTACTTAAGCACTATGGTCAATTATTTACAGAATATAAATTAAATTGAAAGTTTTAATGTGTATGTTTTGTTAAAGCTATTCAAGTTCTTGCATTCTGTGAAATTGACAAAATGTCTGGAGCAAATTTTTTATCTGTTGAATTGGTTGAAGTCTGTTTGTGTCGCAAGATCGGAGGGAATTGTTTCAATTTAATTTCGGCGTTTTTCTTGTTTCTTATGTGATTTTCCGTGGCGTTATTTTATTTACGATGGCTTTGTATTGTGCAAGTTCGTATTTTAGGATTAGCATTTATTCAAATTCGTTATTGAGCCTAACTTTGTACCGGTGGATCCTAACGTCGCATTTGTTTGGTTTTTGTACTTTATAAATAGTATTTTCACTAAATAATACAGTTTTGTGTCATTTTAACTCTTTACAGTAAACATATTGTGGCTAAAGAATATTATATTTAAGGACGCAACTAGAAAATAGGCGGTTTTGCTTGTACCCTAAACATAACCTCTACTTTTACTTTTTAGTATCAAATGAGGTTCCTGAAGTACCAGTTGTATCTCCTTCGTCGGGTGCTGTATTTGAGAAGCGGATAATTGAAAAATACATAATAGAAAATGGAGTTGATCCAATTAATGGGAAAGAATTGAGGGTGGAAGATCTTATTGAAATCAAAAGTAAGTAGCCTTAGAATAGGTTTCTTTTTCAGATAATATTAAATTCATAACATGTCACCAGTTAAGACACTTTATTCTGCATGATCTAACATTCACTTGTTTCTAAGTCAATTCGGCTACTACATCGGGCGAAAATATAAAATAGCAGAGCTCGAAACAATCTGATTGTAATTGAAGATATAATTATGTTTGTTAGCTCCACCAATAGTGAAGCCGAAGCCTCCAAGTGCAACCTCCATCCCGGCCACTCTGAAGAGCATGCAGGATGAGTGGGATGCCCTCATGCTGCACACATTCACTCAGCGCCAGCAGCTGCAGACGGCCCGACAGGCAAGTCACTGTCATGATGCAATATAAAGTCATGAGTAGACTCATTGGTTTTAATTTGGTCATGATTAGGAAGCTAGAAGAATCTTTCACTTAGTTGTCTTATAAATACAATGCTTTCTTGAGCCAGTTCTTTCTCTCTCTTCTTGTTTGG
The DNA here is from genome assembly GCA_951805285.1 of Thymelicus acteon. Lineage (NCBI taxonomy): Eukaryota > Metazoa > Arthropoda > Insecta > Lepidoptera > Hesperiidae > Thymelicus > Thymelicus acteon. The sequence goes on from OX638217.1 coordinate 20,473,723, forward strand.
TTGGTTATGCATGATGTCATGCCTTTGGTATTAATGATGTCCAGGCTACGGTAGCCACTGACCTTCAAGTCCATTGCTTGTTTGTCAGCTAGTTCCATAAAAAGGTAATAAATTTATTACTAGATTTGTTATATTGTTATGTTTTATGTTTTTGGAATATATTTAAAAAAAAAAAACAAAAATCGTTTATTATTCCAGAGTTTACATTTTATTACAATATGCGTGGGACCTTTCCATTTAAGTATATAAAACTTGTGTTTGGAAAGTCCCCTCTTCCCTATGTGGTGTACAATGATCTGGGATAATGCACTATAGAATACTATTGTTTATAATATACTTATAATATAATAATATTATAGTTTATGTAAAATACATAATATACATAATTATGTTAACTAATTTTAGATATATAATATAAAATATATTAAAATAGTTTAAATAATAAAGTACATAAATATTAGTATGCCTACATAAAATTTGAAATTTGAAATAAAAATAAATTTGAAATATAAAAATGAAACATGAAATATAAATAAATATATTCATAGTAGGTACTTAATAAGTGAGGGGTTATTAATATTAAATGACAATAATTGGGTGTATGGATAATATTTGGGTGTTTGATTAAATATAATTTGTTTTTTGTATAATAAAATAATGTCCCGTAACATAGATTATGTAAGCAGTGGCATCCCTTACAATATTGTGACGTGGAGTGAGGTCTGTGTGGTGTTGCAGGAGCTGAGCCACGCGCTGTACCAGCACGACGCGGCGTGCCGGGTGATCGCGCGGCTCACCAAGGAGGTGACGGCGGCGCGCGAGGCGCTCGCCACGCTCAAGCCGCAGGCCGGCATCGCCGCGCCACAGCCGCAGGCGGTCAGTTCACACTCACATACAATGTGTCCTCGATAGAAAGATTTTATATACTGACATTGATTCACTTGTTTCCTAGTTGTTGTTTCACTACATTATTTTGACTTACATACATAAGTTATAAAATAGAAATTTTGTTAATTGCATTATAGCTGACACTGAAACTATCTACTTGTATAAGTAATTTCTTATTGCTTAGGCTGATAGTAGAGATTTGTTGAAGCAATGTCATAGTTTGGATAAAAAAGTTAAAATAATCATTCTCCATATTATTGTAAGCCTGAATGTGTATGTGAGATGTGATTGTTTGTTTGCAGGCGGAGGGCGGCGCGGCGGGCGGAGGCGCGGCGGGCGCGGCGGCGGTGGGCATGTCGGCGGAGGTGGTGGCGCGGCTGCAGGAGCGCGCGACGGCGCTGACGCAGGAGCGCAAGCGGCGCGGCCGCACCGTGCCCGAGGGGCTGCTGCCGCCCGACCAGCTGCGCGCCTTCCTCACGCTCGCCTCGCATCCGGTCAGTACTCAGGGGTACATTGGTACACGGTACCAGATGAGAACAAATGCCAATTTGTTTACCCATTTCTTCTCCATGACTAAGCAGTAAGCACCACTAGTGGTAGAATCGAAAAAATAATAATAAAAAGTATTTGCCAAACCTTGTCACCACAAACACTACACACTGTACTCACTGAAAATATTATGCAATCAGTGACCAGTCAAAGCAAACACATGAATAATAATAGTATGCTACTTCTCTTGTGCTTAAATCTCAAAACTAACTCCTTTATTTATTATTAGTTTACCCTTATGTTCCTTTAAAATTTTATTTTTATTGTTATTAGACTTATTAGATTGATTGCATGTTTAAAATATTTAGCAAACCTGCTGACTGCATTTAAATGGTCATTTGCATTAAAAACTAAGGTGTTAATTTACCATCACGTTCCAATAAGTGGTTCTCCATATGACGATTGTGCGTCGATCGGTTCAGGGTCTACACTCGGCCAGCGTGCCCGGCATCCTGGCGCTGGACATCAACCCGTCGGACCACAGCCGGCTGCTGACGGGCGGCAACGACCGCAACGCCACCGTCTTCAACAAGGACACGGAGCAGGTGGTGGCCATCCTCAAGGGCCACACCAAGAAGGTGACGCGCGTCATCTACCACCCCGACGAGGACACCGTCATCACCGCTTCACCCGACCACACTATACGCGTCTGGAATGTGCCTACGTGAGTTGGAACGCTGACTTGATCGCTATTTCACATACCTGCATCACAAACACATTATTCAAGAACATACATGGCACAAAGATGTCAGCCTCGCCAGGGATTCATTAACGAGGATTGACCCTCTGTCTCTACCGCACAGATTGTGTCGTGAACTTCACTAAATACACAGTGTGAACCTACTGCTAACCACATTGTTTTACTAATTAAAGATTGCATGAGAAATGTTCAATGCAATGGTGGTACTGTAATTCTGATTCTACTCAAATTTTATTCCAATCAGTGGCAAATAACTTGCAGGTAATATGGAAAAAAAACATGTAGCTAAATGCGACCTACATCACTACCCAACTATTTACTTTTAAATCAAAATATATTTTCTCAAAGCTAAGTAAAAATAATTGGCCAGTGTTTTTAGTGGTCCCACTTCTAAGTTGTTGTATGTTTGTGTGCAGGTGTCAGACGTCGGTGATCCTGCGCTCGCACGACGGGCCGGTGACGGGGCTGTCGCTGCACCCCACCGGGGACTACGTGCTGTCCACCTCCACCGACCAGCACTGGGCCTTCTCCGACATCCGCACTGGTGCTCTGCTCACCAAGGTCACTTGTCCAGCCATCAAATACAAATCGAACTCGAATTCAACGCGATCGATAGTGTCTATTAGTATTCTGTCCTGAGACTTTCAGCTCAACAATCTTTAGATATACTCGTAGCATTATCTTTTATCAAATGATAATACAAAAAAATTGATCTCGATTGGTCTAAAATAGTTCATTCACCAAGTTGGTTGAACGTAATTGTATGTGTATGTAGCAATGGTCCTGAACGGTGAATATTTCGGTAACTAATGGTAACATATTTTGTAGGTGAGCGACTCGTCCGGCGTGAGCCTAACGACGGCGCAGTTCCACCCGGACGGTCTGATCTTCGGCACGGGCACGGAGAACTCGCAGGTGAAGATCTGGGACCTGAAGGAGCAGAGCAACGTGGCCAACTTCCCGGGTCACGTGGGGCCCGTCACGTCCATCTCGTTCTCGGAGAACGGCTACTACCTGGCCACGGCGGCGGAGGACGCGTGCGTGAAGCTGTGGGACCTGCGAAAGCTGAAGAACTTCAAGAGCATCCAGCTGGAGGAGGGCTACTCGATCCGCGAGCTGTGCTTCGACCAGAGCGGCACGTACCTGGCGCTGGCCGGCTCGGACGTGCGCGTGTACCTGTGCCGCCAGTGGCAGGAGCTCAAGGTGTTCAACGACCACACGGCCGCCGCCACCGGCGTGCGCTTCGGCAAGAACGCGCACTACCTCGCCTCCACCAGCATGGACCGCACGCTCAAGCTCTACGGCATAGAGTAAAGTGGATTGTATTGTTTGCGCCCACGTTTTGACCGCTTCGTTGGAGTTGAAAGTCATCATAAGACTGGCGGGCACGATAGGTTTAAGAGGCGAAACATCGTTTTTATAATGTTAATGTAAGTCAAATTTTTGAATGCCTGGAAGCATGTGACTATGGAAGTGGAATCTTGTGTCCGTGTACTATGGTGTAGTTGGCTGCACGGATCTTGAGCGTTTGGCGAAAAACTTCGCGCATCGTAAACTTGAGGTGAAATTAAATGGTCATTCAGTTATCGCAAGACGTCATCGCTCGCTCAAAGAACGAATTACGACAAGCGCTGCTCTAACGTCACTTGACGGGCCGATCACATTGCACGACATGACGCAGGCCGCTCCCGGCAACGTCCAGTGTCCTGCACGCGTATTTCTGTTTACGTGTTCAATACGAGGCAGTATTGCCTCGAAACGTTTGCGGGTTTGTCATGCTAATTCTCTTTTGAAACTCGTGTTGAATTCAATTTCAATTCAATTATGCAACAAAACTACACTTCGTTATAAATGTCGACGGAACCCCACTTCGCGGGGTCCCTATTTCCGCGTAAAAAATATATACGAACCTAACCTAACCCATTCCGGTTTGGATTCATATATATGACCCCTGAGCCCCCTTCCCCCTTAGCGGGGCTCTGCTCCCCGTGCCCCCCATGAACCATCTAGGTTTGCGTGCGAACTTCGTGCATAAGTTACATGCATCGCCATAAACACGTGTGTATAAGAACAGTTTGTGTTGCAAACCCGTGCGCGATTGGAGGACGCGTACCTTGACTTGAGCATAAGTTTGGAAATAGAATTAGCGTGACACCCACGTGTACTTTTCGAGGTAGTACTGCCTCCTATTGAACACGTAAATGGAATCACGCGTCCCGCACCTCATAATGATACCGTCAAATTGGCCCGAAAAATCGCTTCTACGCAGGTAGGTCTCAGCGCTCAACATCCGTGCCGCGTGCGCTTTTGAGTTTGTTTGGAACGCTGTAAGTTATTTAAGTGACTGGTATAATTTAGATTCCATAATATTTTTTGTCATCTGAATTTATTTTTCTCTGTGTATCACATTTACATATGATATTTCAATCAAAAGTACATTCGAAGTAATATCTGACACACTTGTACTTTTTAATAATTGTAACATACAAGTTAAATAGAGTTAATCTATACTTCTATACTAATATATAAAGAGGAAAGATTTGATTTTTTGTTTGCATTGAATAGGCTCCGAAACTACTGAACCGATTTGAAAAATTTTTTCACTGTTGGGAAGCTACACTATCCCCGAGTAACATAGGCTATATTATATTTTCAAAAAAATTTGGGATCCCTAATAAAACTCCAATAATGTAACCCAAGGTGTAAAAAAATAAGAAAACCGAATCAAAGCGAGGGCGGTTACTCGTGACTGATAAATTTATAAACACTGACTCACTACTCATTGTGATTGACCCCGTTATTGAAACATCTTTACTGCTAAATGAAATTATACAAATTGAATGATATACAAGGGCTTGACCCATTCTCTTAACTTCAAATTTAATGACATATTGTTAATATAATATATATCTGGAGGCCTATGTGATATACAGTAAGTTCGCCATGGGTGTAAAAAGATATCGTCGCTGCGCGTGCGAATCCGCGTAAGAGCAACTTGTAAAGACCGCGTATTTGCTTTTTGATGATTTTACAGGAGGAATATAAAACTTAATATCTCAGCGATATTAATTCTTATTACCGACTGAACTTAACAGCTAGTTCTTTACAACTTTCCTTATTTTAACTAGCTGTTAAGTTCAGTCGGTAATAAGAATTAAAATCGCTGAGATATTAAGTTTTATCTTCCTCCTGTAAAATCATCAAAAAGCAAATACGCGGTCTTTACAAGTTGCTCTTACGCGGATTCGCACGCGCAGCGACGATATGTACATAAAGCAGAAGGGGTATATTCTACGGTTATGAAATGATATTCCTTTTACTTTGCACCATGATATTATATTTCCAGTTCTAACGGTCACATTAATATTCCAAAGTACCTCAACACTATGTGATCAATAATCATCTTTTCCACAGAGTACTTAATCACTACGTTTTTCTTTTCTCCCTTCTTGACAATTCCTTCATCCAAATATGACATGACATTTCTTATATGCCAATCTCTGCATCGGACAAGCATTGTAGAATAAAGAGGTCCGTCCCTGGACCTTCACTGGAGATTCGTGGCCTTACCGAGATACACAATTATTATTATAGTCAATATCAATATATTACATCAAGTTTAAAATGTTAAATATGTTTAGGCATTATCTTACATACTTTTTCCTACAAATTTTCAGTTGTGTAACAATCAGTAGTACTATGTCATGTGTTTGTAAACATTTTTATATAAAACTTTAATTTGTAAGGTATCATTTGTCACTGACATTTAATAGTTATTAAAAATTGAGTTGTCAGTACTTGCAGAACAGCAATAAAAATAAAGAAATCATGGCGGGTTTGTTTTAAATGCTCCACTATACGGTCCATTTCATCAGTTGTACACCAACCTGCAATATAGACCTGCCTACGAAGCGAGGGGTCTCGGGTACGATTCCCGACCGGAGCAGATATTAAAATATTTGTACTCAGGTCATGGGTGTTATTGAGATGTGTTATATGTGTCGTCCATGCCACCCGCGACACAGGTATAAACCTACTGCGGAGGTGTGAGTGTGTCATCGTTTATTTATTTATTTATGGTTATATTGGTTATCATTGGTCTGCCTTGAAACCGAAGACTAAGTGGCCAGTGGGATACGATACGACCATATTAAATGGAACTCGGAATATACATCAATGAAACATCACTTTCGTTTTATGCATTTTTATTTTAATAATAATTTACATACAACATCGAATTTTAAGTATATACACATTATTTATACAGGAATATTAACATAAACATTACCGAAATAGTGGTCTTTTCACAATAATAACGACGCATATATGTACCTACAATATGATAAATTACACTGCAACACCAATACGTAGGCTTCAACAATCAAAATATAAACTGGAACTAGAAACTAGGATTTTATAGTATTATAGGCCTTTCACGTAGACACGACGAAAGGGTCGCTAATGAACGCAATACGGTACTGGGGACCTTGTTCTATTTACTATCGGATGTATTTAATTACCAAATGACGTTCCCTGCGCATCTTATAGTTGAAGGCTCTAGGCAGCAGCATTGCGTTACTAACGTGCGTAAAAGCGTTGTCTAGACAAGGCCTTATTAACAAACAACATTTCCAGCTCCAGTACAGTGAATCACATGGGCGATGGGGCTTCAACGTAAAACCCGGTAAAGGAACATTCCAGTACAAGGCAAATTTTATTAAATATACATTCAGTAATAAAAAAAAATAGAATCAATACATGTGGAATCACAAGTAGCATCACTGCTAACATGACACGGACAACAATTAATTGGAAAATTTTAATATATTAACATAATTTGCATAAATGCTTTACAGACCTATGAAACATCTGTGTATATTCAATGACGTCAAAAGGTGTCGAGAAAAACGACCACTTTTAAATAATAACATAAGTAGCTTTATGCCTAAACTTACGGAGTTATGTACATAGTTGTTTATGTATAACATTTATCAAATACTTCGGTGTAGCTGTTCATCCCTACTGCGTTATCGCCATCCGGTTACCAACAAAAATCGACGAACTTTGCCGTCATAGTAATTGGTACAAAATCATTTTGTCATACATTTATGACGCAACTAACACGCAATGTGTACGTAAATAGCGTGATTTTGATGATTGGCTCCCACAACTATCGTATCACAACTTGAACTTTGACAGCTAAAATGATAATAATGACCATCAAACGACGCACGTTATAGGGGGCTGGTCTATACGCAATAGCATGTATTTACTGAAGGCGAGCTAGCACCTCAGTACTCTCAGTAGGCCAGTAGGAAGTCGAGCGTTCCAGGTTGGTGTATCGTGTTTAAGTGTGTATCGCGAAACGTAAAAAAAAAATCTATTTAACCTTCTAACCACAGCTACTAACTAAACATAATTAAATTTATATCTATGCATTTAATAAAGCACTTTCATTCAGCGATGCCAACCAAAATCCAAATTAAAATGCGTTTTATATTTATGTTCATTTATTTTGCCATTTTTTTATATTTATCTGAAAGTTGCGGATCACAGGCTGCTACATTATGTTAGTGCTTATTTTATAACACAACTTGCTAACGTAATTAAAAACTCTTAGATTTAAAAAGTTCTTATTTTTATACAACGATAACGATAATTTTATTTATATCATACAACAAGAACATAAGTAGAAATGTCATCAAACGAAATTACTATTAACCTAAAAATGTGAATTAAACGAAAACAATACATAGGTACATCTTCAAGAAATGAAATAAATATTTGGCCGAGACCCAAATGAATGCATGCGCCGTACATACCTATCAGAGCCCCTTAAATACACAATAACATAACAATGTATGATATTATAACTGTTACAAGTCAGTTTCAGGTCAGGGGCGTAGCTACCGCCGTATCAGCTGTATCAATTATACGGGGCCCCCAGTGTATAGGGGCCCCCACTAACACTCAAAAAAAGGCTCGCCAGCAGCCTACGACCGCTACTGTGCAGTTGGCATTCCTTTTATATTTGACAGCTGTCGTTGAGGGGGCCCCACTACAAATATTGATATGGAGCCTCCTTAGGGCTAGCTACGCCACAGCTTCAGGTCAAAGAGGATATACAAGTAAACTTTATTCTCATCCCGCACGAGGAAGTCCCCAAACACTTCTCTACATGTATTCTTTTTGTACGATTCGTGAAATATATAAATTTCGGCGCAAACGCTATTTTGACTTTATACACAAGTATGGCAAAAAGCACATAGTAATATATGACACAGTAATAATATGTTAAATTTTACTTTAGCAATAAACACACTCGAAAATCTAAGTATGAACGACTGGGTACTGAGCCGAGCCGCCGCTGCTGGTGGCACTTCGGTTCCGTAACTTCGCTTTCAGAAACTGCACTGAACAATACAATTACAGTCTTTAAGCATATGCGAAGGCCATTTTAACACTTTCGCAACGGCCATACTAAACTAAAGAAGTTACGCTTTTACGGATTTTTCCACACCGCGTGTGTTTACCGCACACAAAGCAGGACTTGTGCCGACAGCCTCTACGAGCATGCGGCGCTCACGCTTTGCGTGTTTGTCGTTAGTACTGCGGCGGACGCGCCTTGCGTGTGCAAGTTTTATATTTCTACTCGTGTCTTATATTATATATATATACTATTTGTAATAGAACAAACGCATATAATAATATAACATACCTAATGTACAATATAATATACATACAAATAAAATAAATTAGTCAAGAACTTTTTAATAAATTTTAAAGTATAACAATAATTTATTTAATTTTTATACCCCTACTTCGGTGGAGAATGCCCATTTTGTATGGAGAAATGTACTGACATTAATATTTTTGTGTCCTGATGAAAATACCTTTATTTGATTATGCCATCTTAATAAATTACACAAACCAACTTTAGTCAATTTTTATCGTAGAAGTTACGAGATTTTCAACACAGACACAATAATATAGACTCTATGCAGGCGCATTAAAATCGTATACGTTTAAGTTTCAGATTCATTTGACAGTCCCCAAACGCCATCTATCTTTTAATGTAATAATTATTATCAAATTAATTTGACAGTCCACTAACACCATCTAGTTTGTTGTGTAGTAGTCATAATCGAATCAACGCAATCTATTGGCCCGAAGGATCTTAAAAGATCCCTGATTGGCTCTAATTCCAATATAAATGGCCGAATGCTTTTGTGTTGTAAAAAGGAAGTAAAGCTACTTATTAATTTAAGAAATTTAAGCCCAAGAAGGATTTTTTAGGAAATACGGTAAAATACATAAAATATTTTAGTTTAATTTTTTGTACAAAAATCATTGTGACACAATAATTTTCTTTTAGGGTACTGGCTATGGGCATTCTCCTAAAAAAGTCTGACCTTAATTGTTACCCAAATTATCCTTTAAAATACATTAAATCATAGAAACTGCGCTCCAGATAGCGCAGACCTTATTTTACGATACACGAATGAATTTCTTAGTGCTTTGTATTCGCCGCTATTAACGAATTTAGACTAGACTTGCAACGAATATTCGATTACTATTAGGTATTCGGCCTATTCGGCTGCTTTTATTATATTCGGCCGAATACCGAATACTTATGTGATATATTTTGTTATAGGGAGATAATTGGTAAAATGAAAAAAAAATCGATTCATTACGTATATATTCATCTTTTCATTTCTCTTATAATTATTTAAGAAGTCATTGGTACATAACACAGGTACATAATCATCTTCTGTATTAGAAAAGTTAAGGATTCTATGTATTTGAATTATTGTCGTAATCAAAATTTAGAAGGGTAAGGTTTTCATTTCTTTTATAATCATTTAAGTGATCATTGGTACATAAAACAGGTACTTACTTAATCTTAATAGAAAAGTTAAGAATTTTTCTATGCATTTGAATTATTTTCATAATTAAAATTTAGAAGGGGAAGGTTATGGTGCAGAAAGACTAATTTTTCTGCATTTTTAGAAAGTAGTTTACTTCTATTTTTCTCGTAGACCATCCCAGCTCCAGAGAAAAGGCGCTCTGAATAAACACTACTTCCTGGTGCCGACAAATATTTTGTTGCAATCTTGATCAAATACGGCAATTTAAATTTCCTTGCTTGCCACCAAGTATCTACATGGATTGTCATGACGTGATATATTACTAATACTTAAGAAAAGATCCATTTCTGTATAAACTGCATTTTATACCACGCAGAGCAACTGCGGGCGCGCGGGCAGTGAGTAGGTACATTAGAACAAACGAGCGCGAAACAATCACGTCTGTACAAGTTTTGGCTCTAAGATCCGGCCGAACTATCGATATTAAAACTATCGATAGTTTTCATTCAAAATCATGTACCCTATCGATCGGCCTATCGATAGCATCGATATAATCGATAGTATCAATACTATCGATTATATCGATAGCATCGATATAATCGATAGTATCAATACTATCGATAGCACAGAACAAGGCAATACTATCGAATGAGTGCAATACTATCGATACTATCGATAGTATTGTTGCAAATAAAATCGACCGTATCGATAGTATCGATTGTTTTGGACTAAACTACATTACTGTTAAAACGATAAGTTACTGTTATAACGAAAGGATATACATACTTTATTATCAAAAGTAAGTTCTTAAAATAATTATAGGTATATGCACTTATGAAATTGCTAGTTATTTTTCCTATGCCGGAAATCGAAACAAATGACGTATGTTTGAGGAATAGTATCAAAACATTGTTGGACGTAACTTGAAACGACGTAAATCGAAACGACGTAAGTCGAGGACTGCCTGTATATTACAAGCTTACGTTAAGTACAAATTATATTACACACACTAACATGTTTACAAATATAGATATTTCAGTTCATAATGAATAATGTTATGATTCATGCTGCATACTTCACGCAATGTTGCTCAATCCTGCTCTTTGCTGCCATCGGGCAGAGATTTCATCATCGTATTAGACGGTGATGAAATTTCTACCCCATGGCAGCTCTTCTAATCAAACAATAAGGCCTCCTCAACTGGCAGCTTCTTACTTCATGCAATGTTGCTCAATCCTGCAGCAGCAGAGATGCTAGCATCGGCTGGGATATCTCATCAATGTATCAATGTAACATTGATGAAATACCCAGAACATAGCAGCTATTCTCATCAAACAATAAGGCCTCCTCAACTTGCAGCTTCTTACTTCATGCAAATTTCCAACATGAAATAGGCATCGCAAACATTTAATACAAAATTGATGTATTTCTGGCATACCTTAAAAAATGAAATGGTATTTAAAAACTCACGGACTCGGACCAGATAGTGTGCAGGCGCTCCGTTGACTCCGTCGTGTTGATAATACATAGTAACAAATTAACGGCACATCGTCTAACATTTCATCCACCACACTTGTTAAAATACCTAATAAATCATTCATGATGCACTATCAAATCTTCCGTCAATAAAGTACGGACCTAATAAACAGTTGTTTAAAACACCGGTCCACACACTGACACTAAAACGGTTGTTAAACAACTTGTTTAACAAATAAAATAAATCGCAATACCCGTAATTAATATTAGCGCGCACTGCTGCGCTGAACTGCGCTCACGACTCGCGACGGCACGACTGTTACGTCGTACTATCGATACTATCGATAGGCCGATCGATAGTCTTACGATTGGTTGGCTATCGATAGACTATCGATTAATCATCGATAGTCGACTATCGATCGGCAACACTACTGCCGGGGCGGCGTTCCTGGCGTTCACAAAGGAACGTCGGCGCGGCAGGCGTTTCTCAAAGGCCTTTGCCGCACCACACCAGTGTTGCCAATGAAATTTTTTGGAAGGCCGTGTACATGAGATAAAAAAGCCGTGTTTGTATGGAAAAAGATCAACTGTGGGCCGTGTCCACAGCTGCTAATATATTATGCTATCCAATTATGCCAATATATACCATCGGTTCAGCGCTCGGACTAAAAAAAAAAGTCATCAGCAGTGAATTTCATGTCCACAAAACAAGGAACACTCTTCATTAGCCTAGTGACACTGTTTTAAGGGTTTAATATTCGTTAAATGTCTGCAAAAATAATAAATAACAGAAAGATCGTAGAATTTGCGAAAAGCCGTAGAATTTGCTACGGCCCTAGGGTTCGGGCCGTAGACCGTAGATTTTGTGATTTTTTGGCCTGAAAGCCGTAGAACACGGTAATTGCCGTAGCATTGGCAACACTGCACCACACCAAGTCGCTCGCTTCGTCTGTCCCGCCCCCCGCGCGTATTGCCGTGCGAAGGCCGAAAGCAATGTACACAAACAGTCGGTCGTGCCGTCGCGAGTCGTGAGCGCAGTTCAGCGCAGCAGTGCGCGCTAATATTAATTACGGGTATTGCGATTTATTTTATTTGTTAAACAAGTTGTTTAACAACCGTTTTAGTGTCTGTGTGGACCGGTGTTTTAAACAACTGTTTATTAGGTCCGTACTTTATTGACGGAAGATTTGATAGTGCATCATGAATGATTTATTAGGTATTTTAACAAGTGTGGTGGATGAAATGTTAGACGATGTGCCGTTAATTTGTTACTATGTATTATCAACACGACGGAGTCGACGGAGCGCCTGCACACTATCTGGTCCGAGTCCGTGAGTTTTTAAATACCATTTCATTTTTTAAGGTATGCCAGAAATACATCAATTTTGTATTAAATGTTTGCGATGCCTATTTCATGTTGGAAATTTGCATGAAGTAAGAAGCTGCCAGTTGAGGAGGCCTTATTGTTTGATGAGAATAGCTGCCATCGGGTGGGTATTTCATCTAATGTTACATTGATACATTAATGGAATAGTCCAACCGATGGTAGCATCTCTGCTGCTGCAGGATTGAGCAACATTGCATGAAGTAAGAAGCTGCCAGTTGAGGATCCCTTATTGTTTGATGAGAATAGCTGCCATCGGGTGGGTATTTCATCTAATGTTACATTGATACATTAATGGAATAGTCCAACCGATGGTAGCATCTCTGCTGCTGCAGGATTGAGCAACATTGCATGAAGTAAGAAGCTGCCAGTTGAGGATCCCTTATTGTTTGATGAGAATAGCTGCCATGCGCTGAGTATTTCATCAATGTTACATTGATACATTGATGGAATAGCCCAGCCGATGGTAGCATCTCTGCTGCTGCAGGATTGTGCAACATTGCATGAAGTAAGAAGCTGCCAGTTGAGGAGGCCTTATTGTTTGATGAGAATAGCTGCCATGAGCTGGGTATGTCATCAATGTTACATTGATTCATTGGTGAGATATCCCAGCCGATGGTAGCATCTCTGCTGCTGCAGGATTGTGCAACATTGCATGAAGTAAGAAGCTGCCAGTTGAGGAGGCCTTATTGTTTGATGAGAATAGCTGCCATGAGCTGGGTATGTCATCAATGTTACATTGATTCATTGATGAGATATCCCAGCCGATGCTAGCATCTCTGCTGCTGCAGGATTGTGCAACATTGCATGAAGTAAGAAGCTGCCAGTTGAGGAGGCCTTATTGTTTGATGAGAATAGCTGCCATGAGCTGGGTATGTCATCAATGTTACATTGATTCATTGGTGAGATATCCCAGCCGATGGTAGCATCTCTGCTGCAACATTGCGTGAAGTATGCAGCATGAATCATAACATTATTCATTATGAACTGAAATATCTATATTTGTAAACATGTTAGTGTGTGTAATATAATTTGTACTTAATGCAAGCTTGTAATATACAGGCAGTCCTCGACTTACGTCGTTTCGATTTACGTCGTTTCAAGTTACGTCCAACAATGTTTTGATACTATTCCTCAAACATACGTCATTTGTTTCGATTTCCGGCATAGGAAAAATAACTAGCAATTTCATAAGTGCATATACCTATAATTATTTTAAGAACTTACTTTTGATAATAACGTATGCATATCCTTTGTTATAAATGCAGTTTTTTTTTTTAATTTCGAGTCGGTGTGGATCCTAACCCTTGAGTTTTATACCCCATTTACACGCGCGCGCGAGCCACGAGACAATCCGCGAGACGCGCGCATACGCGCGCGTGTGAACAGGGCGCTCGCGGACCAGACCGCGGCGCGTCTCGCGCTCGCAGGGCTCGCGTCGGGAGCGGTTTTATAGGCGCGCGCCAAAGGGGCTCGCGCGAGCGCTCGCGTGGTGTTCACACGCGCGTAGGGGGCGTGGCTTACGGACGCGCCACGAGACGGTCCGCGACACGCGCGTGTAAATGAGCGGTTTCATGTAAACATAATATGAAAAAATATGTCTCGACCATTAAGTTATAAGTATACATAGAGAAGACATCTCAAACAAAATGTGTGTCCCCGCCGGGAGGTTCTATTTTCAAAATTGAGCCACTGTTCTCCTTTCAAAATCGAACGAATCCATTAGAAATTGAAGCCGCGCGGCGCTAATTCATTGGAACATACATTGTGTTCGCGGTGTCTGTTCTATACGCTACTAATAATACTTCAATGGTCTCGACTTACGTCGTTTCGATTTACGTCGCGTATTTCGAGAACCTAACATGCCGTAAGTACGAGGACTGCCTGTAATTGTATAATAAATCTGTAAATAGTCATTCCTGTTCTTTATTTTAATTTTCTTGTATAGGTAAGCTTGGTCTTCCAGATAATACCTCTAGGTAGGTACTCTCAAAATGTTGTTGTTTTATAAAGATTGATTTAACACAAATGGAAGTTGGAGAAACATAGGAACGAGATAGCATTTAAATTTATAACATAGCAAGCAGTGAATGAATACACATAGTTTACTTGCTACCAATTAACTAATATACTAAGGCAGACATATGTATCTATGGTAGTGAAATTTTTTTTGGGATTCTAGGTAGAAAAAAAACAAGTAGGTTAAGAAAATTTATATAATTACTATAAATCATTATAAAGGATTTATAATAATAATTTATATTATTATATTCAGTCAAAGTTAAATTTTCTCCTATATATAATAATAATAATTTATATTATTATTATTTGATAATAATATAAATTATTATTATAAATCCTCAAAGTTTAATTTTCTCCTGCATGGAGGGTGGCCGGATTTTTTGTGCAGCCTGCACTTCTGTTGTGTGTCGTGTATGACCACGGTATAGCTATCTTCCTTATATGTCTCATGCACACTGGGTGGCGCGTCAAGTCAAACTTGACTTGACAAGTATACTTGATCGTGTATGACCTCTATAAAGTAAAGAACTTACGCTTTTACGGATTTTTATACACTACGTGTGTTTTTTTTTGTGTCGTTTTGTGTTTATTTTGTGTGTGTTTTTTTTTAGACACTACGTGTGTTCCACCGGAGAGTTCTCCATAAAAGTTCTCAAAGGTGTGTGAAGTCTACCAATCCGCACTTGGCCAGCGTGGTAGACTATGGCCTAACACCCCTCACATTGTGAGATCCCGAGCCCAGCAGTGGGACAATTATGGGTTGTTGCTATGTGTGTTTACCACAAACAAAGCAGGACTTGTGCCGACAGCCTCATTTATTATTATGCAATAATGCATTATGCAGTATTTATATTATATATATAACACAAAATGTTTTTGGTAATGTACGAATGCAATGTTCGACTTTTCCCATACAAAAATTTTGCCAAATTGCATTTTTTACTTAGCGTTGTAGCGCACGTCGGGTATCCACTAGTATTTTACAGGAGTAGATAGGATTTATGTAGTTTGATAAAAATAATAAAATTTCTAGATTTATATGTGATTTACAAAATCAAATATATATTTCGATAGGTACCATACATCATGATAATATTATAATGATTTTGTTTTCGTTAAATTTAGTTTCGGACGAGTGATTAAGAGCATTGTTGTACCCGAGTTATACTCCCATTGTTTATTGCTCGAGCTTAAACCCTGCCGACAAAAGAAACTCGAAGAATTACCGACAGCGAAAGCAATACCAATGAAGCTCATCTTCTGTTGCTATGATAATATTGTAGTTTCCAGGTATCGCCCGCACATAGATAAGAATACTCATTCAGGTGCGCTTATTGTTATAAATTTTACGAAATGGTTTAATTAAACATTTAAAAAGGATAAGCCAGGTGCTCTTATTGTTATAAATATAACTAAATGGTTTATTCCCTTAAAACCATTTTAAAACAATAAGCCAGATTTGCAATATTTCGCCAATATTTTCAAATATGCAAAAATAAAAGCTACTCAAATTATTATTCAAATAAAGAAATAGTAAGTAGTAAGGTAATAAAACGCCGGCCCGGCCATCGCGGTTCCAAACACGCCGTGCGTGGGCGGCAGGTTGCTCGAGTGGATTTTTTCTCCTCATCGCGTTTTTAGTATGGCGGATAATTATTACACACCATATGTGTGTTTGCGTAGTTTGTGGCTAGTACTTTATTCACAACAGGTGTGTTTTACCGTTGCGAAAGTGTTAATACTTATCCTCTAATCTAATTAAACATAATCGAATACATGATATTATTCTCCCAAATTGTGATCCTGCACATAATGTTAGATTTTATCAAAATGCAGATAATTTCTCTATACTTACAATTAAAATTCTAAACCCTTCCTCAATAAAATACTCCTTAATTAGAAAAAAAAATACTCGTTAAAGATGCGCCCACCGCGACGTCCGACGATATGATAAACGATTTAAAATTTCATTCAGTCGCAATTCAGAGAGTTTTCACTAAAAAGTAGTTCTGTTCTGTTGTCCTTTCGAACATAAGGTTATATTATAAACTGCTCTTATGTAACGGTCAGGAGCCTCAGGGACCGGCCGTTCGGTAGAAATACCGCATGTCCCGTTCCATGGCCCACTTTATATACAGTAGAATCATTTACAATGGAGATCTATAGGATATTTATTTTCTTTGTTCCAGTCCTTAGCTCACTTCACGTTATTTGCCGAGGTCTCGACAGAATAAGCTCTATGCTAGTCATCCTCACGTCTTTTTTGTGTGTAGTTTCGAGATATTTAACATAAATTCATCGTTGGCGCCACGAACTGCATAACCCGGTATCGGTCTTTGACCTCGCGGCCGTCAGACTTGTTTGACTGCGAACGTAGCATGACGCGCGCATTTAAGGGTCACAGTATAAAAAAAGATTAAATTGGATATTTATTCTGCATACGATTAAAACTGACCAAAACAAAATAACACAGAGGCCTAAAGCGGGTTGCTTCGAGCATCCACTGGATTGCGACGACCGTGAGCGACATTCCACCCGTAAGCGCCGATTGTCAGTACAGGTAGACTCATCCAGATTACACCTACTACCATACAATATCTTATCCTATATAAATGGGTTATAATTCCTACACAGAAGCTGGTACCGATGGACCGCGATTGATACGTATTAGTGGAGTCCCATTAGCATTAAAAATAGCTAAATATCGTAATCCAATCACTTTAAATAAATTAAGATGAAAACCATTGCTCTCAGGTTTTATAGACAAAATACTAAGAAGTATACCCATTACATAGATACATTAAAAGTAATTGGATTCCTAGGTTAAAACCTAACGCGACTCCAGTGTATCGCAAAAATCATAATATTTTTACCGGAGTCGGTGGCGGCTCAGCAAGTGGGCGGAGGGCTGGGGGCCGGCGCTACACGGCCAGGCGGAGCAGCAGCCGGCGGCGCGCCAGGGCCTCGTCGGGGTCCGCGGGTCATGCGAAGATCAGCCACAGCACGAACAGGATGGCCACCCACAGGAAGATCTTCGATAGAAATTGCTCCTCGTCGTACTGGGCGGTGCCGCGGGGGGCTGGAATTCATACAAACATATTTTTATTGATATGAAAAGCTGCGGACGGTAATTAATGACTGCAGCACACTGCACATCTATAGCCGATCTCGAATGTGCCCGTAATCCCACCATATGCTACTTGGCTGATGACATGTTGGACATGTACAAAGGACAGATCTAAATAAGCTCAGCGACGGAACTCGGGCCACCCACCACCACACAGAGTCGAGCCTCAATTTTTTCCCAAACGGACTGTCCATTGCAGCTTCACGTGGACAGAACGAGAATTCCTTACAGCTGCGTCTACGAGGTTTCCATCATTTTTTAAAGCTACGTACCAGCGCTGGGCCTCGGGTCGCCGAAGTTGAAGGTGGAGGTGAAGACGCCGAAGGGGAAGGCGCCGATGCCGAAGGACATGTGGAAGCCCTCGCCGAAGCCGAAGCCCGGGAAGCCGCCCGTGCTCTCGGGCTCCGTGCGCTGCCCGGCCGGCCGCGGCGGGACCTGCTGGCCACCACGCAACCAATATACTAGCAGTCTAGCACTCAACTAGGGAGTCAACACGTGGAACCTAGTTATATCTACACTATTATGAATTTGACATAAGAGTGACGTTTTTAGGACATTATTATAGTACCTGCAGCCTAATTCACGTAACTTTAAGACGCATCGATTGAGTTGCAGTGACGCTGCAATCAAGTTGCAGTGACGCGGCAATCAAGTTGACGTTGGTTGACGTTTAGTGTCTAAACCGTATTCTCGTAATTTTTGAACTGCGCGTCGACTGCACGCAAACTGCGCGTGAACTTCACTTCTCCTGCACGCATCCTGCGCCGTGCGCGCCTGCCAAACTTTTCTTCGGCTATTTAGTACTCTCTGTTAGTGTTGTCATATGAGAGAACAAATAAACTTATTTTAATTAATCAAATACAATTTATTATGTTTCCATTAAAAAACGTTGAAGAATATTTATTTATTATCCCAATAATGATTTTTGTGAAACTTTTTGTAAAAAAAGTAATGATTTGTGCTTAATTTCACAAAAAAACGTCATACGTAATTATGTTACCTCAATATGGCAGAATGAAGGTCTTTACTTTACCTCGTAATGCAATTAAAAAGTAATAAAAAAGTGTCAAAACAAAATGTGCGCCAAAGTTCGAGCCGACTGCGACTGCTTAATTTGTTTTTGTTTAAAATTTTTTGATGTGGAAAGATTTGGAGAACTTATCATTTAAATTAAGGTAATTATGATTATTGATTTTTATTGTAGGTACATATTAAATTTACAGCTTGACA
Organism: Thymelicus acteon; assembly: GCA_951805285.1. Classification (NCBI taxonomy): domain Eukaryota; kingdom Metazoa; phylum Arthropoda; class Insecta; order Lepidoptera; family Hesperiidae; genus Thymelicus; species Thymelicus acteon. Next base: position 20,492,967 of record OX638217.1, read on the forward strand.
AAAGTTAGCAATGAGTCACTTCTAACTTAAAGAAAGCGTTAACAAAACTGCTTAAAAACTCGTACCGAGATGTTATTTCAACGTTAAAAGTTTATGAGAATACCCTCAAACTGCGATCGGAAACATGCTATCTTGACGAGCATCAACAGAATACCTATTTGTGACGTGAGCGTGTTTGACAAGCGCTCGCGTGACGCGAGCATGTTTGACAGCGCTCGCGAAAGCTAAGAGAATACGGAAAGTGTTATTTTGATCGGAACGTCACTGCAACTGCACTGCAATCGAACTTCTTAAATTACGTGAATTAGGGTGCTGTGCTACTCTGCATTCGCGCGGGAATGTATATTACTGTAATACTATCATCAAAGAAAAACATGTCGGTAGCATTTTCATACCTTTTTCGATCCTTAATGATTTTTGGTATTTTAAATCCGGTTACAAAACACGGACCAACAAAATCGATCACCTTCGGAAACGACCTTGCCGTAGGTATCCTCGTACGTCGCGCATACGATTACGATAACAATGCTATGTAATACCGAATAATACGACTTATTACTTAAATGGCTCGTGTCGATCGGAAGTGACGGGCACAAGCAACAACCTAAAATGTTTTCTCTGCTGAGATAACGCGTGCCTGATAACTTCAAATGCTTTTGCATCGACACTCATGATTCGAGAGTCATCACCCACGCTACGCCACTACAAACAGTACCTTCATCTAGTCAAATGTGTTAGCTAGCTGGATTATTATACATTTCCACATTGCAACCGAAACGGTGGAATTAACAGTTTATTCTAGAAAGGGGGGGAGAAGGGGGGAGCGAACCAAAAAGATAAATGACGATTGTCACCATGCATGAGTACCGTTTAATGACCATTTACCTAGTTACTGTTATTGGGTGGTAAGAGCCCGGCCACCTTAACTAGAGGTATCCTGCAACACTACTTGTTCATCCAGCAGGGTACGCCAGGAGCATGGAAGGTTTGGTAAACAAAGGGTGGATGTATAAAAACTCAAATCAAACATGGACACTTGGCAATATCTTCAATGTCACACAGAAGGTCAAGGTGAAGGTAAGGGTGAAGCCTAAAAATCACGAATCATTTATATTTAACGAAAAATGCTCTAACTGGATTGTTTACATCTATTTCTAAGTAAGTAAAGGTAAACTGGAATCTTTGCATGCTGGCAGCGATTTTTGACATTAGTAAGGTTGTTATTTGATGGCATAGTTTTTAGGTTTTCCAGTTGACCAAACAGATTGAGTTAAAGAACCTGAACTCCAAGTAGTCTGGTTCTCCCTATTTTACAAGCTATCTTGACAGCAAGTACAACTGAAACTCACAGTCCAGAGTTTATTGAATCTTAATCTCAAGTGTGTGGTATTTTTACCAACAATTTTATCAAAAGTTGAACTTACCTTGTTTCTGGGATCCTCTTGTTTGGTGTTTCCCCTCCCATACAGGGGGATGACCTTATCCCGGCTGATAGCAGCCTTGCACACCGGACACACCTGGCGGCTGGGGCGGGTCTCCAGCCACTGGTGCAAGCACGGCCAGCTGGGGACAGTACCACATATTAATTCTATTTATTGTTTAGAATTTTTATTATTTATATGTAAGCAAGTGGTCTTACTTTGAATTTTGTTGTACATCTATGAAAATATTCTATAAAAATTCAACTTCTATGTATGTAAATACTGTTAAACTCAAGAAGAGTTGATGACATTAAATTTTTATACTGAATGTTATTAAAATTGATTTTATAGACTTTTTATTCAATATGAAATCTCAATAGAAAATTTCAACAACTTTTGTGGTGACAGTAGCCATTGCAATAATTATTGAGAGCTACAGCAAAAAGTGGCCAGAATAAATTAATTTAATTTATTTTTTATCAGGTCTGCCAACAATTGTTGCACAAAATTGATAACAATGTTACATAATTTTTATTATTGCATAGTGCACAATCTATAACGGGCAAACACAAAAACAGATAAATGTTTTGTCAAGGATGCGTATAATAGACATGGATCCTTACGCGTTTTCGTAATACCATAACTATTTATTGATATTGTCGCTGATAAAGGGTTTCAAAACTGTTTCTTTTAATAACTATTTATTGAAATGTTTACTCGGTATATAAGTTTTACGGTATCATCAGTATACTCTTATTCTTGGTAATGATGATATATAAAATAACTGATCAAATGAATAAATCAAGTAGTGCACACTAATCATGTGTTATTTTATTACCTACTTGAATAAACATTTTTGTTTTTATTTTTAAGTATGAATGAACTTTTCCTTTTGCACTTTATCCAGGCTTATAATAAAAACAAACGAAGAAAAAAAAATCGCACTCGAGAAGCTGAGAATAATTTTAAATGCTCTCAGCAGTCCGCCTGCGAACACAGAACATTCTAGACTAAAACTAAATTAACCAAAGTATGTGCTGTTAAGCAGAGTCCTTGACCTAATTACTTTTTAAAAATTATAGTTACTGCAATAGGGGTAATGGTGATATCCTGTTGCATTTAAAATAAAAATACTATTCCTACCTCGCAATAACTCGTATTCATGAATAAATGGTTTCTCTCAATATACAGTTATTGTGGCACCTGAAATTGTTTATAGTTTATCGCCCATGTCCTAGTGTACAATTATGCAGTCTACAGTGTTGCCTGCAATACACATGGGAGGGTGAAAGTGTAAACACTACACATTGCATTCCAACCACTGATGTTGGCAAGACATAACAATAAAGCTTTAATCTGGTTTAATTAACATATGAGGAGGGCAATTATATTGTTGTTAATGTAGGTAACATTGATCTGTTATTTCTTTTTGCATAAATGAGTCCATAGTGTAATGTTTGACTGTAACAAGTAGGAATTCAATCAAAATGTTTATAAACATTTATAGCAACTGATACCAATCCTCAATATTGTTAGTACAATGTTAACAAAACAAAATAGCAAGAAGTTGGTGCGTTGCTGCGTACCAGAAAAGATGGCCGCACATACTGACGACAGCGTCCCGGGCGGTGTCCAGGCATATGTTGCACTCCAGCATGCGCTCGTCCCGCTTGTCCTCCTCGCCGCCCGCGTCGCCGCCCGGGGCCGACGCGCTGGCCTGCGCCTCGCTCGTCTCCGCCATCACCGAGTGTGTCACTACTGGTCAAGTGGTCACTGTGATCACTGTCACCCTTCACCTGGTATTACGTCACGTAAACCTATTTCACGCACACTTATCGCAATCGCAACAGAGACTACGGTATATCAATTTTATTATTGCTGCAAGCACTCACTGATTTACTTTGGCAAGGTACATATGGCTATGTCCTTGCTATGTCCACTAATCTAATTTCTCAATGTATATTGAGAATTAGATGCTTTAATTCTAGAACATCAGAAACAATTTTATTTTGCTTCGCATTTGCGCCCTAGAAACCAAAACCTGAGACGTAAAAGTAAAAATGAAAGAACATTTTCATTTCATTGCCGACTTCACTTCACAATCACAGAACACTTCACAATAGACGTGACGACTAAAACGTAGACAACGTAGTGATTAACTTAAGTACTCTGTGGTGACGACTGACCACAGAGTACTTTGTTAAATACAGTGTGCTTAGTGCGAGTTGCATCGAAAAGTTCACCTACCTCGATAACGTCAGTACATGCCTAACGAGAAGTTGCGAGTGCCAGTTCCAAAACGTGACTCGTATCAATCCACGTTTGTTCATTGAAAATATCTATTATTATGTTGGCAGCAAAACCGTCGTTAAATCTCGTTAAAACATCGTGAAAGAACCCAACCAAATTGAAAATAATACATTTATTTAGTTGGAGCAATAGTATCAAGCTACAATTAAAATAGTGGTGTTATACTGTAGTTTACTTGCTTAACGTGCTATAGATTAGTGTTTTGGTTGTTTGTTTCATATTAAATATTATTTTTTTCAGTACTTACTTCTCAATCATATTATATTGTGGCATTTTAAGCGAGAAAACAGGCAATATTAATTAATGAACATAGCTACAGTGATACATTTGATATGGAAAAGTTTTTGTGTGGTGAGGTTATGTGAATGAAATTTATTATTTATTTAACAAGCTCAGATCAATAATTAACAAGTTCACGATTGGTGTAATATTTATTTAATAGGATTTATATGTTTAGGCACAGTGATCTTTGGCTGTAAATACTTATTCACTACAAACAACAATTAATGGACAAATCATGTCTATTTTGAACAATGAAAGTTTTTATGATACCTAACATATTACAATATGAGGAAGTGTACAAAGTAAGAAATGTTATGTTCCTAGTATTTATTTATATCTTTATATTTAAGGTACAAATCAAGAGAGATGGCAGAGTATCAAACTTGTCTCAACAGCACTAGCGCAGACTACTACTTCCAACAAAACAACAGCAATGCAACATTTTCCTCATTGTTATTTAAGAGTAAACGAGTAAACAAATACGTATATAAAGTAAAAGTATAAACACAGCAACATGGATTTGAGAATTGAGAAGATATGTGAAAATAAGGCCGCTACAAATATAATCATTAATTTATATTACAGTGTATGAAATGTGAAGTCTGTGACCATTGTAATTTACTCATTGGTTTTCTATTGAGATTGGAATTGAAGGTATAACATTATGTGGGAGAAATAAAACTTTAAAAGACAGATTGTGGTTTTCTTGATAATTTTATTTTAGGAGGCATATTATGTTGAATATGAAATTATTAAGGCATTACAGCATAATTATTATTATGTAATTTTGGTTTAAAGAGTGGAAATAAAACGTTGAACGGTAAATAATTTTTAATATAATATTTTTGTAATTCTTCTCCGGACAACAGTATTCAGCTGGATGTCAATAGTCTTAGTTGTAATTCAATCTTCCCCTTTTGTTATTGTATTCTTTATAATTGCTCTTCAACACCTTTCCTTTAATAAAAATATATGACAATTTTATTGTGTTCAGCAGTATATTAAAATCTTTTATAACAAAGGCTAAATATATAATTGTAAAATATAATACATAAATATATTAAATTAAACATTTTAATATATTATGCCTTATTAAATTATTCTCTATCTATTTTAAAACAAAGCAGGCCCTTAATATCATTTTGGCACATTACAATGGCATGGCATAATTATAGTGAAGTACTATCAATAAATCTTCTTGCTGGGTATATTGGCTTGGCAATAAATCTAAAACATTAAGAACATAGATATAATTTAGGATCTCAAAAGTGTAGGTGCTGATACGTCATAATGATAATATAGTCCCAAGTAGATAATATATTGAATGTTAATTGCATTTCTAGTATCTAGTTACCGCTTGCCTCGCAGCTGGGTATTCAGTTTATGGGTTTATCAAATATGTCATTATTAAATAAATATTTTCCTTGATCCTTGAGAGCTCCAATGCAAACGATATTGTCACCTTTGGCAATATTAAGTTGCATAATAAAATAATTCATTGAGTTCATACTTGTAGACAATTTTAAATAAACTTATTTAAATCTTAATTGTGTAGGTAATGTAAGTACCTTTTATTTCCAAGAGTCCAAGTCAAGACACAATAATATTAGGTTTATCAAGTTCCTTGCAAGTAGTTTAAAAGTTATCTTCTTTAAAAATATCTTCATAAACTTTTTAAAAACTTGGTGACATTCGCCATTGGATTAGTGTTTATGTTTAAGTACTCTGTGACTGTGATTGCGTAGTGTTTAAGTACTCTGTGATTGGATTACCGGAAATTCTTTCTTGCATGAACAATACAAATACTACTTATCAATAATTTTATTCACTTTAAGATTTAGTGGCCGCAAACATGCTCCGAGCAATTATAAATGTCCAGCCATAATTTTCAAGAAACAGAAAAAAAGTTTAATTAAAATAATAAACCATCTTTTTATGATTTCACTAGTAAATTTCGCGTGAAAACTTTTCGGTCACGTGGTCCCATAGTTTTCGCAAGCTACGTATTGGAACTGTCAAATAAAGCCACTCGCACTCGCGCAATGTTCGAGAAACAATACAATAACCACTGACAGATAACTTCACTGTGAACTTTACTTTCGTGAACGTGAGCGCATGAAACTCGCACTCGCGCATTTTTTTTCTTCACTTTCCCGCTAGATGGCTCTGCTTCGATCCCATACAAATTTGCATTTACGTAGCGAGCCCGTTATGTTACGGAAAACTCGCACTAAGCACACAGTATAACACCACTATTTTAATTGTAGCTTGATACTATTGCTCCAACTAAATAAATGTATTATTTTCAATTTGGTTGGGTTCTTTCACGATGTTTTAACGAGATTTAACGACGGTTTTGCTGCCAACATAATAATAGATATTTTCAATGAACAAACGTGGATTGATACGAGTCACGTTTTGGAACTGGCACTCGCAACTTCTCGTTAGGCATGTACTGACGTTATCGAGGTAGGTGAACTTTTCGATGCAACTCGCACTAAGCACACTGACAGACCGTGGCATTCGGCAATGTGACGTAGATATGTAGGTCCGAGCGATTAAATTATCACCATGGATATATTACTCTAACTGGATACATAACTTCACGCGCTGTCACAACGGCGTCAAGATTATTCTACCAAACACAATACGGATTGAGGTTGACCTTCATAATTGTAGGGTGACCACATTACTTACAAAAATTATGTCCTATTTTGATGTGTTTCTGCAAAATGTTTTCTAATATTTTTTCTTGTGGTAAAAAAAAACATAATATTGAATTAACACATTGTATTATAATTTCTTCAGGATTATCTTATGTCATGAAAACTGATGTTTTTATATGATTATTTTTGTTTAAAGTGATAATGAAATGAAATAATATTATTTATTTCGATAGATTTCTTTTATTTTAAGTGCATACTTATAAAAATATGTTAACACAATCGAATAATGTATCCTGCGATTATAGATGAAATGGACACAATACAAAAAAGGCTCACTACGTTGTGATGTCATTCGTCTTCAGGTACCTCTACGAAGTTATGTATATGTTACCGGCAAAACCCGATTTCAGGTTAAACTAGTTTGGCCTAGGCCAGACTAGTTTGGCGCAACACGATTAGGCAAAACTAGTTTCTCGTCAATAAGTTTGGCCTAAGTTTAACTTACCACCAAATAAATCATTGTTAACCCAAAAGTAGTAAATGATCACCAGAATTAAAACAGCATTGGACCAATCATTGGACGCAATTCGAGATGTACTAAATGTCAAATGAATGAACACAAAGAACATATGAATGGCGTGGCATTAGTTCCAATTTTCGCCATTTCACAAATAACTTGGTGGCACTGTAGGTGATATGAGAGCCGAGTTCAATAGATATTGAGATTCCTTCAAGTCGTATTTTATTGTTTTATTGTATTGTAAATTCAAGCGACTTCACGCCATAGATGTAGTTACCTATAGGTTCAGCCACGGCGTGGCCGCACATGAGAAAGAAAATTTACATTTCATTGATGTTATTTTAAAAGAAAATGTAACAAAATTTAACAAGCAGCCCAGAATACTGCTACCCACCATCGTACTTAAGGTTATGGTCGTAGCACATATATCAACTCGTAAACGGAACGTAAACGTATCAACTCTTGCATTTCAGTATTCTTTGTATGAAACTCCCTACTGTAAAGTACACTTATCGGAATCGTAACGTAATCACCTCGCCTCGAGACAAGCTCACGAACCGCGGTACGGTGCGTGGACGACTTGCCGTACCCGCGCTTACGTCTCACCGTACGCAACCTTCGACTTTCCGTTTCCTCGTGCACGCCCCGCGCCGTGGCTACCGCTGCGTCGGCGAACTGTTGTCATTCACGAGGCAACTTCCAGTCTTGTTGCGCGCGTGTGTGCAGCCGGCGAGCCGTAAGCGCGGCGTCGCCTAGCCGTAGCCGAGTCGACTCGGAGCTGCTGGTCGGTTGGTAACGCGCTTACGTTAGGTTGACGGCGAGGCGATCCGGTGACGATCCCTTTCCGAGTTAAATTCTTTACAACTTTGGACCAAAGTTGTAGAGAATTTAATTTGCAACAAAAAATGTTAACAATTTTTTTTATCAAATAAATAGTTTAAGAGATATATCGTAAAAACCATTTTAACCCCTATTTTCAAGATGGCGGCCGTGGGACAAGGGTGGCGACCCCACAAAATTGGTTTTAGCTTTACACTGACCCCCCCTACACATCAAAAAAATAAAATTGCGTCCTCTAAAAAACGCAACCCCAAATGTAACTTTTCAATGGACTATATCGACAAAAAACAAAAACTTCACAGAGTAGAGCTTAGAAGGTAGAGTAGTTAGATCTGTCATTGAAAGAATTCCATTCCATAGTCTAAAATAAAATAACAAACGAAACGAACCACGAATCGAATCGAATCACAGAGTACTTAATCACTATGAATCGAATCGAAACTTCTCTCTACTTCTCTCTCTCTCTGGCCTCTGCAATAGCACAGAGTACTTAATCACTACGTTTTATGCAATAGTTTGTTGAGATTTGAGATTTGTGTTGGTAATTTCTTTTCAATACCCATATTTTCAATGATACAAATAATATTAAACTTACAAGAACAAATCTTTAAAAATAATTCAATATTTGATTAAATTTGCTTCTGTGTCATATTTATGGGTAAACGGGAACGACAATAACATCACAAATTGGTAAATGTGGTCTTTTGGAAAAATATGATAGAAAACTACTGTGACGTCACAAACGAGATCAGCTGAGGAGTTTGGATAAAATAAAAGGGAAATAAATAATAGGAAGATGGGTGGTGCGGTGAGCTCTGGTCGGGATAACAACGAATTGATCGACAATCTGATGGGTGGGAATTATATCCGAACGAGATCCGTCGAGAGAGTGTTCAGAGCCTTGGACCGAGCCGACTACATGACGCCGGAGTCGCGGGACCAGGCCTACAAGGATCTGGCTTGGCGAAATGGCGCATTGCACATGTCATCGCCCTGTATTTACAGGTAGGTCATTATTGCCTAGTTTCCTTAGTCCAAACATGGTTCTTGTCTGTTGAAAATGTCCTTGTCCTATGGTCATTAATATGTTACACTTATAAACAAAATCAGGGTATTTTAACTAATAACACGACAAGTGTTATAGATATTTATAAATTACAATTATGATGTAATTTCAAACCCATTTATTTTCATGAATTATTCATGAAATATAATCAACAATAGTTTGTATTTTGTCATGTTGAATATGAACAGTGATCAGAGTGTGAGGACAAGACAAGTGTTTGTTATTGCACAACATAGCAGGAGGCAGTCAATATGTTTATCTTGTTTGTATATAAATAGCCTGGAGTCAGTGTGTGTGATCTAATGATATATACATACAGTAACATACATAATAAACAACTTGTTTGTTTTCACTTCACTAGAAAGATATAGCTACACATTTTAAATATTATTAGTATTTAGTAATGCATATATAACGCATATAAAAGGTAGTACTGAAATAAATTATTCAACTCTACTACTGTAGCATGGAGCATTGAGATAGAAGGAGCGCCATCTCATATGAAGGGGAAGTTGAAGTGTCCAGCTGTTTACAGAAAATATAGGTTCCAATTGGGTTCATTTCTGAATGGCGCTAGTGTGATACAAATATCGAACCATGAACGTAGCTGTTGTAGACGGAGTGAAGTTTGTTGAGTTATGCCTAGTGCTTCTGCAGCATCACCCGTACATTTTTTTTCGGACACTTTTCATATACAGAGATGGCATTCCTTCTCTCTATTTTCCATGTACTGTATTGTAGTGTAGTAGTGTGCTCCAGATACACTATTATACAAATATTGTCAGAATATTTTTTTAGGAGCTTAACATTATATTTGTATAGATAAGTAATATTCAAGTGACAACTTTATAGTTGGCCTCAATTTATTGACATCCCACATCTAAGCATGGGTCTCTCTTGAGGTGGCCTAGAGCATGCTCCACCACCCTGCTCCAGTGCGGTGCGCTGGAGGAGCTGTATGGTTATAAGTGGCAAAATATATCTTTACATGTATTGACATTAGCTACTTCAGTTGAGTAAGTATTAAATAGTATTTTTTAATTACAGAATTGTTATATTTGTTAAGAAATTATTCAGTGTCGGCACAGAATAGAAAATGTTGTTGGGCTTGTTATCAAACACTGATAATTATCAGAATATACTGAGCAGGCCTTATCAGCTGTAAATAGCCTTAAAAACAATATTAAAATGATGTCATAGTAATGTTATGTTTGTCACTCAAATTCATTCTTTACCAATCCATCTCCCTTGCTGAATAATGGCTGAGACAATAGGGTTATATACTTCTTGATGGAAGCTGGTCATTGTACCAGGTGGTTGCCCATTGTAAAATTGAGTGGTATTTTTAATATGTTTTGATTGCAGCGCTGGAGAAATTGTTAAGAATCGTGGTTCCATTTTGCATTTGAATCAGCAACATTAATTTGGCATCCTTTGTGTTACATCATGTTAATGGGATGTAGGAATTGCTCCTTATGCAATGGCTCGGCTCATTTGTTGGTTGTTACACTGAAAAAAACAGTTAATTACTTTTATACATTAATACCCGATCAATGTGCTGACAGGTTACAAAATGTTCAAAATGTTGTATTTCTTAGATTATGGCTGAATGAGTTTCTTTATCAGTATGTTTAAGAGCCTGTGCATATGGCGTATTTTTACGGCTCTTTAATTTTTAAGGCTCTAACGCCCCAACTCAGAGTCACTAACGGTTACTTAAATAGCTCCTTAGTAAAGAATCGCCATACAAATTCTGTACTAAGGAGCGATTTAAATAACCTTTAGTGGCTCTGAGTTGGGGCGTTAGACAACAATCTATTTATACCTTACAAAATTAATAATAACAGGTAAATATTTACTTAATATTGTGATGATGTTGTAATGGAGAAGTTTACACTTTACTGCCTTTGCCTTGACTTTAATTTAATAAACTTTAATTAATATTGCCATTGAGGGACTTCAGTGAGTGTAATAGCCAAATGTTTGCAATTGTGTGTAGTGAGGTGATGGAAGGGCTGGAGCTGAAGCCGGGGCTGTCCTTCCTGAACGTGGGCTCCGGCACCGGCTACCTGAGCACGCTGGCCGGCCTCATCCTGGGCAGCGGCGGCATCTCGCACGGCGTCGAGGTGCACTCCTCGGTCGTGGACTACGCCAACAAGAAGCTCGGCCTCTTCATTTCCAACTCGCCCACTCTCGACGAGTTCGACTTTTGCGAGCCCAAGTTCTATGTTGGTGCGATATTTTTATATTTTACTTCAGTCACAATATAAGAATCTAACAGTAGTCGCTCTTCATACAAACGGCCGAAACGCGCGTTATACCTACGCACATCCGAATACGCGTGCGATATGTAGGCAACTGCGGCCGCCGCGTGGCGATTGCCGACAGGCGAACGAGCGGAGCTTGTACCACGGTCCGGTCGGTACAAATAAAAAACTTTTTTAATTTTCTACACTGGTTGAGCTGTATGGTCGTGTGCGGCTGTAGATTTAGAAAATAGATTTAGAAATATTTAAGATGGCAGAAGAAAAAGGCAACAGAAATAGACAATATTGTGCTGTTTTTGGGTGCTTTAATTCGACATTAAGTCACCCAGGTATTCCTGGGTATGATATTTCATTTTTTACGTTACCTGGAGACTCCGAAAGGTAAGATACTATTTTTATACACCTACCTACAAGTACGTATCATATAGTATATATAATACTATATAATATAATATATAATAATATATAATACGTACTTGTAGGTAGGTATATATAGTAAAATTATTGTAGGTAACTTCGGTAGTAGGTATTGTATAATTATTGCGTTATTGATTAATATTAACTTTATTATTGTATTGTAATTATTAATAAGAAATCAAATTATTGTATTCAAGGTCTGCCGAAGGAGATCAGTGCATGTAGGATAAATAGAAAATAAATAAAAACAAGTACGTATAGCAATAAGTAGGTAAATAAATTGTTTATTTTTCATAAGTCCACCGAGTAAAATACCTAGATTTATAAATAAGGGGCTAAAAAAATCAAATGGTTGATTATTATTATTTTTGCCATATTGGGGCGGCTTAGAATACTAACCCCAATCCAATAGTATAGACGAATATAATATGAATGACGTGATAAAGAATATAACGATGAATATATGAATCTCGTCTGGAAATAATTGTTGATTGTAATAGAGTCTATACGCAATACGCAAATTTACGCTTAAATTCTCGGTTTGTTTTTGAGTCTCGAAACTGATAGATAACTTCGCGAGCATATCTTTTAAATCACTCACTAGGCTTATATAAATATCTTCACAAGTAAAAAACTCCTCGTTCTTGAAATATTGTAAAACATCCTTTTGTTCTTTCGTTGTATTTTTTACCAGCTCGTGATGAGCAATTTTGTATGTTTTCCAATAATCCTCTACTATTTTCAAGCGTGCTTCAATATACCCCTTTGTAAGACGTTCCTTAGGGCATTTTTTCAAGTTAACTTTAGTTTTTTGGAACAATTGTAACGTGTCATCCAACACAGATATAGTTTTTTGTACTTCTTGTGACATTATTATTATTATGTATAATGTACTTTAACGTAACTTTTAAGCACTGTTGTAAGCACGTATATAACTCCCGTATGCAGATAATCTTCACGAAGCTTGAATAATCCCCAGTAAACAGCGTAATATTGCAATAATAACTCGACGATGTTGTTCAAATACTTGTTTTCTTCGAAGCGACCGTTTCTTATCTCTCCGCCTTTGTTCTCGTGAGTCGGGCGAACTGCCGACCGCTGCACTTTTATCCGGCTCGAAGGACCATATGTTGATTGTATTAGAGTCTATACGTTTTAGCACTGGTTATGCACTTAGGGCCTTTGGATGTTTAACTTTTAGAATGAATGAAATGCGTGTAGTTCGTCTAGCGTTTAATCGGCGACTAAATTACATTGGTTTATTGGTATATGCAGAATGAATTTGAATGTTCTAGTTTAGCGCGCAACATACCGCCCACCAAAAAGGACTGAAGGTCCCTTTTTTTAAAAAACTAAGTTAATTATAGTAATTTGAAAACAAGTTAATTGGCATCTATGGGCAGTGCACATAATTTCACAGCAGGTCTCCTTGTTACAGCTCCATCACTCTTTACACTGTATACTCGTGTAACATCGTCTTCCCCTGGATGCTTGGCCATGATCCGACCCAATGACCATTTGGCGGGTGGTAAATTGTCGGCTTTTATAAGGACTATATCACCAATCTTGAATTCAGGCTCAGTTTTTAGCCACTTGGGTCGCTGTTGTAATCGTGACAGATATTCGTCTTGCCAACGCCGCCAAAAATCACTAACTAATTTTTGGGTGTGCTGCCATCGTGATATGGTTGTTATCTTTACATCGTTCAGGTCGGGAGATGGAACCACAATTGGTGCTTCTCCAATCAAGAAATGTCCAGGTGTGATAGGGTCTAAATTTTCTACATTGCTGTCGTCTATTGGGCACAAAGGACGGGAATTTAAACAGGCTTCTATTTGGCACAGCACTGTCGTCATTTCTTCGTAGGTAAGATTAGTTGTCAAAATTCTTTTTAGATGGTATTTCATTGATTTGACCCCAGCTTCCCAAAGACCTCCCATGTGAGGGCTATATGCTGGGATGAAGTGCCATTGCGTGCCCTCATTGGCTAACGTTTGAGCGATGTTTCCAGTGAATTGCAGTTTTGCTTCGTTCCAGGCATCTACTAACTGTTTATTGGCACCCACAAAGTTTCGGCCTTGGTCACTCCACATGTGACTGCATTTACCTCTTCGGGCAACAAAGCGTCTAAAAGCACCTATAAATGCTTCTGAAGTAAGATCTCCCACCAATTCAAGGTGTACTGCCTTTGTGGATAGACAAATAAATATTGCTACATATGTCTTGGTCGTTCTAATGCCTCTGCCTTTAGTCATCAATGTTTGAAATGGCCCCGTGAAATCCACCCCGCTGTTCAGAAATGGCCTTGCTGGAACAACTCTTTGTCTAGGTAAGTCTCCCATAATTTGTGCCTTTGGAGTTGCCCTTATTCTAGCACAGATTAGACATTTGTGAACTTGCTTCTTAACAAGTGATTTCGCTTTTAAAATCCAATACTTGGAGCGTAAATAACTCAGCATCAACTGTACACCACCATGGATGGTTTTCTGGTGTGCATCGGCAACAATGAGAGATGTGAGCCCGTTCTTGTTTCCCAGAATAATTGGATTTTTTTTCTCTTCAGATAAGTTTGTATGTCTCAAGCGACCGCCCACCCTGAGGATACCATGTTCATCTAAATATGGGTTGAGTGATTTTAATATGCTTTTATTTTTTACTTGCTTCTTTGCTTTTAATCTATCAATTTCTTCCTTAAATTCTTTTCCTTGTGTTTGTTTTATACAAATGTTAAGCGAATCTTCTAATTCTTTTGTTTCAATGTCTCTTTCAATGACTTTCTTACTTCTCTTGTAATTAAGAAACCTTTTGCAATATGTAATAGTTTTAAGTAATTCAATGAGACTATCAAACTTTTCAAATTGTGAAATTAATGTTGTTTCTTCATTTTCAGGTTCGTCGGTACTCAGGTACGTATTTCCAGGTTCATCACAGGTCAGGTAAGTACCAAGCTTTGTTGTTTTCATTTCCATTTCTGTTTCTAGTACTTGTTCTTTGCTAATGTGTATTTCCTTTTCAGATAACCAACTTGGACCCTTCCACCACAAGTCACAGTCCTTCAGCGCTGAGAGCAAAACACCTCTAGATGCTAAGTCAGCTGGATTTTCGTGTGACTGTACGTGATGCCAATGTGTGTTTTTGATGTTCTCCACTATTTCTATTACACTATTTGCAACGAATGATTTCCAGCGATTAGGTTCGCCACAAAGCCATGCAATGACAATTGAAGAGTCTGTCCATGCATACATCTGTGATGTTGGAATCCTCATTGCTTCACCAATTTGTTTCATTAGTTTAGATAAGAGTAACGCACCACATAATTCTAAACGTGGCAAGGATATTGTTTTCAATGGAGCTACTCTCGTTTTAGCAGCGGTAAGACTTGTTTCTATTTGTCCACCTGTCGTTTCAGTTTTTACGTAAACCGCTGCTGAATACGCACGCATCGATGCATCACTAAATCCGTGGATTTCAATCTTATCTTTGTTTGCAGCAGTTGTGCCGATCCATCGTTTTACTTTTATTTCTCGGACATTATCAAAATCATTTCTTATCTGTCTCCATTCTTCTTCCAATACTTCATTGACATTTTCATCCCAATTTATTTTTTCCAGCCACATTTTTTGTATTAAAATCTTAGCCATGACTGTGCTTGGTGCAATCCAGCCAAGGGGATCAAAAAGTTTTTGTATATCCGACAAGATACTACGTTTGGTTATGGATTTTGCCGGCGATAAATTTAGGTTGTAATGGAAGTTGTCTGTTTTTAGGTTCCATGTGATACCTAATGCCTTTATTGTACCATCTAAATTCATGTCTACGTCTATCTTCGCCGATCTTTTGTTTTCTTCAATGGACTGTATAAAGTTAATATTGTTAGATGCCCATTTTGTAAGTTTAAAGCCACCCTTCTGTAGGATGTTTCCAAGGTCTCTAGCGACGGTTACTGCATCTTCTACGGTGTTTGCCCCTGACAGGAGATCGTCCATGTAAAAGTCTTCTTTAATGGTTTGAGCAGCTATCGGATTATGTGAGCCTTCATCATTAGCTATTCGCTGCAGTGTTTTCACAGCTAAATAGGGCGCGGAGGCTGTTCCAAATGTTACTCTAAGAAGACGGAATTCCTTCAGTTCTTCCGACTCCTCTGGTCTCCAGAGTATTCGCTGGTAATCTATGTTTTCATGAGCAACTAATATTTGAAGGTACATTTTTTGTACATCGGCCATGAAGCAGACAGGCTTCATGCGCCATCTCATCAGAAGAAATCTCATGTCTTCTTGTAGCTGAGGACCTACCAACAGTTCCTCATTTAGTGATACATTATTTGTTCCCTTGCAGGACGCGTCGAATACAATGCGTGTGCGAGTAGTTTCTTTGTCGTCGCGCACCACAGCATGGTGAGGTAAGTAGACTGCTTTCTTTAATTCTGTTTCTTTTTCAGGTACTCTTTCTAGGTAGCCTTGTTCTATGTATTCATCTATTACCTTTTTGTATTCTCTTTTCAGCTCGGGTGATTTTTTAAACCTTCTTTCTAATTGCAGGAATCTTTGTGTCGCTATTTCTTTCGTGTTCCCATCTGGTGATATTGGATTCGGTGTTTTAAAAGGTAAGTTGACTACATATCTCCCTTCTTCATTTCTAATTGTTGTTTTTTCATAAATTTGTTCGCATAATTGTTCTTCCTTTGTTAAATGTCTTTTTGTGTCTACTTCGAGCTCCCAGAATGATTTAAGCATGTCTTCGACGTCGACTTGGTGATGCATGACTACGTAAGTATCATTGTGTGGCTTTGTACTTATTTCACCAAAAAGTATCCAACCCAGGCTGGTCATTTGTGCACATGGTGTTCCTGGTGGACCCTTGATGAAGCCGTGCTTTAATATTTGTGCATATTCTTTAACCCCAAGAAGTAGGTCAATAGACCCTGGCGTGAGGTATGTCGGATCAGCCAGGTTGAGGTCCTTGAGATGTTGCCATTGTTGTTTGGTAATGGTTTTGGTAGGTATCTTTGTGGTCAGTTGTTTAGACATCACGTAGGCTTGTATCGGTAAACTAAATGTTGAGTCCCATCGTGATCCGATTTGTAGCTGAACCACATGCTTAATCTGTGTTCTCGTAGATCCCACACCAATAACATTTCCTTTCATAGGTTGTCGTTCGAGTCTCAGCAGTTGAGTCGCCTTCTCGCTGATGAATGTTGCTTGAGAGCCTTGATCTATTAGCGCCCGTAGTGGAATGGTATGTCCTGTGTCACTCTTCGCTTCCACTACAGCTGTGGCCAGTAGTGCTATGTCATGTCTAGTAGTGAGATGAGACGCTATCATTGTGTTCACTTGAACATTTTCCTCCTCCTTTGCTACATGGTGTGAAGAAAGCGGTTGTTGTGAATTGCTCGTTGAAGCCGCAGGTTCTTCGTGCTTGTTTACATGTAGCATTGTATGATGACGCCTTTTGCAAATTCTACAGGACATAGGTAGTGTACATCTTGATACCATATGCCCCGGTACTAGACAATTATAACATAACTGTTTACTTGTGACAAATTGGCTTCTTTGTTCAGGTTCTAGTTTTGCAAATTGCTTGCAGTGACAGAGAGTGTGATTATCATCGCACATAATACAGTTTCGCTTGTTTACTGGTGTCACAACATGAAATGCCTTCATTGGTTTATTACTTTCTTTAGGGGAACTTGAAATCAATTCTAAAGTGCGATATTTTTGTTCAAGGAATTTCTTTAAATCATCCCAGGTAGGTAACAATTCGGTTTCTTGTTTATATGCAAATTCTTCCCAACTTCTGTGCGTGTCTGGGTCTAACTTCTGGACTAAAAGGTAAATAATAATTTGATCCCACGAACTCGTCGATATTTTCATGTTATCTAAACTATTTAAACAATCAGTAGTTGTGTCTAATAAACTCTTTAATTGACTAGCCGATTGAGTAGATAATTTTCTCTGATTAAATAATCTTTTCATTATGGAGTTCAAAAGTAATCGTTTGTTACCATACCTTGATTTCAAAATGTCCCAAGCGTGGGCATAGTTGTCGGAGGTTACCTGTATGTGTTTTAGTAACGACTCAGCTTCTCCGGTAACACTAGTCTTCAAATAATGCAGTTTCTCAACATCACTTAATGCCGTATTGTTGTGCACCAATGAAATAAACAAATCATTATATGCGGGCCATGCTTCATAACTGCCAGCAAACGTAGGAAGTTGTATTTTCGGTAATTGTAGTAAGTTGTTATGGCCGCCTTGCAAATTTACGCTTAAATTCTCGGTTTGTTTTTGAGTCTCGAAACTGATAGATAACTTCGCGAGCATATCTTTTAAATCACTCCCTAGGCTTATATAAATATCTTCACAAGTAAAAAACTCCTCGTTCTTGAAATATTGTAAAACATCCTTTTGTTCTTTCGTTGTATTTTTTACCAGCTCGTGATGAGCAATTTTGTATGTTTTCCAATAATCCTCTACTATTTTCAAGCGTGCTTCAATATACCCCTTTGTAAGACGTTCCTTAGGGCATTTTTTCAAGTTAACTTTAGTTTTTTGGAACAATTGTAACGTGTCATCCAACACAGATATAGTTTTTTGTACTTCTTGTGACATTATTATTATGTATAATGTACTTTAACGTAACTTTTAAGCACTGTTGTAAGCACGTATATAACTCCCGTATGCAGATAATCTTCACGAAGCTTGAATAATCCCCAGTAAACAGCGTAATATTGCAATAATAACTCGACGATGTTGTTCAAATACTTGTTTTCTTCGAAGCGACCGTTTCTTATCTCCGCCTTTGTTCTCGTGAGTCGGGCGAACTGCCGACCGCTGCACTTTTATCCGGCTCGAAGGACCATATGTTGATTGTATTAGAGTCTATACGTTTTAGCACTGGTTATGCACTTAGGGCCTTTGGATGTTTAACTTTTAGAATGAATGAAATGCGTGTAGTTCGTCTAGCGTTTAATCGGCGACTAAATTACATTGGTTTATTGGTATATGCAGAATGAATTTGAATGTTCTAGTTTAGCGCGCAACAATAATTGTACCTAATATTGTAATTTGTGATAATTGTAATTTATCTAATTTGTCATTAAAACGTTATTGCTACTTGCTACTGTAACTTTGATTTCAATGTTATGTATAAATTAATTTAGCAATAGGTATAAAGTTTATAGAATCGGACAGTTGTACCTTTTTTATTTACCTTAACCTACAAACACTGAAGGCTTACGAACCTTCACAGTACTAATAAAAACACAACATAGATTTTTATGGAACACTTCCTTTTTATTCACAATGAATTGCATTTATTAAAATAGAAAATATAACATTTATAAATACAAAACTACAAAGAAACTCAAGTCGTTTGATAAAATTAAAATACTGTCGGCGGACAGCCCTAGCGCGCGGCTACAGGTAGGCAAGTTTTTCGAGAATCGGCCCGAGTCACGTTACTGTTAGATTCCTATATTGTGCTTCAGTGTTCACTTTTATGATTTAGTGTGATGTTTTACAAAAGTAGTTAGGGAAAATATGTAATTGGAGATTAGAAGCATATATGAATTTGTATGGAATCTTAAATGAATAATTCATGTAGGTATTTAAAGGGCATCGAACCTAATTGGCACACCTACAAGTCCGCTATTTTGAAAAAACCTCGATTCGGCGGCCAGTGATGAAACATGTGTCAATCGATAGACTAAATGATTGTGATCAAAAAGTATTCAGTGATGAAATGTCGTAAGTGATATACTTTCTGAGATAAGTGAGTTCAAAACTGTAGAAAAATAAAGCAAAAAACTTCGTTTCGGCGGACATTGATAAATCATGTGTCATTCGATAGGCTAAATAATTACGTTTAAAAAGTATTCAGTGATGAAATGTTGTAAGTGATATAATTTCTTAGATATTTGAGTTCAAAACCATAGAAATATAAAGCAAAAAAACTTCGTTACGGCGGACATTGATGAAACATATGTCAATCGATAGGCTAAATGATTACGATTAAAAAGTATTCAGTGATGAAATGTTGTAAGTGATATACTTCTTGAGATATTTGAGTTCAAAACCGTACAAAAATAATGCATTAAAAATTATCATTTACTTATTTTGAATTTATTGGGTCAATAATGAAAAATAAGTATATTATGCCATATTACACATAGTCGAGCCCATGCCAAGAACCATATAACACACATTATATGGTAACAACAGGACAACGTTCTTTTTCCCACTATGCATGAGCAGTACCATCCCGGGATTTTATCTTTACCCTTAAGTTGTTTGTTTGACGAATTTGTTTAATTTTTATAATACATAACGTATCGCCATAAACACTTCTTAGCGTTTAAGACCAAAATTATGTGTATGCAGACTCTGGTCATCCCACGCCTTGATTATGCTGATGTGTGTTGTACAGATTTGACAGAGGAACTTCTGAATAAATTGGAGTACCTTCTTAATAACTGTATTAGATATATCTTTGGCTTACGTAAGTATGATCACATTTCCCAGTTCCATTCCTAACTTAAATGGCTACCCATTCGACACAGGCGAAACTCTAAAATTCTCTAAACATTTTATGCTATTTTGAATAATGTGTCTTCTCCTGTTTATTTCAAGGAAACCCATAGCACTGGTTATTTCGGGAAATCCTTCACAATATAGTTAATACTGTTCTGGAACTCCTTGCTTGTAGACATCAAAAAATCATCTACCAAAAGTTCAAGAATCACGTTCGGAAGCACTACCTGAAGCAATTAGAATGTCTTCGCCCGTGGTTTTGAACCAGATGTTATATATGTATTTATAAATATTTATTTACTTGATATATAAGATGTTTTATTATGTAAATATGAATAAAACAGTATTTATTTAATTTTGTTTATGTATATTGTGATTTTATATGTATATAGTAATTATTCTAAATATTCGTAATATTTCTTATCTGGCATTACACTGCTACAGTAACAGATCCACTAGAAATAAAAAAGACAATTAATTACAAATGTTTTATTTTTGTACGGTTTTGAACTCAAATATCTCAGAAAGCATATCATTTACGACATTTTATCACTGAATACTTTTTGATTGTAATCACTTAGACTATCGACTGACATAATTATGTTTATCAATATCGGCCGAAACGAAGTTTTCTGCTTTATTTTCCTACGGTTTTGAACTCAAATATCTCAGAAAGTATACCACTTGCGATATTTTATCACTGAATACTTTTTGATCAGAATCATTTATTCTATCGATTGACACATGTTTCATCACTGGCCGCCGAATCGAGGTTTTTTCAAAATGGCGGACTTGTAGGTATGCCAGGCTCCATACAAAAATGTTGGAAGCCCTTTTATATTTAGTTTTTGAGGGCCATCCATAAATTACGTCACACTAATTTCATGACTTTTTGATCCCTCCCCCCGTCCTTGTCACATTTGTGAGACCTCCCCCTCCCCTAGTATGACGTCACATATTATGAAATTTTACACATAGAAATTATTAAATTAAAACAGTAGTTTCGAAATAAGTTTTTTTTTTCAATTAATTATTTTTTATTATTTACCTATATATACCAATTACTCGATTTTGAAATGTGATATCACGAAATTCAGGACCCCTCCCACTCCTTGTCACACTACATCGACCCCCCTCACCCCTAACGTGTGATGGTCCCTTGTTACGTAATTTACTAATGCTACCACCTGATTATAAAAGTAAACGTTTATTGGGCCTGGGTCAGGTAACGGGCTGTGCCTGACGCCGCAGCAGCAGCCCTACGACCGCGTGTACTGCGGTGCCGCCTGCCCCGACGAGTACGAGAACTACTTCAAGCAGCTCATCAAGGTAACTTATACACTAGACTAGACAGTACAGAGCCAGTTGTTGTACGTCCATTGTATGTGGGACTGTGTAGGACTCGCTCTGTTCTAAATTGGATTTAATCGTTCAACACGTGTTATAGGTAGGTACATATTAAAATAGAAGGTAATGTCAACGTAGTGTGACTAGTGTGGCGACAACCTCACACTATCATGCCTGGGTAGCGACCTTTAGCTTGCAGCGTTGTTGACAACTCCGATGGAGTGATGCAGGTGTGTGGACGTGTAGTGACGTGATGTTGGTTGTTGCGGTGCAGGTGGGCGGCGTGCTGGTGATGCCGCTGAACGACACGCTGCTGCAGGTGCGGCGCGTGGCGGCCGACCAGTGGGTGTCGCGCAGCCTGCTCACCGTGTCCTTCGCCACGCTGCGCGTGCCGCCCAAGGACCAGCGCCTCGACTACGTCAAGCTCGGTAACGACACTTGCATGAGTATTGTATTGTCATGGAATATGGGTACCTATTTTATCTCTTTGATTCCATATGCGAGCGTACTTGTATGGAGATATGGAGTTATCGTTCATTAACATAATATAATCAGTGTCGTGTGGTCGTGTTGCAGAGGAGCAGTCCCCGCCGCGGCTGCAGGTGGTGGCGCGCGGCGCGGTGCGCGCGGGCATGCGGCGCGGCGTGCTGCGGCGCCACCCCGAGCTGCGCGAGCCGCCCCCGCGCCGCGCGCCGCCGCAGGCCTGCCCGCGCCGCATCTGCATCCCCATCGAGCCCGGCGGCGCCGTCCGTCAGTATACTGTACAATAATATGGTGCACTCGGCGCATCGTGCCCTTACATGTTTCGCCCAAAAGTAACTCACGCTCATTAGAAATAATCTCCGTTTCAGAGGGTCTGGATATTCTTCACGACTTGGATGCGGAAACCGGAGCGCAGGAAATGAACGCGCTACTGAGCCTCGTCATCCGAATGGACCAGAACAGGGTCGCGGGGGCCATCCGCTTCGACGGGATGGACTCCTCCTCGGAGACGCACTCGCACTCCGATGATTCCTCGGATGAGGGCCGACCTCGCAGAAGCCGGCCCGAGGCAGCTGGAGAGAGCGACCGGAGATCCCGTCGGCCGTCGGGCGCGGAAGGACGCTCGGACACCGATAGGTCGGACGAAGGTCAGGGCTCGTCCAAGGACAGCAAGGCCGACGGCCGCGAGTCGGGCACCACCAGCTCGGACAGCAGGACACCCAGACGCGACAGCAGGTCCGACCGAGGTATAGACGGCAGCGGTTCGAAGGACCGCAACGGCCGCAAGTCGGACCGGACCAGCTCCGACGACAGCACGAACCCGAGGAGCAGGCGAGGCCGCCGAGGCCCCGACGATGATAAATCTAGCAAGTCGGACAAGTGTCGGAGGGTGGGGCCCCCGGGCCGGCTGTGGGCCTTCGAGTTCCAGGCCACGGAGAGGACCCCGCAGCCGACCACGAGCTCCGGCGCCGGCAGGAGCTCCGACACCTCGACGGCCGCCTCGGACAGCGGCGACGGCAAGAGGAGCAGTAAAACTACAAAATCGCGACGGGTAACTACTTCACTTTTAATTTTGATCTGAAATTCTATTGATTAGTGCGAATGTCGTTATTAAACGTTTAACTATTATCGCTAGCGTGTAGAACCGACACCGTGGACCCGATGTTTGTGCAATTACCTGTAGCCAATTGGCTACAGTTTTTAGTGGATTTGGTCATGTTTCAAAAAACAACGGGGGCTCGATTTTGGAAATAGAACTTCACGGCGTGACTCAAATTTTGTTCGCGATGTCTGTTCTGGTACTTCACTACATCATATTTCGTATAAATTATATCGGTACCATAACATTGCAGGGATCGTGCGACTGCAAAAATGCCAGCGACATAATTCCATCCGAAGTGGAGCTGTGTTTCCGGAGTAGCAAGCTGCTGCCGGGGCCTTCGGGCGCCAGCATGGAGTGGGAGGAGACCGAGATCGAGACCAAGGAGGGGGAGGGGGAGGGGGAGGAGGAGGCGCGGCAGTCGGGGCAGTCGGGCGGCGAGGAGCAGGCGGAGGGCTCCAAGAGCAAGGCCAAGCGGCAGAAGCTGGACAGCGGCATCGGCGAGAACACGGCCAGCGGCTCCTCGCCCGACAAGTCCAAGGCCGAGGAGTCGGACACGGACGAGCGGCCCAGCGACAGCGTCACCGACGACGCGGCGCGCTCGCCGGACTCTCCTGCAGGTAACATTAACAGAACTGTCTCCACGCGCTCAACTAACACTTTCATATCGTTTATCCTAAAATATTGTATACTTCATATGTTGAAATACCAACGGTATTTATTGTTTGTGTATTTTCAAAGTGCTTTCACCCTCATTTGGTAAACATTACGATTACGCACAGCGAACCGGCGGCGCGTTCACAAGCGCACGCGCTGCGACACGCGCGCGTCCTCGTCGTCGACGGAGGACGGCGGTGCGGGCAACGCGGGGGGCGCGGGCGGCGCGGGGGGCGCGGGCGGGCGGCGGCGCGCGCCCCGCCGCGGCCGCGGGCACGACGCGCGCCGCGTGCGGCTCTCCATCGTCATGAAGCGGGCCATCAAGGAGCTGCCGCTGCCCTACCCGCTTAAGAAGTTAGTACATACTGCATTTTATTATTTATACAGTAATCGAATTTCTGTATTGAAGTAGCGGTTTCTGTATTGGAGTAGCGGTTTCTGTATTGGAGTAGCGGTTTCTGTATTGGAACAGCCGTTTCTGTATGATCTTCAAAAAAAAAATCAAAATCAAAAATTATTTATTGCTCTTCTACAAAATCAGTCCATAATAAATAAACAGTTGTTGGAACCACCCTTTGAGCGTTTTATTGCTTGTGTTGGGTGGCCCCGCTCTTCCCTAACAGTATTTGTAGACTTATAACAAATTTTAAGTTTAATAACATTTTTTAAATTTAATAACATTTTTTAATTTTAATGACATTTTTAAAATTTAATAACATTTTTTTTTCTGATCTTATCATTCAGATACGTTAGCCTATCTTAATAGAGGTTTATAACTTCTTAATATATACTTTGGACCCTAGCGTTATAATCATAATCATAATCATAATCATTTATTTGCTATAAATGTGGTAGTACATGGTGGTATTTTATTACAGTATGGTTTCCACACATTTAGCTTGTCCAAGCATGCAAATATTTAAAGTATTATAATTGTAACATTTTATTCTAATAATAAATTAAACAAAATTTTAATTAATGTCAATAAGTGTAATAAATGTCAAATTATAAATCCATTAAATAGTGATGTCAATCTGTTATTAATAAAAAAATGCTTAAATAATAATAATACGTATTAAAATTTTAATTACATTAGTGTCCTCAGATATCAAATGAGTTAACGATAATATTTCCAACATTCAATGAACATTACGTTGGAATGAGTTCCTTTACAGAATAGAAACATTTATCCAGTAGCCATGTGCTTAGTGCTTTCTTAAATTTTATATTATATTAAGGTTTATCTTTTATTTCATTCGGTAATTTATTGTAAATTTTTACTGCCATGCAAAAACAATTTTTACTATATTTGGCAGTTTTTGCTGATGGTAATACAAGTTTGTTCGGAAATCTACCTCTATAATTGAGAATTTCCTTTTTTGCACTAAAAATCTGTTGATGGGAATGAACAAAGTTACATATTTCGTATATATATAAGCATGGTAGTGGTAGTAATTTTAACTTTTTAAACAGGCTTACAGCTAGTAGTACTTGGAACATTACAGATTGCGCGTATGCATTGTTTTTGTGCAATAAATGCCTGATTTATATGCACTGAGTTACCCCAAAGTATAATGCCATACTTTAAGACAGAAGCCACATATCCGTGGTAAGCAATTAGAGCCGTTTTGACATTGGTAAGTTTAGTCAAGCGCCATAAAGCGTAAGCGAAGCTATTGATTTTATTGCAGACCATCTCTATATGTGGTCTCCATGAACATTTGTCATCAAGTGACAATCCTAAAAACATCACTGACTTAGCTTCAGTTATTGTTTGATTGTTATGCGTAATTTTAAGAATTTCATTATTTATTTGTTTGTTATGGAATCGTAAGTATTTAGTTTTATTTAGGTTAACGTTTAAGTTATTTATTGTCATCCAATTTATTATTTGCTGAACTGTATGATTAATTTCGTGTTGAAATTTTGTAGGGTTTTTAGCTTCATCGGGTATTACTACAGAAACATCGTCTGCATAGAGTGTGCAATAATGCTTTGTTACATTCGGAAGATCATTTATGTATATCAGAAACAATAGTGGGCCAAGTATACTGCCTTGTGGAACTCCTGTTGTATTCATTCTGATGTCTGAGTTATAGGATTTAAGGAATAAATTTTTATCTAAATGATTAATTTGAACATATTGTTGCCTATTAGATAAATAAGTACTAAGCCAATCATACACTCGGCCTCGTAACCCATAGGCTTCACATTTTTTTAACAGGATAGAGTGACTGACAACATCAAAAGCCTTACTCATGTCAAAGAATATGCCAATTACAGGTATTGATTTGTCAATATATTGCATTACTTTTTCTGTGAAATGAAAGGTAGCTAAGGTAGTTGATTTGCTCTTCTGAAATCCAAATTGTCTCTTAGATATAACGTTATGTTTGTCCAGAAATGAAGTTATCCGAGTATGCGTTATAATTATCCGATTTGTTGGTCGAATAAAATAGAACAAAGGTTAAAAAAAAACTTTTGCAATCATTAACGATAAAATTAATTGAAATTGTTTTACCCCCAGGTACGTCAATTTAGGCCGCTGCTTCGAGTTCTAACTTCCGAGCCCGGCCGGCCGTGGCGGGGACCTCGCGGGGACACCACCTGGCCGGCCGTGCTGCCCGTACTCTCCTTACAAACTGATCTGATCGCAGTCCCTCAACACTGGGAAATATATTATATCCGAAGAGACACCCACGACCCGGCTGGTGTGCCGGATGGTCCTTGTAACATCCTTTATAAGTCCATTAGACTTGCTAGACATACTAGAACATAATATTAGAAATGATGCAATGCTAGTGTTGGTCAACTCTATTAATTGTTATTATTGCTTTTAAAACGAGGTTTTGTAAAGGTGAAACCTTTTGTTTTACATTCTTAACTATTATCAACTATAATATATTTAATTTGTTATCAATATGATGATGTAATTTGTAATGTAAGCGAATGAAATGTGCCAGACCTGCAGCGGCTGCAGCTGGTGTGCAGTCTGACTGGAGGACCGTATTGAAATGTGTTGATCGAGCTTTTGAGGCCATGAAGAATATTAAACGTAATGTGCACTTTACCTATTATAACATGTGATAAACAACACAAAATGGGAAACTGGTAATTTAAAAAAATTTAACATTTGTATTAAATTCTCAGTACCTTTGTATAGATTATCAGAACGTGTCTGTAGCGAGATCAATATCATTGTCTGCGTTAATATCTGTCACCTGCAACATAGTCCGGTTTACACGTAATAAGTAGTTAAGTAGATAACTAAATTTTAAGTAAATTAATATGTGTAAACAGACAATTTAGTAACTTTTTAGTTATTTAGTTAACTACTTAATACATGTAAACTGAACATAAGGATCCTTTGTTTATCGCCATAAAATGATCCTTTACAATTAGAATTTCAGATAGTGTCTTAAAAATGTATATGAGGTGATGAATGTCGTGTGTGGTGTGGCTGGCGGTTTCAACTTCTCTTTCATAATTATTTTATTGTAATATCTTTCAGCTGTTATGTAAATTTAAGGGAATGAAAAAATTGTAAAAAAAAACACTTAGAATTTAATGTAGACCGTTGATAATTTTGTAATGTTACGAGTAATATAGTGTATTGAATGTATATATGAGTATGAGTATTGGAGTATGGACTATCAATCTATGGTCGAGTGCAATGGAGTGTACTGACTCTCTGAACTCTATATCCTCTTCAATAGGTTACTATGACATACGAACGGATCACATGGTGGTTTGCAATATTGATACAGTTGATAATAAAATAGTCGTTTGTGAATAGGCATGATGACTGATTTTGAAATACTGTTCTATATTGTTGGGAAATATATTATAATTACAACGTATATCATATTTCCGCAAAAAAATAAGGTTTAGTATAAAATAAATTCATTTCAAATTATAAGTTTAAAATTCGCACCAAAACCCTTCAAACTGTCATGGCGTGGTGGTGACGTCATGCCTCAGGAAAACAAAAGACGATACGTCATTTTTAGTATGGTGATATTCATTTGTTTTAAGACGTGTGACGTAATTTGCGCTATTGAGACTGACTGGCGTTTTAGCCAAGATGGCGGCTTGCCGTATTTTGTAGTTTTATTTTATCAATAATATTGTTTAACTCGCTAATAATAATATAATAAATGCTTGTTTTGTAATCCTTTAATAGGGTTTCATCAAATAAATACATAATTTTAGTGATTTTTACTTACTGTCATCACGCCTATTCTATCGACACCATAGATTAAGTAGATCAGAAGATCGCTCCTCGCGACATGCTTCTCTCTTACGAATTGAACAATCAACAGCTCTCAAAATTCAACAGAACATTTTATGGAAATAAGAAACATCTTTGTTCTTAAACTTAGATTATATTCACCATTTTAGCTAAGTTCATTTTCCAGCATTGTATGCAGTCTCAGTTGTGTTAAAGTGGGATTAAGGGGAGCGGTTGTTTTGTCTAAGTGGCCAAGTCGAATTATCTATTTGTGTATCGGTTGTTCGTCAACCGTAGACATCGCCAAACCCTGTGTAAATATGATAAAGTTGAGCCCCTTGCGAGTGGCGCGTTAGTTAACTCGTAAATTATAGCTTGTTGTTAGAGTTGCGCACTCGCTACAGCTTTACTGGGAAGGGAAACTCGTATGTGGCTGGATAATTTACTGAGGTCGTGTCTGATTGTTACGAGATAATTTTATATGTAATGTGTTCGTTGTGTTGGCCGCGTCGAGCGGCGGGGCGGGGCGGGGCGGGGGCGGGCGCGCCCGCTCGCGACGTCGGCCAACATCAATACAGACTGATGCACTTTGAGGCAATATTCACTAATAAAATATAAGAATGCTGCCGCAAAGTCAAAACTCGGGAAGTTACGAAATGTCAATAATATTCCTTATGATTTTATGATTCATGTAAATATATTTTGTTTTTGTTGCTAGTAATTAAAATTTTATTAATATGCAATACTTGTTTTATTTTTATTACGGTAGGTTAAATAAACATCGGAGCCCATAGAAATATCCTCTTTATTTCTTAAATAAATACATTTTACAAACAGGTGAGTACCTTGCCGGTGGGTGCTTATTGGGTTACTGCTGTGTTTATATACAAAATAGAGCTCTCAGCTTACAACGTTACATACATACGCTACAGTGCAACGACTTTATTAATGGCTTTCGACTCGTCGGGCGAAATATGACGATAGGCTAATAGAGTTGTCGCACTGCCCGTGAGGAGCTGCGGTGCTAGCAGGTGTTAGCACCACTTGCCGACCGACTGCACCACGCCGTTGACCCGCAGCGGCAGCGCGGCGGGCTCCGGGTACAGCGCGTCGGCCGCGGGCGCGTCGCACGCGCTCAGCCCGTTCAGCGCCTTGCGCGCCGGCCGCGGCGTGCGCGCGCGCTCCACCCGCTCCCCGCGCTCCACCCGCTCCCCCCGCCACCGGTCCCCCGCGTGCGTCCGCTTCACCGGCCGCTTGCCGGGCGACTCGGCGTCCCCGCTCTTGGCCTCCGACGGCGGCCGGCTGACCGTCTCCGACTCGCTCCCGTTCATGAGCGAGTGCGCGCTGCGCGCCTTGTGCAGCGAGAGCCGCAGCGGCTTGCGCGGCGGCGTCGGCCGCGACTTGGCGTCCTCCCGCCGGTCCTCGTTCCTGCGGTAGTGGCTCAGCCGGGAGCAGCTCTCCGAGCCGTAGTCCAGCCGCGGCGAGCTGCTGTACATGTCGCCGGTCGGGAAGTCCGACTCCGACTCGAACTCGGAGGACTTGGCGCTCCTCGAGTGCAGCTTGGACGACCGCCGGCTAGACTTGTGGGCGTTCTCCAGAACCTTCCCGTCTATCCTGTGGTACATGTAGTGCCGCTCCGACTCCAGCTGCACGTCCTCGGCGCTCTCGTTCTTCTTCAGCTTCCGGAGCCGCTGCGACCGCTTCAGCTGCTCGATGATCGACAGCGTCTTCCTCTCGGCCCAGTTGGTCTTCTTTATGCTCTCCTCTATTCGATCCGCGGCCTTCCTTATCTCGTACCGTCGGGGGTCGTCGGGGCCGACGCTCGAGTGCGAGTGCGAGTCCCGCGCGTCCAGGTCGCTGTCCGAGCGGAGCTGGTCGTCGACCTTGGACCTGCTCAGGCGCTCGTTCTTCATGCGCTCCTTTTCGAGGTGTCTTTGGTTTCTTTCGATCATGCGAATCGCGGCGTCGGTCTCCGCGCCGTAGTCCACGCGATCGTGGATGCAGTGGTGGGAGAGGGAGTGTCGCAGTCGGTGCGCGCGGTCGGGCGCGGGCGCGGGCGAGGCGCGCGGGGAGGCGGCCGGGCGGGAGGAGGCGCCCGACGCGTTGGAGCGCGGCCGCACGACGGGCAGGTTGGCCTCGCCGCCGGCCAGCCCGGGCAGCTTGGCCACGATGGCCGTGATGTCCGGCCCCTTCTGGAACACCTGCACCTCGGACTTGGCGCTCGGCTTGGGCTCCGTGGTGATGTTGATGTTGGTCACGTTCTTCTTAGTCTTGTTCACCGTGATGCAGCTGTCGCTGCTGCTCACTGCTTGAAGCTGAAAATAAAAAGATGGAACTGAGATTAGAATTTGCAATCGTAACTAACCAAAACTTGTACTTAAGGTATCCTAACTCTTTGTCCAATTTTCTTTTAACTAATTAATTAGTATTCTACACATTATTTGCACCTTTTTACTGAATGAAACGTACCAAATTGGTATAATAAAATATCAGAGCAATCACTCTATCCACCAGCAATAACTACCTATCTCGCATGGTAGGGATAGATAGGTTTATCTATCTGTGTCGAGTAATGTAATGCCGAGGTTTTCTAAGGTTAAAGTATGAGTTGGCAGTACCTGTGTATGTCTAGCCAGCAGCTCGGCGACCTGGTCCTCCAGGTAGGAGATGCGGTGCGTGAGGCGCGTGTTGTCGGCGCGCAGCGACTCGTTGGCGCGCCCCGCGTCCTCGGCGGCGCAACGCAGCGCGCCCAGCTCGGCGCGGCACGACGCCGCCTCGCTCTGGAAACCACTACGCATCTTGAGATCGATGCACACCTATGGATTGTACTGCAGCCACCAGCAGCATAATGCGGAGAATGACCAAGTTTTGCATGCAGAGTCACGCTTTGCCTTTGTAATTATATGGATATTTTAAACACAGTCAGGGGTTGTATGTGTATTCTGTGGACCATAAGGTTAAAACGAGGTAATGAAACCGACCTTGGCAGCAGCGGGCGAGGCGTGCGGACGCAGCAGCACGAGCCGCACGGGCGCGGCGGCCGCCACCGCGCGCCGCAGCTCCTCCTGGCTGCAGCACACCACCGGCGTGCCATTCGCCTCCACCAGCCTGACGATACGAGACGAGATATCGTTAATGACTGGATTTCACGTAAGTTTGTGCACTTATGCTATGAAACTGAAACGTCTCCATACGACTCATGACGTTTGGCGTACTTATGACCGGTGATGCCGTTGGAAAATACGAACCTTTATACCTTACCTGCTAGCCACTAAATAATTACCTAAATTAATCAATAATTCATAATAGGTAGTAAATGATTCCATTTACAAGTAGGTAGTAAACATTTCCGTATTTTCTCAAATCAATGCTAAGGTAATGCTCGCTGAACAATTATCTTGTTAGCGTCACAACTCGCAGCACAGCGTCTACCTACAACACAATAAAAGAGCGGATGGCTGCAGATAGCGGCCGCGGGGCTGGCGTCGTCGCGGTGAGAAATATCGCGTAATTGCCGAGGAAACTCACTCCTGCATTTGTTTGAAATAAACGATCTACTGATACGGAAATACGGACAGATGCTAAGATGCCGCAATGTAATGTGGAAAACAATAAATCTGTTTGCATTTAAAAGTACAAATAGTTACGAAATGTGCTGGTGGCACGTTTGGAGAGCGAGCGCAGCCCTAGGCCCTCTTTATCTTTAAATAGTAGTCGTTAAGTACAAAATGTCGAAGGCCTTCGGGCCGCAAAAGAAATACTTTTGTTCGACCGCTAGCCCCCAAATGATTATGTACTTTGTGCTAGACCCTATATCAATCCTTATGCTCGCTACTTAGACGAGTAGGGTTAGGATACAACGGACCTACAACAGATTTCTGATTTTTCCATAATTACGAGGATAAACCGATGTGTTTTGGTGCGACATTGCCAGCAAGTCTAAGGACATTTTAGTCTGATGAGCAGGAATGTTCTCCAATGAAACTAATTGTCCGTTTTAAAGACTTTCAAGAGATTTTAGATATTAATATGATTTAGTCTGTGCTGTACAAGTTACATACAGCCATGCCTTAGAAAATTATTTTCTATCCTGATTGTTATCCATCAATTATGATTCTCCGAAACTAACGCTGTGGTTGCATCTGTCCGTTCGAGCGCAGTCTTATCGGCGATGGGCCAGCTGGCATTGAAATGAGGCTTGGACAAATAGCTTTCCGCAGGCGTCCTCGCTGCGAAATAATTTCTTCCATTTGCATTATTTACTCCAATAAACTTGCATTGCAACTAACGACCGACGATATAATGCCATTGTAAAAACCGGGTTTTTTCAAGAGATATGGCCCTTCAGACGCCACAGAATATATAGATATATGTAGAAGTTACCTATCGGTATTACGGATTTCCATTAATATTTTCTCTCGTACCTTTTTTTCAATATCCATTAGCAATAGGTGAGACATGCATTATGGTAATGTGTGAAATGTTCATTGTAAATAGATAGGCGATACCTACCTTAAGTTACTGGAATATTTACTTGTTAAAAAGAAATAAAATAAAAAGATAAGTATTACTAATAACTTCGCGCGAAAGCTACAATTTCAGTATCAAAGAAATAAATGAATTGGATTAATTGAATTGGTACATGTAACCAATAACATTCGTTTTGATTTAAAATTTAACGATAACACACTACCGATGCCAAAATATCTTTATTCTTTATCAGACTGACAGAACTATACTAATTTAAAGTTAGTATGCACACCTATTAACTTAATCTGACGTAACTCTACAAAAACCCCATAGGACCACGGAGGTTCCCATCGCACGCACTGCCGATAGCATCTGACGGAAGCGACGCCGGCGTCGGGTCGAAGCCCTTGCACTGCTCGCGGCTCACGGCTCACAGCTCGCGGCGCACAGCTCCCGCCAGTCACGGTTCACACGCCCGACAGGCCCTCTGTGAGATCACAATACTGCGCCTGCCACCTCCTGCCTAATTAGCTCATTGTGCGCCGCCAATGCCGCCGCGCCGTACTAATGGAAGGGTTTCAAGTGCTTTCTCGCTGCTTAACGGTATCTACCTGCGTCTATGACAGAGCTTCTTTAACACATACCGAATTTCGGCAGTAACATGACAATCAGCCACTGTCACTGCTGTGTGTTGGATAAGCTGTCCCTGAGAAATATGAACACGGTAGCTTTAGCTGTGTAGCGCGTAGAAGCATTGAAACACTTAGTGATTCTTCAAGAACTAAAATTATCCTCCCATCAACACCAGCAGTTCAAATAATGTCGAAATCTGCTACCGTGGAATACGTCACTAGAGGCTACTCATGGGTTCTAGGTCTTCATTACCTGTCTCCGGGCTTGACGGCCGAGTTGTCGGCCCAGTCGATGACGGCGCCGGGGGGCCGCGCCGCCGCGCCCCAGCCGCCGTCGCGCACCTCCGCCGCCACCAGCGCCGCGCACCCGCCGCACTCGCGGACCACACTGCAACAAAACAAACAGTTGAACGTTACTCAATAAATATGGTATGTTACTGACAATGGGAAAACTGGAGAGGTCACCAATTGATCGGAATCCAGTTGGTCCAGCGATTGGATTTGGACTCACTGAAAATCAACGCCGTAGCCCCAACTCTACAGTATCATGCCATCGAAATAAATGTTGTTTATTGCAAGTTATACCTATGTTCAAAATGATTAATACGATTGTTAGACATTTTTCTTCCCTCGATTTATGGACCCTCAACTCCATAATTGAAAAGAGCGATCATTATTTTGTGCGTTTGCTGAAATGAATGAAACTGTAAAGAATTGCGTGTGTGCAGCTTAATAATACCTAGTATAAAACGTTTCTTGTCAATCCACAGGAGCAATTCTACCACTAGATCTATTACCCGCTGTAGTCCTATTTGAAGCGGTGGAATGTATGCCCATTTAGTAATTTTATGACAATAAAAAGCATTTTTATTTTC
Source organism: Thymelicus acteon (assembly GCA_951805285.1). Classification (NCBI taxonomy): domain Eukaryota; kingdom Metazoa; phylum Arthropoda; class Insecta; order Lepidoptera; family Hesperiidae; genus Thymelicus; species Thymelicus acteon. Next base: position 20,527,078 of record OX638217.1, read on the forward strand.
TGAACGTAATCTGTAGATTATGTTGTTATATTATGTTAAAATACGTAAATATTATATAATGGCCATTCCTAGCATTTTGAACTTCAACCCGGTTTAAAAAGTTAATGTTGGTGATAAGGCACAATTTATGGTGCATGCAAGGCCGTATACATCGTTAGCGGAGGCTGCCCGGCTGGTCCGATATCATCGTGTGGTGCGAGCGGAGCCCGGGTTGTGGCGTGGTACTTATTGCTGCGGCTCGCGGCTGCGGCTGCGGCTCGCGGTCACCGCCGCGGCCGAGGGCAGAGGGGCGAAAAGTGCACTGACCGTTGGGAAGCCACGCTGGATGGATATTTTAGGATCAGGATTTTGACCATATTAAATATTTCCTACGTTTTTAGGATAGAGCGTTAATGTTTGTAGAGGATTGTGGTTGCGTACACTTGGTTTTAGAGGTTCTAGGCGCAGTTGCAGTTCTTAGGCAGGCCGCAGCGCGCAGGTTGTTACTTATACATTTTTCTGTATTTTTGATTATCAAAACACATCACTCTACCATATTGATTTCTGCACTGATACCCTACTAAGACTATTAGATAATTCTATATTATAATACCCGAGTAATATCATTGCCCTATTCGCATTGCCGTGTCTTACCTTGGCACTGAGTGTGATTGTGCAATTGTAAATGCGATCCAAGGCAGGTTTTATATTAAGTCGTAAACACTCCACCATAAACTATATCTATCTGCCTTCTGGGTGCATGGCGAGTATGGTGACCCGAGCCCCGCGCCCGGGCTGCAGCGCTGCCCGCTCGCCGCAACACCTACACCTACGCGCCCGCGCCGGCCGCGCCGCGCCGCCGAGCCGTGTCCGGAATGCCCTTTTGTTCTCTTCGCGAATTTGCATCCGCCGCGATGCTTCTCGCCTTCTTATACTTATTTATTTTTCCCGTTTAGCCAAGTACGTCGGCACGACGCACGTCGGTATCTCTTGGAGAGATTTATTCGTTTATTGTCCCTTGTATTAAAATGGAAAGTAAGTAAAGCTACAAAGTTAGCGAACGGTCAAACGAGTGACAGTCATTTGTTAGAGTTATTTGTTCAATACATTTATTTCATGGATTTGATTTCTAGGGTTCCATAATCAGTACGTTATAATTTCGTAATTTTAGCTATGCTATGATATACTTTAGACAATAATAGATAAGAATAGCATCGACCTACACTCCTTACTCTTTGGTCGGCCTGACAATTTTCCCAATAAGTAAGTACAACATATTGAGGTTAGGTCATAGCACAAGGTCATGGTGAATTAATAAGCAAAACTTGCTTCCGATATAATTTTTACGTATAAAAATAGAATGGTGAAGCCGCTACATATTTAATAAACATGCAAAAAAACGATTCCCACGCTGGCCAAGAACGTGAGTGCAGCGAAGCGATCGAAAACAGAAATTACCTGCAGCCATACACGGTACTCCGGCAGTCGGTCGGCCTGCGGTTAGCTTGACCTATCGCACCCGCAGTCGTTCTCTGCTACACTGCTGGCGATACCAGCGCTATAGGGTCCCGTATAGATATACTACCCGCCGTTCATGGCCGCGGGCTACGCTGAACGATGCAGCGTTTGATTGGCAGCTTACATCGCCCCGAGGAGCATCGTTCATTCGAACAGTATGTCAAGAATAGCTCCATACACTTGGTATACATACCTACTGTAAAGTGATGTTGAAATGAGTAAACGTAATTTTTATTGCAAATGACTATTTTACGCGATACTGCTCAGTACCGCAGAAATGTAATAAAAAAGGGTGCGTGTACTTTTGTACGCGCGTGAGAAGTTATACTTCTTTGGCATCATTCAATAAATATTGAACTATAATATTATTTATATAATAATATTTTAATTTATATTAATATTATTAATTTATTAACTCCCTCCCCCTCCCCTCCCAAAGCAAAGCAACAACTCATAATTGTCCCACTGCTGGGCTCGGGACCTCCTCTCACAATGTGAGGGGTACATAGTCTACCACGCTGGCCAAGTGCGGATTGGTAGAATGATATGAGAATACCCATTAGATTTTCCACAATAATAAGAACAGCTTCTGTTGAAGTAGTCTTATCACACGAAGCATTATAGGCACTAGCCTAGGTACTCCGTTAAGTTTAAAATAGCACCCATAATATCGGTACTAAGTACCACTACTATCTAATCGTTAAATCGAATACCAATAATATATTTATTTATTTATTTATTTAAACTCTTTATTGACTGTACACGCTAAAAAAACATTTACAAAAGAGTACACTGTTAACAGATAGGTAAGTACAATACAATGGGCGGCCTTATCGCTTACAAGCGATTTCTTCCAGACAACCCAAAAAAACGAGAGGAGAATCGTGTCTGGGAGAAATAGGGGTAGGGTGTACACGTAAATGATGTTAAATAGAAATTATTTTACATACAATTCAATGAAAATATGCTACATACAGGTAAGATAAAACGGACTAACAATAACAGTGCTACAGGGGAGTGTGAAAGAAAATTATAGATAGGGAAGGAAGAAAGTTATAGACAGAGGAAATGTTTTTTCAGTAACTTTTTAAAGGAGAATAATGTTTCAGCTTTGCGAATTTGAAGTGGTAGAGAGTTCCAAAGACGTATAGCGGTCAAAGTAAAGGAATTAGAGTAGAAGGAAGTAAAATGTCGAGGGGTTTGAAGGAGAAGTTTTTCGGAAAAGCGGAGGAGATAAAGGTGCTCAAATTTACAACGAAGATAACTGGGAGAGGAAGGATTGAACAACACACAGTACAAAGCAGAAAGAACGTGAGTATTCCGGCGAAAACGGATAGGGAGCCACTCGAGTTTAGCACGAAAAGCGGAAACATGATCATATTTGCGAAGTCCAAATATGAATCTTATACACAAATTTTGGAGACGCTCGAGTTTATTAAGTTGCTCTTCAGTGAGATCCAGGTAACAAATATCAGCATAGTCAAGAATCGGTAAGAGTAGTGAGGTAGCGAGAGTAATTTTAGTGGAAATAGGAAGGAAGTTCCGTACCCTGCGGAGACTTCCCACGGCAGCAAAAAGTTTACGACTAACCTCGTTGATTTGAGGAGTCCAAGAGAGAGAAGAGTCTAAAATAATTCCGAGATTTTTAACCGTTTTGGCGTATGGGATGTGGACCCCATCAAAAATAACTGCAGGCAACTGTGACCAGTCTATTTTTGCAAGTAATTTAGAGCTGCCTAATATAATTACTTGAGTCTTGCTAGGGTTAACACGCATTCCGTGAGATTGAGTCCAGGATAGTATTTTACTAAAGTCATTATTTATTTCACATACTGCTTTTGGTAGGTCAGCCAGCGGCGATTGAGCATATATCTGTAGATCGTCAGCATATAAGTGATAGGGAGAAGACAAGTGGTGGCAGATAGAGTTAATGAAAATAGCAAAAAGAAGCGGAGACAGTACGCCACCTTGCGGTACGCCGACATTCACTACAGACCAAGTAGAAAACTTATCGCGAACTTGAACACGCTGTCGGCGCCCCTGCAAATAACTTCTTAACCAAGCAATGACAGTTGGAGATATATTAATCGTATGTAGTATCCCCAACAAAATATCGAAATCAACAGAGTTGAACGCATTGCTAAAATCTAGCAAGGCTAAGACGGTGAGCTGTTGGTTATCCATTCCAAATCTAATGTCGTCGGTAATTTTGAGTAGTGCCGTGGTCGTACTGTGGCCACGACGAAAACCGGATTGATAGGGACTTAGGATATTATGAGTTTGTACGAAGGAACTTAGTTGTTGTTGGACAAGGCGCTCAAGGACTTTGGATAGGAAAGGCAAAATAGCAATGGGACGATAGTCACTTAAGGCTGAAGGATTGGCTTTTTTAGGGAGTGGGATGATCTGAGCGTCTTTCCAACTTGAGGGAAAGGAGCAGGTTGCAACGGAGAAATTAAAAATGGATGTAATTGTGGGTAGGATAATGTCTAGTATTGGGAGGATCATGTTGCGACTAACGCAATCTATACCGACGGCATTGGATTGAATCGCCATTATGCTACTCTTAACATCACGAACCGTAAATTTATTTAAGATAAAATGAGGATGATTTGGAGTGGGTAGCAATGAAAGATTGTTTAAAGTTGCAGATTTTGTGCATGCATCAATGCTGGCCGACGTTGAGAAATGCTGATTGAGACAGTTAAGATCTGTAGAAGATGTTGACACAGAGATATTATTACGTAATTTCCCAACCCCAAGATTACGAAGAAATTTCCAAACTTTGGCAGGATCTTCATTTTGTACAGATTCGTGGATATGGCGTCGTTGTGAATCCCTACATACCATATTGCTGCGATTACGGATGCTCTTGTATTTTTGCCGGTTTTTGTCATCAGGATTGGCCTTAAATTTAGATTTAGCATTGTGTTTTTTGGTCAAAACGTCTTTTATGCTGTCGCTTAACCATGGGGCAGGTAGATGACGTACTCGTACAGGTCTAACAGGCGCATGGCGGTCATAAAGCTGCATCAGTAATGAATTGAAGATTGCGACCTGTTCATCCACTGTTTGAGCCCTAGATACCGCTTCCCAGTCAAGAGCAACAGCATCTTCGCGCAGGTTTTCGAGGTTAATTCCACTAAAATTACGCTGAAGTAGAAGTCTTGACTTAGCTTTAGGAGGTTTAATTCTGTAAGACAGAAACAGAAGATTGTGATAAGAAAAGGAATCAGCATTACATTGACCATATTTCGCAACCAGGTCACGCGAAGAAACAATTATTAGATCAAGAAGCGAAGGAGTGCACCCAGGAGAATAATGAGTAGCAGAAAGTGGAAGTATGCGCATATTAGATGCATCAATCAGAGACTGTAGCCGAGCTGCTCTAGTATCAGATTTGAGGAGGCAAGTATTAAAATCTCCCATGAGAATGGTATGCTCATAGTTTGGTGAGATATCCTCGAGCGTTTTCTCTAAGGAGGAAAAATAATCAACCGTAACAGAGGGGCTATAGAAAACACCGAGAAGTAATTTAACATGGGAGAGAGTGAGTTCGATGAATAGATATTCCGCTTCATTCACAATATCAGATGATGACTGAGTGACGATAGAAAACGGAATATGCGAGCGAAGGTAGATAGCAACGCCGCCTCCGCCGCGGCCGGTGCGGTCGTTCCGGATCAGATGGTAACCCGGCAGAGAGTACGACGTAGATGGCAAGCACGGTTTTAGCCATGACTCTGATACTAGAACAGCGTGTATGTTTTTATTATCAAAAGCATATAGAAGGTCGGGATAGTGTGCTGGAATACTCTGCGCATTGATATGTACTATATTGAAATTTTTTGTGACATCAGAAAAATGGGATTCTAGAGTAATATTTAAAGGAGGGATACTGCTGAAACTGTCGTCACTGCTTAGCCCGTTGGAGACAGAAGATAAGGAATAATAGTGACAATCTAGATCACTATCACTTTCCGTCATTACTATATGTATGTATAATTATATTATATACAGTAAACTAAAATTAAATAAACAAAAATTAAAATAATAACTTATATAAACCAAAACAGAAAAAAAAAATATATATATATAGTATATATTATGTGAAAATAACAATTTATGTACATTGACATACCACAACCTGCCAGCATTAACATTTACAAAACACGTTAACTGTTAAAGTGGGTACTCTGTGATAAGACGTGCTTATGCAGTCTATGACATTATGAATAATTTATACTAACTCTGTGGTAAGTTATAGAACGCTAAGTATATACTCTGTGGTATTAACTATCTGTGCTAGTCAATTTAATCTATTAAAAATATTGTTGTTTCGCTTGTTTAAGCAAAGCTAAACAAATACAAAATTGTACAATGACTGTGACCGAAAGAAAGAAAGAAAAGTATAAATACAAGTATTACTCACGAGAATACAAGGAACAAGTATTTGAGTATACACACAATGTGACAGTATAAAAGATTATTAAATACCCACGAAAATCCAAGCTAGGAGGATCTATTTTTTCATCACTAGTCTTCTTGACTTCTTGGCTTGTGGCAGAATCTTACTGACTATCTGCTTGGAGACTGACGCAGGCTGAGCAGCGGTTGAAGTTGAAGAAGCGGAAGCACTGGGAATTGCGTCGAGCTCTGCCTGACTTTCAATCCGGTATCGCATGCCATCCGGGGCGAGCACCTGCACATAACCGTCTTTGGTCCAGCACTTGGAAACGCCAAACTTCTGCCGAGCTTCTAAGAAGAGAGTGTGTCTGGGCCTAGTCAGAAATTCTGATTGTGTGATGCCAGACCCCTTCAACTTGGTCTTGGCAAACCAGACTCTGTCGCGGATACCAATCTCCTTAAATTTTACAACTATGGGCCTGGGCTTCTTATCGGAGGGTCGTCCCAGACGGTGAGCACGGCTGATACATTCTGTCGAGAACTCTGGCATGTTCAACTTCTCGGAAATAATAGAAAATGCTGCAACAGAAGTATCCTCCGTCTTGTTCTCCGGGACACCATGTAGCAGGAGCATCTTGCGACGTCCACGCATCTCGAGCCGGTCCAGGTCCTTTGCCAAAAGGTCCACCTGTTTATGGATTAAATCCAATGCCGAAAGAATGAATGTCCTAAAGTTTGAAAATTCGGACGGCAAGGAGGCAGATGATGTTGAAGGGCTGGTATTCCGAAGTTGTTGCTGGAAGTCATTCATTTTGGAGATAAACATATCCTGCATACTAGTCAAAGTGCCTTTTAGTGACTCCATGGTGTAGTGATTTTCAGTTGCAATTAACAGTGAAGTGCAGTGAAGTATTTATTATCAGGACAAATAGCTGGTAGGTAGTAGTATTCAAAAGTGCATTTAGGTTCTAAAAGTTAACTTTTCTAATATTTTTAAAGTTGGAATAAAACACGCAAAATTTTTAACTTGTCACTTGTTTGAGATCTACCCACCCAAAAATATACATAGGTACCTAAATCTAGTATATAAATTCTGGAACATTATTTATGTACAAAGGGCGTTCTCAGGCACTACCATAATATTCCGTACATTTTATGGCTTTCGATGGTAGAGATTATTGATTAAATCGCGCCAAACATGGGGCTTTATCGCTGCGCCATGGTGATCGTAAAATCTTATTTTGTGCACTTTAAACCTTACTGCAAATGGGAAAGATGTTATTACCGATGTTCGGATAGCCGACCGCCTTGTACGTTCAGCCGCAAACATTACTTTGATTGTGTGTAGAAGATGGGCCATATAATAGATAATTTTCTGTTACATTCTTGTTTGGAATCCTTATTCGATTGTTGATTCGATAATTGAATTCCTTAACTGTTGTTAGGTCAGGTTTCAAGCGTGCAAGCGACAGGAATCCAAAACCTAGTAAAGTGATTATATCAATGACTCTATGTGAATGTGTCTTGACTCTATGTTAAAACTTAAAATGTAGTGACAATAAAAATTCAATTTAATAATCAGTAAAAGTATTAAAAATATTCATTTTGTTAGAGATAAAACTGTACCTACACGTTGATCGCGGGCGGGATGGGTATACCTTATAATGCGTAAATGCAATCAACTCTCCGTGCTCGTAAACATTAACAGCGCGTAATCTAAACTTTACGATAGCAGATTGCAGCGGAACCAAACGTATGAAGATGGCGTCGTTGTGACGGCGAGTTGTCCGCCGGGCCCGGGATGGACGGCATGCGGCATCGCTGGCATCAGTCTCATCAACATCGTCTCAATGGGAAGATTATTCAGAATGCAATTATTTGCATTTTATCTGCCTTTGGTGGCTTTCTGTGTTTTGTGTTAAAGAAAAGAATTAAGGGCCTTTTTAAAACATGTATAATGTTTTAATTAAATTACGGAGCGGCGCTGCGTAAGGTGCACGGCTCACCGCAAGCGAGTAACGACCATTTTAATAGCATTACATATAAGCACGTGGATTTTTGATGTCTGATGACTACTACACATTAAGCGACAATGAATTTATGATTGTTAACGGTACCTTAAAAATGAGCGTGAATTGAATCATCAATATTACCTATTTATTGACGTGATAACGTCTATTATAACGATGAACGCCGGGCGCACGCACGAAAAAATGTAGCGTTCCGCGAGCGAGAGAGAGGCACGATCGGCGTATCGTAGCCGATGCCGTAGGCGATCGTAGTTGAGTGGAGCGGAGCGGGGCGGGGCGGGGCGGGGCGGAGCGGAGCGGAGCTTTGTCACGACGTTGTCACGTTAAACTACCGTCCGTAAACCGACTTTACAGACAACCATTTATTTAAAAACTGAATTAAGATTTCATTTAGTTTTTTACAAGTACTTACTTAATTCAAGTTTTTTCCATAATATCTTCTATCTCTTGTCTATTTAGGGCGGTGAAGTGTTCACTTTATCGAGTCGGGAATCTCAAAGGGCCGGCCGGTGGATCCTTTCATTTGCCGGTTTTCAAATTTATGTGCCATATCAAAACGAGAGAATTAAGCTCGTACAACCGTATGGTATGTATGTAGTGCGTACGTATCACATAATATGTAATTTTATTGATGGGTTTGTTCACTGAGCCCGTACTTTGTATCTGGTTTTATTAACGCGGTTTACGCTTGTCTTGTTTTAATGATAACTGTATGTTGACATATTTCATAGCTTATGTTAGTGCATTAACGCAGGTATGATGTGTTAGATGCTGTTGGATTATTTTTTACTTAATATGCTGTTCATCTAATCAAATTTAATGTATCTTTAAGATCGCACGATTATTCTGTTAATCATATTAGATAGGTAGATTCTTAAAACGTGTCATAAATCTCTAAATTCTGTAATACATTTTTATTTATACAGTTTGTACGATGATGTACGTTGAATGATGTAGGTCCGATTGTGGCTGGGAGGCGACATACATTTATCAAGACAGTAGCGGTTCCAGTCTGACAACCGCAAGAATATTTTGGTGGTATGGCTCTTTTGTATGAAGGGGTCCGGGCGGGTCACTGTGCCCATGTCTTTTACGGAGAGCTTTCACTTGGCTCACACATATGGATGGCTCACATTCAGAATCTAGTTCGTCGTCACAAATTGTCCCTTTCATTCGCTAATAAGAAATTTATTGTGACATAAAAATATTCCGGTAGTTTTCCAGTCGTGGTTAATTTGTTGATGTGTTCATTAAATATCCATGACACGGAGAAATCTGTTACGGGTGGGGTGTGTGTTAACGTTCGTTTATTTCGGACGTACCTAATGTTAATTATAGATAATATGATAGTTTAATTACGCAAGAACAATAACTCAACGGGTTTAATTGCTTCATTCATCATTGTACAAAAAACGCAATTTCCGACATATTTTATTGTTAATTTCTGCTTTCTTGCCCGGTGGCTGTGCCATGTTTGATGTTACAAACGCCCAGCGGTATGTGCTGACTGCTGGCTGGCCTGTAGCTGTCAGCCCCTTTGTCAGCTATCAATACCCGTATGAAAATAAATAAATAGAAAATAATTATTGGTTTCATAGCATGTTCTGCAATTGCTGTTCACTGGCTATCATAATTACTGCTAGAGCACAGTACAATTAATGGGAAACTGTAATGGCTAATGAGAGGAAATCCATCGTTATCGAATTAGGGAAGAACTAAACTACGTTGCAACAGTCCGAATATGAAACGGTACATGCCGTGCGGCGTATAAATAAATAAATCCTGCACGAGTGCACACTCGACTATCCTCGCTGGATTCTCTGTCGCATGTGGTACGGACAACACAAAAGACATCTGCCCCGGCCGGGAATCGAACCTGGGGCACCTCACTTTGCAGGCAAGGTCACAAGTTATATGCTACGGGGTTGTCCAAATGACGTAGGTATACTTATAGCACGCACAGCTTTACGAAAATTGGTTAAGTATCTAATTATAATTATTAATATTATATCTATACTAATATATAAAGAGGAAAGATTTGATTTTTTGTTTGCATTGAATAGGCTCCGAAACTACTGAACCGATTTGAAAAATTCTTTCACTGTTGGGAATAGCTTCCCAATTCACTATCCCCGAGTAACATAGGCTATATTTAAAAAAAAATAGGGATCCTTAATAAAACTCCAATAATGTAACCTAAGGTGTAAAAAAATAAGAAAACCGAAGCAAAGCGAGGGCGGTTACTCGTTATTAATAAACTGATATTAAAATCTCAGCGATCTCAAGATTCGGTATGAGATGCCGAAACATTTTAAATCGTATGAAAAAGTGACAATATTAAGATCTGAAATCGTGCTCTTGAGCCGAGATCGGTTTATATACGGTCCTAAGTTTAGTATAATGCTTACTCTAAGAAATATTACATCCTTCCTCTGTGGAAGCAGTGGGAGAAATATTTTTGTCGGATAATAGAACTGATTTTCTGTAGGAGGTCATAAATTCATAGTAAATGTGCAATATATTATTTATAATTGTTAAGAATAGTAGTAATAATAGGTAAGAAAAATTTAATGGTTAGATATTTGTTATTACCTCTCATAATCTCTCTATTCTTCTAATTCTTCTTCTCTATTTATTACTTCTAAATTTATGAATCAGGTAATAACCTACTGCGAGGGGTATGAGATTATTAGCGTATATTTTATTTATTTATTTATAATAATAATAATAAACGCTAACACGCTCATAGCCCTCGCAGGAGGTTTTCCTGTGTCGCGGGTGGCATGGACGACACATATAGCACATCACTACAACACCCATGCCAGAGTTACATTTATGTACTATTATGTCTTCTGCGCCCGAGTACAAATATTATCTGTCAGATAAATATCTGCCCCGGCCGGGTTTCGAATCCGGGACTCCTCGCTTCGCAGGCAGGGTCGCTACCAACTAGGCTACAGAGTCGTCCAGAATATACACAGGTCCCTATGTTTTACGCATTAATGCTGCAATGGGATGTGGGTGATACAGGAGCGGTCCACTCAGGTACAGATATCACTTAATCACTTCGATACTACCATCATTTGCCAGAACAGAAAGAGAAGAAAGGAGAGAAGATAGTTATTCTAACGTAATTATGTACATACATAGGTGTAGCTATAGATTATCGCTTACGTGATCTTCCGTGCGGATCACGTACTCGTATGTGTGAACTTCCTACGTAAATAAATCCGATACAGTTATGATGGAGCGCGTCATTCGATTCACCTGCACCGGTTCACGAGTCGATTAAGCAATTACGATTTATGGGAGGAATTTTTCAACGACGCGGAACGCGAGAGGTGCCGCGGGCGTGCAGCGCTGCAGCGCCCCGCTCGCCGGGCGCGGCGCGGGCGCGGCGCGGGCGCGGCGCGGGCGCGGCGCGGGCGCGGCGCGGCGCGGCGCGGGCGCGGCTCTCCCAGACGCGTAACGTGAGCCCGCTCGTTCGGGAATGCTACCCGACTCCCTTCCTACATCGGAACTTCGGAAGACGGTGGACATTCATTTTATATAATACTTTGTCATTATATTTGTGCCCATTTCCCAATCAACTTTTTGAAGCTCGAATTTTCCCCAATCAAATTAATGTTCGTACCTAATAGTGGACATAATAACATCATAATTCACACAATCATCTGTGTCGCCTTTTGATGACTGATGTCCTCGTAGCCTAGTTGGAATTCTGCTCACAAAGGAGGGGTTTCCGGGTTTGATTCCAGGCCGGAGCAAATGTTTTTATGGAAGATTCTTTCTTGTTGTAAGTAGATACTATTGTGACATGTTATGTAGATAAATGAGATTTCTGTAAAAGTCTAAGGAATATTCAATAACGCACAATAAGCAGTCAGTCCATACAACGCGAAAGTTGGATAATAGTTTAAAATTGTAATATCACTTCCGTGTCTGTATTGTGTTGCGGATCTGCGGAAAAAGCTCAACAGCGCATGCATTGTATGTATGTATGTATGTAATGTATGTAATGCAATTGAATGACTTAGTTAAGTGATTTCCATTTTCCACGCGGGTCATCAGCAATTTGTTATAAACGGAGACAGCCGCCGCCGCCGCCGCCGCCAGTCCCACGGCAAGCAATGCCGTCGCGGTGCCCGCCTGGGCGCCTGGCTCACATAATATTGGGTTTATATCATCACATTGACTGAGTATCCAGCATTGCAAACGACACGTTTAAGCTTGATTTTTCGAAGAAGGAGAATAGGCACCCAGATATCCCTCCCGACACTACTGCACTTGGACGTCGTTGGCTGTATCGCTTGTAAAGAGGGATGACTTTCAAATGTAGAGATTTAACGATATTCCCTCCTTAATTCAGTAAGATATAGATGTTGCGAGCAGGGAACTTAGCTTCTATTTTCTATTTTCTGGAGGTTTTAGAGGCTGTCCAAAAATGAGACATTGGTTTCGTATCATGCGTTCTGGAAGCTATTTCTGACCATAAGTATTGTAGTAACGTCTGGTACAACAACAACAAAAATTCAGAGCATATATTTCGTTTGCAGTCTGACGCAGCTTGTCAGACTAATTGTATATGTATTGTATATGCCGATAAAAAAATTGTAATATAATTTTTTAATACACCTGAATACTGCACTATTGAGTAGTAATGGTCTCGATGCTCTCACATTAATTGTTCACACCAGCGCGAGGTGGCAGTGCTGAGCCGCTCGCGAACTCTCTAAATACCGCGTGCCAATATCTAAATTGCCGTATTGGGGATCGCACTTTCTACAATCAAGGGGCTCCGGGTAACCTGCGTTTCGGCACCGAGCTACAGATTTTCCCAAAGATTATGGAGCAGAACATTAACATAGAAAGTGTGTCGATCCGCCCCCAGAACAATGGCGGTTTCGTAACTATTGTAAAGCTGTAACAATTACTGGCGATTTGTCCGCGATCCTATCGTGATCGAGGCGTCGCGTCGGCGTCGGGGGCTCCGGGCGTCCGCGGCTTTCCGCTTAAATAAGCCATTAGAGTGAATTCACGTCACGGCACACTTTACACGGCCCCGACTGTTTCGCGAGCGGCGCGGGCGCAGGGGTGCCGCGGCTGCCACGAGAGCGTGTATCAGACTGTGTAATTACGCAGATTTACGCTAAATCGTTCCCAAGATAACGACTTGCGAATCAGGAAAATGCGGCTAAACGGATTGTTAAATAACTTATCTGTGTTTAATGGTTGAATGGAATAGGTTTACGTGAGAGCACGAGAGCCGGGACCGCGGGAGCCGGCACCTCGCGCGGCGTTTGCATTCAATGGGCGGCCGATTAAGATCTTTATCGCGCTCGTATTGTCTGCATCTTTTTCTAGCTGATATCAATAAATATTACATCTCGTTTATTAATATTTTTTTGTCCTACATTTAACAAAGGTCGCGGCACTCATTAGTTTAAATTATTTCAAAGTAGTTTTTAGACCGACGCGACCGAATGATGTTTTGCTGGCTCCAACTGCCGCGCATCCATGCCTTAGATTGCACGATAAAACCACAATTAAAGTAAATTATTTACATTAGTCTTTTAAATAAGATTAAATGTGGTGTTTTTAATGCAAAAGTTAGCAGCACAGCCAGTAATGAGCATACCTTGCCTATGCTTATTATATAAATACTTGCTACATATTCATTTATTAAAAAGCGGGCAAGTGCGTGTCAGACCACGCGCAGTGTAAAGTTCCGAATTAGTAAGTTTACTCATTAACTTCAAGTGCTAACATAGCCGTGATAGTTTTCCTTATAAATTCATCATATAACCTATTTTTGAGAACTTTTTCATTTGAACAATTCCAACCATTTAGCCAGCAAGTGTCCCCCCGACAATTGACTCTAATCAAAATTAGCACTTGAAAGCCAAATATTTCGCAACCGGACACATAATTCCAAAAATGGTTTTAGAAGACCCATAATATTTTTGGAACACCTTTTCAACGATGGGTATCGTATCACACTATAGAGTACGCGAGGAATAAAAAATTCATCCTCACGTTACCTGTAGGGGAGGTACCCTGAAAAAAAATGTTTTTCAATATTTTATTCTACGATTCTGGAGTTTTAATAAATAATATGTATATATCCGTGCCAAATTACAGTTTTCTTTCGGCGCTTTGCTTCGGACAGACGGACAGACGAACGGACGGATGGACATGACGAAAATATAATGGTATCGATTTTACTTCGGAACCCTAAAAATGTATATGTTGCAGAAGCGTGGCGTGTATGATCGCTAAAAAGGCGTTGCAGTTATTTTTTTAGAAGCAGTGGTAGAGTGTGTTTCAGTTTGTAGTTAATTTAATGACAACGGGTTTTTGCGCCCTGTACGCTGCAGTAGCGTGTGTGTGTGTGTAGTGTGGGTGTGTGGGTGTGTGGGTGTGTGGGTGTGACTGACCTGTAGAGCGTGGCTTTGTGCGCGCGCGCGGCGGCGGCGTCGGCCTGCTCCATGAGGTGCGCCAGCGCGCGCGCCTGCTCGCCCAGCGTCAGCAGCTCCAGCTCCTCGCGCCCCACCTGGTACTGCAGCTCCGCCTGCTCGATGCGCGTGTCGATGTTCCTACCACCACACACATCACCATCAAATAAAGTAAACCTTACGAGATAAGGTTGACGTTTCGAGGGTTCCCGAAACGAAAAATCAACATAACATCAATTCAGAATCTTTTCTGCAGAATAGTACCGACTCCACTATAGACCTAACCAGAATACAATCGATGTTGTATTCTCATTTCTCTGCACCTCTGTGTATTTGCTCGCTTGCGGTTTGCAGCTTGCAGCAAGAAAGGCACATGTTAACACTTACTCAGTGACATGAGTCTTGTCGAGCCGCCGCCGGAGCTCCTGGATGTTGGCCCGGCGCGCGTCCAGGTCGGCGCGCACGGCCGCCGCGCGCTCCTCAAGCGCGCGCCGCTCCTCCGCCGAGAGCGCCGCGCCCCCGCCCCCCGCACCGTCCTGCCCCCCGGCCCCGCCCCCGCCGGCGCGGCTCGCGGCCGGGGACGTCGCCTGCACCGCCAGCCGCGCCGCACTCAGGGATGCGCTCAGCTGCTTCTTGAGACTGTGGCGTAAGAAACATTTGATCGCGTTATAGATCTATGGTTGAGGTGATTAACAGTGTGTAGACTGTAGTTCCAGCAGCACTAGCCCTTACTTCTGTATGAGGGTGTCCTTGTCGGCGAGCGCGCCGCGCAGCGCGTCCAGCTCGCGCGTCACGTCACGCGCGCACGCCGCGCTGCGCCGCCGGGACCCCGCCAGCGACACCTCGATACTCGCCATCTGGAAACAACACTCATGTAAGTCTTGTAGATCTACTAACTACGCAGAACTAACTAGTTTGGATATGATTTAAATATTATTTCAGTTTCTGGTTGTTGTATTTTAGTTAAACAACACTTGGGCTCTTAATGCTCCAGTAAGCCGTTAATGGAATCTGCAGTTTGTTTAATAAATAAATAATAAATAACGCTTCACACTCATAGCCCCACACTAGGATTCCCTGTATCGTGGGTGCCATGGACAACACACAACATAGACAAGGACATTCACACCCAGACCGAGAACAGAAATTCAAACTCATCATTCAAATTTCCGCCCCGCTGGGAATCGAACCCAGGACCCTTGGTGCGGCGATCCGGCATGGTAACCATTGCGCCACACGGGTCGTCATGTTTATACGTCATGTTTACACAGCTTGTAAACGCCACTTCACACCAGGTGGACTAAACCTAGTGCCCGCTCCAGCTGCATACTGATCAGTGTACATAAACTTCGTAAAGTGTTTAATATTTTTAACACGTTAATGTCACAACGATATTAACAAAGTTGATACAAATAGTTTAAGTACTTTATCTCAGTCCAGCTATACAGCTATACCGTATCCGCCAGTCCTGGAGGCGGAGCAAAGCGATGCAAAAAAACTTAAAAAACTTAAAACTTATCGAAGTTGGCGCAGCCGTCGACGGATTTATCACTTTACTTTGTTAATTTCTCAACGTTACGTGGCGAGACGTTATCTGTGTGGGGCTATGACAAATCGCTCCATTCCAACTGGAAAAATTGCTCGGCCGATAGTAATCATGTACGACAAGCGGCTCGGGCGAGCTCGCGTCGCGTCTCCTACAATTATATCGTGCTTTTATTACGATGCGGGAAAAACAGATATACCTACTCGTAATATAGCGCTGTGCTTGTTTCACGCAGTCACAAACTTCATGGTTAACTACAGTTAGGTAGGTCGGTAAACTAAATTGCTAATGTTTAATGTTTAAATTAAAAAGTTAAATGTTTAAAAATAAATAATTACTCTACTTCTGGCTTCTATGTTATAAGAATCAGCTAACTAATTATTAATTAATATACACTTACACGTATTACCATACCATTACGAGTAAAATAAAATAATAATGTGTATAGATATATCGAAGTGTAATACCGGGGCCATCTTGAGTAGAAAGCCAAGTTCAAAGCTTCAATGTTCAAATAAATATCAGTGTTATAAGCTAAGCTTTCTCATATTAGAATAATAAGTTGATAACATCTGATGATCTAAAATGATTTCATCGGTCATAATATAATAAAATCATTATACCGTCACTCATTTATCTCCGAGTATTATAGATAGGTATATCTTAGGGCAAAGTTTCTTATATTTTTATCAACACTATATTTATGGCTTCGATAAAATTCTTATTACATAGATGCATTCGAGATAAATGACATAAAATTACAACGTTTTAACATGTGATCGGGAAAATAAATGACACGGCATTAATCTCATTCGGTCACACTTAATTCATAATGGATCGCGAAGCGTGGATGCGCTGCGAGGTTCCCGATAATTATATCATCCGTCAATGTTATCGGGAACCGAACCCAGGATCAATCAATCCAGTGCTCGGATCGAAGCCATGCGGCCGCGCGGCCACGGGAGAATTAGTGGCGCTTTTGAAAGGAAACCGTTGGTCGTTAGTGGCGACTGGCGACTTCCTGCGGGCGCCGGGCGCCGGGCGAGCGCAGTGCACGGCTCGTTCCACACGAGGGCGCTTTGTCCCTGCGAAAGCTTTGATTTTCCACACGGATATTGACACTGAGGTTGATACATATAAGATATACAGATAAGATTCACATTGACATCGTTTTGATTGATACCTTAAACTTTAAAGCTAGCAGCTAACTTGTAGTGCACAGTCAGGACTTGTAGAGTAATGGGCTTGGCTCGGACAGGGAAAGCTTGTGAGTCTTACCAAGCTAATTTACATGAGACGGTTTTGGTAGCATATTGAAATTCTCCATGTTTCACTATGTTGCATGTAGTCATGGTAAACGATGACAGATAATCAAAGCCGATGAGCTTATCGCGTTGTACATCGCACGTTATGGCCAGCCGTGGCCACGGTCCGCTGCTCGAGTAGAGGAATGTTTGAGCTCAGCGTCTATCAAATTATGAACATAATGATCACAAGAACTAACGGTTATTTGGTAATATACTTTATTCGGCCCGATGTTTTGAGGTTGTGAATGTTGTGATTCGGAGTAATAACTAGCCATTACGCTACGTTTAAAAACATCTCTACACGTTATGTTTGCATAATTAATATTTAATTACATAAAAAGCATTTTATACTTACTTCTGCCAGATCTTACCCTTATAGAAAAAGGACTGATTTTATCATTAGTAAATTATTGATTAAGTTAGGCATGTATTACAATTTATCAGCGACTCTAGGCCTGATATTAGGATTGATGCTGCAATAAGTTTTAATACTCGTAATCAATAGTGTTCACAAATACTACACATGACATAAAATAATTTGCATGTTGGTAATGAACAATATACTCTTGAACACATCTCATATACGCCGCGGCCGCGTGCCGGAATCTTGTGCACAATCTCAGATGCCAAGAAGCCATTGAGTGATCTTATCCGGAGTTTTGTGGAAGCTGTAAAGTTACAAGGTAATATTTTAAATGGTTACTTTACACAGTAAAACGTGCGTGGCTTATTCAGTTTTGTTACTACTGTGATAGCGGTGAATTATTACTCTTTAAATTCTTCGTTCGACAGATATGTAGAGTTCTTATGAGCTATTTAAGCTGCGGATCATCTTAGTCGCGGGTGGCATGGACAACAAAATGTATTATACATTACAAACACCCATGACCGGCCGAGTATCGAAGCCGGGACCCCTTGGTTCGCAGAGTTTACCGGATAGTCTACGGAGTTTGTCATAATAATTCTGTAATATATTTTGTGTTACACATTATTAATGCCTCATCCCATGAACCATATGCATCGGGGAAGCACTCTCTGCGATCCGGTGAACATTACAATAGTAACAAAAAGATATTGTAGATAATTGATAGTTCTCAAGAACTAGCCTTGGTAACGCTCGCGCCTCGCGCTCCCACACACCGCCAACTATCGCCAACATCTAAACATGCCAGTTTGTTGTATGCTTCTACTGCCTTCTACAAACAACTCCATCTTAATTAACGCCTGTTTAGTAATGTAATGAGTCTCGTAAACTCTTAATTCATAATTCTAAAAAATAATTATACTTTCCGTTTACTGTTCTTAATTCGTTAAATTTTTACGCGTGGATGGCTGGGTCACCCATAGAACATATTGTTGTGATAGAGTAGACATTCCTACTCTAAATTAATCTCCATGCATTACACAACAATGGGAAAACTTAAGGAACCTCGTGCGTGGTGCTACGCGCCTGACTACGCGCCTACGAGTTAAATAATCTCTCCCCTCCCACCTTCTGACAAATAAATGGATATACATATTGTGTCAATAGATATCACAGATAGGCAGGGTAAAAAATTTGAAGTGGGTTAGATTGAGGTCATTATTATCACAATCCTTTGAAGCTTTTTTCCATATACATAACAACTTCGATAGTGATGATGGTGGTGATTTGAATTCAGATTCGCCATTCTTTTAGAGCACAATAGGTACAGCACCTATGCAAGGTCTTTAACGATTGGCAAGTAGATATACCTACCTACTTACTATAAAACTTGGGCCAAGAAATGTCTGTTGGAAACGTGCCGTTTCTATTTTGTGTTCATTCTGTGGTCAACGGCGCGGCGTGGAGTTTAGCAGAGACATGGCAAATTGTTTGATATAGTTTTAATGTTAGCTCCCACCTATTGTCTATTAATGCGGTGTACATGTTTTATTTATTTTCTCACAGATTATCTTCGGTTCAGTTTTATTAGTATGTGAGCCGAGCCATAAGTTCTTTATGAGTTGTTTATTACATTACAGATTAAAATTTGCCATCGATCGAACCCTTTCTTTTAATGAATTGTTCTAGCTTGTTTTTGAGTAGATGTTTTTGACTTTTCCGGAGAAGTAAAACAATCAAATGTAATATTCACTACTTTTACATATCCTACTGGCCGTTCCGCGGCCGCGCGGCTGTCATAATTATATATACACTGAGCAAATATGATCCAAATCAACAACTGTTGTAGGTAAGTTTGATGTAAAGGCTAATTAAGGAACAGTATTGTTGAAGCATCGTATAAAAAGAAGCTACAGTATTTTCTAAGATCTCTATACTTGCAATGCGATGGCTCTCAATGCGAAGTCCCCAGGATAAGATATCTATAAGATTCCTACACGTTCAGTTTATCTACACACCATACCACACCGCACACCGCACCGCACACCGCAAAGCGCGCTCAAATGTACCGCGTAATTGATCGCCAATTTGAAATCAAGGATTATTGGTTTAACCATACCAGCAATTCTATGTCGTGAGTGGACCGAGCTAAGGACGGTATTCTCGGCTAGTTCTTTAATTAAACCAATTTCGCAGGAGGTCCTCACTCCTCCTGGCGCTGCTGTAATTAAAGTCGGCAAACCTGCATTTCCTAGTGCGTATACTTTGTATTTTTTGTAGAGTTACGAACGTGTTTTCCCATGGGAAATGTTTTTTATTTTATTTAAGATAGATACCGTTAAATAAACAAGATTTTATTCTACGCGATCTCAACGCGATAAATATGTATAACCATGCTTAATTACAGCTTTCTTATACTAAAGGTATCTGTGTTATGGGCTATGGTGCAGACCATATAACACGGAGACAAAATATTCTGTATTCCATGGTGCAGACGGACGGACGAATAGATGGACATGACGAAACTACAAGGGTTCTGTTTTGAATACGGAACCTTAAAATCTTCCCTGTAATGAAATATGATGTACAAAAAATTAAATTGATACATTTTCTCTGCGGTTTAGCTAATAAATGGGAGCTGAGCTCACTGACCGCCGCCGCCTCGCCGCACGCTAATGTTGCAGATTGAAACAATAAACGTAACGCAAATGTTACAAAGTTTATGTCGAAAAGTTATTACTTATTACAAAGTAAATGGTAGAAAATATAATTGTTATTTGTAATTAACACGGCTATGTTATCAGAGTCGTTCATACTGCTAGATGCTAGTGCAGTCTGCTATTTAAAGTACATTTGCTGACTGGTTGAACCCGCAGGCGGTTATTAGGTAATCAGATGTGATGTATCAAACACAACCCTAGCGCCCCAGCGCCCCAGCGCCATGCACCGGGTTCATCATCCCCGTGTGATCCTACTCGTAGTAGTAGTAGTAGTTTACATTATAATAAATTATGTCATGTGCATTAACCTGACGTCATTAGAATTTAAGCCGATATTTAAGGATGTAATTTTGCGCGCTTTTGGAAAATCAATATTCATGCCTCGTAGATACATTACATTGGAACTTAACTGTCGATTTGATATTAGATGCTACAGCTTGGAAACTAGAAACTACTTTAAATGCACAGTAATAATACTTCAATGTTTAAATGTATTTTAGCGTGAGGTGAGAAACAAGTGGAACGTGAGTGGAACATATCACCTCTCGCAGTAGATATTAGATTTGCAAAGAACACATGGAATCCAACACATACGGATTTCATTTAAACATAACCGTAGCAGAAGGCTCTACGTCCCTTCATGTAGATTGTAGAGCCTACAATTGTATACCATATATAAGTTACGCAAGTGATGCAAGTGATGCAAGGAGCTGGTCACGGTGGCCACTCACCTTGGCTTCCAAAGTCTCGAGGTTGCCGACCCCTCCGGTCTCCAGAGCTTGCTGTAACAAAACACGCGCATTGTAAATATGTTAATGTTTTTAAAAAGTTTCCGGAACATTAAGCCCCGCCGTAACTGTGCCAACGGCGCGGCGACGCGTGTTGTGGCCTTTTACAGAACTGGCCATTATACCCTTTTATTGAAACAAATCACTTTGGTGGTTAATATTTTCATTTTGTGTAAAATAGATAAATTAATATCTACTGTGTTCACAGTACTTCGGTCACAGAGTAGGAAAATAAGAAACAAATAAACATCGGTATTTTTTTGTTTGTTTAGATTCTTTTCATTTTATTTCTTAACGTGTTAATTATTATTTGGATTTTATTTCGATTATTTTTATTATTTAATATCAATGTGATTATATTATTTGGATATTATTTTGATTATTTAATATTAATGTGATTTTATTATTTGGATTTTATTTTGATTATTAATGTGATCTTATTAAATGTATTTTATTGAATTGATTTTATGCCTACTAACACTAGCTTGTAAGACAAACATACTAACAAAATATGGATTATGTCTGAAATAAAGGATTATTATTATTATTATTTCATTTTACTCGTGCTACATTTAAACTACGTGCTACGTGCATGCTACATGTATGTATTTATATACTAACAAATGAAGTAAAATGTTTTTGTTAGTCATAAAATGGCTTACATTTAAAATCTTAATTTACGCGTATAAAATATTTTTTTAATTAATTGTATTTTTAACATGGCCATTTTGTAGTGTTGTACTCTACATATATCTACTATCTACTTAATAAAAGCAAACATAACCCAAATCGTGCAGGTCGTACGGTCAATCACATTGAGCATAAACGAGCATCAGATAATGACTTGTACCACCGCGGCACCGCGTCACAGCAATTAGAGCCCATCACACGCGTTACATGCAATAATGCAATAAAGCAGTGATAGCCTAGCGGTTAGAATGTTGGTCTCTTGAACAGAGGTGCCCGAGTTCAAATCCTGGCACGCACCTCTGATTTTCAAATATTATGTGCGTATTAGAAGTTAATTATCACTTGCTTCGGTGAAGGAAAACATCGTGAGGAAACCTGCACACCGGAGAGTTCTCCATAAAGTTCTCAAAGGTGTGTGAAGTCTACCAATCCGCACTTGGCCAGCGTGGTAGACTATGGCCTATACCCCTCACATTGTGAGAGGAGACCCCGAGCCCAGCAGTGGGACAATTATGGGTTGTTGCTTTGCTTTTTTTTACACGCGTTACATGATGATGATTAATGACACGTAACTAGGTATACTTGAATATGAAATTCAGAACTTAAACTGCATTTGATATTTGCTACACACAATAACACCGGATAACTTTTAGGTAGATTAAATTGCTAAATAATGGGTCAATATGTCAATACGGTTACCATGCGCGGACCGTGCCTGATAGGGAGTACCGCCCCCGCTGCTGCAAAGATGCCTGGTAAAGAAGTTCTTTAGCAGTTATGAGGAGCATTAGAACCGTAGTGTAAGGTGACTGTTCATGGAGTGCACCTTGCTTGTGCCCCTTGTCACAGATCTACGTATGTAGCCCAGCCATCCGACAACCGCGCCATTTTTGTCAGTAAACACGAATGCCACCATAATTTCACTTTGCATTGTTATTAGACTTTCATTAATATCTGCCAACGTATCTAAACCATCGTATATACAATAACTGTTGTTGTACGTATATAATAGGTACACACGTAAAAATACGCGCAAATCATTAAGTTATGCGGAGCAAGTGAGAATAATGTGGAAAATGTTGATGATCGAACGTCAATTACTGGTAAATTAATGTATTTCTGCTAATCAAATGGAGAAAACTCTATTATGTTCTACTAATCAATTTTTTGTAGTGTTGTAGCTGCGCGTGCGCATGTTCTGCCGCGCACGGAACGCGGTCGGCGCGGCGGCGCGGCGTGGCGGGCGCGGGCCGGGCGCGGTGGCGCAGCCTCGTCCGCCTTTGTCAATTTCTCGTTACGACTAGTTGCTGATGTTAGTAATAGACTGATAATTATTATGATTTACGGTACAGGCCCTCGACATGCGAAATGTTATGTTGATTGACTAGCCTGTCTGTAGCCAGTTAGCGAATCACTGCCGTGCATTGCCTATATGTAACTTATCAAACGCTCGCACTATCTAGCTATCACGCCGCGGCGTCAGTAAGGTAGCAACTTCGGTGAATGTTAAATAGAGATTTAGTTATATCAGTTTTAAACTATTTTTCTTTATTTCTAACCAAACAGTACATAAATAACTGTGAAAGTATGAAAATATGAACATTGATTGTTATTCCCTACCCTACTAAGAAGTTAATAATGTTAAAGAAATACAATTCTAAAAGTCAGAAACGTATCTAGTGCCTTACCCAACCTACATACACACATGATTGTATTAGAACTTTTTAAGTAAATTGCAGACAAAAAAAGGATTTTAATGAACACTGGATTGTGAACAGATGTATCGTAATAATTTCTTTACGATGGTGAATGTGTGACCTTACAGAAAAGGAAATGGGTTTTAAGGAGAACTGGCTGAAATGCTACGCGAAGTTCAAGTGCGTATAGTTGCGTTGTTAGAATTTGTAGCGTTTCCTAGAGGCGAAGCAGGAAGCATTTAATGACTGGTTATTAACATTCCCGCTTCGGGGCTTTCACTGACTGCCTCCAGCGACCGGGAGACATCTCGTACATGATTCGCACACTTTTATCTTTGGTTAAGGATATATCACGATACATTGCACGTAGTGATCACCCGTTTAAACAACAACCATACAATACTGGAAATGGATAAACGGGATGTGATGTGATATTTCTTGTCATTGTCCGTATCGATGATTGGATAAACACGCGGGCGTATCGAATAATTTTGCACACTTGCCATGGATAATAGTTGTTTGTAACACTTGTGCGTGGGTGGTGAAACTGATGAACTAACAACCTTCGCGACGCCTATACTTCATGATTGTCAAATTCACTAAGAATAAACACTTTTGCATGTAATTAAACAGTATTTTGTTACTTATATTGCCGATTTAAATATACCACATTGAGTAACTGGGAGCGGGAGGACCAACCATACAATATGTTGAATAAGATGTAGAATTAAAGGTTGTCAGATCATGTGAGTCAGATCTTGTAGAGTTAGAAGCTTGGCCGTTCATGAGATTTGATAACTTTTTTATGATATTATTTATTGATAACTTTTTACATGAAATTATTTTGGTGCCGCGCTGAACCACGCAACACGCAAGAAATCTAGTCATAAATTCATAAATATGCACGAATTATATATGTGCCGTTCTGCTCGGGCATTCGAGTTTGATGTGAAATAAATACCGTTATTATATGTACTATTCGGCATCAATTTAATATACTATGCGTTAATACATTTATTGGTTGAGGCAGTTCATGATATCTGCATAATAATTTATACATTTCGTATAAATTACAGTACCTATAGGTACTATATTATGTTAATATATTATGTTGTTATTTTAAAATATGTGGATGGATATATTATAAGATATTTATTTTGTTGGGATCATTTTGTTATTTTGAGTTATAGTTCTCTCTTTCTCTTTCTATTCTTTCTTCGTCAGCAGCGCGTCCATCAGCGACGGTGGCCACCTACCATCAAGTGCTCTCGTTATAGGATTCCGTGTCGTGGGTGGTGTGGTCAATATGGCACGCCATGTGTGGTGTATATGTAGACACTATGCATGTGGCAAATAAAAAATCACAAACTACGGTCCGAGAACAAAGAGTATCTGTCAAAATATGCCACCACAAACCGGGAATCGAACCCGGAATTCTTCACTCAGAGGACAGGATCAATACGAAGTAAACTAAATGTTCGTCGTGATGGTGTATATGGACTATGGAGTACTGACCAGCGAGGCGGAGCGCTGCGTGGTGTTGAGGTCATGCTGGCTGCGGCTGCGGGCGCGCTCCTCGCCGGCGTCAGAGAACTGCCCCGACTTGCGCGAGCTGCAACACACCGCAGGCGTTAGTTAATGTCAACACACCACACACGGTGACCGGCTCTTCGACTGTAAAACGAACAAGTTCAATTATCTCAGCTGATAAAAGGGCAGTGGCTAACTAAACAGGTAAAGTACCCTACCACCATTTACGAGCACTGCGTTTTGACATGTCAGGACTCAGAGGTCAAGAGACTGTACGTGGTAGATGTTGGTACCTTCATTATCCCGAAGATCTACTCGCTGGCTTGAAAACTGACAATGAGTAATAATCAATCAATCTTTTTTGTCATATGGATACGACCTTACGCCTTACGGCTGGAGCGTCAGTGCCACCCAAGGTGCTGTTTGTTTATTTTCCTGTAAATGATTCTATATATTACGACTTTAATAGCTTGCTGACAGCACTAATCGACTGCAATACGTTACCGTCGTTTACAAATGAGTACCTCGGTAGTCGGACACTTTTCTATTAACAAACGGAAATTATTTCCTAAAATTGTACGGTGAGTTTACAATGATAGATTTTATTACTTATTATTATTATTTCTTTATTTTTTAAGTAATTCATTTAAAACATTTTTGGTAGATAAATGTGAATGCGACGGCATTCCCTGAGATACTTACACCAAATTGAAAAACCTCATTGTTCTACCGGAACTCGCTGACATCGACCATGACAAGGATACAGCGGGAATCACTGAAACGTTGATAGCAGAAACTAAAAGAAACTACATGACACTGGACATTCTGTCGCAAAACAAACAAGCGCAAGATGTAATCGTCAAAGCGGTCCGAGCGACGGCCTTCGTGACGTAAGTAAGAGCGTAATTCGATAGTGACAGTGTTACAATTCAGCAGAAACCCGGTCGGGAACCTTGAGACACTGCTGCTTGCTGCGCTGCCTCGGATGTTGCGGAGACACGCGCGCGTTACAGCCTGTTTACTAAACAACACGTGCTCGCTGCTCACTGCCCGAGTGCCTGCTGCGTTGACTGGTGGCTGGTGCCCGATTACCGAAGCAAAATGTTCTCACACAATAGCTTCAGATAAAATTATAACTTTAGCCATAGGCTTTGGTGTCTAATCAGATTTGTTACTTAGGCATATGATTAGGCCCTGGTTATTTTGTGATTCTATATATTCTCTAACTATCTCCTTTCCAACAATATTATAGCACTTTTTATAATGTTTGATAATGTTCAGCATCTCAACTCTACATGAATAATGTATTTGCATCTATTTAGCGTTAGCATATTTTACATTAACTCACGAAATGTAACAGGAGTTTCAAGTGAATCACTGATAATTGCAGGTATCTACTGAGTTCGGCACACAACACCTGTCGTGCTAGGTTCTGAACGCTGACCAGCCCAGTGCGGCACTGAACATCGACCCCGCAGGTTGCTCGTTCCCGGCGGCGTGCCTAATTGTAACGAGCTTAAGAAATTGTTTCTACATAACTGATACGCTAACAATGTATGCTTGGAGAATTGTGAAAGTGGTGGAACTAACGGATTAGTTTACTTTTATACACTTTTTATACCCAATTATTGCGAACTAAGTTTTATTGACGCACGCAGTAATTAAAGTAACACGTTAGCCTTTTCTTAATGTTACGTAGAGGAAAAATTATTTACACTGGTAACGTAATATTTTCGTGCATGAAATGGAAAATATCTTTGACAAGGTTAGACGGATCGAGGGCGGAGGAAGGCGAGTACGTTTCCGAGTCAAAAGGTGAAAGCTTAGTGACAAATTTTCAAGAGTTCGTCACGGTGGTTTTGATAGGGCCTCCATATACGGACCGTTTAGATTAATCAAGGGGTCCGTGCCTTCCGTGGAAGGGAAGTCTTAATATCTCCTATCACTCGAATTCGTCATTCATCCCTATACCGACTTGCTTTGGTTTATATGAGAGTGCTGAGCGAGGTTGTTACAGGTTCCCTCTGTGATGGTTCGACCCGTTTAGCGCCGCCGGCAGTTGCTCTTCAGCTGCACATGAGTCGTAAGAGCAAGTCATAATGAACGTTAGCCCATTAATAAATCGATTTTGGCTCAAGAGCGCAATCTCAGATCTTACAAATATAATTTTTACGTACGATATATTTCACATTTTTCAGCATCTCAAACCGAATCCTGAGATCTTAAGATCGGTTTATTAATACGGCCTAAATGCCGAAAATATTTGGAATGGCATCCTGGCGCCACCAGCCCGGCCGGGCGCGGGCGGCCCACGCTCGTCGATGTCGTTCAGCTACATGATAATGGGCCGCCTCAGCATTCCGCATTCCGCGCGTGTCGCGTGACAAGCCGCCTTTATGATTCGCACTAAATGCGATAATACTGACATTCAGTGATTTCATTAAACAAATTAAATGCCATAGCCCATACATAAAGATGATAATATGTTGATTTTAGTTATTGAATAATTTAAACGTAATTTACCGATTTCTAAACGTAAGCTGTTCTGTACTGTAGGTGTGGTCAAACTGGTCAGTTTGGTTTTGATTCCTATTATCAACGGATGCTTTGAGGTTTCACAAAATGGTATATTTGTCACAACAAGACATATTTGCAACAAGACTGTCTTGTAATTCTTGGTAAAAATGAATAGTTTTCAAGGAGTACGATTATGTAACTTGGGTCCATAGGTGACTGCGAAAACGATCAACAGATCATCCATTCTCATTTAGAATCCTGCGTGGAACCGAAGTGGACTTTTATAATAAAATGATATTTACACAGCAGGCGAACTGTGAGGTTACCTGGTGAGCTTGCGGTGTCCGCGGCGGCCGCCGCTGATCATGGACAGGGTGCTCATCACCGCCGACATGGTGCTCCGCCCTCGCCCTCATCACACCTGCAATCAAAACCTTCTATTACTTTGAATAACACTAACATTTTAGCATGAAGAATTAACTAGTATTAGGTAGGTAGATACCGTTCGTATTATTGAAAAGAAATTACCAAACTTTAATAAGCTCGATGATAGACTTCAAATGAAAGGCTTAGTTATAAAGTTATCAAGTAGACTGCTATGAAACACGGTCCATAAATTATCACCTATTAAAAACATTAACTCAGTGTCGTTTTTTATCGCCATCGGGCCATCACAAAAACTCGTTATAGAGAGGAGAAAAGTTTTTTGTTTTAATTTTTGCTACGAAACCATTACGCGTGGCTTGATTGAAATGGATCCGAGCGCGCGACATCGATTACCGCTGGGCTGGAAGAGCCGCGGGTCTTGTTTCTCGGCAAAAACATCGCGCCCGCACCACGCGCTTTCAACACCTTGTCCATCGACATAAGTAGGTACACACTAACTGGCACTTTATTACGTGAAAACCTTTATAGCATTGCGTCATTTAAGCATTGAGTCACCACAGAAGAAATCGGCAGTAACCTCTAGATGTGCACTGTGCAGACTATGAGTTACTGCGAGTTCGGGTTCCAATTAGTGTCCGAGGGTCAAAGTTTGATTTTTAGTAGAAGCCGAAGGTTTTACCGAAGATGGTATTCATGGCCGACGGTTATATTTGATGTTGAGAGTGGCGGAAACCGATAGTTTGAGGACTTCCTTTCGCCTTATTATCTAGGTATTTGATCGAATTAAATTCTAGCAGAAAACCGTTAAGTAGTTTCTCAAATGGACATTTTTTATTGTATTGTTTAAATACATAGATTGCACTTAAAAGAAACACTACCTACTCATATATTAAATTTGACTCAAATCTCCTAGATGCCAATTGACACCGAGCGAAGAATATGCTTCAACACCTTCAAGGCATATCGATTTCGGTGTAGCTTAAATATCATATTGCAGTAACCTAAATAAAATAGACAAATAACATATTTGTACATAGTGCATTTTTTATAAGATGCAATACTATATCGCATATAATTTTGTAAGCAAAAAAAATCAGTGCACTTGGTGGAGCCGGAGTATTTCGAACGAGAAAGTGAGTATTAAGTTATTTGTAAGTGGCCAAAATGGTAATAATATTAATTTAAATAAAAGGTAGTAATAACCTATCTACACTCTGCACCGATACGTATATTACAGCTCGTGGTATCTAGGTCCTCAGCGACAACATGGACGACAGCGACCCGTAAACAAAATGTCATCAATATTAATAAGTACATTCGTGTGTTATCGCAACAGGTTCTTTGTCCACGTCGTCGGTCAACAAACCGATTAGTTATTAGAAAATATTAATGTCTGGTCGACGGCGCGGCGCAGTAACGCCTGACACACCTGACACTGGCGGAAAACCAACTTCTCCTACTCTTCGAACGAGAGATTGTGATTGATTGACACACGTGGTATGTGTAGTGTATAAGCACAGCTGTCAGTCACTGAGTGACTGCCAGTCAGTCGGCAGCGATGCTGCGTGCTAGGTGCCGTGTGCAGACGTCAGCCTTGCGTATACCTACCTCACCCATTACAGAGTAAAATGTGTGTATTATTGACCCTCTAAACACTACAGTATGTACCTTCGCTCTAAAGAGATCGACAAAGTTTAGCAACTTCCGACACTTGGGTTGGCCCTCGATCAATCCACACTGGAGCAGCGTGGTGGAGTATGCTCTAAGCCTCCTCAAGAGGAGAGACCCGTGCCCAGTAGTGGATCATTAATGGGTTGAAATCAGCCAGCCATTAGGAGGCTTTGAGTCATTTGCAAGCTTATGTCATACAATGATTGTTTCAGATAATGGTTACTTTATATATTACAGTTTTTATATTAAGTTTATTATTTTTTACTAATAAGTCATTCTACAGATAAACATTATACGATCATTGTAACAGCGTCGCGTCACACCGCGGCGGGTCTGCGGGTTGCGGGCTATTTGTGGTGTCGGCTGGTGTTTACACAATTTACTGGCGGTCGATAAAACAATTATTGAATTGCGCAACATTCGGTTCTGGTAATTACATAAATCCTGTGATTGCTCCGGCAACCTTGATTTGACTCCACCTTCATGATACTGATACACTATGAGTCAACTCAATTTTTATCAAAATTGTGGTTTGTAAACTACATTTGAGTCAGGAAATATATTTACCTTTGTGTATATCCTGTATTATAAAACAAAAAATAATGACTTTAATTCATGTTTATTTAACTACATAGTAAATTGGTATGCTAGAGGCGCTAGAGTAGACAAGGCTGAGTAAATTTTTGCGCCTTGAATTGAGGTTGGCCTCAGCCCTCAAGGCTTCCTGTTGTTGGCACGCATTATTCTGTGTAACTTGCGCGCTGGTGTTGGGACTTGGGTTGGCTTCTATATTATATTTCAATATTATATTTCTTCTATATTTTATTTGAAACTGTAACTGTAACTGTAACACAACGCATGCTGTGATTGCCTATAATTCAAAGAGCAGTTATGTATACATCTGTGATGTGCGTAGATTTCAAGCTTTTTGTACTGTTTCTTGCGTTGGCAATCCAAATAAATAAATAAATGGTAAAAATATGATGCAACATGCAACAATTATGATTTAATAACCCTACATGGATGCTGAAATTTTGAGTTTTAGTAAACAATTATGTCGTGAGTCGTCATGACATTCATGTCATGATGCTTAAAGGCCTGTTCAATGAAGATGTGCTTACTCATACCATTATATAAATAATTGCAGACCTAACAGTCGTTACTGGTACCTGCAGACTGCAGTGAATGGTGCACGACGGACTATCCATCAGACTGATTGACAGCACTTGCTTGCTCGGTCGACGCTCACCCAGACGGTTCAATTATTGCAGAGAAGTATTGTAATGGACACCTGTTAGTGACGTCACAGTAATTGTGATGTCAGGGCCCGACACGGCCTCTATGCGTTCCCCATTATTCACTTTACAAGTTATGTTGTTGTAGCCAACGGAATGATTACATTATTGTAAAAGGTAAGAAGTAAGGTGCGAAGGCTTATTTTTACTAGTTATTAGCGAAGCAATATTAGTTAATTAGGTATGTTACTGGGCATGGCATCGCAAATCATGCCCCATTATTATACGCAAGGCTTTCGTAATTGGGGAAAAATGTAGAGCCATTAGTCTATAGTAATATTATAAAGAGGAAAGATTTGATTGTTTGTTTGCATTGAATAGGCTCCGAAACTACTGAACCGATTTGAAAAATTCTTTCACTGTTGGGAAGCTGCACTATCCCCGGGTGACACAGACTATACTATATTAAAAAAAAATTAGGGATCCTTAATAAAACTCCAATAATATAATCCAAGGTGTAAAAAAATTAGAAAACCGAAGCAAAGCGAGGGCGGTTACTCGTATAGTCATAAAAATATGAAATTCTACACTACTTACTAGGTAACTAGATTTTTGGTAACGTCAATTACATCTTCGTCGATCATTTGCATGCGTTAATAATATCGACACATTTGACGGATCACCGTACGTGTCGTACGATGAGTAGGTGATAGGAGATTGAACGCACCCAGCGACGAGCGTCGCCCCGCTCCGCCTCGTGCGTTAATCATCCTGTGCTAACATTGCACATCCGTTGCCAAACCTGCCTGAATCACCGCACTGTACTAGCACTAGCCAGCCAAAACTTAGTCATTGCTATTACAATTGCAATTAATATCGATGGGCCAACCTTTTATCGACCGTTCCCAGAACAGGTAGTACTATCATCATGGAAGCTCCTTAGAAAATTTTAGTATAAAATGATGGCTTCAAGTCATCCCATTTATTTCTAGCATTTATTTTATGACTTAATTTAGGCAAGTGACAGCGATTATTGTACCGGTTTTAAAACTAATATTGTTCTCGCCACACCAGAATGTTTAACATTCTGTCACAAGGTGTCCAGTAATCATCAGCGAGCGAGAGCGAAGGATTAGTCGCTGATGAATAGTTTGCCGCTCGCCGCTTTCGCCGTAATTACACCTGGGATGCTGCCCGCACACCAATAACTCTCAGCTATGCTCAACAGCTTTCCACAGTCCTTAATAATCCTTTATTAACTTACACGGCACGCCACTAGAAATGTGTACCTAAAGATGCCATAAACATCAATCAAATATGAAATGTTAACATGGATTCCGTTTCAATGTCATTGTTTAAGCTGCGGTGGAATTAACTGGTGGCGGTACACTTCTGCGCAAAATCAAGTCGACTTATCTGTTGATCGTGCGAGCATCTATGCTAGATATTAAACTTGTGATTCGGTTCAGAAAGTCTAGAAAACGACCACAATGTTTTATAGTTTTCACGCCAATAAAAACCTTTAACATAGTTGTCGACCTGTCTTTCTCGCTTACATCGGCCGCTCTATCATCGCACTGGATGTTATCTTTCTCAGTGGATCGTGTCTTACAGTTGGCAGATGACGCGGACGGTCGCGAAGCTCGTATCTATCTTATCCTGCTAGATAGCATAATGGGGCGTGAAACAAAGCCGTATAACATAATTTACAGACCGCTCGAGTCTCGACCGTCGCCACCATCACCGGCTAACGGAGACAACTGTTCTGTTATGGCCGTCGTCATTGATGCTTCTTATATGCTTGTTTACATTACCATTGTTATGATTTATTTCTACAGTTACTGAACTATGATAAGTTACACATGCGTGTATCTATACATCTGTATCTATACACCTAAGTGTTTTGCCAAATTACCATGGCAGTGTATGGTTAGGTTTAAGTCAAATTACGTATTACGTACCTATGTCTAGGAACAAAGAGCAGAAATCTTAATTAAGCAGAAAACAACAGTGAATGCAAGAAGTTTTAAATGATTAAAATGGGAATAATAATAATAATAAATAATAAACGCTAACACACACATACCCCCGCAGGAGGTTTCCCTGTGTCGCCGGTGGCATGGACTGAGTACAAATATTTATCTGTCACATAAATATCTGCCCCAGCCGGCATTCGAACCGGGGACCCCTCGCTTTGCAGGCAGGATCGCTACTAACTAGGTTCGTAAACTTTAACGGACTTTTGAACTTTTACAACACAAAGTATATTTTTACAAACAAATAGCTTATATTAGTTTAACATACATTCACAGTTTCACGCGTTAACGAGTAAACGTCAAAGACGGACAGACGGACCGAATGTTTACCGCGAACCTCGCAGAGAGCTCTCGCACCATCTAGACGCCAAATACTGCTGACACTCCTGTAACCGGTATCACTCAAATGTGTTTATAATTATTAAGTATAGTTTGAGTACGATTATGTTCTCGTCAGTTTTTATTGGAATCTTGCACACCAATCGTAGCTACAATCTTAATCGTTTTATTTATTTTAATAAATGTTATGTTGAAAGATTTAAATTTTTTAGTATTCACGGCTTAGATTGAAACAAATAATAATTTTAACGATTTATTTATTTATTTATTTATTTATTTATTTATTTATTTATTTATTGCATCAACAAAGCCAACACCTGCACATGCACACATAGTTAAAAGCTATAACATAAAGGTGAGTGTCACTTCAATAATAGATGCAAATCAATTGCATAAAAACTTGGTCAGTAAACTTGCATTAGATTAGAATTAATAATTAATAAAATTGTGCAAAATATAACTTACAATAATAAAGAATTAAAAATGTCAAATTGATAAATAAGAATTAAAAAAAAAAAATGTCAAATTGTTAAATACATAATTACTTAAGTCAAGAGTTCAAGACAGATAAGGATACAATAATTATTATTATATTAAAATAATGTCAATAAAAGTAATTAAATTGAAAGTTAATTATAATATTTTTAACAGAAATAAAAATTTATACATTTAAACAAAGTGAACACTTCAATGACCTTTTAAAATGTAGCAAGCGATTTAAGAAAACATCAACCATAGGCAATTCCCCGGAGTTGCCTGATGGGCATTCACTGACTTCCATGTTGTGTAAAGCATTGTAACTTCTCGTGATTCGGTTTAGAGGAGAGTGGTGACCAAGATTCGATCGAGCAGTTTTTTGTGTAAAGGGTATGTACTTGGTTGATCTAGGCAAACGACGATGCCAAAAAATACAGCTAACCGATTTATAAATCTAACCGTTTATGAAAAGTCAATGGGAAGTTATCAGCAGTTTGATCGACTATTTACAATAAATTAACATTACCTAAATAGCTCAAGTCTTTGTATCAAATTATATAACAAACAACCTTCTCGTTATATTAATTACTTAAACTTGGCATTTCACAATAAGCAATTATTTGGCGGAATGGGCTTACCAACCAAGAATTTGGGACATCTTCCTTGTATCGTAAGTTACATTCAATTACATTGGTGGTGGTGGGCAAGTGCGGCCACTTATACATGTCACAAGTTCGTGCGTGCGTCGCGGCGTCGAGCTCAATGGACTAACTAGCCCATCGCGCGTTGCATCACACTCGTAAATCAAAGCCCATGTCGACCGCGCCGTGTTTTGCGGTAAATAAATGCATTATTAATATCATTGGAACGTCTCGCGGTGATTTATTGGCTCGTGGATTCGATGCCAATTAATTCCGAGCTTCATCGATTGCAGTAATATATTATGTGGACGCTACGATGACGGACATCTGTGTTTTAACCCAATGATGTTTTAAAAAAAGCAGTTAGATTTGGAACGATAACAGCGTAAAAAGAAGAGTTTTCAGGAAAAATTTTATGACTTACTGGGTCAAAGGAACAAAAAACGGTTGTCTATAAAGTCGGTTTACGGACGGTAGTTTAACGTAACAACGTCATGACAAAGCTCCGCTCCGCTTCACTCAACCACGATCGCCTACGGCTCGCTTACGGCATCGACTACGATACGCCGATCGTAGCCAATAGTGCCTCTCTCTAGCGTTTGCCACTCTCTCGCTCGCGGAACGCGACATTTTTTTATACATGCGCCCGGCGCTCATCGTTTTAATAGACGTAATATCACGTCAAAAATATTTACATTTCCTAATTCTTATAAAAAGTTAGGTATTATATAAAAAAATAATTGTATTATATGCTGATGCGGCAGCAGCGACAGCAACTGACGTGCTGGCGCCAACGCCGAGGGAGACGTGAGTGGAGCGGAGCACCCTGGCACTCCGCCCCAGCACCGGAGCGTGCCTCGCCCTCGTCCTCACCGAGGTGCCGGAACAAGACTGCATGGAGATGATTACAGTATGTACTACATCCACAACTAAATTTTTCCCGCAATTAAGCTTTATCTTTATCTTAGTTGATCGAAGCTTAACAGATACTGAAAACTAAAAAGGAAAAAACGAAAATATTATTTATATATTTGTCTTCATTTTTGCATCAAATTAGTTACGTCTAGTGTCAGCTCCATCCTAACATAAACACTCGTAAACTGTTCCAAAGCCAGATTGCGGCTCGCAAACGTTTCATTTCTGAATATAGAGTGCATGCCGGCATTCCTACTCTAGCTACATTTATACCCGATATACAAGTAGGTCTGCTCAAGTTTAAAACATCACTTAGTTCAGTTACAAGAATACTTGTACCTATTTCTCAATCAATCTACGCACTGTTTGAGTACTTTACAATAACAAAAAAAAATATATAACAATTTGAGTTTCATTGTTAAAAATATTGATTCAACGTAAATCTAAATTTGAAATTGGTTGCATAGAGTTGTACACACGTGCACTTGTAACTTTATTGCGTCTCAAGTCAAGTTTTCGCACCACGTACAATATAGATCTTGTATTCGGTATCTTTAGCTTATAATATAGCCACAGAAGAAATAATAGTACTTATAATAAGTAGTAGAGCTTAATATTAATAAAAATAACAATCCTGTATACCAACCATTATATTTATCTTGATTCAAATGAATAAATAACGCTGCTGCACACTCATAGCCCCACACTAGGTTCGACTGTGTCGTGGTTGCCACGGACAAAACACAACGAACAAGTATAAACTCATCATTGAAACCTCCTCGAAGCGATTCATACCCTCGGCGGTTCGTCATGGTAACCATGGGTCATGGTAGCCAACGCCACGTGGCTCGTCAAATGTGTCATGTCAAAATAAAGTGCTGTGTTAATGTGGTTAATGAAAGGATAAGTTTTGTCATCGGCGACGCATAGCATCGTTAGCCGAGTAGGCCGCCGCGGCGCCGTCACCGTCAGTGCACGAATGATGTATGGACAGGAAACACCGCGCTCGAGCTCATCGATTGCAATCCGATGATAATCGCATGATGAGGGGAAGTCGTTATACCTACTCCTACAACATTCTCACAACTGTATCCGCTTGCCTTCGATTTCTCTATGGTCGTTATCATTGCACTGAGCATTGAGGTATTATTATGTGCCAACAATGTACCTATTTACATGTATGAGTACATACGCCATTAGAGCAGACAACACGAAGAGTTTTTTCGCGTTACGAGTTAAGAAGTTCCGTGTGCTTCAAGGGGGGTGATCTATGACTTCAAGCCTTCAAAATATTGTATAAGTCGACTTATATGTCGACTCGACATGCAAAATTCTTCTTATGTGAACTTTCGTCATCGACTTGCACAATTGTTTGAGACATTGCTGCTATAGCATAGAATAAGTCTGTATGTAGTGGTTAAGATATGAGAAATCAATTGAAATAATAACAATTGAAAAGAGGATACTAAAATAGGGTAGTGAATAAATGTATATGCTTAACCGGAATAGTGTTTTGTGTAAGCTGTGAAAAGTGAATGTAATGGATGGGATCGTTTATTGTTAATGAACACCTCGGAGTAGCCGCGATCTACACAAAGTGGCGAGGCGAGGCAGGCGAGAGGCAGGCGAGAGGCAGGCGAGAGGCAGGCGAGAGGCAGGCGAGAGGTAGGGCCGCGGGCCGCGAGCTGCCACCAAAAACGTATCCAACAACAACAATGAGGCCCATTAAATCCAGGCCGGCTGACGGGGTTTCGCTTCGGAGTCACGAAACGAGCGCCGCGCCGCGGCACCGGGGAACCGGTCCGAGCCATACCAAGCGACCGCTCAGCTGACTCTACACTTACAACTTTTTAGAACTTTTAGTAGTTGCTTTGTGAAATGTATTCCAAATATCTGTACCGTGGTCTTTCACTTGTGGGATGTGACCAGTAGTCAACCCAGGAGTCAGTTCATGATGTAGCAAGTTCACTTAAACTACCGCGAAAAATTTGCCGTAGTTGGTATGGTTGATAAAAATGGCTAAAAACAAGAAAATATTTACGACTACTAATGAGTCAACAATTTCATTATTGTAATAAATGTTAAACAGCCATTACGGGGCTGCTTCATCCATATTAATAAATAGACAAAAACAGTGTTAGCAGCAGCTAGGCTGTCAGTCCGGATTCTACGTTTTTACATGGAAGAATTTCAGTTCAACAGTAGCGGAAAGTCACGGTCACGTAGTCACGGAGCACGTGGTCACGGCGAGCACCGGTCACTTATCAGCTGATACCCGCTAGAATTTAATTAGTTGCCAACCAGATGCATAATTCATGGTGTAAACGGACACTGCAATTAGAAGGTGGAGGTTGTTACAGATGAGATGATAACGGCTCACCGGTATAATTTATACAATTTATTCTTATTCATATTTTCTTCATCTACTAGTGAGTGAATTTGTTTTTACGTTTTATTGACACAGATCGAGTTATATTTGTATACGATAACTGTTACGATAACAGTAGTATCGTGTGGTGTGGAAGTGTTTCTGTCGCCTTCACCTGCGGCGTGCTGCAATCAGCCTTATCTTAGGACGGCGCACTGCAAGGGATTTCCTTATTGCAATATTGTGTTCATCCCACACCGACCCGATAACAATCGACCCGAGTCCCGATAGGCGGGTCAAGGCCCTCGTGGACCTCATAATTATTACGTATTCTCAGTAAACAAAGAAGTAAAGAAGTAAGGTTATTTGATTCCTGCACAACCTTCGAACATTTTACGTCCCATTACCGTTTATCGGGATTTCTAAGAGTTACGATCGCATAGCGTTTCTTACACGTAATTAATTACGAAAACAAGTGCGTTGTTCCGGTGAAGGAGAAAGGGATGTCGCGTTTGTCAATTTTTACAGAGAACTCATACAATGGAGTCATCACTGAAGGCCGATTTTGACGCGTGCTATTTTTCAGTCTTCCGCAAGATTAAACAATTTGTTTCAACACTGTTTCTCAACAAAGAGAACGAAATTAAATCCACTAACGAGGCAGCGTTCGCGACATAAGACCTCGCTTTTTAGTCGAACTTTTTACGGTTTTCAATTAAACTACGCGGAGCCGTCAACGGCAACAAAAAATTGGCAATGTCCGTAATTTAATGGGCTATTACTTTGATGTTACAGTATCAAGATATCGTTCAGAAAAAATGATCAGCGGGCGGCCCGGTGCGGTGGCCGAGACGAGAAAAAATGACTGCGGAGCGAGCGACGCGACCCCACCCTAAATTACCCAAATTATGCGCTCCGAAGAAACTTCGAAATAAACTGACTCGAGAAATTTTAATGTGCTACAAAGTATAGAGTTGCGGCGTCGATTATCTTTGAATTATTTTAATTGATGCGTGATGCTGAGCAGTCAGTGTGAAAGGGATCCGGAGAAGATGAGTGTATGCAAATTTTTTAATTATATAGTGTGAGCAGTGCCCAAATAAATGCGAGGAAGTATACCTAAATGAGATACCGTCCATGTTCATAGACTACGGTGACGGTTACCATTCTACACATGAGTAGTAACTTTCTGATACGAATTAAATTTCCTGTTAATAGCTACCACTTCATTATGCATTTCAAAGATTCAAAAGAAGTTTGTCGCATGAATAACTTTTACTTGGAATTTAAACAGTTTCCGCGAGTAAAGAACTAATGGTATACGTATGAATATGACTATGTATGCACATTATAGAACCATTAGCTGCCTAATAATAGCCGATATGGGTTGCGTAATGAGCCGAGGATGTCGTGGCCGTTTCCCAAACAGCGCGGTTGGGCAACTTCCGTGTTGCCACTTTCGAATGCCTGATACTTTGGTGAAGTTCGGTGTTTACAATAAAATTATAATTTTAAATTAGCTATAATACAGATTCTTATGTTTTATATTCATGCGTGTAAAAAAACTAAGTAGCGTTTCAAAAATAAAGTATGCTTTTCATGTAATTCAAGTGTTTCCTATTCTTTACACTTTATTCCTGCACTATATTCGATAGCAAGCGCAATTTCTATTAGAGACAAGGTATAATGGAGTTGTAGTTTAGATAACAGTTTATTAACTTAACAAAATTAAATGCGCGCGCGGCAAGCGAGCCAGGCATATACTCGTAATAGGACCGGACCGCAGGAGGTGAGGGACTGACTGTCCACCAACTTACTACCTACCATTCCGTACTGTTATGTCATCTGTGCTACTATCTACTAATTTCTGGATCTGCCAAACAGATTAGAACAATTCGTTTTGTGAATGGCAGCCATATTCATGAAAAAAAACTTGAGAGGTGTCAAGGAACACCCGAATGGAACGAAGTTCCTTGCAGTAAGTACTAGGATAGCAAAAACATGCAGCAAGTAGCTTGCTACTAGGTGAACAAAGCCGATGAGAAATTTAATTCCCCAGAGTTGTTTTGGCACACTCGCTTGCATGTGTTTGCTATCCTAGTACTTACAGCAAGAAACGAAAATATTTAGCTTGCTTTCTATAAGAGAGAGAGAAAGACAGACAGAGAAACATGCGCACGCCGCACGACATGTAATGACGCTGCACGAGTTGTAACGACTAACGACGGCAAAAAGTGTCGTTACAACTTTTCATTACCAAATTTTTCGCCTAGCCCCCTTTCGCAACGCGCGATAAGGAACTTCGTTCCAAAACTATCCTGGCAAAAAGGAATTGCTTCAGGGGCACAGGTTACAGGGGTACAGGTTATGCTAGCTTGAAAATAAAATAAAAACTCGCCTTTATAGTGCACTACAAAGCAGAGCTTCTCTGAGTGAAGCCAGTCCTGGAACTAGCAGCCAGTTTAAGAAGAATTTGGAACGGTCTACAAACGACGAACGATTAAAGAGATAAACAGACAACCGATACGTTCCTACACATGTAGGTACTCAAACACCTTTCGAACTAACTGTACAAAAGCTGAGTTTATGAGTCCTGCGATAACAATGTTGGGGCTATGGTAATGGTAATCAGAGAGTACCGACGCTGAAGGTAATTGTGGGCAACTGTCGGAACCCGCGGTAATGATGCTGGAGCTAGGGCTAGCCGTTCCGCGGTGCTGTGTTGGAGCCACGTCATTATCCGCCGTACAATTGCAGTAAATATGGTCAATCAAACCGTTGCTTAGGTACCTACTTGTAGCGTTATATATAGGTACTCGCGAAGGAACCTGTTTAATAGGAGTTTTGACTAGCTTTTTAACCGACTTTAATAAAGGAGGAGTTATTCAATTCGACTGTAATTTTTTAAAATGTTTGTTACCTCAGAACTTTCGACTGGGTGAACCGATTTTAATGATTCTTTTTTTAATTGAAAGCTGGTGCTAGTCATGTAAAGTCACTTAAATTTGAGCGAGATCTGACGAGTAGTTTTTGAGTAATTTTGACGTCGGTTATTTTTTTTTTGGTAAAATGCAGATTATTATGTTGCCCAAAAATAACGAATAATTACGAGTAGGAACTAATTTGACGTAAACCGACGACAACTACGTACAACTACTTGATTGTCTTAAATTTACGTTTCCAATACACCTCTTGTGACATGAGTGGAGGACGATGGTGACACTCCACTACCAATTAACTACTAATGTAATCAAGTGTATTCCAGAGTCTCGGGATTACACTTGATTATAATCTTTATTCAAAATATCGCCTGAGAAAAATGTAGAGCGCATTGCAAGTAATTATCTCGTTATGTCAGCTACAAAATGTAATCGTATTAGTTACGTGTACCGTGAGTAACGTGACCCTTATGACCTCGCCCAAATATT
The DNA here is from genome assembly GCA_951805285.1 of Thymelicus acteon. Classification (NCBI taxonomy): domain Eukaryota; kingdom Metazoa; phylum Arthropoda; class Insecta; order Lepidoptera; family Hesperiidae; genus Thymelicus; species Thymelicus acteon. The sequence continues at coordinate 20,568,123 of OX638217.1, forward strand.
ATAATATTTGCGAACATAAAGAAAAACGACGAATCTACGGGGGCAAGACTACAAATGTAGTGTGTATAGGTATAGCAGTTTTGAGACCGGTTTTGTTGATTCATTTTTTCTCGCCTATATTATTTTAAAATTATATTTAGAGGTAAATATCAATGATGTTTACATAAGTAGGTAGTACCTATGCATTGTGCATAATATGTAATATGCAACAATGATTTATGTTAAAGTTCAAATAATGGTCATTAGATTATGCGTTTTAATGTTCTTAGTTATTGAAAAAAGGGTTGCATGTAGAGTAAATAACAATTTTGTGATTTGAGAAATTGTTGGTAATATAAATATAAAATTCGTTCCATAGGAGTATTTTATTACCTCAGTATGAGTCACTTCCCGACATTCATAACTCTATGTTACCTGACTGAGCGCGAGTATGGAACAAACGTACGTTTATTCAAATACCCTCAATATTTTTTATATTTTGTTTGTACAAGTTTGGGACGTGCGCAATTCTGTGCTCACTGTTATTTCCTATACTGTTGTTCATTCTCATGTAAGTGAATTGTATTCTTTGTGAGAGTAAAGTTATCTCAGACCTCATTTTATACGAGGATATTTATCGATATTGGACGTGACACAATTTATTATAATGACCAAATTACTCTTAAAGTACAAATGTACAATTATTGCAAAGTAAACACTACTCACATGTCCTAAGCCAAAGGAAAATTACTTTTTATCGAAAGTCGATCAAGACTTTTATGACGAAGCCCACATAAAAGGAGATTCACCGGAAAATTTCACGACCGATTTAGAAGTAAACGCGGCCTTTTAAAGCTGGTTGCGACCTGTAAAACCACTTTGATATTTACTCATATGCTAATAAAAGTACTAATTGAGTCTCAACTTTTACGATAATAGTATCAGAGCACACAATATTAATTACAAAGCGATTCGATAACAGGAATTTTACCGTGACAGGAATTCTTTGAAAGGGCTGTACAGTGAGATTATATAAAATACTTAATTTATATTTATGGTTATATTTGTAACAACACAGCGGTTACAACTTCAGGTTATTAAAAGATATATAAACTGCATGTCTATAAGTTTAGCATAATATTGTCGAAGGTCCCGTATGGATTTGGATCCTTCGTGGATTATTAAAACACACCGGAAGTAAGCACTCAGGATTTAAACCCCCCCCCCCCCCATTTAATACCGCCATGCGCCACCCGGAGTTCATAAAGTCTAATAAGTCAACCTGTGAAGCTGTAAAATCGCACTAATTAAGTCGTTAATGCTTTTTAACGTCGCAGCCGCAACCGCAGCGATGCGGCGTGGCGCGGCGGCGGCGTTTCAGCGCAGCTTTCTTGCAAGCTTTCTTAAAACATTGTAACTCAGAACTGTTTGATTTACTTGACTGTCATTACGAACTTCAGTGTATAAATCCAAAAAACCGATAAACATTTTTTTAATAAAAAAATTGTCCTATAAAACCTTTTATCAATTATGATCTAGTAAGTACTTGATACCTCTTAAACATGACACCACACCGAACACGATCGTGGTTCACAGATAGCCATTCAACTATCCACGACACACGACCATTAGTGCAATTTGTAACGACACCAGTGAGTGGGACACGGGACTGATAAGCCGCCGGTGCGCAGTGCACTCGGTGCGGCGCGGGCGGTGCGGCGGCGGAGCGTGGCGCGGCAGGTGCGACCGGGTCGTCGGAGTCCGACCGTGACGTGACACCGACCGCTCCCACGACTCCGGAGTACTCGCGAAGGGTGTCCACTGTCCGTCTTATCATTGCGTAACTCTACGCTTTCGGTGAGTAGGCAATAGCGGTCGACTGCGCGCCGGACGCCCGAGACGTTAGCTTGCAAACATCCATGAGAACCAACTCGATGATGAAATTAGCAGCGTGTTAATTGCATGCTGTTAACGCGTTAAGATGTTCTACATAGGTGGGCTTTAAAAAAATAATAATAGCAGACTGGTCAAATGAAAGAAATTACGTAATGATTATTCGACTTCACTCTTAAGCTATTGCAAAATGAGTTTTTAAGCGTTATATCTGTAACCCTAAACGTCCTTTCAAGTCAAACCATATAACTACCTGTAGTATGTATGTAGAGGTAATTAGTTGGGCTTAAAATTAAATCAAATCTAATTAGGTTGGTACTTAATATTTGTTGAGTATTCTCGTTGGGTATTCTTTTACTCTTACTGACCTTTTTGGAATTAAATGTCCTAGTTGTGGACGAAACGATAAATTTTAGTAGAAAATTGATTTACATTTCAGAAAATCAGAACATACGAATGCGCAGTGTCATTACATTAGTATTACAGTTATAATCGATTGAAAGTGAAGATATAATAATTATGTAGTGCTACAAAAACGCTAGACGCACTCAATTATTGCGGGCACCGGCTGTAACACATGCCGAGCTCCACAGGTTATTGTCTCCAACTTTCAGATCACCAGCCGCACCTCTCGCACTCTGTCGCTTGCTATGTTGGTCGGGGCGTCCAGATATAACTTAACATAACGCAACATTTAACTCTCAAGTTTCATTACAAACCAAACCTTATCTATAGTCTTACAAATTGTGTTTATCAACTAAGATTATGCAAGCAGGACGGTTTTGTTTTGTACTAAGTTTTCTTTTTTTTTGTCTTGAGCAGGCAAACGAGCAGATGGATCACCGGTCAGTGAACATCAGTGAACACTGCCGGCCGTGGACTTTAGTTACACCGGGGGCGTCAACAATGCATTGCCGGCCTAAGTATAACCTGCATTAAAAACTAATTTCAAACATTAGCACACAAATCTTTCACTCCTGAGTGAGAGGAAGGAGCAAGGAGAGGGAGATGCACATTGTACAGCCGGCCACGGCCGTGAGAACTTGGCCGTAGAAAGAGTTATCGCAATTATAAAATATCTGTTTTTCGCCCGTGTAACGCTAGAGATTTGTTGCAAATAAATAGCTAACAACAAAGTATTGTGTTACGACGAGTTTTAACACTCGAGCGAATTACAATACGAATGTTTGGATCACGGCGTTTAATAAAAAACCCTTTTTTGTAAAGCTGCAACCCCTCTGTTGGTGCGCGTTAGACAAATGACTCCTTCTGCATTGTCAGCGCCCGCGCGCCCGGGGGCTCCGGGGCCCGGGGGCCGCGGATGTCAGCGGCGCGGCGGCAGTGGAACCCGGTCTCAATCTCAAAGCCGTTACAAACAGAAATTCAAAAATTTCTTTCGCCGCTTTCTTTTGAATAACATTTCGTTATAAATTGGTTCACGGCGCGGCCGCGGCCGGGCGGCCGGGCGATGGGCGGTCGGAAAAGGGTGGAATTTAATAATAACGGGAAGGTACAGTTGCGGGCTGCCGGACTACCGGACTGCCGGTAAACCGCGCTGGGGTTTAATTAAATGCTTAATATACTGTATTTTTAACTGACATTAAAAAGAGGAGATGACTTACTACGTTTCTTTTTTTTATGCATGCTAACTGATTTCTTTGAGATATAACATATCTAATGACTTTTATTATAATCTGAAATACCTAAGTGAAAACTGGTGGGAGGACTAAATTACATTTCGAGAGCACTGAAGTAGTTTAAACTAGAATCTTTGATCACTCGGAAATTATACGATAAGTACCATGAAATACAAAACAAAGAATCAATATATGTATAGTAAATATTTAAACCGTAGTTAATTCTATAGCCGTAATACATTAATTCATTCGATAACAACAATTCAATAAATTAGCTTGTTGTACAAAGCTCTCCAGGCTGCTGCGACGCTAACAAAGGCCGGGCAACCCCTGCTCCGTATGTCGAAAATAATTATTAAATCGTACAGCTTTGTGAATGTAATGTCGCTATACATCTCTACATGGTATTATTGAGATTACAGTCGGCTCAGGGGCTATTGTCAAAGTCCATCAAACGCATCCACCCCTCGCCCCGCGCTCCTCGCCGCGCCGCGGGGGAATGTAATGTCATAAAACTGAACCGGAGATTATTTTTGGGCGTGGTCTATAGAGTTACGTTAAGCGATTTAATGGCTGTTTGTCTTATGTTACGCAAATAACTGCAGTAATTTGACTGTGTTGAAGGGCAAGTGAGTTACTCGTAGTTATTGTATTGTATTAAGGAGACACTTACGCCAAACATGATTTTAATTAGGTACGTAGATCATTTATCACATAATAATAATTATGACGGCCTTTCAAAATATTTTCAAAATATCAGACAAAACTTTAAAATAGATCTTGAATTGAAGAAACAATAAGTTATCTTGTTAACTTCACGTCTTAACTATGAAAAAGGAGTGTGGATTTTCATTTTTTCCACACATTTTCAAAAATCATAATTGAGGAATACCTACGATGCATATATAACCGCTGCCTCCCGTCACTTGTATCGTTTAATATAGATGTTCCGTGACAATACGATAGTTACAGTTTATTTATATCAAGTTGTAAACGTCAGCCGCGGGATATTGTCGCCGCGCGCCGGTCGAGGTGGGCCACATTTACGATACCGCTTCGTTAGTTGTACTTGTTATACTCGTAGCAGTGGGCTGCGGGCCCCGACACTCCCAACCGTCATCTCCTTACATTTTCCTCTCTATTCCCTCGTAGAGGCCACATAATACGTTAGCGTGGAGTAAATTATTTATTTGTAGTGCGTGGTCGTCGTGAGGTCTGGCCGAGCTCGATTGCGCTTTACCAGTGCATTAAATTTACCGCTTAATTACTTATATTACTCACTGACACTTAATAACCGCCTCCTACGCGTGATGTAAACTGAAAACCATTTATTACAAATACACAATTTTACCCATTGAATTTTAATATGTAATCTATCATAATACCTATAAAATAAACATACTATTGAACGTTAATTGTGTGTTAGAGCTGTTGCAGTACACTGACAAACACCAAAAATACACATAGTAGGAAACTCTAGAGTCAAATTAATTACAGCACGCAACGAGATCGAAGCATCTTCCCTCGAATCGAATTAATTGACGTTCAACACGAAATCTTTGTTGAATATGTAATATAAATAAAAATAAAAATTAGTGGGTGGGTATAATTTTAACCCAAGTTAAATGAATGAATGTATGTGTAGGCCAAGGGCCACCCTACACCAAAAAGTTGCACCGGAATAGAACATTGGACTATCCAAATTTTATTTATATTACAATGGGGTTCGCTTGGAAAAAGTAAACCGCATAAAATTTTAATAATAAATATTTATTACTGTCAAAACAAATATATAACAATTCTATAATTTTGTAATTCGCCAAAAATCTTAATTTTGCTATTTAATTTTATATCCAATTATTTTTTGCCAAAACTTAATTTAATTACCAATTTTAACTTATCTAATTATTATTACTAAAGTTACAATTTTGTACACCATTATGTAAGCCAAAAGGTTAATTTTAAATTTATAAATTGTTAAATTAAAAGAGAAAAAAATGTATTATAACAAATTTCGGGCGCCTGGATGGCTTAATCCATCCTAAAAATTAAATTTTAAATGTTCTACTATTTAAAAGTTTAAATAATTTACAAAAATAAACCGACTTATGATTAACTAAGGTAACCTAGTCTTAAAATAAATCGTATTTATAAATACGTAGAATAAAGTTGAATGCCCAGTTCTTCAGTTTGTAAGAAAATATAATTACATACCAGAACGTCGCAATCCAAATTATAAGTTATAAAAACCAATATGTCGAAAACGCGAGCCACGGTGTCCCAGCGCATGTCGTAGGTAGGTACCGTCGAATCCGTGATACGTACGAGAAATTGTCCAAAATAATATTTAAATCCAAGTAGAAAACCGTTGGAAATTAAAGAAAAAGTAAGTTATTGAAAAAATCCAAAAAAACTTGTTGTCAAAAAAGTTTTGAAAAACCTCCCAAATAAAACATCCCATAACAAACACTCCAAATCAAACATCCCAAATCAAACACTGCGGACAAAGAAAATAATTACGTTAATACCAAATACTAAACAAGTATCTACCAAATTTTCGAATTCGAAATCTCAAAAAAGTCGTCAAAACTTACCCGGTTAATCCGGTGTTTATCACAAAATAATCCGTTAGTTATGCAGAAAGGTACTTAATTGGAATCCTGTAAGACAATAATCACTACATGAAATATGAATTTCAACCGAAATCTAAGTCGAGACAAAAAGTTTTTGTAAACTTACCACGAGGCAAAATTAATCGCCCATTATTTGGCGGATCGACAATTAAAACTACGAATAATATATGAATAACAGCATAGCTGCTCTTAAATTGGAATTTCGTCACATTATTTAGACCAAAAAGAAAGAAAATTTATAAAAAAACAAAATGAATCACAATTACATTTTGTGACCTCTGACAGTCCGGCAGGAAAGTAATCTTCCATTCACCATTCCAATCTCGTAAAAAATTCGTAGAAAAAGTCAGACAAAGAACAACAGACTATTCAGCCAACGTCCAAGAATTATTGAACCAAGTCCTGGATACCACGCTAAACTGGACTATACTGCGTTGCAACACGTGATACACCAGTAGTGACACCTATAATTGATTTACGAAGTTAATATTTATTATTGAAGATCTGTGGCAAACGTCAAGTGACAGCTTGTCGAACAAGTTGACAGTGACAACGACAGAACATCGATACTGACAGCCTTGTCAAAAGTAATTCAGAATTACCTCCTAGATAAATGATAATTCAATGAAGTTAAAAATTATAAGTTAAAGTGTGAGGTTAAGTTTGTAAACAATGTCGAATGAAATAATTTTGTGTAAAAAGGTTTGAAAAACGATTTATTAAACACTAGGCCACGCATGTAACGTAAAATACGTTACATTACCCCCCTGCCAAAAATAAAAGAGGAGCTCCGAAGGAGAAACTCTTTTCAGATGAAAATTCTAAGTTAATAAAGTTTGATAGAGTCATAAGAATCTACAAAAGTAAGTGAAATTAAAGGCGCAAAATACCAAAAGGTTAACGAAATAATCGCTTAAACGAAGAATTGTTCGAGTCGCAAGTGACTCTACAATTTCAAAACTCTACATTGGACTCAGAAATAACCAAGAGACTACATCAACGAGTACCAAATAAAACAAAAAACCAGCTCTATACTAGCTCTACAAGTACAAAGTCAAAATAGAGATGCTCTATATTATCTCTACAAAGTCATAGAAGAAAACCTATATGTTATCTCTACAAATATCTACAAAATTATAGAAGAAAAAACTTTATTATCTCTACACTCTTCATTGGAGTCAAAAGTCAAAAGGAAAAACTCGAACTCGAACGAAAAATAAGTGAGTTATAACTAAAGTCTAAAAAGGTAGAGCAAAAGCTCAAAGTTAAACTTTTCACTCAAAGGAGTTGAAAAACAACTAACGCAATCGCTACAAAATGACAGATGCGAAAAAGAATGTAATCGTGATCGACACAACACCATCGACTTTCCGAACACGAAGACATAAAGGAAAAAATACCAAAAGGATGAATTTCGTGGTCGACTCTACATCATCGGCTTTTCGAACACGAAACCACCAAAAGCTTTGTCTGTGATCGGCCCAACACCACCGAACTCCCGAGCACAGAACGAAAAATGTTACTAGTAGCACCAAACAATGGCTACTATATAACCAAATAAACCAAAACAAATGTTACTGTGACCGGCTCTACTCCACCGACTTACCGTGCACAGAACAAAATTAGTAATAACAACTACAAACTTGAGCTGTATTACTAAAAAGGTGTGATAGACAACTACACAATTGAGTGCTATCAACAAAAAATGGAAAAGTTCCCGAAAAGGTTACTAAATCCAAAAGTCAAAGCAAAGGTTATACTCTCCCTGCAGTAGACGAGTACAAGAAAATGTCAATATCCGAGAAGTCAAGTCCGGGTATATAACATTAAGCTAAAAGCTTAAACTTAACAAATAAGCTTAAAAGTATTACATATTTGTATCAAACAATTATGCAAATAAAACTAAATTAGTATTACGTTGAAGGGCGTAAACTAAGAAAAATTAGATCCTTAAAAATATAGTAAAAGATCTATAAACAAACTTAAATCTAACTAATTTCTTATGCTTTGGGGAAATGTTTAGATTTTAATTTTGAATATTCCAAAATGTCCTAAGTAAAATTTTAGTAATCTAGTTATGTAGTACTGCGTAAGCTCAAGTTAATTCCTATCATTCATTCATCTCACACGGGTAAGTCCTGTCATACTTCAAACTAATCCATCCACAAACATAATACCCAAAAACTATCACCAACGACAGTTCAACAAAAAGGATTTGTACAAAGTGTACATAACCAAAAATTAATTAATTTTAATGATATCTTTAACGTGGTAACGTCCGGTAGAACGTTTTCCTACATCTTTCAAAACGTAGACATTATCTGAGATTTTATTAATTATTTTAGATTTTACAAACTTAGGAGCAAGTTTAGCCGAAAAATAATGCAATGCATTAGACTGAACAAAATTCCGTCTCCAAACAATATCTCCCAAATCATACGAAATGACTTTCCTGCCTTTATTATAATAAGAAGCATTTTTACGATATGCTTTTAATAAAGAAGCGGAAACCGATTCAAAAATTGAACTAAGAGAGTTCAAGGAAGTAGAGTACCTTTCGCGGCTCCCTAATTGGATATCATCTAAATTATTAATAGAATTACTAAATTTATGTAGCGAAGCATCAATTATAACTTCTCTACCAAACATCAAAAAGTTAGGAGTAAATTCCGTAGCTAAATTAACACTACTATTCAAAGCTAATTGAACATGATTGATAAACTTCGACCACATACGATGATCGTCCCTAACATAACAAGCTAGACAAGTTTCTAAAGTTTTATGATAACGCTCAACAGGATTATTTTGTGGCGTATACAAAGTGTTATAAAATATTTTATCAATATTATAATTTTTCAAAAATTCAACAAAGGTTTTTGAAATAAATTGTTTTCCATTATCGCATACAAAAATCTTTGGACAACCAAATTTAAGGAAAATATCTCTCTCTAGAAATCTACAAATAGATTTAGTAGTGGCATTACCCAATGGACATAACCAGCAATATTTTGAAAATACATCTAATACTGAACAAATGAAGCGGTGACCAGAATAAGACCTAGGCAAAGGGCCAATGATATCAATAGATAGCATCATCATAGGTGAATTTACTATTTTTGGATTAGACATGAAACCAAATGGAGGAGAATTTGAATGTTTATAAGCTTTACAAACTTCACATTTAGAAATATAATCCTTTACATCTTTAGCCATAGTGGGCCAATAATAATGAATTTTTAATTTATTTAAAGTTTTGAAAATACCAAGGTGAGCAGAATCTAAATTATCGTGATTATTACGAATAGTATCCAATATATTTTCCTTAAGAATAACAACTTTCCAAGACAAATTACTCTGAATTTCAAATCTAGATTTACAGAATCTATAAAGAACGTTATTATCAACTCTAAAATTTTTATATCTTAAAGGATATTTTTGACATCCGATGAAAATACGTTTATACCAAGGATCAGTAATTTCATCATCAGGCTGAACAATTTCTGATGGAATATCAATAGCATTAATTTGAATACGAGACAAAGTGTCAGGTACAACATGTAAATTTCCTTTTTTATGAATAATATCAAATGTAAATTGAGAAATACGAGCCGCCCAACGAGCCAATCGTCCACTAGGATTACTTAATCCTAACAGCCATTTTAAACTAGCGTGGTCAGTTATAACAGTAAATTTCATACCTTCAATATATGGCCTAAAATGTTCAATTGAATCTAAAATTGCAAGAAGTTCTTTCTCAGTTGTGCTATAATTAATTTCACATTTACCAAAAGTTCTTGAATAAAATGCAATAGGATGTTGGTTATCATCTTCATCTTTTTGACATAAAACACTACCAATAGCAAATGAACTAGCGTCAAAATGTAAGTAAAATGGTTTTTCAAAATTAGGGCAAATTAAAACAGGAGCTGACAAAAGAGCTTGTTTAAGTCGAATAAAAGAGTTTTCACAATTAGAATTCCAATCAATTTGACGTTTAGAGTTTTTACTTCCTCCAGTTAATTTAGATAAAGGAGTAGCAATATCAGCAAAACCTTTAATGAATCTACGATAATAAGAACACATACCTAAAAAACTTCGAACCTCTTTAACGGTTTTAGGTTGGGGAAAATTTTCAATAACAGATAACTTAGAAGGATCCGTATGTAAACCTTTACTATCTACAATATAGCCTAAATAACGTAAACGATCTTTACAAAATTCGCACTTTTTTAAATTAACAGTAAGACCTGCTTCTTTTAAATGTGTATAAATTTTACGTAGCAAAGTTAAATGACTTGAAAAATCGCTAGAAACAGCTATTAAATCGTCTAAATATACAAAAACTTGGGAATCAAATTCAGGACCAAATAATCTGTCTACTAAACGTTGAAGTTCAGCAGGGGCGTTAGTTAAACCAAAAGGCATTCGAACAAATTCGAATAATCCTTTGCCAGGGATTACAAATGCAGTTTTTTCACAAGAAGATTTTTCTAAAGGGATTTGAAGAAATGCTTTTGACAAATCGATAGCGGAAATAAACTTAGCACCACGCAAATTGTCCAAAATTCGCGATGTGTAAGGTAAAGGATACGCATCTTTAACGGTAACAGAATTTAATTTTCTAGAATCTAAACATAATCTAGTTGAACCATCTTTTTTCTCAATAGCTAAAACAGGAGAAGACCAAGGGGATTTTGAACGTTGAATAATTCCTTCTTTAAGTAAAATTTCTACTTCATCGTAAAGTTCTTTTTGTTTAGCAGGACTAATAGGCCAATAACGTTGTTTAATAGGATCACCGATAGTAACAATTTTGTGCTCCGTCAAATTAGTTAAACCCAAACCTTTCTTTTCATAAGAAATTTCCTCAAAAAGTTTAATGACTTGATCTAATTGATCTTTATCATTACAAGAAAGTTGAACTGAAGAAGTTACAGAATTAATGTTAATATTATTACTTGAATTTAAATTACTTTCAAAAACTATATTATTAAATAAATCCTTAGCAAGGTCAAATACAAGCCAAAAGTCAAAACCTAGAATAATATCTGGTCTAAGAGAAGGTATAACCATGAATTCTACCATACGAGTAACGTTGTCACAAGTAATTGGCATATCAATAGTTCCTAAAACATCTTGATGTTTACCATCAGCAGTATGAGCTACATTATAATTATTAGTTTTAAGTTTGAATCCCAATTCAATAAATTTTAAGTGACTATTAGAACCTAGAACACTCTTATTAGCACCACTATCTAATAAACCTGTAAAAGTTTTACCACAAACATGGAATTTCAAGAATGGACGAGAGTCACTATTCTTAGTAAACAAAATAGGAGCAAATTTATTTATTTGAAAAAATACTTTTAAGTAATTACACCAATCAGAAAATTCTTTGTGAATTTGTAATGAGTTAGGACGCGAAGAATTAAACGATGTCAGTTCACTGTTTTCTTTGTTAAGAATCCGTGACTGACAGAACTTTATACGTTTTTTGGAATCTCTTTACTAGATTTACAAGTTTCGCATGAATTAGTAGTAACATTTTGCTTGCCACATTTAAAGCAAATTATACCTGGAATCTTTTTACAATGCTTGTAAGTGTGTCCAGTTTCTTTACACTTAAGGCAAGTAGAAGTTAATGAAGTTTGAACAATATTAATATTTTTTACTTTACTATCAAAATTATAGTGTTTATTACTATTAGAAACATGAAAATCATCAATTTGTTTTGAAAGATTGACTAAAACTGATAAAGAATCTATAGAACGACCAACCAAATGTATAGAATACATCGGTAACATATTATGTTTAATAATTTCCAAAAGAGTTGACTCAGCTAGTGGATAAGTAAGTCTCTTAGACATATATTCAATTTCTATAATAAAATCTGATAACGATTCACTAGATTTCTGCTTCCTAGTTCTCAAGCTGTATTCTAAATTGTAATCAAAGTTAAGTGTATCAAAACGCTTCAATAATTCAAGCTTAAGTTGCTTCCAAGAAGTTATAGAACCACGAATAGATCTAAACCATTTCAGCGCTAAATCTGAAAGTACCTCAGTAAACGATATGAGTATATGATCACCAAAAATGTCACGAGCAGAACAGTACTCCTCAAAAGTGAGTAAGAATTCGCGAACACAAGTTTTACCATTAAATTTATGTTTAAATTTAGACAAATCAGGTCTTTTGCTATATGAAAATTTGTTAGGAAAAGATAAATTATTAGGATGAAACGATAAATCCAATAAATCATTAGAAGTCATAGGCATGGCCTGAGAGTTATTTGCTTCTGCAAGGTTAGAATTATCATTATCAATATTCGAAGTTAAACTATTCATGTTATCATCACTACTAGGTGGTTGTAAAATGGTAGGTAAAGATTCCTTATGCGACATGTTTGAGAAGTCCTAAATTTCCAGCGATAACACTGTATTAAATTATTTCAAAAATAAAGTTCAATGAACACAAAGTAAATGAACAAAATGGTTAGTTAATAGTACTAACTACAGTTAATAAGTATAAGTGAACTTGGCATTCAATTCACAAAATAAGCTTAGCTTGTATGTAAAATATCATAGACGATACATAAGTACAATGGTCGAAATCTCAATACAAAGTTCTAATACAAAAGTTGAAAAGTTAAGTAACAAATATGCAAACTGCAAAATATAGGTCAAGTCCCTACGTTCGCAGCGCCAAATTGTAATATAAATAAAAATAAAAATTAGTGGGTGGGTATAATTTTAACCCAAGTTAAATGAATGAATGTATGTGTAGGCCAAGGGCCACCCTACACCAAAAAGTTGCACCGGAATAGAACATTGGACTATCCAAATTTTATTTATATTACAATGGGGTTCGCTTGGAAAAAGTAAACCGCATAAAATTTTAATAATAAATATTTATTACTGTCAAAACAAATATATAACAATTCTATAATTTTGTAATTCGCCAAAAATCTTAATTTTGCTATTTAATTTTATATCCAATTATTTTTTGCCAAAACTTAATTTAATTACCAATTTTAACTTATCTAATTATTATTACTAAAGTTACAATTTTGTACACCATTATGTAAGCCAAAAGGTTAATTTTAAATTTATAAATTGTTAAATTAAAAGAGAAAAAAATGTATTATAACAAATTTCGGGCGCCTGGATGGCTTAATCCATCCTAAAAATTAAATTTTAAATGTTCTACTATTTAAAAGTTTAAATAATTTACAAAAATAAACCGACTTATGATTAACTAAGGTAACCTAGTCTTAAAATAAATCGTATTTATAAATACGTAGAATAAAGTTGAATGCCCAGTTCTTCAGTTTGTAAGAAAATATAATTACATACCAGAACGTCGCAATCCAAATTATAAGTTATAAAAACCAATATGTCGAAAACGCGAGCCACGGTGTCCCAGCGCATGTCGTAGGTAGGTACCGTCGAATCCGTGATACGTACGAGAAATTGTCCAAAATAATATTTAAATCCAAGTAGAAAACCGTTGGAAATTAAAGAAAAAGTAAGTTATTGAAAAAATCCAAAAAAACTTGTTGTCAAAAAAGTTTTGAAAAACCTCCCAAATAAAACATCCCATAACAAACACTCCAAATCAAACATCCCAAATCAAACACTGCGGACAAAGAAAATAATTACGTTAATACCAAATACTAAACAAGTATCTACCAAATTTTCGAATTCGAAATCTCAAAAAAGTCGTCAAAACTTACCCGGTTAATCCGGTGTTTATCACAAAATAATCCGTTAGTTATGCAGAAAGGTACTTAATTGGAATCCTGTAAGACAATAATCACTACATGAAATATGAATTTCAACCGAAATCTAAGTCGAGACAAAAAGTTTTTGTAAACTTACCACGAGGCAAAATTAATCGCCCATTATTTGGCGGATCGACAATTAAAACTACGAATAATATATGAATAACAGCATAGCTGCTCTTAAATTGGAATTTCGTCACATTATTTAGACCAAAAAGAAAGAAAATTTATAAAAAAACAAAATGAATCACAATTACATTTTGTGACCTCTGACAGTCCGGCAGGAAAGTAATCTTCCATTCACCATTCCAATCTCGTAAAAAATTCGTAGAAAAAGTCAGACAAAGAACAACAGACTATTCAGCCAACGTCCAAGAATTATTGAACCAAGTCCTGGATACCACGCTAAACTGGACTATACTGCGTTGCAACACGTGATACACCAGTAGTGACACCTATAATTGATTTACGAAGTTAATATTTATTATTGAAGATCTGTGGCAAACGTCAAGTGACAGCTTGTCGAACAAGTTGACAGTGACAACGACAGAACATCGATACTGACAGCCTTGTCAAAAGTAATTCAGAATTACCTCCTAGATAAATGATAATTCAATGAAGTTAAAAATTATAAGTTAAAGTGTGAGGTTAAGTTTGTAAACAATGTCGAATGAAATAATTTTGTGTAAAAAGGTTTGAAAAACGATTTATTAAACACTAGGCCACGCATGTAACGTAAAATACGTTACAAATATTCCGACGTTACACTTTTCTTGTTTGATCGCGGAAATTAAGACTTCATTGTGACGGCGTGTCTATTGTGTTCTGAAGTCTTTACGTGTTTTGCTACAAGCGATTCACACATTTACCACATTCGTTCATGTATTGTTGTGTACCAAAACACTTCGAATACATACATAATGATACATACATTCAAAAAATAAAGTTGAAACGTGTGTTAATGTTTACATGCTCTCGAGCCATTGTCTTGTACAGAGAGTGTTGTCTCCGTCCTCGACGTAATGTACAAATGTTTATGTTTGATGTAAATTTGAATAAATAAAATACAAATACGTTGTGATTAATTTAATAACAGTAAATGTTTCGGATGAAATAGTAGTAGCACAGCTTAAAACCATCGACGTGCCCTTCCCAGGTGTTCTAGGGCCGCCACTGGCGCCTCTTGCGGTCCAGTGCCTGGATACTTGGATAGTAACACCACGACATTTGCATCGCCGATACTTGAACCAACATATTGGCCGCTCCGCGCGTGCCCCTATTTAACTTTGCACTCATGTGGCACGTGCCTAGCTTGCCCCACGGATAAACCTCCCGCCACTCCATCCATCCAACTTCCAACCGAGCCCGAAGTTATTTACAAACTACTTACTTCTATGGCATGTCGATAGTTTCCTATTAAAGGTAAGTTACCGAAGCAGCACGCTCCATCGAGGGCCATCTACTTACAGTGCAGCACATTGTCCCCCCCCCCTTCCTCCTCCCGCGCCCCCATTGTTACAAGCGACCATTGTTCCAAGCCTAAGCTGTCGGAACCATGCTCTTTAAGCCTTTAACTAAATCATTCATTACTTTCAATCTACAGCCTGCTAACGAAACAAAGGATTCTTTGGTCTAATTAGGTAGGTAAACATCAAGCTACATAACATCAGTTACCACGTCTCGAGATTTACATAACACTCGATACGTAATTACAGTGTTCGTGTATTGATCTTTACATGTAACCCGTGACTGTTCAATTTATTCAACTGGTTTTAGCTTCTTGCTTCCCGGACGAGTTCTCGTTGACATACGTCACTCCAGTTTTAGATGAGAACTTCCTTGGAAACTCGGGTGTCGGTCCCCTCGCGACATTTTCCTCCGAACCTACTACAAAATGTCCAATATTCTCACGAAGAATGTTAGTATTAGTCCCCTCGCCAGTTTATCTCGAACTTAAAATATAAATAACAATTTAGTAATGTTCTATGTAATCAATAAGTTGATGGTTCGTTGGACGCATCCGTTAAGGTTTATCATTAAGTAACGCCATAACTCATTCACCCGTAATCTTGGATTAAATTTATAAAAAATTAACCGCTTTGGGCATGAATAGGTGTGGGCTATCATTTGTAACTTATGATCTAAAGATTGATTGAAATTCTTCAAAACAGAGGAAGGTACTGTTTAAACTGGCTGTTTTGGAACTTTTCGATATAAAAAAATGTTTGAATTGCTCGTTGATTACAGATAAATTTAGTACGTTGGAAATAGTAGAGATGCAAATACGATACCGACTTCCTTTAAATATTACTTTATCGTTTTCATGTGTCTGACGGCCTCCCCGGGCCCAAGCCAACCTCCAGCTCGCGGGGCGCATTCACTAGTGGTTATACCTACTGGGTACTGGATGCGGTACTCATACATCCTGGGAAAGTTTGTACAGTACATTACTAGTACAATCTCGCTTCGCTAGCTATCATCCGTCATCTTAAACCGAACTTGAATGTCCTATCCGTATTTCGGTCACAGTCGGAGAGTCCAGAAACAAGGCGGATCCATGGGCGGCGGGCACCAGTCATCAGTCACCAGTTACAATCAGGTTGTCGTCTCCTCGTTTGTCAGTTATTTACCTACATAAAATTAAAAAATAATAAAAAAAAACCGCACACTATTTTACTTTTATGAATGAATATAGATGAACTCGTAGAAAACTAATAAATAATTTTAAATTAAAGAAAAGTATTTAAACAACTGTCGGCGGCCGGCGCGGCGGATCCACGCATAATAAACCGCAGAACAAAAGAGCTCAACGCGCTTCCGCCGACACCGCGCCGCCGACACCGCGCCGCCGCCGACACCGCGCCGCCGCCGCGCCGACACCTGAGACAATATTAATTCAGCCTGCTACCGTACGTAACCTACCAACTATGAATATTATTACTGTTATAATTATGTGTTATAACACTTTACTCAACATGAGTATTAAATAACTCCCAATTCTATTAAACAATAACAAACAAACTAATATTTATGTTTCTGCATAAAAACATAAGTAAAAATACAAATTAAATGAAATATCGTAAATATCTCAAGGAATAAACAAACAACTCTAGAATTTTTTCACACACTATTAAATAATAAGTTAAATTTAACTGTACAAGTCGGTCACGCTCCGCGTTGTTTGCGATAGTTCCGGTAGCGACGTATTGTGCGATATAATTTTTTTGTTGGAATCGGAATAATAACGGCAGCTGGCAGCCGCCAGATGTCGCGTCGGCGCCGTCCAATTGGGATCTACAGAACATCTTACATTATTGAATTAGTGCCTTGCACTACTAGAGTACTTTATTGCGCAGTATCAGAGTTTGAAGTGTAAGTAATCGCCCATAAAAAAAAAAGCATTCTGAGAATAAAAGTAGCGAAGCAGAACATTTGTTTACCTTGAATGTAGTCATTGGCGTGTTTCGGGAGCAGTTGAAGAAACGTGTTAAAATTATAAATAAGAATACATATTTTACTTAACTTTAACTCGGTTTAACTCGGTAAAAGGAACTTAGGATGCCTTACAACCAGGTGGACTGACAACCTGAAGATGTTAGCTTGCACATGTTAGGGGATGATTATGTCCAGCTGTGGACCTCCAAAGGCTGATGGATGGAGGACTTAAAGTAATAAAAATGTAACGTTGCTAAATATTTTTAGAAAATTTAAGGAAGCTTCGTAAGGGATCATACAATTTCACCTAATATATTTCCGAGAGTTCTCTTTAAAAAACGTCTTGCATTTGACTGGCGCGGGCGTTCGTGCACCCATCACTTCAGTCTGCGACGTTTGAAATATGATTCTTCTTCTGTGATAAAATAAAAACCAGAGACTATCATTGTGTTAAAATGAAACAATAGCGTCAAAACCCACACGCTGCCATTCTCAGCGCCACAAAACACCCGGGAGGCTGGCGCGAGGCGCTGGCGGGGCAGCGCAGCAGCAGCCAGCACGCGATGCGGGCGGCGGGCGGCGGGCGGACACGTGTCACACACGTCACAGTGCATACACGATGCAGCTCGTCATGTACATTATGTAGGAGCACATATAATGTGTGGTACGTAGAAACTGTACAAACGACCATGATCAACCTCCAGTACAGAATTAAGAATTTATTTAAATTATATTCTTACTCATGATTTACGATGCTGTAAGCGTCAGTCTTTATAGATTGAATATACTGTATTCTGTGACCTCCAGGGATAAGCGGTATTTATGTTGAAATAAACATAAAACCTTTGACCGTTTGAAAGTGGTATCTTATTATAACTGGATATCAGTTTACGGCTGGCCTGTGCCCGGCGCGTCGCATTTCACTGCCAAGTGGCGATGTAGGATAGTAATGTAGGACTGGCGACTCTGGCGAGTGCCGACAGCCGACTGGTGGCACTAGTCGCCAGCTCACGCACGCAAACATCGAGGAAGTTCTCATTTATACGCTCTATTTATAGTGGTTTCACTCCTGTTTAGTTGAAAAGCAAAGATAAATAATTTCCTGATAAATAAATTTGGGTGATAAAATAATGGATTTAATATCAATTTCAAATGATGTTCAGAAGAACCAACCAGCCAGTGCTCTGACAATGTTCGAGTTAGTTGTGAGTGGTGTGGCTGCCTTCAAACAATAAGTAGGTATAACGGAGTTTCGTGACCCTCCCACCTGCCTAGATTTGTAACTTTGGTCTCCAGTAGCCTGGGGATGCTATATTTAATCAGCTAATTACCAATATTTCTAGATGCTTATCACCACGCACATAATATCAATACAAAAGTCAAATAATATGTTCTGAACGTTCACCAAATATTCACTTAACATTCAGTGAAACGCGAGAGCAACAGGTCTCCATATAAGGTTCCTTGAATGCTCAACTAAAGTAAATTCACAGGTAATTTTAACTCAAGCCGACATCTAAAAGGAAATTGTATCAGTATTTTTCTCAACAAATCCCCGGTCATGTAAACCACCGCATAGTTATGCCCAGTAAATCCTCAGTAACGCAAGTAAGACCTTAGCAAAGAGAAGTAAGCGCAAGTATTTTATATGTCAGGATAATGAAGGCGTAAAAAGGCACATAGTTCTGCTTGCTACAGATTTGTAATCTTAACCAACAGCAAAAAACGCTGAACAATCTTAAGATGAGGCCAAACGAGCGTATTTTTACACGCTTTATCACCTGCATTCAGCTTCACCTGTATGTTTGTAACTTGTAACCGACTCCTTTGGATTTGATTTTGACCCACTTCAAACGGTCAGATTTCTTTCAAACTTCGTAGACTTATCGAGGACCGATGACAATTCAATTTTTAAAGAAAAAAGAAAGAAAGTAAGAAAAGAGACCTAAATTTTATTTCAAAAAATCAAACTAAAAAATGAAAAAATAAATAATAGTTAAAAAAAAACTAAAAAACACGCTTTTATAGAAAATACAACAAAAAAATATAAAATTTTGAATTAAAAATCGTGTAACTGTAATAAAAGCATGGGGTGCATGGTGTCAATTAGTAGAAGGGATAATATCGTAATAAAAAGCACCCCACGCTATTTTTACAATAACACGATGCTCAATTCAAATTTATTTTCTATTTTTTAGTTGGATTTTCTATAAAAGCGTGTTTTTTAGTTTTTTTTTTTAATTCGCCTTTAAAGCCTAGATATTATCTATCAGACTGAGTGTCAACAAGCCCAAAGTTTACTTAAACTTTAGTGTTGATAGAAACCAACCCAAGTGTCACAAACGTTCGCGTTATGCGCGCTTCACTTGCCTCAGTTGCCTCCCAAGAGTTAATGTGATGTTCGCGTTATGAGTATAATTAGAGTAGGTGAGACGAAGGTAATATTTCAGTGGCAGCTAACAACATAACGAGGTCTGTGCGACATCACGTGACCCAGCGGCATCGAGCCTCGCGCCAAAACCAACTGTTAATGATGGAAGAGGCGGGTCACACTCACTTCATATTACTTCGTTTTTTATGGACTTACGCCGTACACTTTATAAACAACAAATTAAATGCGTTGAACAAATACATGGGGGTCTCGTCAGGTGAGCTCGTAAGACAATCTCAACGCATGTGGTGATATCTCTCTGTTGATCAAAACAGAAAGGAGAAAAAACTGGTCACGTCTAAATGAAACAAACCTCGAGTGGAATACGGTTCTTTTTGTAAATAAATGTAAGAATATGTATTTCTTCCTTTGGATACAATGTAGAAATACTTGTCTTATAATAATTTTATGGAAAATGTGTACCGAGCTATTGCCTTTTGAATAAAACCAAAGTTAGCATATCTCCAAAGTTAGCCTCAAAGTCAGAATTCATTTATTTACGATATACGCCTGTCACCTTTTCTGGTCCACCAAATTGTGCACCAATAATGTGGCATATATGGGTATCACTGATAATCTGGTGCATCAAATTTTTTATCTCTATTACCGTATCGGACAGGTGTTTCATCGTAAATGAGAAAAACAGCATAATGTAATTTAGGTTCAGCCTTTTCGTACTTCTATGTGGGTTTTTGTTTCATATATTCGTAGTAGGTACATATTATGTGCATCATTTAGAATATCAAGTTGGTCAGACTGACAGATTACATACGAGTGAAGTACCTATGTATAGTTCTGTTCATCGAATATCAATGTCGAACCCTAACCCTAGAAACTATAAAGTTTGAACTACTTAAATATTAATTCATCTAGGCTAGCAGTGCTCGGACCCTGTTTCGAATCTACGAAACACGCGGGAACGTTCCCCCGTTCGTACAGCCACTCTGAGTACGTGCGGTACGTTGAGCTAGCGAGCTCTCTTGTCAATTGCAACTCAACTAGAGCGATTAAAAATGGAATGACTTACGGACTGTACTGTGAGGTGGTCGAGTTAATGGAGCGACTCTCGCTGTGGCGCGCCCACTTTCCCCGTTGCATTTGTATACGTCTCCTGCTATCACCGATCTGGTTAATGATACGCTTGGATCTGTTTCATATGTCACGTAAGGGAACATGGCTATTGGGTTGGGAGGTTGTGTCAACGCTACCCGCGTGCCGCGATACATGCGGAAGGCACGCTAATCTTCTCGAAATCAATTAAGATAATGGCCAAGTGTAGAGAGCTTTTAATTAGGTTTATAGTATTGATAACTTTATCATTAAATACGGTTGTTAGGTAGTTTAGTTCTTAGTAAAGTCTGTTTCAGTAACTTTTTACACTCAACAGTGTTAACGCTCTTCATGTCTCATGGTCGACATTTACGCGTTTTACGTTTAAGTATTTATATCGATCACTTATCCAATTCTCGACCACGATTACCTCGTTTTGTTTTATACCAAATCCTTATGATTTATGAGTGGAAACAAATGTAGAACGAAGAGGCTACGGGGGTGGCGACCTTGTTTAATAACTGTACAACTTGGCCACGGCAATCACTAGGCATTGTACGGTAGGTATTTCAACAGGTTAGGAAAAGCCTAGGAAAAGCCCGCCAAGTTCGAGATGGATTTGCGCACCGAGAGTTCTGAACAAACTTGTACATTACGCGTACATACATATATAAGAATGTCCAAAATGATTGAGTAGTCTGTTAATATTTACTTAAATCAAAATTATAAACATGGTGTGTAAAAAATGTTTAAAGTAATTAATCTTCTTTCTGTTCACAACTTCAATTACTTAAGGTAGTTAAGCAAGAGGTAGGCCAGAGCATGGACAACGTTTTGTATTAATTTCAGTACGGGAGCTATAATTACAGCGTCTCTATATGCTTTCTAACTAAATGCGAGTATCCGCCCGCAGTCCCGCGCCCGCGCGCACGGGTCATTATTTTCCTCTCCATTATTTTCGCCTGCGGCTTTCTTATTTTAAACATACATTTACATAAATTTTCGTTAGCAGAATATTTAATTTATAACATCCTATTTATATTTATTACATGATTTATAAATTAAGAAGATAATGATATTTTTATGAAAGCTAATTGGACATTTATTTTGTTTCATTTCTTCTCAGTCTCATTTCCTTTTTTATTATTGACAAAATGAATAGAGATATAATGTAAACAACGTTCAACAAGTTTCGATATGTTTTTCACTGTCAACTCAGATCAAGTTATTCATTGATCTGAGGCTGTCAAAATAATAATGCACTTACGTGAAACAACAAATAGATCGAGCGCGTCGGTTCTGGTTTAATGAACACCACACAAGCACATCGTAACACGAAACACAATGGCACAGTTCAACTAGTGTACAGGTAAACAAGGCGAGCGCCGGAGAGGAACGGGCGAAGTTCGTAGGGTTCGCAGAGTTGCCGGGAACGCGTAAGGTGGCGTAAGTTCGGTGCGCCGAGTGGCCGGTGCGATACGACCGCCGAGCGCGCGCCTCCACTGCCGACTTGCCTCACTTGCCTGGCCGAGTCGCGCCTCGCGGGAGTCGCGGCCGCGGCCGAGAGCAGCGCGTCTTTCACCCCGCGAGCCTTTGTTGTGGTGTTCTAGTGCGGGAGTCGGCGAGGAAATTTATTATTGTATGTCTTTATTGAACTGCATCTGAAGGTTCGTACCGTTCTTGTGCTTTATGATGAGTTATAAGCATAGATCGGAATAGGAAGTGCAATTTGGCGTTAATGACCTCAAACAATATACTAATGTGGATAAGATTTATGGATTGGGGGGATTTGTTACGATTTACACACGAGTATAACTTGTTTCAAAATATTTTTATGAAAAAAAAAGCATTTTTTACTTCGTTGCTAAACTATAAACGAAATATAAATAAAAAAGAAGAATCATCAGTCACCACGAAAAACGCATTGTTTGTAAAATAAAATTATTATGCAAATTGATAAATTCATACTTGCTTCGGTGAAGGAAAACATCGTGAGGAAGCCTGCACATCGGAGAGTTCTCCATAAAGTTCTCAAAGGTGTGTGAAGTCTACCAATCCGCACTTGACCAGCGTGGTAGACTATGGCCTATACCCCTCACATTGTGAGTGGAGATCCTGAGCCCAGCAGTGGGACAATTTTGTTACGGGTTGTTGCTTTGCTTTTATACTTTCAAGATTTCTGTTTAAAAAAATTTACCAAGCTGTTTTGCTGTTTTTTTCTTTACTATAAAAAAATCAGTTGCATAGAAACCTTTGAAAGCGACACACCGTTCTGTCCTTAAGAAACTCTTCTGCAAGAAACGTAATCGAACATACTCAAGTTACCAACCTGAAAGAAGTCTTAATCACATCAACAATATGTTTTTCGCTTTCAATATTAACAAGTCGATTTTTTTACTTCGATATGTTATTACATCTCGTAAGTTACAAATGTAATATATCCCCCTCCTATTCCGACATATAGTTATAAGTTTTTGACATTTCGAATTCAGAGGAATAAGTTGAAGATATATCCTTATAGGTAGTTAATCTAATACGTTAAGTTTTCTTTTATTAATATTAGTGTTTCATAACTTTCATAGTACCAAAAGTTATTTGCGTATTCGTCCATCCAAGTAGACCAAGTGGGAATTAGGCGTAAGGAAATCGTAGAGCACAATATACAACACTTTTGTTATGCAGAGAGGAAGGCAGACCGACCCCTGTTCTAGTCCGAGCCCGCCACGGCCATGGTGCACGTGCTACGCTATACTCGTATTGTTCTAACATCTCACACGCGGATTAAGACATGAATTTTCTTAAATGTATCTATGTATTCAAACCATAGAGTTCGTTTTTAAATCATTACTAGTGACCTGCCCCGGCTTCGCTTGGGTGAAACGACGCTCTAGCGTAAAATTAGCAAATAGTTTACTTCTAGGCTTCTAGCCATATTAAGGTGGCTTAGAACACTAACCCAAATCCAAAGCCAGATGGGTGGATATCTTAAGACGCGGCTAAATCTGGCCGTTTTGGTGATAGAGCCCTACCATCCCTTGAGTCAGCCGCTAAACGACTTGTGTGTCTCCAACTGGGGGTTTGAGATCGTTCTTTCTTTCTTTTTCTTCTCTCTTCCTTGGCCGGCAACATCGGCAACGCCTTTGGTAATGCCTATGGACGTTAGTCCATGGGTGACGATACCGTAAAAGACAGACCTGTAATACTTAAGCTGTCGCAGACTTATTTTTGGACCATTTCATGAGGATGTCTCGTTTACATAAAACAAGTTTACGTTATCATCGTCCATGTAGCTCCGTTTCGTTGTAATGAAGTTGAACTAATGACGGCGAGTACTGCGAGTACTGCGAGTAGGTCCGCGGCGACGCACTCGATGGGCAGCTTAGTGACATTGATTGCATAGTTTTACGGCCAATTACTCGCCAGTCGCCGTCGATCTTATCTGCTCTTCTTAGAAATGGGATTCCATCTCAATACTCGCTCGTTGGAAAGCTAATCGAATAAACTAAGCTACGTGTTTGATACTCGTACTGCTCGTACTCTCATCGAAGGTGAAGGCATTAGTGAAGGCAGATGTTCACGTTCATCAAGATTTATTGGGTACACTTAGTTACGCATTACAGTTACTCTATTTTTTTTATTATCGTGAAATTATGTATTTAATGTGCGACCGGGAAAGCAGCCGGGCTACAAGATATATAGTACTACTATCGTAAGTGGTTCTGGGTGGATGAGAATAACTTTTTTAGAGAGCTCCATTATTTCATAGCCCTTTACTAATACTTCATATGGTAGGTATTTCTATTTTCCTGTAATCAAACACCTCTGTGTCCTAATGTGTTTTGTAAAAATATTGTAGTTTTAATTTATTCAATGATACCTATTTCATACAAAAAAGAAGTATAATATCATTAACTTTATAATTCAAAGCTCACCACGAAAAATACTTTCGTTTCGTTCCTTATTTTTTTCTACAGACAGTAGGTAAATTCTTAATTGAACAAAAAGCAAGGTCCGTGAAATTGGTAGAGTGGCGAGTTGGCTGGCCGCGGCCCGCGGCCCCCGCGGAGACCGGATGAGTCACGCGACGAGTGACGAGTGACGACCGCTCGACTGCCCCGTCGAAATCGGGATACGAGGGAAAACTTAGAAACAGCGGTTGCAATACATACATAGCTAATGGCACCTAACAATTCGTGTTTCGTTTCGACTGAAATATTGGAGAGCCAGTATAAGCGATCTTAGCTCCGTTTCTCTCTTGACCGGTAACGCTTCTCTGTTCGCTTTTCTTTTCTGATATCTTTAATGTTACAGATATGCATGGGCGGCAAAAACTATTTAGCCTCATTTTGCCGGTTTGCACATTTATCGATGCTTATAAAAATCTCTCCAGATGTTTCAGCTAGGATATTTCAGCTGCGCTACTACAACTGCGATGTCCTTTATGGACTGAAATCATCCAACCCATATGCCTCAAATGGTTTCATTTGAAAGGCAATAATCCGAAGGTGCTTTAAGTTTTTCACATATATTCGGTCCATTGATAAAGTCGATTTTCCACTTTTCTTATACAACAATTTGAAGATAATATGTAAAGATGGCGCATCAACATTAATACAAAAAAAACTGATCTGTCATTCTCATCAGAATTTTTTTAGCGTAGTGGAACACGTCGGGTATCCACTAGTTTTTATATATTAATAAAAAATATATTTATAAAAGCGTGGGGTGCTTTTTAAGATATTATCCCTTCTACTCATTGACACCATGTACCCCACGCTTTTAATTCACGATTCTTAATTCTTTATTTTCTGTTTTTTAGTTGAATTTTGTATAAAAACGTGTTTATTAGTTTTTAACCGACTTCAAAACAAGGAGGAGGTTCTCAATTCGACTGTTTTTTTTGTTCGTTACCTCAGAACTTTGGACTGGGTGAACCGATTTTGATGATTCTTTTTTTAATCGAAAGCAGGTGCTTGTCATGTGGTCCCACATAAAATTGAATGAGATCTGATAAGTGCTTTTTGAGTAATATTGAAGTCGGTTATTTTTTGTTACTAAAATTTAGATTATTTTTACTATTATTTATTTTTTCATTTTTAGTTTGATTTTTTTTTATGAAATTTAGGTTTTTTTCTGTCTTTCTTGCTTTCTTGCTTTGCAGCACGATACACATTGAATGAACTACCATTGAACCATGTGACGAATAGAAATAAAACTTAATAGCATGACAGTAAATTTAGTAGTTTAAGTAAATTGAAATTTTAATGATCGCCATCGTAGCTACAAAACAAAGCTGCGACATGCCTATAGTGTATGAGCTACTGAACCATCTGACTAACCCGTTTCCCACAGAGCTAAAAAAATTTTAAATGATGTTTTATTATCAGTCAATTGAGAAAGTACCATTCTGGCAGGCATCTCGCGGTTGCGTCATCATCCCTTAAGTTTTTGAAAATGCAAAGAAATATTCTTTTTTACCCTTTTCCCACAAGGCTACAATTTTAATAAGTTGTAATTTAGATATACTTACTACAGACCAAAGTTGTCAACGGGAGAGCAATTCATAACCTGCTCCACAAGGCTCAAATTTTCAGGGAAAATTCTTTCAATTATTTAAAAAGTTTATGTAAACAGCCAGAATATTCTAACGGTTGCAAGTTATCTGCCAGAAGAGTAGGGGAATGTGGGGGGAAACCGGACAGGGGGTGAAAACAGATAGTTGCTATTTTACTAGTAGGCATATAGCTATCTCGTTCTAAATAGTCAAACGTTGTTTGGGAACACTCGGGCAGTTTGCTTGCAAAAGGCGGTCAGGATGGAATTTCATCACGTGCTTGTACTCCACAAAATAGAAAAAAATGGTAAGTTATCTAATATTTTGTAATTTTTGACGTATTCTCATTTGTTTTAGCCATGTACAATCATAATGTAACATTCTTTTCATAATATCTTGGTTATTTAAGTTAAAAAAAACAGCATTAATTGTTGCTGTGAGTCTAAGAATAAAAATTTTGCAAGTAGTATTTTAAAAGTGGCACCTGTGGGGTACGACCGGACGGGGTGATATCGGGTATCCGGTGTCACCCCCAATCATTGAATAGGTTATGTCTGCTTATTTACTTAAAATCTTAAACCTTTACTTTATTTATTTTTCATAAGTAAGTTTACAGGAGCTCAGTATCACTTGAGTTGAAGAGAGACGTAGGCTCCCTATGCGTATTCTACAGTCTGTACAACGGGGAATGTTCTGAAGAACTGTTCGGTTTAATACCTGCGATTGATTTCCGTCACCACGCATCACGATGTATCAGGTTCCATCAACACCACCTTAATACTTGGCGTTCGTCCACAGTTCGCTTTTCATGTAATTTCCTACCACGCACGTGTAAACTGTGGAACGAACTTCCTGCATCGGTGTTCCCACTAAGCTTTGACATGGAGTCCTTCAAGAAGCAGGTCTATTGTTATTCTTCGAAGCCGGCAACGCATTGGTGACGCCCCCGGTATTACTAATGTCCATGAGCGACTGTAATCACATACAATCAGATGACCCGTCAGCTCGTTTGCTTGCTTAAGGCATAAAAAAAATATCCGTATTCACCCCGTTGACTAAAAACGCGTATCCGGTTTTACCCATAGGTATGGGGTGAATCCGGATTTTTGTTTTTTATTAAAATAAATTTCTACTTCTTTTTATCTTTATTGATTTCGGATATTTTTTGAAAAAGTAATGTGTTACATTATGTTCTTTGAGAAGTGTTGTTGATTTTTTAAATATATAACATTATAATGAATTTATGGTGTTTTTTTCTTAACTATCCGGTGTCACCCCACATTCCCCTATACAGTGTGAATTTTTCAAGTGGGCGTGGATGGATAAATTTAAAACTATGAGGAATAGCGAAAAGTGGTCAAAGGAGTTTTGGGGCCCCTTTTGACGAAAACCAAAACTGCATAATTTGATTTTTGAAAAATCAATATCCAGGAATCGAACCCATTGATTTTGCCTCATGAAAATTATTATTTTTTGTAGGGTAACACTATTTTTTTTCCAAGAATGTTTATGATCTATGAGATCCTACAAATCAAATCAAATCAAATCAAATCAAAATCTTTTATTCATATAGGTATCACTGATACACTTATGCACGTCATTTTTTTAATCTACCAGCTTTTCGGAAGGGTGCTTTGTCATGGAGGAGAAGAAAAGCCGAAAGAAACTCCTCGCACATCTTTTAAAATCATGAGAGGTTACATAATATTATGTTCTAACCTACGCGGAGCTGGATGCGGCATTAGTTTCCAGGCGTCTTTGTCATTAATATATTCATTTATACTATAGTATCCTTTGCCTACTAGCTGAGATTTCACATATCTCTTAAACATTTGGATAGGTAAATCACGTATTGACCTAGGTAATTTATTGAAAAAACGTACACCGAGCCCCATACAAGAACGTTGTACCCTACTTAGGCGAACAGATGACGAAACCAAATTATGTCTGTTTCTAGTTAAATGATTATTCGTATCACTATTCTGCTTGAACATGCCTAAGTTGTTTTTTACGAATATAATATTGCTGTAAATAAATTGAGATGCTACTGTTAATATGCCTACTTCTTTAAATTTCTCACGCAGGGATTCGCGTGATTTAAATTTATAAATGGCTCTGATTGCCCTTTTATGCAAAACAAATATAGCATCAACGTTAGCCGCTGAGCCCCACATCAATATACCATAGGACATGAGACTATGAAAGTATGCAAAATAAACAAGTTTAGCAGTTTCTACATCAGTAAACTGTCTTATCTTTCTAATGGCATAAACTGACCTACTTAGCTTACTCGCGAGAGCCGTTATATGGGTGCCCCATTGTAGTTTAGAATCTAAGGTGACACCCAAAAAAACCGTGGATTTTTCCATAGTTACAATTTCATTATTTAATTTAAGGCTTTTACTAACATTCTGTACATTAGGTAATGAAAATTCAACACACTTAGTTTTTTTAGCATTTAGCAGCAAATTATTTGTAGTAAACCAGTGTGATAAACGAGACAGAGCACTGTTTACATCGTCAAAATTCGTTTTATTTCTATTCGTCTTAAATATAAGGGAAGTGTCATCAGCAAACAGGACAATCTCTGCATATTTGTTAATACATACAATCGCCCCATACATTATAATGACATCAAAAGGAGATAAGAGCCCGAAATTATACATACAAGGATACATTTGTATGAAAATTATTATTTATTGTATGGCAATACTGAAATTTCTTTCAACCAATGTCTACGATCTGTGAGATCCAACAAGAGTCTTGTATATTTGAATGAGATCAAAAGCAGAAAATAGAGCTTGAAATTATACATAGAAGGATACGTCACATTATTTTGTATGAACGTCATGTGCGCTTGCATGTAAGGATGGCGAAGGATCCCCTGCCGTGCCGTGCCGTCAGTGGGCGCTGGCCCTAATGGTTACTATGACTGACCGCCGCGGCGCCGCACCGTGCCTAGAGTCCTGGGTTCGATTTCCAGCGACGCGCATATTTGAATGATGTGTTCTAATTTCTGCTCTCGGTTTGGGTGTGTGTATTTTTGTCTTTATGTGTTTTCCATGGAACCCACAACACAGGGAATACTGGTATGGGGCTATGAGTGTGAGGCGTTATTTATTTTCCTGTTTAATAAAGTTACATGGATCTATCAAAATAAATAGAGGTAACAGTGATAGTTATACCAACCAGCGCAACTCGTCCAACAACACCAAGCCAACACACCACATAACTTTACTATAAAAAGATACCCTACAATCGACAAACCCAAGGAAATCTGGCACTGTTATAACAAAGTATGTATAACCAATTTACAATCGACACGCAACGATTTTAACAACATTCATACCAATATACTTCTTATTCCCTATCCTCATGTTTGAAATTTCTAAAACAGACTACGCGTGTGCTATGTGCGTAAATGCGTGTGTTTTTTCTATTCCGTGCTATTAACATTGTATTAGAGTTAGACAGACGGGCGGTAATCGTTGTCAATATTATGAAAATGGCTACAACGTAACAGGCTGTAGAAATCGTTGTCTGTTATGCGGGAGATGGACGGATCGCCGGACGCACAACATGTTATTGTTTACATCATTTATTCTTCGAGTTTCGTTCTCGATATTAGCATAGCAATACTTGTAGTAGCCACGTACCGCCCGCCATTTCGCACTGAATTTTAGAGGTAGATAAAAAATAAAACATGAAATTATCAATTTTTGTAGGGTAGATTTGTAAAACCTCACTTAGCTGGGGCGCTCTCCTCCTCGGTTCGTCATTCACGTTTCAGTGCTTCGCTGTTTCGCACGGGCGCAAAATTGAAGTTAAAAGTGAAATGCTTAAAATATAGTTTAAAAGTCAGGAAGAAATCAATTACTTGTGTAAAAGAATAAAGTTTAGAACGAAAAATTTACCTAAGTAAAAGTGATCTGCAGTGTGTATTGTTGGATCCGTACAGGAAATCGTTGGATTGGATTGGATAGCGATTCATCAACGCTTGTAATCAGCAGGTAGGTGGATTCCAGTATTTAAAGAATACAGCAAGTAACTTAAAATCATAAATAACCCTACTTTAGTAGTCGGTTAAAAATTGCTTGCAAATGTAATTCGCAAGGAATTTACACGCAATTACGAAGCAGAAACAGAATATCTGTTATATATCAGTGAATATATGGTTTTTATATGGATACCTTCAAGGATTCCTCTTTTTTTCTCCATTACTAGCACGTGTTTTTTCGTATGAAAAATATATTACAATATTATTTAAATACCATATATAACTGGATTGTCCTTGGGAGGCTTCCAAATAAATACCTGCTAACCGGAATTACCTGTGGGGTTCTTCCGTCGCTAGTAAATGTATTCCGTAAGGAAGTTATCAATTTATATTGCAACAATATAAATACAAACAATCGGATTATCCTTTGAAGGATTCCAAATAAAAAAGTACCTGTTAATAGCTAGTATATGTATTCCATAAGGGATTTATATTGCAGTAGTGTACAAATACAAAACCTAATCGGGTTTTCTTTTGAAGCCCTTCTTATTTAGAAGGAAAGAAAAATAAAAAAGTACCTTCTAACAATAATTACCTATAGGGTTCTTCCATCGCTAGTATGTACTAGTACTAGTATTCCGTAATGAATTTATATCGAAATAGTATATAAATACAAAACATAATCGGATTGTCCTTTGGGGACTCCTGTGGGTTCACTGCTCGCATTACATTCGAATTAGTGTTACGCAGACAACTGCAACAAGAAGTACTCGCAATTCGGATCTACTTGTGGGGTATTTCCTCTGCATTGTACATGTATTCCATGAAGAATTCTCACAGTGTTACGCAGACAACTGCAACAAGAAGTACTCGCAATTCGGATCTACTTGTGGGGTATTTCCTCTGCATTGTACATGTATTCAATGAAGAATCCTCACCGTGTTACGCAGACAACTGCAACAAGAAGTACTCGCAATTTGGATCAACTTGTGGGGTATTTCCTATGCATTGTACATGTATTCCATGAAGAATCCTCACAGTGTCACGCAGACAACTGCAACAAGAAGTACTCGCAATTCGGATCTACTTGTCTTGTATTTCCTCTGCATTGTACATGTATTCCATGAAGAATCCTCACTGTGTTACGCAGACAACTGCAACAAGAAGTACTCGCATTTCGGATCAACTTGTGGGGTATTTTCTCTGCATTGTACATGTATTCCATGAAGAATCCTCACCGTGTTACGCAGATAACTTTAACAAGAAGTACTCGCAATTCGGATCTACTTGTAGGGTATTTCCTCTGCATTGTACGTGTATTCCATGAAGAATCCTCACCGTGTGACGCAGACAACTGCAACAAGAAGTACTCGCAATTCGGATCTATTTGTGGGGTATTTCCACGACATTGCACATGTGTTCCAGAAAAAATCTTCACCGCATTATGCAGCTGATTAGCGTATATTCCATACGGAACTAATACTGTACGCTATTCGTTGAACAAAGTACTTGATAACCGGATCTACCTTTGGGGTAACTGTTTACTCAAACAAAAAAAAATATACTTACATATATATTTCTGAAGGAACTCACGTCACGCTGGAAAACATACGGTGAACTGAAACAAGTACTTATTTATTCGCATGAAACTGCGAAGGATTTCTATTCAACGAGCAATAGCTGTATATTATTTATTTACTTATTTATTTCACAATAAATGTAAACGTAACAGGTTCATTTAAACCCAACACCATTTACAATTTACACCAACCAAGGGGATTCTCTCGCCAACTGCAAATTGCATCTTAGTACTGCCAAAAACCTTCGTCGACGCGCTTATCGGGGTGACAATTGCACTACTTTCATCGATCTAGAACTTTGAAGTTCACCGGAGTGTTATCGCCGACGGCGAAGTAGTGTGAAGTTGTTATAACAATTATTATAATATCAACTTTTAAAAGTTTTTTGCTAACCGCACCACTGTTACGGTGGTACTGAATACCGACGGTGATACCTTAACAACAGTAGCTGTCTATTCTGTTGACAACGCGTTGGTGACGCCGTTTTTTTTCGTGGCTTGTGAATTAAATTCCTCTTTGATCATAAAGTCTGCGATTCAATAACCAGCTAAGCCTGTCATCAGGCCTATAAGCAACAGTAACTTTTCAGTAATGTTTCCGACAACCGCAGTAAGGGGCGTAAAAATTGTTCGACCTGCTGGTCTAATGATGCATGTGACTCTCACACAAAGCCAGCCTAAAAACCGCCTAAAACTGTCAGCCGTAGACGTAAGTTCTAAATGGATATATAATAATAATAAAACTAAGAGATTTTATCTATCAAATCTATTGTTGATTCACGAAGGATTCTCTTATTGATAAATTCGGGAACATACCATTCTTATGTCATCGTGGAGCAATTGACATAAATGTACCTAATTATAAGTACAATAACATCGCACATGTTTCAATAAAAAAGACAATAACGATTCAGACATTGAAATATAATGTAGTATGGATTTAATTAGACTGAAAGTAAACTAATAAATGTATGCGTACAAATTGATACCTATATGGGCATATGAAATTATGAGTACTAATTCCGAATTTCAAATTATATTTGAATATCTGAGGACAACTTAATTCAAGTTTTTATAAACTCTTATAAATTGATGTGATCAGTTGTTCAGTTTCAGCCGAATTGAAGAGAATACTAAGCTACATCCTGTTTGTACACCGTAGGTACATACCGTTTGGCTTAGTACCTATAGCTAATATTTTCAACGGGTTTTTAACTTACTGAGGCGTACGGAACAGTTGTCTTTTTTCTACTTAATAATAATAAACAAACTTGAGTGAATTATTTTCTGGTTGGCCTGCCGGTCAATGATAATGCAATTACAAATAGTAGGTATACTACTGTATACCCCCTGTATATGTACGATTAATTGTATTAACCATTGCTTAATGTATTAGTTAATTTATTTGTTGCTTCATTAAAAGTAAAAATTTTTATTATTGCGTATTTTTGAATATTTCCGTGCTAGCGGACGATTGATTCATTTTTGCATACTAGGCTAGAGATACAAACATTTTCTATACATGCAAAACATACATGTATACCGTAGATTGTATAATTATACAATGTTATGCTCCTTATGTGCATGCCTCAACAACGGGGTTCCGCCTCCAAAGTAACCAGACATTATCACTATGACAACATTATACTCAACAAATGAGCGGTAAACTTTGCCATCAAATGATGTTGTAAAATAAGACAAACAATAATGTATTTATTAATTATTTATTTCAACAAACAAGTACAATTGCATGCTTTACACGTCTGTCAAACTGCGAAGCAGTTTGTCGCCAGTAGTTCTCGTGGATTACAATATACGAGTACGTACTCTCAACGTACTTATTTTTTACTTACTTGTTTTTAATGTTGCAGGTGTCAGTTCTAGGACGGAGATACACTTAGGGTATTGTGGTTTGATTTTATTATATTCAAGTCTTACGACTGCGGTCCGCCTATATGTATATCTGTCATCCTATAAACTTAACAATGAGATTGTTTCTTAATGGCCTCCACCCATAATTTTTTTAACATTGAGTAATTTTATTTTGGGTATTATATACTTAACTAATCACACTATCGTTACCGGATTGAAGTCCGGATATTGTTTCACTTATAAAAACATCCCAACTGCTTACGCATATTACTGCATATGTGATGGAAAACAGTAGTTTGCGTATCGTCAATTCGCCACGAAAACAATTTTATCCTTACAATACTTTGCAATCGAATTTCCCTTATTGTTTCACACAAGTTTTAATTCTACAGATCATAAGGTTACCGCAGTTCACCCAGGTCCTTGCTAATTGGTCAAATCAGTCTAGACAAATAAGGATTATATTTTATATATTTTTCTATAGAAAATATTTTCATTGCGGCCTTCTACTTAAATACTAATTAATTTAGAACATAATAATATCCAATTTTATTCAATTTAGTATTTTTTACAGCACATATATTTCATGTAATTTTCGGCCGAACTCTAAAAGAAGTCAATACATTGATTTCGTTTTTTATACAGGACTGGTGGATGCTCTGTGTGTTCCATTACACTTACAAAATCTCTGATAACAATTATAGATCAGTGTTTTTTGTGTTAACAATCTGTTCAAATTGTTGTATGGGAAAAATGGAAAATCTACTTTATCAATGGATGGATTTTAGTGGCCTCAAACCACTTTCGGATTATTGCCTTTCAAATGAAACCATTTAAGGCATATTGGTTGGATGGTTTCACAGTCTATAGAAAACATCCGTACAAACGTTTTATGTTTTATATACATATATAGATAGATAATGTTTTAATTAAAACAGTGTTTTTATAGATAATTTTTATTCCTACTTACAGGTTTGGAATTACTTGTGGTTGGCGACATAGTTGCTGCTTTCGTTGCTACACTCGCTGTAGTAGTGTGACCAAAAGCTACAAAAAAATGGATCTTTCGGGAAAGAACAAATTTCAGTCAACACAATTTTATTATCATCAAATTACTTACTCTCTTAGTACTGGCAAGGGTTACATAGAAAGGATACCATATATATTATCGATAATATTGCCAAATCTATATTTACCTCATTTAAGTAATTTACTTATTATCCTTAAATATTTTAATGAATATTTTACATAAAAATTGCAGAATTCAGTGGATATTCCACTTTATTTGGTTAACATTACACTCGTCATGTTCATAGCAAATACAGTTAACTACTTATCAGTAGCATAATTACCGAGAGGGTTATATATACGGTATTACATAAGTATATACTGTTGTCACCAATATATTGTTCAATAGATTGAAATTAAAGAGTAAAATATTGCTGTCATTATTACAATTATTAAAAATAATGATAAGCATAACATCATTAGTTTCACGACTACCTTCTCTAAACGTCTACAAGTATTGCTATGCTAATATCGAGAACGAAACTCGAAGAATAATTGATGATTAAACGAACTTACCTGTAAGTGAAGTTCAATCCCAATTATTCGAGAGCTTCGTTCGAAGATATTAGCATCCCTCCCTCCCTAGTGTAAATGTCATATACACTACACCCCTAGTCGTGAAACATGAAACAGCTCAGCAAATCTCTGAACTGAATGACGAACCGAGGAGGAGAGCGCCCCAGCTAAGTGAGGTTTTACAAATCTACCCTACAAAAATTGATAATTTCATGTTTTATTTTTTATCTACCTCTAAAATTCAGTGCGAAATGGCGGGCGGTACGTGGCTACTACAAGTATTGCTATGCTAATATCTTCGAACGAAGCTCTCGAATAATTGGGATTGAACTTCACTTACAGGTAAGTTCGTTTAATCATCAATTATATTCATAAGTACCGTATTGTAGATATGCTAAAAAATTCACAATCATTGACTGCTTCATCACTCAAAACGGCGGAGTTTTTTGGTGTATACAGGTCGATTTCGTTCCTGCTATTACATAGGTACCTATCTGCTAAACCTTGCTGACCAAGATATGTCTTAAGAAATTCCCAATCTACCTCAGACCCGCAGAGCTTCATAATACCGGTTCAGACGGACAGTTTGAAGCCATATATGCACTAATTTGATTCAGTGTCTATAAACTATTACCTAAGGTCTTTCTGCGGTGATCCAATCTCTAATCCTAACTCCCGACACTAATCATGATTCATGAAGCTAATAAGTTGACGTGTGAGCCAGGTCCGGTCAATAAACAAGCCGTATAAACGTTGATAATACTAGAATGACTCATATAGATTTTGATTAAAAAATATTGTATTTTTAAAAAAGTTTTATCATAATTATTTACCAAGTAGCCTCTTTGAAGCGAGCGAGGTTCGATTACCTATTTTGTGCGCGAGCGAATCGTCACACGTCCAAGGGACGCACGCACGCCACCGCCACACCACTACCACCGGTCACCGCCGACCGTCCGACCGTCCAGTTCACCTACATAGCACAACACGTTACACGGGCTAAAGTAATGTTGTCGCTACCTTACTTGTTAGTCTTGTTACACAAAAAACACATTGCTATTCATACAATTTCCATGTTGTGTTGTAATGCGTAGATTTGTAGAAAATCGCGGAAAATTTCTTTAACAATAACGTTACTATATAATTCTTGACAAAAAATAACTGACTTCAAAATTAGGGATAACTCAAAAACTACTCGTCAGATCTCGCTCAAAATTAAGTGGGACTATATGACAAGCACCAGCTTTCGATTAAAAAAGAATCATCAAAATCGGTTCACCCAGTCGAAAGTTCTGAGGTAACAAACATAAAAAAATACAGTCGAATTGAATACCTCCTCCTTTTTTGAAGTCGATTAAAAATAGCTGTTTACCATGCAATATACAGTGTGAAACATAGCTCCTGTATGTGGTGTCTCCTGTGGAGTTTTGTACCACTGCTACTGTTAGTTTACACTGAAGAGGAGTTCGGTTTTCGGAAAAGTTAGATAGAATACTGAACGTTCCTCGAAAGTACCATGTATCAGTGGCGTAGCTAGCCATAAGGAGGCCCCATATCACTATTTGTTGTGGGTCCCCCTCAACGTCACCTTTCAAATATAAAAGGAGTGCTAAGTGTAGCGGTCATAGGCCGCTGGCGAGCTTTTTTTTGGGAGTTTTAGTGGGGACACCTGTACGCTGAGGGCCCTGTATAATTGATACGGCTGATACGGCGGTAGCTACGCCCCTGCATGTTATCTTACGACAGCAAAGTGAACCAATTTGCTTAATAAACACTCGGCCGTATTATACCTAGGTATAATTTGACTTCAGGACGGAATGTAACTAAATAGTAGATCTCTGCATTTCTAAATTGAGCCATCTAAATGATTTAGTTATGTACGTACCTACTATATCATGGTTATCTATCTATCTAGACAGAAATGAATTAACTCATGCGCCGAAACCAGCATATTATAATAGACCAGCATGCTTATTATGACGGAATAAATGTTTTTTTCTTTCTTTCATTCATTCACCTTAACATTCTCTACCAAAAACTATACGTATTAATTACTTTAGTCCAATGGCTTCATAATATTGTGTTATGCTATTAGTTTTCCATTAATTTAAATTTCTTGTATAAAATTAAATTTTGTTGTCGTTACAACAGAAATTACGTACCTCATTATACGTTATTACGTACCTATATGAAATCAATATTCCATAACGATTAATTAAAAGAAAAGCGCACGTCCATTAGAGAAATAAGATCCGGCCGAAACGGGCAAGTGTGTGTCAGGCCACGCGCAATGTAGAGTTCCGAATTAGTAAGTTAAATGGCTATTAAAATGACTAGTAAATTCATCACGTAACCTGTTTTTGAGAATTTTTTCACTTGTCCAACTCCAACCGTTTAGACAGCAGGGGGAGGGACACTTGAATCTAACCAAAATTAACACTTTAAAGTGGGGGTACCTACCCCGAAAAAAAATGTTTTACAATATTTTATTCTACGGCTCTGGAGTTTAAATAAATATGTAGGTATATCCATGCCAAATTACACCTTTCTAGCATTACGGGTCTCGGCGCTTTGCTTCGGATAGACAGACGGACAGACGAACGGACGGACATGACAAAACTATAAGGGTTCCGATTTTACTTCGGAACCCTAAAAATATGAAATCATCAAACAATAACACACACGCAATGTAATAACATGCAAATACCACCGTCGTTTCGGTGTGTAACTTCATATAGATAGAGATTTAGACAGAGGATTAAAAACAGCCGTGAACCAACCTGCGCGTTACTGATAAATATATTTGCTTATGTGTAATTGCGGAGTGTTCGGTTACATTTTCAAAGTTCGTAAAATAAGTAGGTACTAGGTATGTGAGATGAGAATCTTCAACCGGTCCCGTTAACCAATTAACGTTTAGAGAAGCACCGATGCGTGCCCGCGGTCTTCGTAGCGATAGGAACTTGAATACCGTCAAGCATCGTTCGCAAACAACTTTGGCAATATCAAGTAAATAATGCCGAGATTATATGCAATAGTAATTTAATGGAGTAACGACTCCGTACCCGTCGCCCGTCCTACGCGGCTCGTAATGGACACCTACTGTCTTCAGCGTGTCATTGTTATTATTATATCAATTCTAGGCAAATTAACACTTTCCACTTTACGAGCCCCTAGCATGGCTAGGAAATAATACGTGAAACACACACACCCACACACACCCACTCATACACACGAGCACACAATGAGTCAATGACAATGAGTAATGAATACTTGAGCCTAGTGAGTGAAAAAAATTACTGTGCTCCCCTAAAAGATAACATTAATTAGATTATTAATGTTATGTTAATACATTGAAGTATTATTACTAGCATATAGAACCGACACCGCGAACACAATGTAGGTATGTCCCAATGAATTGGCGCCGAGCGGCTTCAATTTTCAATGGATTCGTTCGATTTTGAAAGGAGAACGGGGGCTCAATTTTGAAAATAGAACCTCCCGGCAGGACACACATTTTGTTAATATTCATTGTGTGTTAATATTCATTTTTTTGCCTCATGTAAGGAACTTACACCATTCGTCCGAACTGGTGGTTCACCGCGGCATGTGCTGAGTGCGTACCTTTTTTGTTGAGTAGTGCTGCAGCAGGTTACGTCTTTTTTTTGGATGTTATTAAGTTTAAGCTAAACATATTGCTTGTTGCATATTGCTTAGCAAAATAAATCAATCTTATTGTTAATATCTCGGCCATTATTGGATTATCAATTTTTTTTCAGAGATTTATTAATTTTGATCTACATTTAACATATTAACATCGTCAAAAAAACGAACCAAGATGATCTGAAACTTTTTTATTCTTACCATCAAAGTGAAACGCAAACCAATACTTTTAAATATACACAGATAATCTTAAGTAAAATACTTAATGCCTTCTGTAGGTTTTCTCTTTTTCTTTTCTCTTATCCCTTCTGTATTCGTCGTCACTGTCTCTGAACCTTTCACTCCTGTTTTTATAGCGTTTATTATCTTCGTCTCGTTTGTAATATTCTGTTATATCCTTTTCCAGTTTAACCTTTTGGATTGCAGGTTGTGTACATTCTTGTTGTTCAATATCACTGTGATTCGTTCTACTTACGTTCTTGTCGTAATGTTTGTCTGTGTCATGTACTACCCCTGGTGGATATCTGATAAATGTATCGGCCGATTTTGATCCACGATCTTTGGAGCGATCATCCCTTACAGAGTTTTCTTCCTTGTTTAAATGAACCTCTTTTTTTATTTTTACTTTCCTCATCCCAGAGTTTGATTCATCCGTGTTCTTTGTCTTATTATCCTCGCTGCTATTAGAATCATCACCGCAATCATCTTTTTCCTTCTTTGGTGTTACTTTATCTATCTCTCTATTATATCTCTTTTCTCTATCTTCATCATACATACTTTTTAATTTTGTATTCCCGTGCTTATCGTGGTCTTTTCTTACTCTATTTGAATGTCGTCCGTTACTGTGGTAATTTTCTTGATATTTACTACCAACATAATGGCTGCCCTTGGTTTTATCCTTTGTAGCATTACAACTTTGCTGTTCAGTTCGGGAATTCCTTTTACGGTCATATTCTTTTTCACGGTATTTGTTGCGGCTGTCGTGCCGGTCATGGCGTCTATAGCTTTCTCTGCGGTCCTTTGAAGAATAATATGCATCTTTTCTTTTTGACTTCACATCATCGCGATCTCTATGATGACCAGTTTGGCTGGATTCAGATGGTGAATTATAATCCAGGTCAGACTCATTGTGTCTTCGTTTTTTAGTTTCATACTCTTCATGCTGTCTGATATATTGTGATGTATTGTGGATATCCTTAGTGAAAGCACATGTATTTTTTTCTTTTGGTGAATTGAGTGCTTTGCTATTATTTTCAGGATCATTATTCTTCATTTCATTAATCGAAGTATGTGCTTGAGTGTACAATTCCATCTAGAGAAAAAATTAAATATAAATAAGTAAAGATATCTTATTATATTATTGAATAAATTTAAATATTATTATACATTTTAAGTGTAATTAAGATAAAAAATTAACATGCAACATACTCAACTCGCAAAATATGGTATTCGATTTGAAATTTTAATTCTATGAAAAATGCACAGTTATGAAATCTCAGTAACAGCACAGAAGAAATATTAGTACTTATAATAAGTAGTAACAGCTAGTACTAGTTTGGTCACAATACAGAGAAAATTAGAACTTTATGGAAAAAAAATTAGGAAGCACTTAAAAAGAAACAAGTCATTTATTTCTGTGTATATTTTTTGCTATGTTTAATTTAAAAGTATAACTGTATAGCCT
The DNA here is from genome assembly GCA_951805285.1 of Thymelicus acteon. Taxonomy (NCBI): domain Eukaryota; kingdom Metazoa; phylum Arthropoda; class Insecta; order Lepidoptera; family Hesperiidae; genus Thymelicus; species Thymelicus acteon. The sequence goes on from OX638217.1 coordinate 20,608,894, forward strand.
ATGGAAGATTAAAGACTCAGCGTTTATAGCCATTTTCTCGTGCCCGGTTCTCTAGGACAATACTTCGGTCGTATAAGCGTGTAAGTGTAACAAAAATGAAGCAAACTCAATACAAATACACCATAATAGTTGTTAATGGCCTATAATAATGATTAAGTACCTGCGTGGTGATGACGTCCCGCAGCACGTCGGAGTAGTTCCTGGTCTTGGCGGGCACGCGGTACTTGGCGCGCCGCCGCCGCATGTCGCGCAGCTCCGCCAGGATCTCCAGCTTCGACTTGGGCTTGCTCGTCTCGCCACCCTTATTGTTTGTACTGAAACATTTTCACAAAATATATATTTACAAAAGTAAACAGATACACTTACTTATTAATCAGTAACTAAAGCAAGCGTAATCCCCAATTTGAAGAGCTCGTAGCTCGGTGGCTTGCGTCGATCGTAAGTGATCGGCGGAGTTAAGCAACAGCAGGCACGATTGGCAGTTAGATGGGTGACCGCTAGTGACAAAAATTTCTTCAACGCTTCCGTGCTTCGGAGGGCATGTAAAATTACCTTAAGATAGCAGTTGTTAAGGCATGGCAGAGGCCCTGGGCGGCATGAAAACTTCTGACACTTTGATAGGCCACAAACCCTTGAAAATTAGCTTGCAATAGAGACAAACTAATGTAATGTCACAGCACATATTTCTATTTACCTTAGGAGAGCCAGGTCTGAAAGGTCGTGGCAGGATGGTACCTGGTTGACCACCGCGTCGTGTATGGCACGCCGCTCGTCCGCCGTGTACGTCGCCTGCAGGCGCTCTAGTGTGAGTGGCTGGGGGCCACTGCAGCCAGCTCCTTCAGTATGTCAAGGAAACTCTTCAGTTAGGATCCTAACTTTATCAGATATTTACAATTGTAATAGCTTGTGTTAACTGATGCTAACCGGAGGTGTAGGGTACTAACATAACTAGCTACATAGCTAGCTAACATATGAGGCAAAGATCGACAATTCTACATAATATTACAGAGAGCAAACAATATTGTTCTTTGATATCAGAAGTAACCCAGACCTTTGTTACACCCTATTATTAAAAAAATTAGGCATTCCATGTCAGCAATTGCATTTCACTCAAGGAAGTAATACCAATGCATTTTTTTTCATATGAATATTAATACTATCCATATATATATCGTCCGAAAACAAGATGGAAAGACGATATTTGCCAAACCTTGGGGCCATATCGGACCAGAGTAGCAGAAGATAGAGCTCAGTGGAAAGAGCTGGAGGAGGCCTATGCCAAGAGGCACACTGAATTGCGAGACCTTCTATGACAAAAATAACTTGGAAATATGAATTGCCAAAGCTGTAGCAAATCCGGAATAAAAGGGCTTTATTATTATATTATTATTATTAATACTATTTTGTAAAATAAGATAAAGTTTTTGTAAAGGATACATTTTACTTAGTCACAGCCAAAGGAACCAATCAGAACTGTAAAATTATAAAAAGTATGTTTAATTTAATTTATTTGAAATAACAGCAAGTTTCAATGTAGTGAACATACCTGTGCTGAATGAAGGTTGGCAATGAGCTGCATTTTTTATTATTTCTGCAATATTGTCTCCATCTGAAATATGTTATTTATATTTTATATTCAGACCAATAAAGTTAGCTAATGCATAAGTTTTAACCTCTTTGTTCTAACACAAGTAAAAACTTCAAGTGATAAATAATACCACTTCAAAAATAAAAACCAACATCATCATTAATTACTCCTATTCCTAATTTGTCATTCATTTTCTTCTAATTAAACTTACTTAATTTGACCAGGGTCATGGCACCAGGATCTACGGGACTGGGCAGTAAACGATCCCCCTCTGCATAGCCTTGACTTTTTAAAAAGCACTCATTCTCATGTTCCACTAATTTGTCTGGGGGTACTTTGTGACCTTCGTCGTACTGACAAGCAACCATTGGTTTTTCCTGAAATTGTAAAATAAGTATTTAAGATTTTTTAAGAAATTTGAAGAAAATTATGCCTTAGTATGCAAAAGTGAAATTATACCTTAATCTTTTTTATTACTTTACTTACCTACTCGTACAAAGTTTTATTAATTAAACAACTTTGTATATTTATAAATTAAAGAGGAATATAGTTCCAGTGTACAGGTTCTTTCACTACCGACTACGACCTTACATCGTACTAAATTTCTTTACGATACAGCCAAGTTGCAGATGACCGACAGTTGGCCCTTTACTTTGTTCTGAACTATTAATAAATTAGTAAATGAGGTAAATATAAATTAAAAATGTAACCTCTACTAAATGTTTTCGATCCCACTGCAAGTTCTGTAGTATCATAGTGACTTCTGTATCAACGTCCTTAAGATAGTTACGAAGACATGTTAGTTGGTTTTGTCTAAAATTAATATCCATATTAATTAAATTATTTCAAAATAAATCAGAAAAACACTTCTTTTTTCTATTTCACTAAACTGACAGCTGCTGAGTCTGACAGATAAGACAAACTGACATTAAATCAGACAATAACAAGATCGGATGCGTTCCACTTGATGCTAGCAACGATCAAAATAATCCTTCAGCCGTTCCTTAGGAATTAGGATGATTGACGACCACGGTCATAATGGCTGTGGGCTGCGTTGATGTCACTAATGACGTCATTAATTTCACTCACGCCGAGCTCATAATGACCTATCTGAAAAGCTGGGTCAAAGTGGACTGTAGACGGTCAGAGAAATTCGGGGCGATTTTTAAAAAATGGCGACAAAAAAAATACTTTATATGATTCAACAAGAGACATTTGATTACGTATAAACATTAAAACAAAATACAATATTTTTTTTGATTTAAACAAAAATTGATAAATAAAATATTAAAGTTTATTAATAAGGCATGGTAGGCTTACCAATTTTAACTTAACCTTTAAGTTTCTGAGTTATTTTTAAATTCGCCATTTTTTATGTTTACATCAATGGCTAAAACCTAAAACCTCTACAAAGTCTATGATCCAGACAGAATAATATATCCATGCTCACAAGCAAGTGGAATGGGAAAAAAAAACGTAGGCAAAAGCGCGAGGGCGCTCGCGGACCAGACCGCGGCGTGTCTCGTGGCTCACAGGGCTCGCGTCGGGAGCGGTTTTTTAGGCGCGCGCCAAAGGGGCTCGCGCGAGCGCTCTCGCGGTGTTCACACGCGCGTAGGGGGCATGGCTTACGGACGCGCCACAAGACGGTCCGCGACACGCGCATGTAAATGAGCGGTTACATATATTCTGTGCTTACAGTACCATACCCCAGCCACCATAGTACTTTAACAATCTGTGCTTATCCTTTTTGACAGTAAGTTGACACCTGTCACTACAAATGTAACTATTTCTTTTTAACCTGTATTTCTTTTCGAATGCAAGACGTGTGCTTTTTGTGGAATATAATAATTTCCTGAATGTTTATGAAAAATGGCAGATTCTGAGGTATTATTGAGCTATTTAATGATAAATTTGATTCTCAAAAGAAAGCCTTATATGTCATTGAAATATTTGTTGCCAGGGCCTGCAAAAATTGAAGGATATACCATTCAAAATACAGACCGCTAGCTTGCGGGAGAGACGAGAAGTTCTGGAAGAGATTCAGGATGTTTTATCCACGCCCGGTAAGTCCATGCACATATGTGAAATCACGCAAAATAAATTAAAGGCTTATAAAATAGTGTTTACATATTTTGATCCCGGGAATAGAGCTGTATTGATCCGGCCGGATGTTTGATCTCTTGAACTAGGCGACACCTAGTTATTCGGGAAGTCCACAAAGGATGCGTTTATTCAATTACAAATAATAAAATATCACTATGAATATTGTATGTTTAGTACTCTAGGCTTTAAAGTGAGTGAAATCTAATATTGTTTCTAATTAAAAATTTAGTAAAAAATACACTGAAAACATTTAGAAATAGGCTGAAACTCAAAAGAGGTTAAAAGTAATCAATGTCCCCTATTGTAGAGTACTTACAAATTTTGCGAGTGGAGCACAAGTGGCACTGGGAATAAATACTATGCTTAGATAACACTGGTTGTACGAGTTAACAAGCACTCATACATTGTGCTTAGCGCAGCGGCCTTGCACCAAGCACGTAGTAACCTAGTTGGGGCCGCAGAGCCCGTGAACATGTACAAGACGTGACTCAGCTAACGTCTGCCACAAATAAAAACCCCTATTAATTAGCAACCCAGTCAGTGCATTAAACAACTACAGTCAGCTCCGCTACGTGTTTTACTCGCGAACCCCCCCGCTGACGCACTCACTGCTGCCATGCTGCCCCTGCACTCACCAGTCTCCTGATTGTACGAGTTACGCCGTACATCACTGGTTTTATTCTTGTACTTTTAACTTTACATTAATATCTTTACATCAAACGATTTTTCCTTCTATCTATCACCATGACATACTCATAACAATTTTGTTTTTCTACATGCATGTCAATTTGTTGAATAATATAAAACCGGATATACAATCTTTTTTAACATCCCCTTAAATTCTGACTTATGTTTTTATCAGCATGTTTGTATATTACAAAAATATTGTATTGCTATAATATTATATCAAAATTTTATGCTTAATTTTTAAATGAATACAATCCAATATTGAATGTTTACATTCATAAATTGTTTCTTCAAGCAATTGTAAATTAGTAGATTTCATATTACATTATAGCTTCTCTGATCTGTGTAGAAGTGTTACCCCCATATTCAAGAAAGCAATGCAAATAAATATAAAGTAGATTCATCATAACTATGCCACATGAACTCCATGTTTTGATTAAAAGGTATAACTGAGGCACATATTCGCTACGTCTGCCGGGTATTGATGCTGACGTTAAATCGTTACCGAGACTCCACATCTCAATCCTATGTGCGGAATCTGCTGGCATACCTAGCTGCCAACCACAGAGAGTATACCCTGAAATGTATGCTGCCACTGCTACTAGAAATTTCTGAACAACTAAGGAATACTACAACATCGTAAGTAGTACTTTTAGCATACCTTACACATTTGAGATTATTATAAACACCTATGCCACAAACTTGGATTCATTCAGTGTTCAAGGTCTTCTGAGCTGGGCTTTCTTAAAACAATGTTTGAGGTTTCTCTCCACTGTGCTTATGTCAACCAGGCATAAGCAAATGCTTATTAATAAAATAATTTCATTTTCTTAATTATTACCACGTCTTATCAAACTTCTTACATTATATATCTGCATTTCTCTATGTATCTTGTAATATCCATTTGCATGTAAAGTAATGGTCTATAATTAATCAATTTCTGTTATTTTATTCCAGTAAAAGCATTTGCCAAAGTGGACTATATGCACTGGGGTGGTCAGCAGTGGTTGTGGAAGCAGGACTGAAAGAGACCCAAGAGGATGGAGTGGACTACAACGCCCTGGTCCTGGCCCAGGGCAAGCTCCTCGCGGTTGTTACAGCTTATGGCAATAAGAAGAGAAATCATAATGCTTATTGCTTGGTATGATAAATTTGTTTTTTATTTTATACTTTTTATGCCTATAATTTCTTGAAGTCAATGGGCATAGCTGCATAAGGATAAAGGCTTGTGGTAGAGTTCTGAACATACCATTGGATACTATGTTAAGATCTGTAAACTCTTTATTTATAATGTTTACAGAAATTAAGACACCATAATGTAGATTTAGCCTAGTTAATGAATATAGTCACTTAAATAAATTGTTACTGCATAGATTTTGTACAGTACGGCCGACGTATCTTGGCGCGTTTGAACATAGGCTTTGCGAACTTTAGCGTATGTAAGACAGAGATATCGACATGAACACGACAACGTGTGACTAGTACATAATACGCCGTGTTCCGAGCATTGCCGAATTAAGTTACTGCGCAGCCTGCGCAAAGTTCAGACGCGCCAAGATAAGTCGACCGTACTGTACATTCCTCTTGCCCACTGTATCTTCATATGTTTGGTGTTACAACCTATCTCTTTGTTCATAGTATAAGTAACCTGTATATTTCCAGCTGCATTCATCTTGGCGGGCCATAGGCAAGGAGAAGCTGCGGAGATGGCTGAAGGTGTTGGCGGAGCAGCCGGCGGACGCGGGCCCGCACGTGTGCGTGGCCTTCTCCGCGCTCTGCCGCCACGCCAAGCAGATCGGGGATGAGGACCTGCTCGCAGAACATAAAGTACGTTTGACACCTTGGTCATCAGACTTGCTTTACTGTGACTAGAATTAACCAGATAGTAAAAACAATTCCGCAGACAAGCATTAATAAACCTGCAATTATAAAAAAATTGCTTCCAATTTAAATATTCCCATCATCTTCCTAACAAACAAAAGAAGATTAACCCGTGTGCTGTGTGCCATGCCCAGACGAGTGGCTTTCGCCCTACCACATCGCGGTCACTCATACTGGTCACTCACTCGCTCACACGCCGATACTCGCGACATCATATTTAAATTTCCGTTGATTTTGTTAAATGCACAGTGTGCTCTTTGGAAAATTACAGTCTTATATTCAGACATTCTATTCTTTAATTTCTTATGTTCCCATACCGAACACTAGGTGGTGGCAGAAGCGTTACCGATGGCTGTTATTGTATTGTACGAATCTTACACACATATTATTTTTACAGGGAAAAATGTTGGAGAGCTTAATAAAGAGCATGATAACAGTGAAGAGCCGGCCTAACGCCAACTACATCCAGGGCTGCGGCGACCTGCTGCAGCTGCTGCGGGCGGACGTGCGCGACGCGCTGCTGCCCGCGCTGCACAAGGCCATGCTGCGCAGCCCCGAGACTGTCATCCAGGCCGTCGGGGAGGTCATAGCCAACCTGGGAATATATATCGACGGCGTCGCTGTCGACATTGGAAAGAGTTTTATTGGTAAGTCGCTAGAAACACTTGAATTTGCAATTAGTGAACTTATGGTCCTTACAGTTACACATATAATCACAGTAAACTGACACAAAACTATAAAAAATCATAATTATCTCATCACAAAATGTCTTGCCAACATTATTCTCATTCTGGTATTCAACAATCGCTTCTCAATTTTAGTGCCGCCGAGGACCCCGGTATTTCAAATATAATTTAGGATACTCTTTCTAAGTCATCACCAAAACGAATTTTCAATCCAATATTTTTAAAAGAAGTTATATTTTTTCAGTGAACCTACACTCTCGCGACGAATGGGTTCGTGTGGAGGCGGTGCGAGCCCTGGGCAGCCTGGCCCAGCGCGTGGAGGATCCCGCCACGGCGCGAGCGATCTTATCTCACGCCTTCGCCGAGTACAATGGCGCCAGCGGGAAGCTCACCTCCAGCGAAGAAAAGATTGCAGTCTTGAACGTGAGTGTCTAGTGACCAGAACAAGTCTCTTGCAGTTACTATATTTTTTTGTGGAATACAACTTTTAATTGCTATTCCTCTCCCAGGGTGTGAGCATACTTCGCCAGCTAGCAGTACCGGAGTCGGAGAGACCGAAGCTGCTCCAGGAGGCCATCGCGCAGTTCTCGCGAATCCTGGACAGCGAGTCCCACGAGCGGACCATCTGCGTGGCGCTCGACACCGTGAACCACTGGTTGGAGGCCGTCCCCAGCGCGCTGCCTGAACAACTACTTCAGTTATTTAAGGTATTCAAATTGATTATAATCAAAGTTATAGGGACTGGTATCTAATTTTGGGTACAACTTAAGCAATATTGACTTCCATCCATTAATCCTAGTATTGGACTAGGCACAAGTCTCCTCTTGAGGAGGTCTAAAGCATACTCATTACTCAACCGCGCTGCTCTGGTGTGTTCGATTTGGTAGAGAACACAATATTGTAGTACTACAACATGTTCCCGTGGGTGACCTAGGACCAACAATTTGTTGCAGAAGAACATATCAGCGAAGAACACGGCGCAAGGGGTCCGCATCGCGTACATGTCGCTGGTGGCGCGCGCGCTGCGCCGCTCGCCCGCCGCGCCCGCCGCCGCCGCCGCGCTGCGCCCCGCGCTCGTCGCCGCCGTCGAGCGCGCGCTCCTACAGCCGCTACAGGTCAGTACTACTGTTGGAAGTGGCCCCTCGCCCCCATCTTTAGCCGGAGTACATCTTTTTTGCCAATTTTGACTGTTTTCTAACTCGGTGAGTTTTCTCGATAAAGGTTATGAATGTATATGTTACCGGCAAAACCCGATTTCAGGTTAAACTAGTTTGGCCTAGGCCAAACTTGGCGCGACACGATTAGCCAAAACTAGTTTCTCGTCAATAAGTTTGGCTTATGTTTAACTTACCACCAAATAAATCATTGTTAACCCAAAAGTAGTAAATGATCACCAAAATTAAAACAGCATTTTAATGTAAAATTATAACCAAAGATGGTAATTCATTTTTTGATTCACAAACAGGCTTCCGAACGTCTGCGGCGCTGCGGGAAGTGCAGCCCCTCCGCCCTTGCGTAACAAACTGCAGGCACTCCATGCTCGCATATGCAGCTGCTCTCCCTCCGCGCCTCCGGGGTTTACATTCACTCTAGGGGTAGGGCAGACTAGTACCACGTGGCGTCGGGGTTGACTAAGTCGGTTTTGTAACCATTTCGATCTACATCTGGAAATTAAAAGAATCCAAAAAAAACAGTATATGCGCGAGCAGTTAATTTAGTGATCATTTACTACATTTGGTGTTCAAATACAATTTGAAGTGCAGTCGTGACTAAAATAGCTGTAATTTAAAAGGTTTAAAGCACAAAGATTTGTCGAATAAATATAAATCCGTAACAATTCGGTTCTAATCAGTTTTAGACTGACGAGAAACTAGTTTTGCCTAATCGTGTCGCGCCAAACTAGTCTGGCCTAGGCCAAACTAGTTTAACCTGAAATCGGGTTTTGCCGGTAACATATACAGTGCGCCTTCATTATTAAGACTCGAAAATCTTCGTTTTTCTTGCTATTCCTCTTATTTTAGTTTTTGCCCTTTTGGTCTATAGAGGAAAACAGAGGAATCTAAAAATTGCTTGCACTGTAAACCTCCTGTTGAACATTTAATAGTTGTTTATATGTCAGCTGACAAATCTTTCATGGAAATTGACTTCCATTCAATCGCGATGAATCTGTTACCAGCCTCTAGTGGTGAGCGAAGGCGTGTGCGCGATGCTGGCCCTCACGGAGCTGGATGCGGCGCGCGAGCTGCCGGGGCAGGGCTCCGTGTGGGCGGCGCTGGCGCACCCCGACAAGCACGTGCTGCTGCACGACCGCCTGCTGGCCGCCGCCACCGACGACGGTAAGTCGCTTCTGCTGCTGCCGACAGGTGGCGCCACCGGTAACCTTGAATCACGCCGGGGTCACCACTTGATTAAGGTAGACTTGGACATTTCTTAAACTGTTCAACTCGTGATTCAAGATTTATCGTGGCCAACCCTGTTGACTTTATTAGTGTAGCAATAAATAATGAATAACCGTAAAGTGCAACATGCAACCCATAATATTAAAACTTCATTAGAAAGTGGCTGACTTATTATACAATTGTGTAGTATTAGTAAAATCATGTGCTTGCATCTCTTCAATTATTTTATTGTAATTTGCTATGTCACAATAAATAAAAAATTAAGTTATAATATTAATAGTGAATAATGGATTTTTTAGTCTCTGAAGCCCTACCCGGATAGTAAATATGCAAAGCTCTCGATACATTACGTGTATAATGTCATAAGTCACAGGCTTAACTGCTGCGCAAATGTAGACACTCCAAAAGTCCAAAATACAAAACTTGTAAGTTGTGAAAGACGTATCAAGGATAATTGTTTCGTAAAGTGTACAATTTTTTTTTTTTCACTTTATTTGGTTCAACCAATATTACACGACAATGTACTAATACACATATGAAGAACATAGTTTTAACATGTCGCTAACCAGCATCGTTAACCACAACTTACTTAAATATCAATACTTAAATATCAATCCTAAAATGTAATTGCAATTTTCAAAACGAACTATCTATCCAAAATAGCAGATCGCTCGCGTTGCTTTCAACTTGCTCGTAAATTGCCCATATGATAACACTGTAAAAATTTACTAAAATCTTCACTATCTGATTTAAACTAAGCCATGTATTTTGAACTTTTGTGTATGGTATGGTATAATTTTTTGACCTCCTTTTTTTTGAAGTCGTCAAAAAAAGAAGGTTCTCAATTCGACTGTATTTTTTTTTATGTGTTACCTCATATATTTTTTACTGGGTGTACCAATTTTGATGATTCCTTTTATATTCTAAAGCTGATGCTTGTTATGTGGTCCCATTAAAATTTGAGCGCGATCGACGAATAGTTTTTGAGTTATCCCTAAAATGCGTATTTAATTGACTTCAACTATGTTGAAGATGTTTTCATTTTATTATAGTCAAAATTATCTAAGATGCCCATAATGATAGCTGCTATTTATTAATATGAACTAACCTTGTATGGGTGTCTTTGAGCGAAATGGAATATTCATTTACTTGACATGAATAGTTGAATACTTACGGACAAAGGATATTGCCAAAATTTGTTAAAAATCCCTACTCATTTGCATTGGCGTTGATTATAAATCATATTATACGTTAAAATCTAGTAAAAATCCCATCACATCATAATTTATGTAAAATTTAATAAAAATATATGACGTCGAAACAATCTTATATGAAGAAGCCTAAATCTAATCTGACTTAGGGTGATGTGACGGCTTGAAACCGTTTATAAAACCAATCATAATCGATACATTACTATAATCGTTTAAAAATGAAAATTGATTAATTTAATTACATTGTTAAAAATGATTTGCTTGCATTTGAATTTAAAATTAGGTACCCAATAATACCACGACGAATTGGATGCTAACAAAGGACATTTTCCATTATGTATGGGCACTTCGCCATCCATGGACAGTAACTGCAGATAATATGTTATTAATTTATGTATTTAAGGTTGCGGTAAACATTTTTTTTCAACAAAATAATAATTATGTATACATGAATGTGTCTTACGAAATAAGCAAGAATTTATTCACTGTAGTTTTTTCCTGACGCTCATAATATAATAATTATTATGTTAAAATATTATTATGAAACTGAGCGGGACTTTCATTCTATCATGATCTATCTTTCTTTCTTTTTCTTCTCTTTCTTGGCCGGCAACGCACCAGCGATGCTTTTGGTGTTGTTGATGTTCATGGGCGAATGGATAAAAGAATATTTTATTGAAGTCGTAAATAGGTACATAGCTCAATCGAAGTAGTAGGTAGGTAACTAGGTACCTAAATATTACGGTTTTTAGTTTAAAATTTAATTATCGAATCGATTAGAAGATCTTATAATTTTGAATCGATTTGTTGTAAAAATTGGTTTCTTTCGTGAACCGATTTTTTTGTACATCTCTAATGTCACTGTGATGGCAAACGACAAATTGGGCTTCTTAGTTCGCGGTGACTATACTTGTTTAATAGTCCATTGAAATGTTACATTTTTTAGGCCTTACCTTGGGTTTTTTAGAGGACGCAATTTTATTTTTTTGATGTGTAGGGGGGGTCAGTGTAATGCTAAAACCAAGTTTGTGGGGTCGCCACCCTTGTCCCACGGCCGCCATCTTGAAAATAGGGGTTGAAATGGTTTTTACGATATATCTCTTAAACTATTTATTTGATAAAAAAAAATTGTTAACATTTTTTGCTGCAAATTAAATTCTCTACCACTTTGGTCCAGTAACTATTTGTCATAAAACTATAAATAAAAAAGTTATAAGTGAAAATGTTCAGAAAAAAAATGTATCCTTCTATGCATTATTTCAAGCTCTTGCCTGCTTTTGATGTCATTAAATGTATCGAAATATTGTTGGATATTTACAGATCGTACACTTTGGTGGAAATAAATTTCAGTATTGCCATACAAAAAATAATAATTTTCATACAAATGTATCCTTCTATGCATAAATTCAAGCACTAGCCTGCTTCTGATGTCATTTAAATGTACAGGACTATTGTTGGATCTTATAGATCGCACACTTTGGTGGAAATTTTCAGTATTGCCATACAAAAAATAATAATTTTCATACAAATGTTTCCTTCTATGCATAATTTCAAGCTCTAGTCTGCTTTTGATGTCATTTAAATGTACAGGACTATTGTTGGATCTTACAGATCGCACACTTTGGTGGAAATAAATTTCAGTATTGCCATAAAAAAAAAAAAATTCATACAAATGTATCCTTCTATGCATAAATTCAAGCACTAGCCTGCTTCTGATGTCATTTAAATGTACAGGACTATTGTTGGATCTTATAGATCGCACACTTTGGTGGAAATTTTCAGTATTGCCATACAAAAAATAATAATTTTCATACAAATGTTTCCTTCTATGCATAATTTCAAGCTCTAGTCTGCTTTTGATGTCATTTAAATGTACAGGACTATTGTTGGATCTTATAGATCGCACACTTTGGTGGAAATAAATTTCAGTATTGCCATACAAAAAATAATAATTTTCATACAGGATACATTATCCTTCTTTGCATAATTTCACGCTCTAGCCTGCTTTTGATGTCACTTAAATGTATAGAAAATGTTCACATTTTCGCTTATAACTTTTTTATTTATAAGTTTAAACTAAAGTTTAACTTTTTTATTTTAACTTTGGTCCAGTAACAAAAAGTTACTGGACCAAAGTTGTAGAGAATTTAATTTGCAACAAAAAATGTTAACAATTTTTTTTTATCAAATAAATAGTTTAAGAGATATATCGTAAAAACCATTTCAAGCCCTATTTTCAAGATGGCGGCCGTGGGACAAGGGTGGCGACCCCACAAAATTGGTTTTAGCTTTACACTGACCCCCCCTACACATCAAAAAAATAAAATTGCGTCCTCTAAAAAACGCAACCCCAAATGTAACTTTTCAATGGACTATAAAGACTGTTTCTTTGAAGTCTGTTATTTTTTTGGTAAAAATTAGATTATAAATAATTAATAATCTTATTTGTGACAAATACATCCTTTTTCTATTTAAATTGTTGTGTCGAAGTAAAGATAATCTGTTTACTAGCATCCACAATTGATTAATAACTGTGATACACTTTGAAATGTTTACGTTTGCGTAACGGTTTATTCTATAGCAATATATTCTTATTTTAAACTGACTTATAATGCTTTAGAATTCCAGGTAGCACTATAACATTTACCCCCTTATAGTCCTAATTCAGGTGGTGTTGCTATGCAGAAATTTATTGGAAAACTACTCCAGCATTGCCACCGACCGTTCCTCCCCCGCGTACCGCGCGCTCGTGCTGGCGCTGTTGTCGCCGGCGGCGGACGTGCGGCGCGCGGCCGCGGCCGAGGTGCGGGCGCTGCTGGCGCGCGCCGACCGCGCGCCGCTCGCCGCGCACCTGCTGCTCAAGCTGAACGACGTGCTCGACGAGGGCAAGGTGTTCGTCAGCAAGGAGCGCTCGCCCGCCGACGAGAAAGTGCCCGAGGTCACCGGCAAGATGATCCTCGACTGCGTTCAGGCGTTCTGCTCCTTCAGTGGTGAGTTCGTGTTTTATGTTAGATACTAGCCTAGGCTAAGTATTGATTAAATTATGTATTAGTAGAATTATTTATTGAAGAAATGCAGAAGCAAAGTAACATAAACGTGGTGTGCGTTAGACTACCCTCAAGCGGAGTCGGAACGGCTGGCGCTGGCCGCGCTGCCGAGCGCGCACCAGCCGCTCGTGGCGGCGGTGAACCAGCACGCGTGGCTGCGGCTGGCGCGCCGGCTGCGGCTGGAGCCCGCCGCGCTCGTCGCCGCGCACCTACCCGCGCTGCAGGCCGAATACATCGACGGCTACCGGCCCACTGAGGTTACCTTTCACCTACGATCGTACAAACCTTGATTAACCAAACCCTCAAAAATGTCTATACCGTCCAAAGGTATCTGGCGTTGTTGACTGCTATTTAGCATAATAATGCTAGATAGCAGTCAACAACGCCTGGAATTGATCGCATAACGTGCTTAAGAAGACGAAAGCTTCGAACCTACCCAATTTCATTTGATCACTCGTTAATTTGGCCCGAACGTTTATTACATCATAAGAGCAGGGTTGCTCGCTAGCAATGCAATGTGTGTGTGTGTGGCAGGTGATGTCGAACGTGGTGTCGACGCTGTGCCGGCTGAGCGCGGACGGCGTGGGCGCGGCGGGCGTGGCGCGCGCGCTGGCCGCGCTGCAGGAGCCGGCGCTGCTGCGCGTCACGCGCGACGAGTACTTCGCCTTCCTCACGCCGCCCGGACATCTTTACGACAAGAGCGTCATCCCCGGGTATGTCTCGTCCGCTTGCTTAGACAATCTCAATCAATCGAATCAAGTACATTCGATTAGTAAAACGTACAACATAGCATAACGCAACGAAAGATTTGAAACCCGTTGCTCTACGTACGCGACGCAACGCTTTCGTCGCTCACCTACGAGCCAACCTAAGGCGCTGTCCTACGAGTATGATACTTTTAAAGTGAAAAACTGATAGGTTTGTGACGGACAACGGTTAAAGTTGCCCCGTTTGTGACCATCGAATTGTTTTGCAGCAATGAGGAGAGAGAGAAGGAGTCGAACCTGAAGCGCGAGAGCAAGGTGTACAGCTACAAGGAGCAGCTGGAGGAGATGCAGCTGCGGCGCGAGCTGGAGGAGAAGCAGCGCCGCGACGGGAAGATCATTGAGGTTTGTACGTTGCCAGCGAGCCCGTGGTGGGGAGGGGGAGTTCGTGTTGCGTGAATAATTATGATGCATTTCAAAATGATATTCACAAAATGTTTCATCGAAACACTCGGTCGCAGGTACCTCTAACAGCGAAGCAGAAGGAGGCGGTTAAGGCTCAGCTAGCGAAGGAAAGTGCCATTCGAGAACGACTCACTGAGGTATGTTCCTTCAATGTTATAATATAAATACTGCCGACACGAAAGCAACATCGTGCACTGCCTGTGGTTTTGACGAGCAAATCGTTAGAACTATTCTTCATTAGAATAGGAAAAGCCAATGTTCATCCCCCTACATGGAGTTTGGAGGCTGACGCACTGGCGAATTCAAATTGATAACTTTTTTCTTAGGTTATAATTGGCATGATGATAGTAAATAAAACTCACTACAATTATGTATTTATTTAATGAAACCCTATAATGGATTACAAAACACGCATTTATTGTATTATTATTAGCGAGATAAACAATATTTTTGATAAAATAAAACTACAAAATACGGCAAGCCGCCATCTTAGCTAAAACGCCAGTCAGTCTCAATTAGCGCGAATTACGTCACGCTTCTAAAAATGACGTATCGTCTTTTGTTTTCCTGAGGTATGACGTCACCACCACGCCATTACAGTTTGAAGCGTTTTGGTGCGAATTTTAAACTTATAATTTGAAATGTATTTATTCTATACTAAACCTTATTTTTGTGCGGAAATATGATATACGTTTGTAAATATTTCCCAACAATATAGAACAGTATTTCAAAATCAGTCATCATGCCTATTAGTGCATGGTAAGTCAGTTACACTGTACCATGTCGGAACCATTGCCATGTTGTATTGGTGTAAGTCGGTGAGTGGGTGCTGAGGGTGTGTGTGTCGGCAGCTGAACGCGAGCGTGACGAGCGCGACAGCGCTGCTGATGGCGGTGGCGGGCGGCGGCGGTGGGGGCGGCGCGGGGGGCGCGGGCGCGGTGGCGCGGGGCGCGCGGCGGCTGCTGGCGGCGCTGCTGGCGGCCGCGCGCAGCCCGCTGGCCGCGCCGCACGCCGCGCGCACGTTCCTGCGGCTGCGGCGCGTGCTGCTGCCGCTGCACCCGCTGCTCGCCGACAACGTCGCCAGGACCACGCTCAGGTACGTATTCCGATTTCACGGTCAATGCAATCATAAAAAAAATATTTAAAGAAATGTTTAAACGAGACCTTAGGACTGAAATTGTGCGGAATGTTCTTTCTATAATAAAAAGATTGATTTTAAATATATATCTTTAGGTGAACTGCACAACATAAGTCACAAAATTTATTACATTTTGAAAATAATAAAAATATATTAATCTTGCTGCTTCTACACAACCAAGAGGCCAAGGCCAAGCAGAGATTGTTACATTGCTTCCTTAGTAATTAAAGAAGAAACCTGAAATGTAAATGTCGGTGTAGGCTAGTGAAGCCGCAGTGCGACCTGGAGCCGGCGCTGGAGGAGGAGCCGCTGGAGCGGGCCACGCTGCACGCCATCCGCCACACGTACTGGGCCACGGTGGAGCCGCGCCCGCACGCGCCGCCCCCGCGCGAGCTCACCGCGCCCGGCTTCTGCTACGTCTTCCCCTTGCTCAAACACGGTCAGTACATTAGCCGTTCGTACGCACGTACGTGCGGTAACTAATAGTAGGGGAGCCCAAGAGGGGATTTGTGGATTTACTCGAGCGCGGCAGATTAATATAAGGGAGGATACCTTACATATTGATAAGTACCTCCAGGCAGTATGAGCCTTTAATATGGGGGGGGGGGTACTCTCAAGGTTCAAGGGTCAAGGTTTGATTGTCGATTTTTATTACTTTTAGCTTGCGGAAATCGTCAGATTATATATTTTTTATTATTCTGATCTTATTACCTTTCAAATAAACAAAAAAACGACCGCGCTCGGGTAAGTCGTCTTGACTTATTCATCGTTTTTGTTTGCAAACTTTTTTACCCTCCCACTCCCTTAGGTTACGCTCAAATCGTCAGATTAGCAAAATTGACACTTTTTAGCTTGTAATTAACCCCCCTTATCCTAATCTGACACGCTCGAGTATATCCATGTTTGAACAATTTTGAGTTTGTTTGAACAATTTTGAAAATCTGTAAAGGCTTCTTCACCCACCGCTGAAGTGGAAACATATAGGACAATTTATTCTTCCTATCATCTAATCTACCAAATCTAATAGGTTTCCGCGACGCTCGAGTAAATGCACATTTAGCATCATGGGCTCCCCTACTATAATGCATTAACTAACTAGCCGTAGTAGAGCGACTTACGCCCCAACTCAGAGTCACTAACGGATACTTAAATCGCTCTTTAGTAAAGATTCACCATACAAATTCTGTGGTAAGGAGCGATTAAAGTAACCGTTAGTCGTTAGAATGTTATTCCCAATTCCACGCCGGATGGGTGTCGACAGAGGCGACTACACTATATTCACATTCGGATCAGAATTTACGTAATCACTGTGTTGCCTAGCAACCACAAACAAACAGGTGCATGAAACTTTTGGTCGTATAAAGTGCGTTTGAACTAAATCTGGAGTTCGCAAGTCGCGTTCCATTCCACTCTTTATAATTTAATTTCTTTTTAAACATAATATTTATTTTGCAAAAGTTTAAAATAACACGGAATAGTTACGTATAAAATCGATATAGACTGTTTTAAAATACATAAACATAGATATAAAATGTTACTCGGCTTTTTTTAATGAAATTTAACTTATAAATAACTTTATGCTCATGCATATTGAGTGGAATGAAATATCTGTATAATCTGTACAGTGCCATCTCTGAAGAACTTATTTGTGCCGTGGCGAAAATTGGAACTAATGCCATCCCATTCATAAATTACTACTATGCGCACTATGATTGGTCCAATGCGTCCGGCAGCGCCCTCCTTATAGTCACAGATAAGTTAATTTCACTGTATTTCGTAATATAATACGACCAAGTTGCAAAGCATGTAAGCGCCATTATAGCTGTGAGGTTTTCGTAGTCATTTCTATTTATAGTCATAGGCAGGGGGACCGTAAAAAATAATTTTGTGCAAAGGTTACAAGTCGCTTCACGAAATTAAGGATGTGCGAGCGTGAGTTATTCAATGATGAAAATTGTTTTAAGATGTTGGTTTTTACGTCGTTTTCTCTTAGTGTGTTGTTGTTATAGGTCAATCTATACATACATAATAAAATTGAAGAGTTAAACTGTGATTTTGAAAATAATTTTTTCAAGTTGCAAATCGTTATTTGCTCAATATCAACACCGAAAAATGAGTTTTTAAAAAAATTTCCTGTCTGTCTGTTTGTTTGTCTCCGCAAATCTCTGAAACCACTGAACAAATTTTAACACGACTTTAACTAAGATATTGAAAAGTCTTCAACTTAGCATTTAAGCTATTTTTTATGGTTCCACAACAAAGGGTTCCTTAGGGATATTTTGTATGGAAAAATAAAAAAATGTCCGCTGATTTGTTTTAAATAATAAAAAACGTTTTCGCCGTACAAAAAGAGTAATACATGCTTATCTTAGTTTTTACTTATATGACATGGAAAGACCATAAAATGCCTTTAAAGGTTATTTTTTTCATTAATTCAAATCCCTATTACTGAGTGGATATCTGTTTTCTTATTTTGTTTTCAAGAGCAAGTTTTTTGCGTATTTATGTGCTCCAATATAATTTCGGCATTTTATTAATTTCACCTTGGAAGTGGTGGAAAAACGCAAATTAATTATGTATGAGTAACCGATCTATTACTGTCTTGGCCGCTAGATGTCGCTGTATTTGTTGATTCACGCCAACGACTTTAATACATACAAACCTCTTTTTTACCTACAAATAAATAAAATTGAAGAGTCCGTCTGTGATTCCGAAATAACTGCATTTTTCATGTTGTATCGTTACTTGTACGATATCAAAACCGAAAAAGAGTTTTTTTTTTTTTAATTTTTAATTGTCTGTTTGTCTCCGCTTATCTCTGAAACCAATGAAAGGATTTCAACAGGACTTTAAATTATAGGATATATTTTAGGGTTCCATAACAAAGCGAAAAAATAAAATATGAGTCGATTTGTTTTAAACTTACAGAAACCTTTTCTTCATCCAAATTAAGGCACAGGTACATACATTACTTAGTTTTTTTTTTAAATATAATTTTTGCAAGATGGAGCCAGAACAGTGGCACTGAAGTAATTTTTTACAATAATTCAAATAGCTATAACTGACTAAATATCTATTTTTATCTTCAGTTTTTTTTAAACCACGAATTTCCTATTTATGCTCTCCAACAACAATTTTGCATGTTTTATATTTCACCATGGAAGGGGTTGAAAATCGTAATTTAGTTGTACGAACAGTTGACATTGAACAAATTGAATAATTGATAATAAAATACATAACTCTACACACAAAGCGTATTGCGACGTGTTAAATCAAGCTTAGGATTGTTCTTTGAAATAGCTAAGTGTTCCATGATTTTTAGAGCATTGTTAGTAGTGATGTTGTAGTTCTGTTATAATGCATATCTTCAGGAACATCACGTTGAGACTGCTGAGTGCTGAATTTTCTCATTTTCTGTGAAGCAAAAGGGGAGATCCCCTTTGCCGAATTATGAATTTGCCAAAACTACAATGTAATAAATGTGAAAATTTGTTGCCATATACATAGCTCATCTCACATAACTCATCGAATTAACCTTAACTCTCTCGCATCGCTGAACCAATCTTGATGTGTTTGGGATAAATATAGATTGTACCTTGGAGAAGGATTACTACTTTTTTAAAGTCTAGGTACCTATATAATGTGAAATACTGATGGATTAGCCAAAAGGCACCATACAAACTATTTATTCAATGTAATTTACTATGGGTTTAGCAGGAAACACAAAATTTAGAAAATAATATGATGAAATAATAATAATAAGTAAAAGCAATCGACATTTCGTTGTTGAACCTAACTTAACTATTTAGTGGAACCTAATGTAGCTGTTTTTTTATATGCCTTAAGCAGGCAAACAAGCAGACGGGTCGCGATGGTAAGTGATCACCGTCGCCCATGGACATTAGCAACATTAGGGGTGCCACTAATGTGTTGCCGGCCTCAAAACGTGTGACGAAAAGATAAACGGAATCGAAAAACAAACCTAACTTTACCGTTGAAAAACTGTCTCCTCATACATAGACATGGGTCCCGATCAAATTACCAAGTTCTGCAAACAGGTGTAAAATCATTTTCTTTGTGATACCTATTACCTACTTACAAATTCATAGTTTTCTTATTTTTTTCTTTATCGTATGTTATACCTAAGACATTTATTTTAGCCGAGTGTCTTTTGATTGCGTTCACAACACAGAATATTGATCTTTTCACAGCTCCTAGGGATTGCAGACCTGAGTGTTGGATATTAATTTTAATTTGTTACTTTCACGCGTTCCTTAGACAGACAAACAGGTTTTGACAGACAGACAAACAGACGGGCAATAGAGTGAGTGATCTTATGGAAACCATGTTTTTTCTTTTGAGGTAAGGAACCCTAAAAATATGGAAACGTTATGTGTATTGACGTTGGTGTATTGACCTTTCATTGTAATGCGGTTCTAATGATCAATGTATGTTCTGTAAGTAAACTAAATTACCTACTATTTTTGCCGAAGCGAAGCGAGGGCAACTGCTAGTAGTAAAATAATGAAGATGTCACAAACGTTATAGTGATTATTTAGTTCTTTAATAGTTATTTGGTGTGCGAAATACAAATCAGTTTGTGAAAACCCTTTATATAAAGGAATTTTAATGATTTGTTGACAAGTATTATGATACGAGTTTGACTCAAGTATAGCTCGGCCCGCTAGTGATAGGGCCCTCAGTTGTATTATGTTGGTAATATTGAATTTAATAGTTCGTTGATACCATTATTACTATTATTATTTCCCCGTGGAGTTCTCCTGGATAGCTACCTCCCTCTTGCTTGAGTCGGCCGCCAAACAATTCGTCGTGTTCCGGCTGGGAGGCTGGAGAGACAACTTTTCGGATCGTCGATCCGAATTCCGGCTATTTCTATAAAAAAAGTAGGGGCTACAATAACGTTGTCAAGTTTTCTCAGTAATCGTCTTATAACACATATTTGGTGAATGGATGCACAGGTCTGTCGGCGAGCTTCACGCGCGGAGATGAGGAGGTGATGACGATGGGGCTGAGCGTGGTGACGCAGCACGCGGCGCGCGCGGCCGCGGAGCCCCCGCCGCCGCACCTGCAGCCCGACCTGCTGCCCGTCGACCACATGTTCCGTCTGCTCATCGACCTCCGGGGTCAGTTGAACTTGAAAAATCCATTACTAATCTATTTAATTCGAATTATTTTAAGAAGAAGAAACATGACTCTGGTTAGATAGTAAAAACATGTTTAGAAACGACTCGCATGGTCTAATAGTTACCATGTCGGACCGCCACGCCGTTCGAAGCTAGCCAGGAGATTAAAAGAAATTGGTGAAACCCCATAAGTAATAAAATTATGATATGCCTGAAAAATCCACGGACAAGAATGAACATTTCTGAATATTTATGTATAGTGTATAGCGGTATTTATTATACCTAGTTTAAAATGAAACGTAAGCTGCAAGGTATATATATAATGTCGGCGGCGTGGGGTGCGGGGGTGTGTGCAGGCAGCACGAGCGGCGTGGTGGCGTCGGCGTGCACGGCGGCGCTGCTGGAGACGGCGCGCTGCGCGGCGCGCGCCCGCCTGGACCAGGAGGACGTGGGCTGCCTGCTGGCCGGCCTGCAGAGTCCGCAGGAGGTGAGCTTGTCTAAATGTGTGAGGTTGCCGGCGATACCCGGACACTTCGACCCAGGGCGCCCGAGTGGCGTCGACGTCGACAAACGTTGGCAGCCGAAGGGTTATGTTTTTCGCGCGTATCTTGTATGTATGTATGTTTGTATGAACATATGTAATATTCTTTATTACCTCGTATCTTCCAAACCACTGAACGGTTTTATATAATTAAGATATCGTTAGATTCGTCTTGATAACCCAAGTGTTGTTAGATAAGTGAAACTAAAAAAAAACAAATATGGTGGCTGTGAGATGCCATTGTTTGAAGTATCAAAAAATAGAAATAAATCGAATAACGCAATATGGGTATCAAATGAAAGAGCTCACCATAAGGATTTCAAAAAGGTATATCATAATATGTGAGTGGCATACGCTAGAAGATCTCCTGTCGACCGGTTTGGGCGGAAACCATACTGTCGGTCACTGAGGAGATCGTTCTGTTCTAGGTATGCCATGAGCCTTGAGTTCAATATACACTCCATAATCTTACACAGTAAGGAGGTTATTGAGATAGGCCGATAGTTAGTGGGGTCAGCACGACTGCCTTTTTTAGGCACAGGCTCCACGTTGGCAAGCTTCCACGAGCTAGGAACTATCCCAGTCTCGATAGAGAGGCGAAACAAGCGCGTCAACACAGGAGACAACTCGGGTGCACATGTCTTTAGTGCTGTCCCTTTTGTGACTGTAGTACATTAATTTCCTTCCACCCCCTGGGGACCCCAAATCCCTGGGCAGTACAGACACGAGTGACTCCTTCAGCTAAGTAGTATAGCTTGAGCGCGCAGGTAAGTCGCCGATCTTTCACTCAAGTATTCACATACAATTGTTTACGTGCCCGTTTTAGGGTTTGTTGTGGGCCCATCAATCCCCCTTGTATACAATACAGCCGACGTTGAACTGAAATCAAAATTTTCCTAAATGTCTGCTGTTTTAAAATATGTGTTCAGTGGCTATTTAGGTGATGGCAGTCGAGCTGTCCTACATTTGTCGTATCGGTTCGGAATTTGTGACGATATAAAGTTGTACTAACACATTGTGCCCCATTTTACATTGGTTACGGTACATTAGGCATATAGAACTCGGTGCTAGTACTGCTAGTTAACGATGGCGAACGGCGTGTGCTCAGGTGGTGCGGGACTCGGCGCTGCGCGCGCTGCAGTGCGTGGCGGGCTGCCTGCCGCCGCTGCTGGACGAGCCGGAGTACGGGCTGCAGCTGGCGCTGCGCCTCTACGTCGCCACCTTCGACGTCTCCGAGGAGAACAGGTAAGCGCACCCCCGTATTACCGCAAACATTGTTAATAATACCATTATTACTATTATTATTTCTCCATGGGGTTCGCCCGACTCGTGTTCCGGCTGGGGACTTAAGAGCCAGTTCTTTCCTTCTTTTTTCGCCCTTTCTTGACCGGCAACGCATCAGTGATGCATTTGGTGTTGCTGATGTTCATGGACGACGATAGCCACTTACCACCAGGTAGATCATCAGCTCGCTTGCCGGCTGTTTCCATAAAAAAAACAAACAGAATGAGAAGGGATTATTCATTTAGTATCTTTCATGCTTTAGCTACATCTGTCATCTGCGTTAATGTTAACGCCGAAATGCGCTTTAATTTACGCATAACGCCAACATAAATTAGCGTTAATTTTAACGCGCTAAAATCCATGTTTCACGGCATTAACAATGCCATAATTATGTGACTCCTAATGCGTTTGACTGTTGGCCACACCTGCGTAGGGTCGTTACTACCGCGTTAGGCCGCAGTGACCGATCATTATCGGCTTCAACCGATATTGCAGTCAGGGCGGCGCGACAAATGGGCTCGCAGCCAAGCATCTTATTACATGAGCCTGGGTATGCCTCAGGCAGGTGGCGTGCGCACTGTGGGCGCAGCTGCCGGGCGCGGAGCGCTGGGTGGGCGCGGCGGAGGCGCAGCTGGCGGCGCTGCTGCTGCGCGAGGTGCAGCACCCCGCCGAGCCCGTGCAGCGCGCCGCCGCGCTGGCGCTGGCCGCGCTCGTGGCCCGCGCCAGCGACCCCGCGTGCGCGTTGCCCGCCGTCATGCGCCGCCTGCACGACCTCTACACTGAGAAGCTGCCGGTATGAAATGCCCTCTTATGCCCGCCTTCCACTGCAAGCGAAGCGGACTCTGCACGAACTCCGTTCAACTCGCAACAGTATAGCTGGGCGAAAGGGAGTAAAAGAGTTTCGACCTTCCACTGAGAAAGAATTAAACGAAAAATTATGGAAGCGCTTCTGTGAAAGTTAGTATTGTGAGTTGGAGTACATACGGATTCCAGTTCGATCGCCGTGGAAGGGGGCACTATACGTTACATGTGTAACTTTGGAGCGACCAAAAGACTTTCTTTTTGCCAATATTACATCTTCAGACGACCAACAAGAATATTTCAAATCGTTGCACGCACACATGTAAATAAATACAAATAAATATTACCACTCACATGTTGTTACAGTAAATGTTGAGTTGAGGGGCGTTCATTTTTAAATTAGACGATCTCTACATCATTTATTCATCATCACCATTTGTTTAATTAAAAAAGACAAATTTTAATTATTTTTTCATTTTCCATTTGGTTTTCACGCGGCCCCGATGACATCACAGGCTCAGGTATCCGAAACATTTTAGGCTCGCCTGCCATCATACAATTTTTTGTTGCTACATTTATTTTCATTGCATTTTCACGCATCGCACATCATCGTTTGATTATATTTTGTTGTTTATTGAATGCCGTGCTGTAAAACATTTAGTATTAGATTGTTTATGTTGTTTGTAATCATTAATGTAATATTTGAATGCGACAATAACAGGCTTTGTATTCTTGTAAGTATGGTATAAAATTGTAGGGTTACAAATAATAACGGAAAAATATTATTTTGTGTGAATATTTTATTAATTAAAACTATAGTTATTTAAATATTTAATGAATATGTACATTTTATAAAAATTATACATATTAATTTTTACATTGCGGGAAAAGATAATACAAATGAGGACTGTGGTGCCTCAAAACTCATCACCTTGGGTCAGCCCGCTTCGCACACGTCGCACTGGATTATGTTTTAATAAGATGATTTTCAAACAATGTGTCAGCGGTTAGTCGAGACTCGAGAATATCCTTTTCTCAATTTTAGTCTAAGGTGGGATCCAACTGTAAAGCCTAAAGGTTATAGGTGAGTAAATACTTGTTATGGATCAGTCAGTCCATGAAAACAAGACGACACCCAAGACAAGATTTATGAGGTTGTAGTATACTACAACCTATAATATACTATATACGAACTATAGTTCGCGCGAACCTGTCGCGCGGGCTATCGCGGCTATAGGCATTGGCGGCCACCGAGGCAGCACACCAATCGCGATTACTAGAGATTCTACTTATTGAGAGCATACTAAATTCTTCTTATACAGTCCGCTAGCATCATTTAAGTCCTAGACCACCTTTGGGCACTAACATTTTTGGTCCTTCGAGCCGGATAGCCCGCGCGACCGGTTCGCGCGAACAGTATCGAGTAAAGTAATACAAGGAATATATTGGACGTACGCAGATAATCCCGGCGAAGAAGGACCAGTTCGGTCACGAGACGGAGGCGGCGGTGGACGAGTGGGGCGCGCGGCGCGGCGTGGCGCTGGCGCTGCGGGCGCTGGCGCCGCGGCTCGCGCCGGCCGAGGTGCCCGCCGCCATGGCCTTCTTCGTGCAGCTGGCTCTGGGCGACCGCCGCGAGCTGGTGCGCAACGACATGCTCGCCGCCGCCATGGCCATCGTCGACATGCATGGCAAGGTATGTACATTCAACTCATCGATTTGTTTATTGCATTCAAGTTTTATAATCATTGAATTCAATTATTAACGCGAATTCTGCAAAACCTACTAAACTTCAAACTGTTTGTAGAGTACAGACTGTGTAACCCAATTATTCTGAAACTGTAATCGAATTTAATCATAATTTTTTCATGTCACATTTTTGTTGCCCAAACTTTTCGCCTCAACAATTCCTTGCCATAGTTAAGCAGCGATTGTTTCTAGTAACGATTACGGCTACATTTTGAAGTGTGGTGTGTGGGTGTGTGCGTGTAGGAGACGATCGGCAGCCAGCTGCCGGTGTTCGAGGAGTTCCTGGACACGGCGCCCAAGTCGGGCGGCTACGACGCGGTGCGGCAGTGCGTGGTGCTGCTGGTGGGCTCGCTGGCGCGCCACCTGGAGCCGCACGACGCGCGCATCCGGCCCATCACGCTGCGGCTCGTGGCGGCGCTGTCCACGCCCAGCCAGGAGGTGCAGGAGGCCGTCAGCAACTGCCTGCCGCACCTCGTCACCGCGCCCGCGCTCGAGCCCGAGATCCCCAACCTCATGAACAAGCTCATGAAGCAGCTGCTCACCGCCGAGAAGTACGGTGACAGGAAGGTCAGTCGTGTCACGTTTATCTTAAATTCGACATAACTTTAACTAAATATTAAATTAAATGTAAAATGACAGAAGTTTCCTTTTGCGAGACAGAACTGTGTTAGACACAATGTATTGAGGCGTGTGTGTGTGTATCGGTGGACAGGGCGCCGCGTACGGCATCGCAGGCATCATCAAGGGGCTCGGCATCCTGTCGCTCAAGCAGCTCGACGTCATGGGCAAACTGACGGACGCTATTCAGGAGAAGAAGAATTATAAATATCGTGAAGGTAACACTTAATGCTTCTTACTCTGTGTTCACCTACAACGTCTTTTGTTGTATACATGATTAAAACATATAATTTCAAATTTATTTGTTGATACTGAGTGTCGTCCCGTGTGTGTGTGTGTGCAGGCGCGCTGTTCGGGTTCGAGATGCTGTGCCTGAAGCTGGGCCGGCTGTTCGAGCCGTACATCGTGCACGTGCTGCCGCACCTGCTGCTGTGCTTCGGCGACTCGTCGCAGTACGTGCGCGCCGCCGCCGACGACACCGCCAAGCTCATCATGAGCAAGCTGAGCGCGCACGGCGTCAAGCTCGTGCTGCCCTCGCTGCTGCAGGCGCTGCAGGACGACAACTGGAGGACCAAGGCCGGTGCGTCGCTTGTTGTGTGGCTTCAGTATCTTGATCCACAAGCTTTACCTAATCTTCACTTAAATTAAGATCGATTATTTCCACCGCGACGGCCAAGTGCTGATTAAATACAATCGAGAACTTATTTACACAAAGAGCTGAGCTAAGTGAGACTAGCAACACCAAAGCATAAGATGGTAGGGAAAAAATCACCATTCCTGAGTACCGTCGGCATTAAACTGATTTGTACTGAGCCAGTAAGGGACGTGGCGTGGACTACGCCCATCCGTTGATTCTCAACGTAACGTGTAGGCGTGCGTGCGCAGGTTCGATCGAGCTGCTGGGCGCGATGGCGTACTGCGCGCCGAAGCAGCTGTCGTCGTGCCTGCCGTCCATCGTGCCCAAGCTGATCGAGGTGCTGAGCGACTCGCACATGCGCGTGCAGGAGGCCGGCGCGGAGGCGCTGCGCGTCATCGGCTCCGTCATCCGCAACCCCGAGATCCAGGGTTAGTCCCGCCACTGTTGACGTGCAATCATTGTTCTTGTTACATACCACCAGTCTGCCTGCCCCTGTGTAAGTTCTGGATGACGTGATGTACAGTTCTGTACCGTGCGGTGTGGTGTGTGTGCGCAGCGATCGTGCCGGTGCTGCTGGAGGCGCTGCAGGACCCGTCCAACAAGACGTCGGTGTGCCTGCAGAAGCTGCTCAACACCAAGTTCGTGCACTTCATCGACGCGCCGTCGCTGGCGCTCATCATGCCCGTGGTGCAGCGCGCCTTCCTCGACCGCAGCACGGAGACGCGCAAGATGGCCGCGCAGATCATCGGCAACATGTACTCGCTCACCGACCAGAAGGACCTCACGCCCTACCTATCCAACATCATCCCCGGACTCAAGAGCTCGCTGCTCGACCCCGTGCCCGAGGTACTCTACACTTTTGTACCTTACATTTTCATGTTTCTATTACCATAGTTGGTTATACGATTTTGTTGAGTCCAGTTGCATATTAAATTGTGTGCATTTTGAAATATGCGAATGAGGTTGTATTGTAATGTTATGTGTGATTCATAGGATGGCTGTTTTTGTACGGCCTTATTTAGAAGGTGTTCAAGTAATCTACAATGCCAAGTTTCGTCGCAGTCAGTTAACCTTTCAATGATAAATGATGGACAGTCAACCAATAAGCGTACTCTTTTATTTACTTTTCAAGGCTTTTACTAATTTGTTAGCATATCATGCAATTCTGAGCGAAAATATATAGGACCCTCAGGATGAATCGCAGTGTTACACAATATGGTGCGCATGCGCAGGTGCGGTCGAAGTCAGCGCGCGCACTGGGCGCCATGGTGCGCGGCATGGGCGAGAGCAGCTTCGAGGAGCTGCTGCCGTGGCTCATGCACACGCTCACCTCCGAGTCCTCGTCCGTGGACCGCTCGGGCGCCGCGCAGGGGCTCTCCGAGGTCGTCGCGGGCCTCGGCGTGCAAAAGCTGCATAAGATTATGCCAGGTAATTGTCGTTAATTTGCGATATGAAGAACGCCCTCCAGTAAGACACGCTTACTACCTTGATAGCGACGTAGACATGAAACTTTGGTGTTATTTGTTAATCGTAGCAAAAACAATACACGGTAAGGTAAGGTTCACACACTCATAGTCTTTTTTTTTTCTTTTTTTTTTCTACTTACAATAAGCTAATGCTTGACCATAATCCCACCTGATGGTAAGTGGAGATGTGGTCTAGGATGGTGAGCGCACTAACTTAATAAAAGCCTATTCACTCTTTTCTTGAATACATCCACGTCATAGGTGGGCGGGAACGCGGACGTTATGTCTTAATGGTCTATCTATTTTTACTTAACATATTAAAGCCTGTTGGGTCCGCTCCACCAATCAGTAATTAAGTGCATAATAAATTGTTCCACAGACATAATAGCGACGGCGGAGCGCACGGACATCGCGCCGCACGTGAAGGACGGCTACATCATGATGTTCATCTACATGCCGGGCGCGTTCACGACGGAGTTCACGCCGTACATCGGGCAGATCATCAACCCCATCCTGAAGGCGCTGGCGGACGAGAACGAGTACGTGCGCGAGACGGCGTTCAAGGCGGGCCAGCGCATCGTCACGCTGTACGCCGAGTCCGCCGTCACGCTGCTGCTGCCCGAGCTCGAAAAAGGACTCTTCGACGACAACTGGCGCATCCGATACAGGTATCCACGATCGTGTATGTTACCTTCGAGCCACGCAGACATCGTCTCGTAGCTCCTGCAGTGATCTTCATAGTGAATGTCGATCCACAGCTCGGTGCAGCTGCTGGGGGACCTGCTGTACCGCGTGTCGGGCGTGACGGGCAAGATGAGCACGGAGACGGCGTGCGAGGACGACAACTTCGGCACGGAGCACTCGCACAAGGCCATCATGGCGGCGCTGGGCACCGAGCGCCGCAACCGCGTGCTCGCCGGCCTCTACATGGGCCGCAGCGACGTCGCGCTCATGGTGCGCCAGGCGGCGCTGCACGTCTGGAAGGTACCGTCCGACTACACCGTCGCCTACCCTCTCTGTTACCTTATCTCGACCTATTAGTGAGTAATGAATAGAGTCATATGTGACATGATCGGTGCAGGTGGTGGTGACGAACACCCCGAAGACCCTGCGCGAGATCCTGCCCACGCTGTTCGGGCTGCTGCTGGGCTGCCTCGCGTCCGACAGTTTCGACAAGCGGCAGGTGGCGGCGCGCACGCTCGGTGACCTCGTCAGGAAGGTACTTAACTATAATTATACTGCCCTACTTTTGTAATTATATACTCGTATTGCCGCACTGATTTGTTCGTATAACTGAGAGATCGTTTGTGTTCGTGTTAGCTGGGCGAGCGCGTGCTGCCGGAGATCGTGCCCATCCTGGAGCGCGGGCTGCGCTCGGAGCACTCGGAGCAGCGGCAGGGCGTCTGCATCGGTCTCGGCGAGATCCTCGCCTCCACCTCGCGCGACGCCGTGCTCACCTTCGCCGACGGACTGGTAACTACACCACTACACTGAAGCATCGTAGCGCTCACCGTTTCGCTTTAACGAAACACAATACTGTAACTACAAGTTGTAGATGTTCCAGTTGAAAACGATTATCATTAACGAGCTACTGTATTTGGAGGCGAAGAATCGTCGGTTGACGGTGACGTAATCGATGTTCAGATCCCGACGGTGCGCACGGCGCTGTGCGACGAGCTGCCGATCGTGCGCACGGCGGCGGCGCGCACGTTCGACAGCCTGCACGCGACGATCGGCAACAAGGCGCTGGACGACATCCTGCCGCCGATGCTGGAGCAGCTGAACAGCCCCGATGCGAAGCTCGCGGAGGCCACGCTCGACGGGCTCAAGCAGATCATGGCGATCAAGTCGCGCGCCGTGCTGCCGTACCTGGTGCCGGTGCTGACGTCGGGCGGCGCGGGCGGCGGCGTGGACACGCGCGCGCTGTCGGCGCTGGCGGCGGCCGCGGGCGGCGCGCTGGCCCGCCACCTGCCGCGCGTGCTGCCCGCGCTGCTGCTGGCGCTGGCCGAGGCGCGCGGCACGCCGCACGAGGCGCGCGAGCTCGAGCACTGCCGCGACGCGCTGCTGCCCGTCGTCGACGAAGCCGGCGTGAGATGGTATGGACGTGGACGCCCTTCACCTTAACAAATATTCGATATATCACTGGCTACTTTTTTTAAATAAAATATACGTTTATAAAGAAAATTATTCGGTGGAGTAATTCGGAAACATAAATTGCAGCATTATCGACACCCTGCTGGAAATAGTGCGCACGCCCGAGAGCGAGACGGAGAGCTCGCGTCGACGCGCGGCGGCGGCGCTGCTGTGCGCGTTCGTGACGCACACGCGCGCCGACCTGGGGCCGCACGTGCCCGCGCTGCTGCGCGGACTGCTCTTGCTGTTCGCGGAGCCGGCGCGCGACGTGCTGCAGATGGCGTGGGAGGCGCTGTCCGCGCTCACCAAGACCCTGGACGCCGAGCGGCTGGTCGCGCACGTGCCGGACGTGCGCCAGGCCGTGCGCTACGCGGCCGCAGACATCGATGGCGACCTGCCCGGCTTCTGTCTTCCCAAGGTACCCGTTATTCCATGTCTATGATCTTTAGAGCATTTTAATATAAACACTAGTACGGGACTATAAATTGAGCCTCATGTGGTGTGCGTTGCAGGGCCTCAGTCCGCTACTGCCGCTGTTCCGCGAGTCGATCATCAACGGCATGCCGGAGGATAAGGAGGGCGCCACGCTGATGCTGGGCGAGCTGGTGCGGCTGACGCCGGCGGCGGCGCTGCAGCCCGCCATCATCCACGTCACGGGCCCGCTCATCCGCATCCTCGGCGACCGGTTCAACTCCAGCCTCAAGGCCGCCGTGCTCGACACACTCGCCGCGCTTATCGCCAAGGTATTGTCATATCGAAACCGAAATATCAACATGCACATTTATCCAAAGAGTAAAAATAGTTAGGTATATCTAGAATAGAATAAATTTTATTTCCAAGGCCACGAATACAATTAAAGGTAAATTTACAGACTTAAAATAGAACACAATTACAAAAAAAAATAATAAACAATAATAAAAAAAAATATTATAAAAAAACAGAATAAAAATGTAAAAACAAAACAAAAAATACAACATATAGTTACAAAATTATTGCTAGATTATGCTCATCATTCAGCAATGACAAATGTATCTGTTTATGCATTGTTCAGGTGGGCGTGCAATTGAAACAGTTCCTGCCGCAACTGCAAACCACGTTCGTGAAGTCGCTGCAGGACCCCAACCGGCCCGTGCGCATCAAGGCGGGCAGCGCGCTGGCGCAGCTCGTGCTCATCCACACGCGCACCGACCCCATCTTCAGCGACGTGCACAACGCCGTCAAGACGGTCGACGACCCCGTCATCAAGGAGACCATGCTGCAGGCGCTGCGCAACATCATCACGGCGGGCGGCGGCCGCATGTCGGAGCAGCTCGCGCTCAGCGTGCTCACCACGCTGACCAGCCCCGCCATGCTGGCGCACCCGGAGGACCCGCCGCGCGGGCCCGTGGGCGGCTGCCTGGGCGCGCTGCTGCACTGCCTGCCGCCCGCGCACCGCGACGCCGCCGTGCTGCACCACGTGCTGGCCGCCGGCCACGCCCCCGCCGCGCACCGCGACCCCGCCCCCGACGACTGGCTGCTCGCGCACGGCCGCTCGTGCGCGCTCCTCGTCGCGCTCAAGGAGACCCCCGAGGTGGTCTACACGGACCAGTTCCGCGAGAAGGTGGACAAGGCGCTGCTCGGCTACCTCGCCAGCGACAAGATCCCCATCGCGTGCAACGGCATTCGCGGCATGGCCTACCTCATGCGACACCTCATCCAGCAAGATCGACCGATTCCCCCCGCCATATTATCACAATTCGTTAGGGTGAGTATCCGCGATCTCCGACTCTCGTCTCCATTGTCCAGGTTGGCCGCCATCGGGCACGTTTATTAAACGTGTGACTGTCTCTGCAGAGCATGAATCACTCGAGCAATGACGTGAAGCAGCTGATGGCGCGCGCCAGTGCGACGCTGGCGCGGGGCGCGGACGGCGAGCCGCTGCAGCTGGGCGGCGAGGTGCTGCGCGCGCTGCTGCCGGCGCTCGTCAACGGCACCAAGGAGAAGAACACGTACGTGCGCGCCGGCGCCGAGAGCGCGCTACGGGCGATCCTGCGACTGCCGCAGGAACCAGACTTTTACCTGGTAACCGTCGCAATTAACTAGCTTCTTAACGCAGTGGCTAATAGAAGTAACAAATGTTAACTAATTTATATTAGTTAATTAAATAACAGAAAAAGTAATTGAGTGCATGTATGTATGTGTGTCCCCGCAGCAATGCATGTCCCTGCTGGAGGAGGGCGCACGCGAGGCGCTGGGCGACGTAGTGCAGCGCGTGCTGCGGCGCGCGCACGCCGAGGGCCGCGACGAGGAGCTCGACTGCACACTGCTCACCTAACACCACACCCACACCTCCTGTATACAATACAAACACTATGCAACATATATTATTATTAATATACTTATAGTTACTTTATCTGCGACTTTCTGTTATTACCTGTTTTAGTTTTAGATTCAGTCAAAATGATTCCTTCACTCATTAGCTGGTGTCGTCCTTTCAAAAAAAGCTCGCATGGTGATTTTCTATATTCTGGACGTACCGTGCACGCCCGCTTGCGGCGACCCGTGGTCAGTAGTGCGCCATTAATAGGTTGGACGAAGGAACAAACTGCCATAAATTTAAATGTCGTTGATAAAGAATACACTAGGATAGGAATCACTTCTTCAAGTCCACTCATTTTGTCAACAGCAAACCACAGCAATGAATGGAAATATGAAATAATATATATATATGAAAGGGAAGCCCTTTTTTCGTCCCACAGTCACTGTGCGCCTTCCAATCCTCTTCCACATACGACGAATGTTAGAAGTTATAATGTTCACCGTGATTAATTAAAATGATTGTACCTAGCTGTGACAAATTTTATTAAAATAAATTGTTAGCTATAGTGGGGCGGTACAGAAACCAATCCCATGCTGGCATACTAGGGTGTCGTAAAAGGCTACAGAAGCCAGCTCTCTTGGTGATAAGGGACCATTCATAACATCGAAATACTAATAATATAGACTAAAAATCTTTGATTCACATCAAATTATGCATTCTAAAACTAGATAGAATATTACATAAGAATGGGGAGTCTTAGGAACATAGATTAATATTGTATACTGGCTTAGGAATGTGCTCCTAAATGGTGGTAGGGGGATTTTCCATAAGGATAATATTATTATTAAGACAAATATTATTACTGGTATTATCTTTCTGAGAAACTCAGAAGCCTGGTTAAATACCATCCTCTTGCTTGAGACAGACAAAACCACACACCGTGTTCTGCCTTGGGGCTTGAAAGCCACTTCTTTCTTTCTCTCAACTAGGAATTCTTCAGTGATGCCTTTGGTGTCTCTGATATCTGGGTGACGATAGCCACTTACCATCAGGTGGATCATCAGCTCGTTTGTAGACTATTTCCATAAAAAAAATAACAAAAGGGTTATGAATATTTTAAATAAAAACTTCAAGTTTAAAATGATTATTTAATTGTCTTATAAATGTGGAATGCTATGGGGCATCAGCAACACTTAAGAATACTTACCTACTTAGTTTATGATCTATACATTAATGGCTACGCCGGAATGTGCCTTAGAACAGATTTGGAGTGTCGTAGAAACAGCAACCAGAGAGGTTGCTTTATATGTAATGGGGCTTTGTACACTTAAATTCAGATATTATCATTTATAGCCTATGAGATAAAAAGTTTGAGCATTTCTTTAAGAGTATCTTTAGAGATCAATAAATCCATGGGGCATTCTGACATGAAACTAAACAAGTGTATAAGTACTTTGTGACACAACTGAAGTTTAATTTTACAAGTATTGTCGCATTTTATGTAGCACTCTGTTTTTATAATGGTTCTCTGACACATTATTACACATAAAACACAAAGTTATTGTTGACATTACTTTTAACTTTTCTAGATGTAAATCATCGAATATGCTTAGAATTCTTCTTTTTTAGACTTCTTTGTGAATCCTTTCCCCTGTATTAAATCATTACATTCTTGGCGGTTAAGATTCGACAAAGGAATACGTTCAAACTCCTGGTCGCTATCGCCTAAGATAATAAGTTCTGGTGGAGCTCCGGTGATAAACTTGACTTCGACACGTTCGTAGGATGGGGCGTCTTCCATCACAAACTTTTTCACTTCAGGAAGTCGATTAAGTGAACAGCCTCTGCACGTCTGACATAAAACAATAAAAATATTATGTTATTATACTTATTGACGTCTCCACGAATACTATGCGATTTTGCATGAAAAATTGTAGTAATACTAGAACCACGCCATGGCCCATACACCCACCTCTATACGTGCTGATACGATATCCAAAGTATCGTAAGCTGCTGTTCCTCCAACTAGTAGACACATAAATAAAAATAAAATGTTCAAAGACATGATATCAATAAAGTAATTAATATATTGCCTATAGTTTCAATTTTCGATTTTATTTTATTTTATTTTATGTTAGACGATATTATTTCTAATTTTGTAGGTCACTGAAAATGACAGTAAATGACGTATTGTAATGAAGTGTTAAGAAGACCATAGACAATGAGCATGAAACGTCAGGTGAGAAAACAAACAATGGGGTGAATTCGCCAAAGTCACAAAAAAGATGTTCCGATTGATAAAAAATTTAATTTACTACTTTTATAATTTTTTATTTTTGAAACTGCTTTCATACATATTTTTACATAAGCGCCCACATATTTCATTACATTATTTGAAGAAATTTATATAAAAAAATTGAATAACACACCCAAAACATCATTACCATTTGTAGGGAAATTGCTGTTATAGATATTCCAAAATATTTTTTGAAAAACCTGCCTTACACATTGCGTGTTTAATTTTATATTTTGAGACAATATTTAATTAGGTACATAAAAACATATAATATTATGGAATCAGCAGTGCAGAACTAGTAAAAAACATCAATTAAAATTTAGTCACGAAAATTCGTCAACTCCATGTCAGTATCGTCAAACGTTATATTTCTCAAATGTTTTTTGGGCTACGCTATAAAGTACCCCTCGTTTCTCCTCGTCTGGTCCACTGTAAAAAGTGGAACAGGCCAAATTATTACTGCTGCATGGAGAAACAACTTTTATTCATGAAAAACAACGACGTTCAGTACTTTGTCCCGATTTTGAATCATCGCCATGTACTGGACTTACAAGGTAAATATAAATTATACATTAATTTTAATACTCCACACGTATGTATAATAGGAACATAATTTTCACTGGCACAAAGAGTTCATAAATTAATGAATAACAAAATGAATTTTAAGCAAAAAAGAAAAAAATATCATTACCATATGCATCATTCCCATTTGTTTTTTTGTAAATGGGAATGATTTTGTGTGAATGGTAATGACGATTGGGGATTTTGAAATCAATTTTGATTGAGTAATGAGACCTAGCAATTTCTTTTTCAACGATAAATTTTTGATATGTGTGTTGTAAATTAAATTTGAGCTACAAGTTGTTGGTAAAGAATCTACAAAACTTTTTAATTTTGCAATATCTTTTTAGTAAAATAAATTATAAACGAAAATTTAATGCAAATAAACGCCAAAACCGTTAAGAGAAACAAAAAATTGCTAGACGGAGGAGATAAAACGAAATCAGAGGAGATTGTGCATTGTACGAAGAGGAGAACAAAGAAAGAGATAAGAAGAAAATAAAATAAAGAAAAGTTTCTGAAGAAAATTCTCTGAAAAGAAAAATAAATTAAAGTGTCCTCGTTAGTAGCAAGCTACTACGTGAACAAAGCCTATGAGAAATTTAATACCCCAGATTTGTTTTGGCACACTTGCTGCATGTTTTTGCTATCCTAGTACTTACTGCAAGAAACGAAAATATCTGGCTTGCTTTCTATAAGAGAGAGAGAGAACAGACAGAGAAACATGCGCACGCCGCACGACATGTAACGACGCCGCACGAGTTATAATGACTAATGATACCAAAAAGTGTCGTTACAACTTTTCGTTACCAAATTTTCCGCCTAGCCCCCTTTCGCAACGCGCGTCATTTTTTAAATCTAACAGCATTTCGGAACGGTGCTTTGTCATGGAGAAGAAAATCCGTAAAGAAACTCCACAGCACATCTTTTAAAATAATGAAATTATTACACAAGATGTTCTAACTGACGCGGAACTGGATGCATTACTAATTTACATGCATCTTTGTCAATAATATATTCATCTATACTATAATATCCTTTGCCTACTGGCTGGGATTTCAGAGATCTCTTATACATTTGAATAAGCAAATCATGTACTTAGGTAATTTAATGTAAAAACGTACATAGAGCCCCTCAAAAGAACGTTGTACTCTACGTAGGTGAAAATAATCCGTAACCAAAAGTATGTCTGTTTCAAGTTTGATGATTTTGCGTATCATTATTTTGCTTGAACCAACCGCCGTTGTTTCTTTATGAATAAAATATAATTGTAAATAAATTGAGATGTTACTGTTAATATGCTTATTTCTTTAAATCTCTCTCGCAGGTAGTGGCGTAATTTTAATTATAGATGGTCCTAATTGCCCTTTTCTGCAAAACAAATATCGCATCAATGTCAGCCTCTGCACTCCACATCAATAATATCAATATACCATAGGACATGAGGGTATGAAAGTGTGCAAAATAAACAAGTTTAGCAATTTCTACATCAGTAAACTGTCTTATCTTTCTAATGGCATTAACTAACTAAGCCGATATATGATTGCCCCATTGTAGTTTAGAATCTAAGGTGACACCCAAGAAAACCGTGGATTTTTCCATAGTTATAATTTCATTATTTATAAGGTGAATCAAATATAAACCGGACTTTTTTTACTAGTCGCAGAGTGAAGTGACGCGCTTGGTACTGCGGTACGTGTTAAAGGGGACTGTCTCGTATTATTCAATTTGGTAGCAAACATTCTATATACTTAGTTTTTTAGCATTTATCAGTAAATTATTTGTAGTAAACCGGTGTGACAAACACACCTGAGAACTTTTACATCGTCATTTATTTTATTTCTATTCGTCTTAAATATAAGAGAAGTGACATCAGCAAATATGATAATGTCTGCATATTTCTTAATTTAATACGGAAGATCATTTAAGTATACTAGAAAAAGGAAGGGGCCCAGAAACGAGCCCTGTGGTACACCCATCACAGATTGAGATCTCGATCACTTGTTATCATTTATACTAACACACTGGATTCTACTCGTCAAGTACGACACAATCAAGATAAGTGAATTGTTATTGATGCTGTAGTAGTAGCTTAAGTAGTAATGTTTAGTGTTAAACACAATCAAACGTCTTAGACAGGTCACAGAATACCCTTTATGGGATTTTGTGAATTCTCCCAGGTCTCAAAGATAAGTTTGAGAAGCCTTGCACCTGCATTTGTTGTATTACGGCTTTCGGTAAAACCGTATTGCTCAGGGTGAAGTAAATTACAAGCGGTTAAGTGCTTCAGCGTTTAATTTAACTTAATTATTTTTGAAGACCGTAGGTAAAATAGAAATAGGTCTGTAATTATTAAGGCCTGTTTTGTCCCCAGATTTAAAAATCAGTATGATCTTTCTGTACTTCATTAGATCTGGGAAAGTATCTAGATTTACACATTTATTTACTAACCTAGCTAAATATGGGACTATCACATCTTTTATATTATTTATAATTTTAACAGACATTCCCCACAAAATTTCAAATTCATATGCCTTTCTTTACCAGAGGTAATTTTATTTCCATGAACTAATAATTCATATTTAGAATTATTTATTACTACCAATCTCGTTACCAATAATACTCTAATTAGTGGTTTTACCTTGACATTTTTTATCTTCTTATGCAACTTAAAGACATAACTATAATACACACGGCTTAAAAATTTTTTTGAATAACATTAAATTTTGTCATTCCCACTAACAAAAAATCATTACCGTTAAATAAAAGTCATTACCAGGCTGCTCAATATCATTACCATTTCTTATAAATTTTTTGACGACCCAATAACTTTTGATTAGCATAACGAATTTTGAGGACTTTTGTAGGCTTAGAAAGGAAATTTTATGTGCTAATTTTTTTCATGGTTTTGCACGCATTTCCACATACTTTAAAAAAAAAACACCAAAATAATACAAAAACGCGAATTCACCCAATGACACAAAAATCTCAAAAGATGGAAAATACACAAAAATCCATGGATATTTAATATAACTCTAACTGAATATGTAATTTCGTAATGGTACGTGATGATCGATAACTTAATACCATTTTTGTATTGTGTCCAAGTTATCTATAATGTATAAAACCAATTACCAGTATATATTACTACTAGCTGTCCGCACAGACTTCGTTCTGTCAAAAGTTTTTTTTAATAAAAAAAACCTTTGTAGTTTAGGAGTCCATCGCAGACAAACAATGTGACACATAATTTATATATAGATAATAAAGATTTATCGTAATTGTGTACTTTAATTTTCAATTTACACTTATTGCAATTATTTAAATTCGGTAATTTTGAAGAAATTTTAATAAAAACTATTATTTCAATATTATAATTACCTCTAGCAAAATTACCTACAGAAAAATTTTTGAAGAACCATATCAAATTAAGACATAATTTTTCTAAGTGTGGACACCCTACAATTATGAAGGGCAACCTCATTCGGGCCTGTGATTGGTCGAATGTCACTCCGATATGACGTCATCGAACTTCAAGTACCTCTACAAAGTCTATGATCCAGATAGAGTAATATATCCATATATCCATGTAAAAATCCATTAATAATTTGACAACTCAAATGCACCTAAGTTGCCAGGACATAGGCATTGTTGCTCTTGTCAACATTAAAAAAGTGTTTTTATCGATATTTTGCGTAACTTTGAAAATAAACTAACTCTATCTTGATACATTTTTCTTAGTAAAAAATTAAATATCCAATCACATAAAAACAACAAAAAAAAGCGTCCAAGTGCGAGTCGAACTCGCCCATGAAGGGTTCCGTAGCAGCAAGTAACATAATATAAAAGTTCTTGTACTTCATTGTAACTTTGATCGATGTTTTTTGCGGTTTACGATTTATGACATATTAAAAAATCTCGTTCAAATAGATCTCGTTCAAATCAATTTTCGTTGGAAGTTTGCATGGTAATGTACATCATATATTTTTTTTAGTTTTATCATTCTCTTATTTTAGAAGTTACAGGGGGGGGGGGGGACACATATTTTACCATTTTGGAAGTGTCTCTCGCGCAAACTATTCAGTTTAGAAAAATGATTTTAGAAACCTTAATATCATTTTTGAAGACCTATCCATAGATACCCCACACGTATGGGTTTGATGAAAAAAAATTTTTTGAGTTTCAGTTCTATGTATGGGGACCCCAAAAATTATTGTTTTTCTTAAATTTTTGTGTGAAAATCTTAACGATTTTTACGGTATACATCTACTGACCAAGTTTCAATAGTATAGTTCTTATAGTTTCGGAGAAAAGTGGCTGTGACATACGGACGGACAGACAGACAGACATGACGAATTTATAAGGGTTCCGCTTTTTGCCATTTGGCTACGGAACCCTAAAAAAACTGTGACTGTACCGACTTCTCAATTCGACTCTCTGGCTCTGACGTCACTGAGATCAAGGCCAAGTGCATAACCAAAACGCGCGGTTATTTATACCTACTCAAAGCTTCCAGTTTCTAAGTAAAGTTCCTGGCCACCAATCACCACATAAACGTATTATGTACTCTGTGCACAAACATCACGTTTACTTTACGTACTCTGTTTAATTTTTATTTGTCTATGATTTTATTTTATCTATGATTCATAATTTGTAAGGTGTCAAAAAATAATGAAAATGAAATGTAAACAATTTTTGTAAAATTAGAAATATATAGTAAAATTTAAAAGAAGATAGTTAATTAAAAGAAGTATTAAAAAGTTTTGAAACGTAACATGGAGGAAAAACACAGGAAGTCCATCCAGAAGAACTTCACCTCCTTGGTGGAGCAAACAGACCTCGACCTGATGGTGTCAGCTCTGTATGAGAAGGGCGTCTTCTCGGAGCAGATGATTGAACCATATAAGGTAA
Source organism: Thymelicus acteon (assembly GCA_951805285.1). Taxonomy (NCBI): domain Eukaryota; kingdom Metazoa; phylum Arthropoda; class Insecta; order Lepidoptera; family Hesperiidae; genus Thymelicus; species Thymelicus acteon. The sequence continues at coordinate 20,649,240 of OX638217.1, forward strand.
CACTTTGTTCTTATTGTAAGAAAGAATATAGTGTTGGTATCAAAAATATTAATAGACGTAATTTTGTTACTATACACTAAGCTAGTGTTTTACGTCCAACGTAGTATGCTTTGTGTATGATTGTTTTGTTGTTATGGTGGACAGGATACAGCCAAGGATGCCCGATCACGAAAAAGACAATTGTACATGGATATAACGCGCCGTGGGCCTCGTGCATTTGAATACTTACTAGAAGCACTGACAGAGGCTGGCCACTGGGGCCTGGTGCGGGACATGGATCCCGAGAGTGCCCTGCACTTCCCGGGCAGCAGGAATCCTCCAGGCTCTTCAGGCTTAGGTACAGTTACGAAGAATCTTGTCACATTTTTTTTGTAACCTATCTTGATTGAACTGTTTTTCTAAACATTTATGTATAATTATTAAAAAATTTGATTCCTATAAATATAATATTTTTTGACAGGTTGTTCACGGCCACATGAAAGTAATTTTCTCAGTATTAGTGCAGAAAAGAAAAAAAATAAAAATGTAATGGAAACAAATGAAAGTAGGTACAAACGTTTGTAAGTACTAAACACCAAAATGTGTGCTAAATTTAGCAATTTATCTGATGTTTTTATTCAATCTATTTTATTGATACTGTTATATGTAGCTTATTGTTTGCATTCCACTGTTCATTTATTATTGTTATATTTCTATGAAATTTCTGAATACTTATATTACCTTTGTCCCCAGCTCCTAAACCGAATACAAGATCAAAACCGTTGTTGCCCGTGGTACCCAGCAAGATTCCCGAATTCCACATAGTGAAGTCCACTCAATTCTTTGAAGAGAATGGAGACGGTATGAAAATAATATGAAGAAATATCATGCTACATTCTCACTTAATCTAATTAGGTTGAGAGGGTTTATGTTTAATGGTACTTTACTGTGATTTCATTCACTGTGATGTTCTTCAAATGTATGTTTGTAATGTCCTATGAGTTTGGCATTTTACATACATCAGAAGCAGTGATCAAGCATCAATATCTTTGTATAGGAATAATTGATTTGGATGAAATTTATTTTCGTTTTGTCTAAATAATAATAATTATATTTGCAGATTTCAAGTTATACCGCACACGCAGCAGGCTGCGCGGCATCCTGCTGCTGTTCAGTTACACACAGTTTGAGGACGAGGCCTACCGCAGTGGTGCAGATGTGGACTGTCACAATTTAAAGTATCTATTTGATGAGTTTGGCTTCAAAACGCTCGTCTACAATAACCTCACAGAACAGGTGGGACTACACACTCGAACTAAACAGAAACCCAGTAAATTGTAATTGATTTAATGTACCGAACCAACAGGTAATGTGGTGTATATGCGTGTGTGTGTGTGTTTGTGTGCAGGAGACGCTGGACACGCTGAAGTCGCTGCGCAAGGTGCAGCTGCACGCGGCGGAGTGCGTGTTCGTGGTGGTGTCGTCGCACGGCCACGAGCGCGCCGCCGGCTCCGACGTGGACGTGTGCTGTTACGACGGCTTCGTCAGCGTCTACCGGTTCATCGAGTTCTTCAGCAACAATAACTTCCCCGAGCTGCTCGGCAAGCCCAAGGTCTTCATCTTCCAAATATGTCGGTACGTGTCTACGTGACGTTACGTCAAGCTAAACTAGTTTAGTATTGTTAGTATATATAATGTAGAAAATATAAAGTAATACACATAAAGAAAAATCTTTATTCAGAAAACTAAAAAAAATCAGTGGTATGAGCTGGCTTGTGTTTATTTGTTTTGTACGATTTTTCGTAGAGGAAAGCGAGAGAACCGGCAGTCCCGGTCGTTCGAGATGGACCACGGCGGCGCGGGCGCGGGCGAGCCGGACGGGGCGCCGCGCGGGGCTGCCGCCCCCGCCGACACCGACACGCAGCGCGAGTACTCCGACATACTGATCGCGCATTCCACCGTGCCAGGTATGACCGCTACTTTTGATGTTCACCAACTTAGCTGGTAAAGCTGGCGCCAGATACAACTTTAAACATGTGAACACTGCTTTGATTGATGTGTAGCATGGGACTTTGAATATGTGTTCAATGTTTGAAAAAAGATTTGCACTTTGCCATGCAGTATCGGTTTTTAGCTCACATCAAAGTGTTCGAACTTGAATGTGTTCAAATGTTTGCGTAGCCTGCCACACTTGCGCAAAATCCAGTTGCGGGACCGTTGCTGCGGCGAAAGGTCGTGCGCGGTAGGCAGTTGATGGAATCCTAAATCTGAACAAAACTACTTGGTTTGCCATGATTATGACTTTCGATCCTCCAACTGGACATTGGAAGACATTTGTTATAACTTATGAATCATGCTCGTACTTTAAAGTATAATGTACACCAAGTACACCTTTTTTATTTTTACTTTTACAGCAAATTTTTTTTCTAATGTAAATGTACTTGTTTGCACATGTAATAAATAATTACAAGCTGTTAAGTAATAAAGGCATCCACAAAATCTTCGTCCATCTTGTATGTCGTCTATTAGCATGCTGTGGTGAAGAAAAACGATTGCAAAACATGTCTGGCAGGTTGCGACAGTATGTGTTCAAAGTCCTTCAAAGAAGTGTTCAAATGTTTGAGTTGTATCTGGCGCCGGCTTAACATAATATGTTTGAAAGAAGGTTAAATCAACCTGACCCAGCCTTATTAAGTCCTTTGATTTGGCAGCATTCAGTAGGAGGGACCTAGGGACTCCTGTTAGTTGTAAAACTTACATGAAAAATTAATCATATGTGGGTTACATGATTCCGTTGTGTTCCGTTTGGTGGGAGCCTAGCTGGGATGTGATGTGAGGTGTGTGTGTATGTGTGCAGGTTTCGTGTCGTACCGCGACCCGGAGAAGGGGTCGTGGTACATCCAGACGCTGTGCGAGGTGTTCGCGGCGCGCGCGCACCAGCGGCACGTGCACGACCTGCTCACGCTCGTGGACCAGCGGCTCGAGGCCACCTTCCCCGGGCAGACCTCCTCCATCGACAAATGGGGCTTCAACCGCCGCCTCTACCTGCACCCGGGACTCTTCGAGGACTGACCGGGACCGAACGTTACCTAACTCACTGGATGTGTTGGAGAAACAGTTCAAGCGAAACATATCCGGTAAGGTGGTGCCAAAATAGAGTTTGGTTTTAAAGAAGTGGACGTAACATGACGGCGACGCGCGTGACAGTACTCGGAAGGGTTTGAGAATCCGCCATAACAGTGTGACAAATTATGTGCTCAATGATAGCAGTGGCCATACTAAACTGGTGTTCATTACTATAAAATCTAGAGAATCACTACTAATGGGATTATTGAGATCTTTAGGTACGTAAGGGTTACAGTACGTATAATAATGTGATATTAGGATGTAATAAGTAATTCTTACGTTTTTATCGTGAACTTAGAATACTGCACTTCATTGTTCTTATATCATTACGTAATGTCACAAATTTGTGATTTAATTGTATAATTTTTTCATCATATAATTTCATATCATCATTTACGTCGCCACTGCGCCCTAGTTGCGGTGAAATGTAACAAATTAATAATTTGGTGTATGTAATGACCAATTTGAGCAAATTAAATTGTAATTTTATGTATGGATCCCGTTAACTTATTTACTGAATAGGGTTGTGTTAATATTTTTAACGGGTTTTATTATTATTATTGTTTTTATGCAGAGTAAGTTAGTGCTTGACCACAAAAGACAACCACAAATTTTCTATGCGGCATAGACACTGTTTATGGTCTAAGCAAAATTACAATATTTTATTGTTAATTGAAGTGCATTTATTTTTAAGTAGTGTTAAGATACACAAACTATATATTTTTATAACTTATTGTTTATGTAATTTTAAATTTTTTATCGAATTATAATACATAACATAATAGTTTAAAATGGTTTCAATTTCATAAAAACAACCTTTGCCATTACATCTTTTATTAAAATAACAGATTTAAGGTCACTTACAAAAATATACATAGATCTGGTAGTCCAATCAAGATATTATGACTTATTTTACTAACATCACAACAATCCAATGTTGTCTTCACATGTGGTAACAGATCTTAATTTTGAAATTTCATCATCTTCGTAATTTCACAAAGTACCGAATTTATTTCAATTGGACAGGATTTCTCTAAAAATCAAGTAATATGAATACTTCACTTGTACCAATACCACAGAGCTACTTTTCGCTTACTAATAAGCCATATGGACTACTCGGCTATTACAGATTCCAATTGTACAGTCACGAGCATAAATATATTACTATGGACACGTCAGCAATAATATCTACCCCAAGATGCGTTCAATAATATCTGTCTGCACGGACGTAGCAAAAATATCTGATATTCATAGACAGCATATTAAAGTGACGACAAAATTATCTGATAAAAAAAGTACATCAAATAATTGTGACAACCGCCCAAAGCAAAAATATGTGACGACATTAGTCACAAAATAATATGATCACTCTTAGAGTGCAAATATATTTTTGCTGTTCACTAATTCTTTGTTTCTGTAAGCATTTACATTTATTCTTCAATCATAGATAAATGTATAACGTTCTAAAGCAAAAATATGTGACAACATTAGTTACAAAATAATGTGATCACTCTTGGAGTACAAATATAAATGTTTGCCGTTTACTAATTCTACGTTTCTATAAGCATTTACATTGTTTCATATGCATTAATATATGACGTTCAATATTTGGCAAAAATATCTGACGTAAATCTTTTATTATTTTTATACATTTGTCCCACTGCGCGACGCAAAGGAGGGTAATGTGTTTATCAGTCTATGTATGTATGTATGTTCGTATGTGGCGTTATAGAGATCAAACGGCTTGACCGATTTTGATGTATCTTATATCAATCGATACGCCTTAACCTTGCGAGTGTCATTAAAGACATGACAATAATCAAAAACCACAGGGACAACCAGACACCTATTGTCTAAATGAAAAAAAAATTGACGATCTACGTCAAGTGGGGTATCGCTAAATAGGTATTCAAAAATTATTTTTAGGTTCGTTTCATCATTTTTAATTTTAAGTGACAGCTTAGGATATGTAACGATTTAAAATTGGTTAAACAACCGTTCTCGTTAATTTACTAACTCCCTTAATGAAATAACAACATTGCGAATTTTACCGTCTTATAATCCTAATATAGAAGTCAATGAATCCTAACTAAAATGTGTAAAAAAAATAGTTAAAAAAAAACCCAACAGCGTAAAAAAACTAACTGTCCCGACTGCCTAAGTGCCTATGTATGGTCCTTCTAAACCCATCAAAAAATCTCATATGTTTTTTTTATCTTTCTTTTATTGCATATCCTCTACTAGTACACTACTCTATGTTCTTGTTACATTTTCCTAAAATACTTTTATTTGCGGTCAGACATTGCATTAGGCAGCTGCGACGGTTTGGCAACGTCGCCAATTTGGAAGCGTAGCGAGCTGGCAACGTCGCCAGTAAAATGTACACGTGCATCTCACTCACTCAGTGTCCAAACCGGCTGCCAAGACGAACGCGCACGCGTGTTTTTTTACAAAACTATTTTATTTTTATTCTTATTTATGTTTTTCACTTAACACGGTTCCATTTTTCAATAATGAGTTTCGATACAGAAAGGTTTATTGCAGAAATACAAAATCGTCCATGTTTGTGGGATACCGCAAGAACTGATTATTCCGACCGCAATTTAAAAATAAGATTTTGGGACGAAATAGTCAATTTACTTAAATAATTTAAAAAATATATGAGATCTGAGATAACTGACTGACAGAGGGTAGGTTGCTCTTTTGGCTATCTTCGAACGCCAAAGGTAGCCGTGGCAACTACGCCGGCGACATCGCCATGACGTCCCGGTGAGGCACAGCACTTATTCTCACAATATGTAACACCGCGGTGAGTTTTCCCAACTATTGAACGTCATAATATATTTATCTACATGATTGAGGAATCAATGCAAATGCTTACAGAATTAGTTAACGGCAAACATAAATTTGCACTAAAAGTGTGATCACATTATTTTGTAACTAATGTCGTCACATATTTTTGCTTTGGGGTTGTCACAATTATTTGATGTACTTTTTTCGTCAGATAATTTTGTTGTCACTTTAATATGCTGTCTATGAATATCAGATATTTTTGCTGCGTCCGTGCAGACAGATATTATTGAACGCATCTTGGGGTAGATATTATTGCTGACGTGTCCATAGTAATATATTTATGCTCGTGACTGTACAAATCATTAAGAAATATATTTTAAGTTTTATACACAGGACATGAATCAAATGCATGACAATATGTACTTATAAAGTTCCATAGACGGTTACATTGAGCTTTCAAATGTAGGGACAGAAGAAGTACAATAAACTATGTAAGTACGAACCAAAGAGAGTGGAAGACGTCGCGGCACCGACCAATATCATGGCTATGTGTATTTAATACAAGTCCTGTACTAATGCCCCAACTCAGAGTCACATAATGGTTACTTAAATCTCTTAAGTAAGCGTTAGTCACTCTTGACTTGAGACGTTAGTCACTTAACGATTGCTTAAATTGCTCCTTAGTACAGAATCACAATACTAATTCTATACTAAGGAGCAATTCAAGTAACCGTTAAGTGACTCTGAGTGTGGCCGTAAGTGTATTTCTTTAAATAAATTGGTCTAGAGTATATATAACATGTTAACGTACCAAACGGTGCCAATGGTCACGGAGCTCGAACTGTTAAGTTGTAGATAATTAAAAAAAATTAAATATGGGCTTCGGCTATGTAATAAATAAGTGGGTTTAACGAGTTACACTGAACCAATGCGGCCGGGCCTACTGGTTGGCGAGCGAGGCGACGAGCACGCCGAGCCCGCCCAGGTCGGCCAGGTGCAGGGCGCGCGGGGGCGGCGCGTCGCCCTCCAGCCAGCGTTGCACGGGGCTGATGAGAGAGCTCTGGTACAGCCAGTTGAGCACGGAGGTGCGCGACCACCACGGCTCCACCGACTTCCACTCGTAGCCGCCCACGCCGTCGTTCCAGCTGCGCTTCTCTTCGGCGCCGGCGCGGTATCGATTCCAGCGTTCGCAGCACCGCAGCCTCGCGGCGGCCTGCTCCACCAGGAGGTCCGCCTCGGGCTCGGCGGTGTCGTTCGTCAGCAGGGGCGCGACCGCGGCGGGGTAGACGGTCGCGGCGGGGACGGGGACGGGGGCGAGCGGGGACATGGAGGCGAGGTGGTGCAGCGCGGGCAGTGCAACGTGCGAGACGACGAGCGTGGAGGCGAGCAGCGCGGCGAGCGCGGCGAGTGAGGCGAGGTAGGCGAGCACGGCGGCGAGGCAGGCGCGCCCCAGGGTCGGCAGCAGCGCAGCGGGGCGCGCGGCCGCCAGGTCCGAGTACGTGAAGAAGCCGTGCAGCTGCGCTTGCTTCAGCGCCACCTCCCGCTCCAGCCATTCCAGGCCCGCTTCGAATGATTGCTCGCTCACGTATACATTCCAATCCTGATGGAACAAATCCAAATAATTATTTTAACACTGGAATTCAGGGACCACTGTCTCAAATGAAGAAACGTAATTTAAAAAAAAGTTTACTATTATACATATAAGTATACTCATAGGTTGTAGTATATTCAGTAAGAGAGCCAACAAACAAAAAATATGACTTACAATAGCGCTGAGGAAGTCGAGTTCGAGTTTCTTGAGTTGGCTGAGCTCGAGGCCGCCGGACGCCGCCCACTCGGAACATATCACTTCGTCATCTTCGCCGTCGTCTTGCAAAAACTTATTACTAACCATCTGAAATTGGTAAATTTCAATACTGTTATGCCATGAAAAATCACTTTCTAAGAAGAAAGAATATAAATGGAGAAACTAAATACACCGTGTTCTTGAGGTTGTGCAGGAACTTCGGCCTGTTATTCATACCATTAAATTGGTCATCTTTCGTTATGGATTGATTATTGAAATTTTAATTTTTTTTTTTTTCATTTTCATACAAACTAAATACTTGAACGTAAATTGCCTAATGTGTAATCTCTTTACGGAAGCTGGCAACGTCGCATTATGATTGATATGAAACTTTGACATTAGTAAACTTTTATTGACGTTAACAAATATTTCTCATTGATTTTGCTGTCTGTGCGACCAGTGATTATAATAATACTAGTTCGAAAAGTTTTACGATGTTTGTTTACTTTAAGGCCCATTTAGACGGAGAGTTTCTAGTATCTATCGTACTTTACTATCACTAGTAATAATCGCCATAACATTATCGTATCAAATGTTTACATACAGGAAAGAACTAAATTCTCACCTACGATTATCTCATATGACATTCGTAACTTATCGATCAAGGCGATAATTTCCTACGTCTATTTAGGTACACATTGTACGTAAGATTACTTACGACAATCTCGACTTGTATTCGACTTACATTTTTCAAATTCAAACGTGTATCATATCTAAATGGGCCTTTATTGACAAGTCAAGCCAATAATGACATGACATTTAAAATGAAACAAGTATAGTTTGAATGATTATGACCGTACTGAGCGGCAACATAGCACAAATAAAGACCCTTTTACAATGTACACCCATATTAAATGGAATTACCAATAACTTAAAAACTAAGCTTTATAATGCACTAGTACCTGTATAAGATATGTTAAGTAAATGCTATAGAACCATTTGGTAAAGTTACTGCACAACCTCAAGTACACGTTATATAAAGTAGCAGTTTGTTACAACACACTACTTTGGATAGAAAAGAGACTTATAAATAAGTATATCTTGTGTGGTCTAATCATAGATTTGTCAATAGATGTTAATGCACCACCACCATGAAGATGAATTGATGACCAATGGCTGTTTGACATTTACAGATATTGATAATGATGTTTTGTCATGTGACTATTTCTTTGATTCTGGCAATCTATATAGTTATTGTATATCCATTAATTCTTAACCTAAGCACAATGGGTTTCAGAGTTAGTCATGCTGCATTATCATTTACATATTGATTTACACTAGTAATCATATATAATGTGTAGTTAATGTAGTTACCAAGGAAACAAGGAAGAGGTCAGCGGGCGTGGCGGCGGCGAGGTAGTCGGGGTTGCCGCGCTTGAGCCGCTCCAGGTAGAGGATGGCCAGCACCAGCGCGCACGGCGAAACGCAGGCCTGGCGCGCGATGCCGGCCGCCGCGTCCGCGTGCAGCCGCCGCAGCGAGCGCCCGCGCTGCGCCACCGACCACAGCGAGCACGAGATCTCTACAGACCACACGACACCACATTGTTAGTGTAACGAGCCGACAACCAGTAGACGATCATCCAATGGTAAGGGGTCATGCATTGGCCACCTGATGCGTTGGCGGCCAAGAGAGAAAAGAGAAGAAAGAAAAAAGATCTGGCTCTCAAGCCCCCAGCAGCAATGTGAGTTGTTTTGTGGCTGACTCAAGGTAGAGGGTGGTAACTAGCCCGGCAGGCTTATTGAAAGATATCAGAAATAATATTAATGAATTAATAATAACAATATTGATAAAATAAACCTTACGCAGAGTCCTATCATTAAGCTGCCAGCTTCTGTTGCTTGGGACTTTTAAAGAGGAGAGATGCTTTTATTAAGTTAAATTACCATCTTACACTTCATCATTCTTAGATCTTATATTAAACGTACATATATTTATATCAGCCATAGTCATAAAATACATTTGCTCTATAACATTAACATAATATGTTTGTGGTATGTTAAGTATAGGTGCCCATTTATTAATTGTAATTCTCAAGTTCCCTGTAGTGTGTTCCTGTGTGCTCTCAAGCTACTAGAAATGTCATTTAAGTTAAGCAGATTAATGTAATAAAATAGTTGAATCTTCATAAAACAAAAATATATCAGTACTTTGAGCAAAGAACCCATTGAGTTGTAACCAAGAAGACATCATCTATTTAACAATTCTTTACTAATTCACAAGTTGAGGAGGTATATTGTATTGTTATAATAAAGTAATTATTAAGTCATTATTGTAATAGATTTAAGGTATTTTTTGTATTCCTTGCTTCTCCATGGTGGGTGTAAATAGCGGCGACACAGTTTAAAACTATTGTCGATGTTTACGATCATTTAAATTGTGAAACTGTTTTTGTGACAAATAAATCTTTAAATCTTAATCTTAAAAGTATAAAACGAGGATTCACCAGTGACGGGTAGACTGAGGCAGGGCAGGCTGGGCAGCTGGCCGTAGTACAGGGTTTTGGAAATCCGCTTCAAGAACTCCTTGTGGTCACCCATTGTCTATGTATTAAATTATATTAATTGTACAATATTGACATGATACATCCCTGGCTAAGGGTGCACAATTTATTTTTTGACACCTTTCTACATATAAAGGAAGTCAATGGAAGTAACTTTTAACTGTTATTATTAACATAATTACCTGCTACATAGGAGCAACAATTACTTGTTTGAAAATCCTCCATACAAGTTAGACCCCATACAAGTGTGCGGTATAAAATGTACATGGTATGGAAATATACTTCATAAATATATGTTGGATTTGTAAACAGATCACTAAAAACACATCTGTTGCATGCCTGAGTCATACAGTATGGATAGGTCTTAATAAGATAATGGTTACGTCGTAACACGGGCCACGGCTTATCGCTACTCTGCTGTAGCAGAAAGCGGTTATAAGATGACGTTATTGTTATGGCTCGAGGCAATTGCATGTGGACGTGAAACGTTAAATAATTTGCATTTTTAGATAGAGCTCTAGTAAGTCACTATTTCACTAACAAATCAAAGCCGTAACTACTACATCTTACTACAATTTGGTGTTTAGACGTGGTGATCTAGGAGTTTCAGCCACGACATGCGTGACCTCGTTTAGTTTCTTACCTTGATCTTGGTTCTCGAGCCCTCCTTCTTTCGTTTCGACACATTTGACATAGCGACTGTCTATCGGTTTCAAGAGGTAAATGTTTCCACCGCGGATTTCCGATACAAATATTGTGAATTCCTTTTGGTGAAAACTGTATCTTTTTTTCTAAACGTATTAAAACGGCCAAATAAAGTGGGCTAAACACAATGACAGATTGACATTGACAATGACAATAGTTTGACAATTAAGACCTTTAAAAAAATCACAGGTTAATTAAAAACACTCCACAGACTTGATAATGAAACTATAACTTGGTTTTTGCTTTGTGTCTAATAAAAAAGGATGAATGAAGTTAAGGATGCACGCACGAGCAACATTGTGTGCTAGCTAGCCGAATTCCGGGCCGGGTACAATCCATCAGTCCGTGTAACTCATAAACTGAGTCAAGTCAGTGTGTGCGTGACTATAGCCAATGAAAAGGCGCAGATAGATATTCATTCAACGTCTTGTGATCCATCTTTTTCGAAGGTTACATTCCAGATGTATTTACAAAGTTATTGGGCGCAAGTTTTAAAACCATGCACACTCAAGATATTCCTGACATTTCGAAATTTTCCTGAAAATAACTGGGACTTTCAGAAGTTTGAAGTTGGAAACTAAGTGTGGAAGGATAAATAACTGACTGGTGTAGGCGATACTTTGACCAGCTAATTCAATATATTATAATTATAAATCAGTCAAGAGTTGGATTTGCAAATGAATTGAAAATCTTTATTCACGGCTTTTCACCGTACAGCATCAGAAAAACAAAAATATAAACATAACATCAACAAAGAGTTTAAATAAATTGAACAAAAGTTGTTAATGAAAGCCAAAACCAATGGAAATATTGGTTTTAATCAACTTAAAAATCATACATATTTGACAAAGAATAAAATAAGTAACGAATGACATACATTTTTGTTTCTTTTATGTGCTGTAGACATTTAGTAAAAAGAGATATTTAAATATGTATATTAAAAAAGTAAAAAAAGGTCAACAGATACATTACAATAGTTTATTCTAAAGTATATAAAAAAGGGATCTGTGCTGCGGTATAAAACCGTAAAAAGGACCAAATTCAAATGAAGGATTCAGTCTCCGCACGAGAATGTGCGGACTAAAGCTGCAAACATACTATAAGCCGCGTCCGACCGGACGCGGCTGACAGCCGCGACTGATAATGTGCACAGTCTCTTCGGACGTGGCTTGCGGACGCGTTCAACGCCTATTCCACAGAGTACGAGTAAGAGTATTCCACAGATACGTACAGCCGGATTTAAATTTGTCTGATGTGTCGTGTTGTGATGGGCTCTGATGAAATGGGTAGCGTTCACATCTATATGTCGCGGAACTGATGCCTACTGACACAGTACTTTCATAGCTCTCGGGGAGATTACACATTTTGCAATGTTTTTCGATAAATCCTCAGTTTCTGATTCAGATTTTGAAGAAGGTATTCAGTTTTTAGTGCTGGCAAATCTGCTAAAAAAAGAAAGAAAGAATTCTTTACATTTACATTTTACATTTTGTATCTTAGATCACTTTAAATTGTCGTACTATTTTGATCAGGTCGTCCATACTTTCAAATTTAAATTTCAATAACAACAACACGTCACAACAGTGAGGCTCGTGCACACTGCTCTGACGCCGCCACTACCTCGCCTCTCCCACCCCGGCACTCTGTCGCGATCGGGATTGCTTCTGATGCGACACAACACAAGCCATCACAACATATCGCGTCACGCTAATTTTTATCTCACCTTTAAATATATGAAACCCATACCATTCTGACGCATCACAATACGACACATCAGACAAATATAAATCCAGCTTACGTTATTCCTTCAGACACAGAGTACTAATGCCTTCTGACGCATGGACGCGTCCCGCACCCCGTGCATACTATGAAATACCGTCCGCGGACGTTTTCGGCTGACGAAAATATCCAGCGCGCCAGATAGCTCTCGGATGTCCGAACGCCTCAAGGTGCCTCAAGGTCACGTCCGCGACTTACCTCCGATAGTTTGCACAGCTCAGTGTATATTCATTATCTAGATACCGTTACGTCACATCCTTCAGCCGCGTCCGGCCGGATGCGTCCGACAGTTTGTTTGCAGCTTAAGAGTTTCCGCCCAAAACCATTTTGTTTTCGAAAATCCTGAATCCAGAATGTTGCTCGTGCGCGCACCATTTATGCGCGCTATCATGTGTTGTCTATGCTTATGACGAAATGAATAAATTATCGTTGGTCCGTCACTGCGGTGCGCTGTCATATGTCAGATGTCATTTCCTTCTAGCAGTTCTAGCTTGCTTTGTCAAACAAAAGTCAAAAGTTGAGAGATCGAGTGTTCGGTGAGATTAAATCTTGAGTCGATTTTATGGAATTATTTTAATTGTGAATAATGAAAGTAATATGCATATAACGGTATAATATCTTACAGGAAGACGTTTTGAGTATCATAAGAAAAGTGTACCAAATAATTTATATAATATTAATACAAGGAAGGTGTGTGGGCTTTGTCGTGAATATTGATTTGTTTTATTTAGTGAAGAATCATTTTTCAAACGATGTAAGTCGGATCATAGTGAGAAATATCGCACTGGAGACTAAAGGAGTGATGTTCCTAGTGGAAGAGAGGCAGTGATAATGCATGACCAAGATGAAAACTAAAAGTTTCCTACTGTTCTCCACGTCCGTATTCGCAATAAGCATTTTTCTGATAGTATTCCACTCACAGCCGCCGGAGTCGATCCAAAACATAGTTACACAAACTCATCAACATATCAAAGACTTTCAGGTAAATATTGTGATAGTATTGAACTTCCCCTCAGGCTATTCCAATATTGTCTTATTCTGAGGCAGATTCATTTATCTACTTTCCTTGTTGAGTTTAGCTTTGTTTTTATGCTTTAGACTTTTAGAGATAGGGTGGAGCTGACTGAGCTGACTGAGCTGACTCCCCATACTATTACATACTTCATTGAATGCTCTGTTGTAGTTAAAATGGTAACAATAGTTTATTTTATTTAATAAATTAGATGCTAAGTAGAATTTATTAAAATGATTAATACATTTGGAACAACAAAATTTTTTGTCCAGCTGCACAGAGGTGATGCCTTCTTCAGTTACACATGTCCATGGGTGAGGGTGACCACTTACTGTGAGGTGGTTCAGCTAGTGTTTTGTTAGCTATTCACATAAAAAAAATATGTAGGTAAAGAAATTTGTAGTTGAATACAGACTATATCTTTCAGCTGCAGTGGTGATAAAGCAACCATTGAATCATGCTATTAAAACTAATACAAAGATTAATACATACAATATTTACTTATCATTATGTACATGGACCAGCACCAGCAGTGATATCATACACTGACTACTGTTATTTTTGATGTAACATTAGCATTCATTTAATATCGGGTGTGGCTAAAGTAAAATATGCCAGTATGGCAAGTGTTTTAATAAGAAACAATGAATTGTCACTGTTTATTTATTTATACCTTTAAAGTTGCACATCTAGTTTGAATGTTAGTGTTGTGGGTTCTTAGGCTTATTATTTTCAAGTCAATTCTATTACATTACACCTTCATGCACTGATGCAGTAGTGGATCCAGGATCCATCGTCCTTTTGTTGATGCACTTTATTAAACTTGCACCGTTTTGTTAGAATCAGGGACATAGTCTTACTTTTGGACATGGGATAAGATGTGGAATTCTGGAAAAATTCCATAGTATGGCAACCTTACATGTAGATATCATGTGAAAATTAGAACAAAATAAACTTGCTTATGTAGCAATATAAACTAAAAAATTAATAAGGGATTCAAAAGAAAGATCTTAAGGAAACTTTTGAATCCCTTTCAAACACCCATTTAATTTTTAACCGTACTTGTCTTAAAATAAATCCACCAATGAATTATCCACTCATGAACGGGCAGCTAAAAA